>CM023610.1:10119137-10841637 GCA_013358685.1 Antennarius maculatus | reverse complement strand
CACATACAGTACATATATTGCTTAGTACCAGTACATCTACCTGTGATGACTCTAGTTTATCTTTAATGTCCATTCCATCCTTGCCTCTCAACATGTTTGTCATCCTGAATCGTTTCCAGTGCTTGACTGTAGTAGTGTTAATATAACTGCAGTTTATACTCACACACACACAAAACTGAACCTTAATGATCCTGCTGCAGTTAAACCACAGGCAATGTTAGTATAACAAATGTGGGAAAATCATCAGATACACTCACATTTTCCTAATGCTGCCGTGGTTACTCTCAGTTGGACAACCTTTATCAACTCCTCCTCTCCACGCCGCTGACAGCTGACTGTTGATCTGGTTGGGTCGGGGTTTGACTGTTACCATTTTGAGGTCAAGTGAAAGAAAGTTCTCAGTAAAAACAGAAATGACAAATGATCATTAACTGTATGTATGCTGTAACTTACACCTAACTGACTCACGATAAACTCAAGATAAATCAGCTGATGTAAATTCTAAAATCTAGAAACTTGGTGAGAGCGCTGATTCTGACCCCACTGGTTAGTGGTGGTGGTGATGTCATACTTTACATGCTCTTTAAAATAAAATGTGACATCATTGCCATATCACATTGTCATTGTGTAAATGCTGCACTGTGTTCAAACCCTGAATAACAGTTGTATTTGCAGCATCTGTCAACTGAATCTGCACCAACAGGACCAATCCGTCGGTGTCTGTCGGACTTAAACCCTGCGTGACCGAGGCAGTACCCTTCCATCGCTTCGCCCTGCGGATAACTCTCCTCTGCCCTCTCCACTTGACAAGTTACTCCTCTGATGGATGTTTGCCATCTGGACAAGGTGTCCCTGCGCTTTCATCAGGCCCTCAGCAGGCAGGCAGATTGGCCTGGAGAGTAGGGCGAGCATCCCATACCTTCACGTGGGAGATAAAACAACGGTCCCATGTCACCACGCCAGAGATAAAACAAAGCTCCTCTTCACAGATCATACATCAACATTATACCATCTGACGCCAGGAAGGAGCAAAGCATGCTGGGTAGATGACACACCTAGAAAGATCTGAGGAGCACACACATATATTATCCAGGCATGTATTATAGCATGTGCACAGGAATTTGGTTTCAATTTAAGTATTTATTCTGAATTTATTGCACGTTCTAGTGGAATGCAGGCAGAATTCTCTAACAATGTCTGTCAAATGATCGTTTAACCTTGTAGAAAATCCATTACTGTGTGTGACAGTGACATGTCATTACCTCCGTATCCTGCTGAGACTGACAGGCACCGTCTATAGCACTTTACCTCGTCACACCCTTCATCTGGGATTCAAAACACACCGTCCTCGTGTGGGGTTCTGGTGGCGCTGCAGGAGCACATCTCTGTAAGATCGACTGTCCTGCGACTTTTCAAGAGACCTTGATGATCTGTGCAACTGATGAATTACTGCAAAGGTCTTCATTTTTCACCCCAATGAGGACACCATCTTTCCTTTCTCAACAGATTCTTTTAATGTATGTTCAGTCCTGTCACCTGAAAGCCATAAATACAGATGTGATAGCTCGCATCGCACCTACACACAGCTACACTGAGTGTGATGCAAATTGAATCCTCAACAAGCAGCTTTCAGTTAGTCTGTCAAACCTTTTGTTACTGCACAGCACTGGAGTTCCTCCTTGTATTTTGAACCACTTAAATGATATCAGGATTCTTCTCTGAACTTCCTCTCCACCTGTCTTCCTTCTTCACTCTCAGCTAAATATGGTTTTAATCCCTCAAACACGGTTTCCCCTCTCAGATGAGTTGTGTACAGTATGTCTCTTTCCATGACTGTAAGTCGACCCACCATAAACCGGATTAGGGTATTCAGACACACATTGGATTGCACTCGGACTGTTTATTTGGAGGACTGGCACTCACACTGTCTCAACAACCTCCCAGTCAAGTGCGCTGCAAGCTTTAATTACTGGAGTTTGAAATGAGGCTCCATTAAAATGAATGACCTTCATTAAAGTGGTATTAAGGGACAGATGCCTTCGCTGGTGGGGTGAACATGCACCAAGGCGGGGGCGGAGAGTGGAAGCACTTGACCAGCCACACACAAGTGCCTGAGTAAACAGCTCAGTGGGTTTTCTTTCTTTTGCCCTCTTTGAGCGGAGCCCCATTGCAATCGCCATCGAGATTACAACCACCTGGCTGCGTGTCCTGCTCGACCCTTACCCCAAACATTTTAATCATGGATGAAATTCATTTATATGTTGCGATAATTGTGTCTAATTGTTTCTTTGAAGGGGACTGAGGCCAGCAGCATCTGGCTGACATATGGCCCATTGCTTAAGAGAGTGACTTTGTGCCCAGTAGGAAACTGGCCTGATCAGCTCTCTATCGTCCATTTAGTCTGAATGAGCCTGAATCCAAGCTGGGCTTCTAAGGTAATGACGCCAACCCAGGGACTGGACCGCGTGGAGCAACATTCTGCTTCCATGTATGTTTCAGCCCCACTGAATGTGTGTCATCATAGCTGGAAAATGTTATTCTCTGTAGGAATTCAGCAGTCTCTACTCCCCCAGCTGTGCTTCCCTTTCGTAGTCATACTGTAAATTTCATATGGTTACACATGCCTGTGATGGGATTCACACATGCTTTATTTCACCGTTTCAGTAATGAGCACACAATGACACAGGCATACCCCTGCCTGTGTTCCTCTGTGCATTTTCACAGGCAAAAAAACAGGGATTATTGTCTCCACGCATGAATCCGTACTTCACAGTTCACACTGGCAAGATTCATTTCCAGAGCAGGATGCGGTGTTCCCTTTAAGCAGCTAGATGGAAAACAACAGTGTGGAGTCCAAAGTGCTGAATGAAGGTTAAATGCATCAACACAACCTGTAATTTCAGTGTAACACATGACTTCAGTCATGTTTGTCAGCTATTCAATTATCCCTGATGCATGAAAGTAAAATTTAAATAATACTAATACTAGTTCTCCACTCAGCACCAGGATATAATAATTTCTCATCCAATCTCAATGAGGAATGATTCGAGTGGCAGTTCTTCATTTCACAGCTTGATGTGGCTGAATATTCTTATTCTAACGCTCTCTTGCAAAATAAAAACCAAAACAACATTATTTTGGTGCAAATGAGGTGCAATGCTAGGCACAATTAAAAAACATTTTTCCTGTGGAAAAATTTTAAACAAATCCCACGACTTGGAAACAGTCAAGATGTGTGACCTAGCAGCTTTAACATTATCTTCAAATTAAGGCAGGATCATTGTTGGTGCTGGTGTCACAAAGAGAACATGATCTTTAGGGTAGCTCAAAGAAGTTCAAGTATTCGTTCAGTCGACAATGGATCACCAAGTGAGGTACGTCCTGGACAGTGACAGAAAGGATTGCATAATAAAAAGCAAGGATTTATGGAACATTTTAGCTACAGGGTCATTATTCCTGAATGTCTGTATTTAACTGTAGGAGAAAATGAATGGCAAACAGTGTTTGCTATCTGGGTTTCAAGGCAACGTGAATGAAATGATACTGAATAGTAAATAGAGTTTAAATTTGTTGAACGTCTATTACAGAAAGGAATTCAATGATAAATGGTGTCAGAAAGGGGACTTTCTGCAGGAAGATACTTGCTTCAATCAGCCATGTTTACTCAGATGCGCAGACACAGTCTTATTTAAATGTTTTTGAAGCCTAACCGTATCTTGAACATGCTTGATTTGCCAGGACCATGCTGTCCTACACGTGTACACATTAGACATGAAATAAAGCTGTCATTGAGTATGTTCACATTCGTGGGCATGATGGTTTTCAACAAGCACGAGCAAACTGCACATGCATGTGTCTTTTTTCCCAAATGCCCACTCTCATGTTGGCTACCAGACACATGTTGTCATTGAAACATGCGCACTGATCTGAAGGCATTCGTGTGTAAATATAACCTTTGCTGACCAGAGATCCAAACACAGGTTGCTATTGAAGACATGATTATTTTTCTCTCTCTCTCTCTTTGAGTGATATTCTCATTCATGCTGAAAGCCTGTCAGTCAGTCATCCCCTCCATCCCTGCCCCGGCAAACATCCCCGCCTCGTCATTGAGTGTCGTTGATGCTGACATGTCACATCTGGAAGCTCTTCCCTCGATTTGCTGTGTAGACATTTCTCGACTCACTTTCCCTTTCCCAGGAGGCCTGATTGTGAAGCTCCTGTAATGATGTGAAAAAAGAGACCGAAATTCCTCCTCAACAGCTCCGGACTGATGAACGCATTCTGGACACATTCCCTCCTGTTGTAACAGGATCAGTTTCCTCAATAGGTGAGAAATAATAGGAGATAAAAATGGTAGTAATTTGCTGTGAGTAGCTGAGCCTTTAACGCCTTGTTTGTTCAGAGGGGCTCGGTGTCGGCCGGTAAAGTGAAACCAGTTCTAACTTGGCAGGGATGAGATGCTGTGTGGCATGTGTTATAGCATACTGGCATGTGCAAGCATAGCATGAAATCTCAAAGGTGTCTGGTGGACATTTGACGCTTGTTGGTTGTTGCAGGAGGCAACAGAGCCACTACTGTTTCCTGCAGAGCAGAGCCGAGGATCAGACCTCTGGAGGCGTTCAGCCCCCATGCATGGAAAGAGTTATTGTGAATATATTTCTCTCCAGTAAAACAGTTCCTTCTTGGTCCCAACAGTCACACGCAAACATATTTTAACCAGAAAGAACCTGACATGTAGTCTGATAATAAATAAAGCAGGCGGAGTATTTATGATGTAAATAAATGTATGAGATTGGACAAAATCCATGTTTGACGGTACTACAGTACATTTTTTATTTATGTGAAATTATTGTGGACTCCACTGACTGTATTTCAGCAAAGCGGGATTTGGCTTGGCATTATGACAGCGTGGTTTCACCAATCGTCCATGTTCTCACCAGGAAGTACTCTGTTTAAGAGGCAGACCTGCATCAAAAGCCAATCTCTGTTACACTTTAACACAGTCAGAATGTTTGTTTTGTGTGTTGTTGGTTTTTTCCTGATTAAGAGAAAATACTCAACCCATTTCTGTGACACTTTGTGAACAGGTGGGTGTTATTCAGGCTGAACAGAGAAGATTCGTATTTTCTATCTTCTATCTGTTGCTGTGGGCCATACAGTCATAGAACATGTAATGTATAATTGATGTAATTATAACCTCTTTTAAGGAGGTAACTTTTTCACCATCTCTTCTTTGTGTGTCTGTCTGACTGCTGGTGGGGATACTATAAAACACGTCAGGGATTTCTTGGTAGACGGATGGCGAAGTGAAGAAATCCTTACATGTTGGAGTGGACTCCAAGTAAAACAACTTTGGAAAGTTTCTTTGCGCTGAGTAAACGAGCCAGTGACAAGACAGAAGAAGAACCTACAACTTCAAAATACCAGTTTTTATGCTGGCCGTGTCATTTTATTTTGTTGTATTTATTCACCACACATTAAAGGCTGGACCATGAAAATATTTTCTGATATTAAACCGGTTTGTGGCGCAAAAAAGGTTGGGGACCTCTAAATTAGATGTAGCCTATCATGAAACTGTGTTGAAGGGAGGGTCACTGCTTACAGAATCATTCAGCTAGATCCTGAACTAAATGAAGCCAACTAGTAACGAACCAATGTGATTCCAGACTGTAGGGTTTGGTTTTAATGATCAAAACTATCATTCTTTTAGATGGAATGACATAATGGGAAAATCAAGCTGCCCTGAAGGAGGCTCCCACATATGAAATTAGAAAGAGCATCAGCCTCAGTCTTTACTGCCACTAAATTTATGATGCATTTTGACCAGAACGAAAAGGAGAAAAAGCAAGTAGATGTAACATAATGATTTTTTTCATTGTAATTTTATCTCACGTGTGTGTGTGTGTGTGCGCGCGCGCGTGTGTGCGTGTGCATGTGCGCGTGCGTGTGGGGCTCTTCCCACAGCTGAGAAGAGAGAAATACATTTCTCACTGAGCCCAAATGAAGAGCTCATAATTTAGTTAACATTTAAACATATTTATTTTATTTAAACATATTATTATTTAAACACATTATATTTTTTCAGGTGAGCTTCAGCACATCTAGAAAGACTCTAAAAATCGCTTTTGATTTCCTGTGGAAAATTGTTGCTAGGGCTGATGCTGTGTTCTGTCACAAGCCAGGGTGGTCCGCTGGCAGGAGGGGGAATGAAATAGTCATTAATATGTCTGAAGGGTAAATGATGTCATATACAGTGAATAAACGTTGTCGTCAAACCAAACGAGGCATTTGCAGAGTGAGTGACACTTTGAGCTCTAGTGTTTCACAAGCACAGGTTTGTTGCACACCGTAAAACAGCCGGCACACAACAACGTACCCTCACACCGCATGCACACATGCAGCCCGGTCCGCTGATGGGTACAATGATCTGCTTCCAGTTATGTTGCACACTGTTCCTGTTCGTCGGGTGTACAAAGAGATGGATCCAATTTCAGGACATGCTTTTCATGAAACTCAAACTGAAACACGTTTCTGATTGGAGAACAAAGAAAGAATCGAAAGCTGTTGCAGAGGTGACCCGGACTGAAGCGTGCTCCCAGCTCTAAACACCAGGTCCTCACAGAACGCAAACTCCAAACAGGGCCCCTCACAAGCATCCTGTTCCCGTAACAACGCAGAGCAGTCAGATAAGTATAGCACGACTTTATACCTTAGATATCTAGAATTACAGCTTGTTTTGAAAAACCTGTGGCATATGGTTAAACTACAATTGAGGCAGTTCATGACTTCCAGAGATGTAAAGAGCAAAGCTGTAGCTACTGAAACCTCCAGAAACTTTGAAGGTGAGTTTCCAACAGTCAAACTCAAACATACGTTGCCTTACACATCATTAATAAAATTAAAAAACATATCTCTTTCATATAAGTATACTATTTGCACCACCATGCCACTTCAAATTTATTCAGATGTTAATCAAACATAATTTTAATTCATATTAAAGGATGTGAGTATACAGGAAGAGTAGGTGCTGATCATGTAGGAGTAAAACCAACATTAATAAAACACTCCTCCCTCAGGTCTGATGCTGCTATTCATGGAATTAAAGTCATTTATGAAAATTGCTTCATCCTTTGTTTCCCAGCTTTGCTCTTGAGACTACATTAATAGCACAAATCCCATTGAAATGATCCATGTCAACGTCGCAGTACTGACCTGAGGTCCATTCTTGCAGTCGAACCAGGAGAAATGTTCATTACTTTCACCACAGAGACGGCTGTGTTTGGTGGTCTGCTGCCCTGGGGTCTCTGAGCTCAGGCTGCACCTGTGCCTGGCCATGTTCAGAGCAGGGGGAACGAAAGCAAACACAGTAAATAGCCGCCCCTCTGCTTAATGGAGCTTAAGAGGAGCCTCGCTCATTTGCTGTGAAGAACAGGAGGTTTGAAATGACTGAGCACAACGACTCTCAGATAGAGCGTCGTAGTGTGAGCGGTCTCCAGCTCTGTTTTGCATGGGTAACCTTGAGATGGTATCAGTATAAACTGTGTGTTGGATAAAGAGATGTGAGAACATTGACTGTAAAGGTTTGGTACAGAGGTTAAATATACGGGCTGCCCCCATTCTGCAGGAGAAACAAGCGGAAAGTTCTACACAAACATCATTGTGTGCTACTGAGACACAAAGACAGAGGGGTAGATGCATTCAAGGACATGGAGGTAAACTGTCTCAGAACCACAGACTGAAATATCATCAGATGAATAAGATCTCTCTACATTTACATTTGTCTGGTTTTTTTTTTCTTATAGAAAATAAAAGCTTTTTGCATTCAAATGGTTTATTTTCTGTAGTTCTGCCTTGATTTTGTGATAGTAGTGAACAGTATTACATTTCACCACTTCCTCCCCTGTTTCACTCAGCGGACAGGATTTTATTTATAACAAGAGCATAATTTATGAGAATCTGAAGGCCCTGGCTACTCCATAACCCAGGTCAGACTCTCATTCTTCAGCATGACAGGGCCTGGCTCCTGGAGTTATGGGATCAAGGCTGATGTCTTACAGAACACCGCTCGGGGGAAACAGGTATCTGCACTTCCTTATTTTATCAGCTCTCCAACGAGTGAACATTAACAAGGGCCCCTATAAATCATTGGCTTCTGATGACAGCACGGAGCACCAAGGCAGAGCATCGTCTGATGGCGAGATGCATGCCATCTTTTTTTCTGAAGAGATGTAGCATGACAGGCTGGCCTCTCGCCGGGCGCCGGTTTGGGTGTAGGACCTGCACAGTGAGGGTCTAAAATGAGTGCCTGCTTTAGCTTTAATATTCATTTGTTCAATATTTTGTGTTTAGAATATCTTATTATTAGTACAGGTGTTACTTATCATATTTATACAACATTATCCTTTCTTTTTTTTAATTCAAATGTAGCTGATTAAAGTTCTGGACAGTTTTATTTGGTTATAAAAAATGGCTCTAGATTTAGTCAATGAAACATGTTGTCCCTTAAATCTTTTGTAAGACATGAGATCATTATTTCCATTTTAGCCATTCCAGTCAAACCAACATATTTTTTGGCCTTGTACTTATTTTACATCAGATTTAAATGCACACAGCAAGCTGGACTGCTGCACATGTCCTCCAGTGTAATCTAAAAAATAATCATTTTTCCTTTCCAGTATCAAACTTTTATCTCATCTGATTGTCGACATAAATAAGATTGTTGACATTAACTGTTCTTCATAGTTTTGAGTAATGAATGTCAACATCAATTTTACATACAAACTATAAGATTTAAAAAACATTTTCCACTGTTTTTTTTCTCACTCCACTCAGGAAAAATGAGAAAAGGGAGAAAAAAGAGAAAAAAAAACACAAATTATTGAAACAAGTTGATCTTTCCAAACCCCGTCTAACCTGCTGCTGTGGTTACCAGGCTTATCCAGGTTAAGGACCCTGAGCTCATCCAAATTAGAACAAGAATTTAGGGTCAGGGTCCCCAATCTTTTGTCAGCTTTGATTTTAGAAGCATTATTATAGAAAGCGTATGAGACCCCTGACCCTAGTCACTACAGTACATCACCGTATTTCTTAGAGGTGGAGTTACAGTGAAAAGAAATGAATGGCTGCTTTCCTTGGGACCCCCTAAGTCCTTTTGAGCAGCCATGTGTTCCTCTAACATTTTTTTATATCTTTATTTTTACTGTTAAAGTTGAAATTCTCATCAATAAAAACCTATTTTCCCCCCATAATGCTCTGTGTTACACGCTCAGATTTTTATTTCCCAAAACCACTGAAGCCAAATTAATGTGGGAATGAACGAGTCTGTTTTGATGCTGTTTCTGTTTCAGGAGGTGAAAATGAACACATACACATGCTCGCTTGTTGTCCAGTGTTTGTGTATGTGTGTGTGTGTGTGTGTGTGTGTGTGTGTGTGTGTGTGTGTGTGTGTGTGTGTGTGTGTGTGTGTGTGTGTGTGTGTGTGTGTGTGTGAGTGTGAGTGTGAGGAAGAGACAGGTATGGTCACAGTTAACAAGACAAAAACAACTAATTGATTACATTTGTGTGACTAATAACTTCCTGTGGAAGATGGATGTGTTTTCGCTGGAGCAGCTGTTTGCCCCAACAACAATCACTCCCCTCATATGATGTCCCTGTATGGGGGGGAATTATCATTCAGTGCACGCGCGAATGTGTGTGGTCCGGGATAGCGGCTTTAGCGAGGATAATTCAGAGGGCCCAGCAGAAACCCACCTCACACTTTAGGGCAGGCCTCAGACTCCGGAGGTCGTGCACCATGAAGTTAGCGCCCTTGTGCTTTTTTATCTGTGTGCATGTGTGTGAGTCTCAGTGTGTGTGTGTGTCCAACTGTTCAGTGGACTGAAACCTAAATTGGCATATGAAAGGTGTGCATCTCAGCGTTGCTTCTCCTGCTCGTCTGACAGGAAACAGACTCTCACTCTATTGTATTTAGTTTCTCCAAACTCACTGGACTTAGTTTCAGACATGGTGCAAAATTCAAAACAGAAATTTACCGTGAATGAGAGCAATAAGGCCAGTGTTATGTAATTCCACAGATTTCTCACTGCTGTTACAAGCATATCAATTTAACATGAATTTGAAAAAAGGGGCATTTTACATTTGCTTAACTATGCTTTTTATTTCGCCCAGTGCAGCCATGTTTCATAATCAAGTTTACAAGAAGTGTTTAATCATTTATCAATTGATGCAGAGCGAATCCTCCCTTCAGTGTCTCTGTGTGTGTTCCTGCAGTCCTTTCCCTGGTCCTCAGCACAGCAGGAGCTTGGTGGTGTTTGTCTTGGGCTGTGTTCATAACACAGGTCTCCCAAAAGACCAAGATTATGGGGGTTGACACAATAACAGCACAGGCAGGGGGAGGATGAGCAACACCCTGACTGCTGAGAAAAGAGAGGAATCATGGCATATCTATCATCACATTTGCAGAAATGTTTTGGCTAGACCAGTTGAGTCTTCTCTGTCAACACTAATCACCTTACAATAAATCCCTAAGAAGCACGAGGGGGAAGGAAGGAGGCAGAAAGCGGAGCCTGCTTGCAGGAGCAGCCGTTTGCACAGCATTTTAAGTATTCTCAGACTAATCAGAAGAATGGGTTGAATTTGGTTTCTGGCGGCTGATCATAGATTTTTTTTCCTCCCCGTTGTGGATCATATTGAATCTTGGCGAATATAAAAAATCTTATTGGATTTGCTATTTTGTTGCCTGTTTTCTGCCAAGTCAAATTTCTGATTGGACGGATGAACCTGAGCACAGCGTCAGCACTGTTTCTTTAATCCCTGCAGGCTGCCGTTGTGGAGTGGTTTTGTAAGATCACACATGGTCAACAACTAAACTTGTCTGACATTGTTATCTCTCCTGTTTCTTTAATGCATGGCCTCAAAAAGAGACACAAGACATCAGCCCAACGCATGAGGTGTGGACAGCACTGTAGTTCATGATGAGGCTGAGGAGTGACTGAGCCCAGCGACAGCGTGCTGACAGAACTGAGCATCAGCAAAGCTCCAGAAGTGGACCGACAATCTGACTGATGTCTACATGTGAGGGGCCTTAAGAAACAGAAAAAAAGAAAAGAAAAAGTACATTCATTTTTATTGGAATTAGCATCTATGTCTGGCACAGGCTGAGCTATACAGGGTTTAATCTTCCAAAGAGGACAAAACTGGGAAAATGAGACAATCCGCATGTTGGAGCATTTCCTCGTCAGCTTTTAGTGTCTGTAGCTACAAGTTCTCTTCTTTCTCACGAGTCTGTGTCCAAAGCATCAATGTGCTCCAGTGAGTCAAATGTGGTTCCATTTCCTGCAGGCAGTTTAAACATAAACAAATGGGGCATGCTGTTTCTCCATCAGTATACATCTCTTTTCTTTTTCTTTTTTTTTCTTTTCACTTTGCAACCTCTGTACATGAGAAACTACAAATGTGATGTAAAATGACATGAAGTGTTTTTCTACCAGAAGACGTTGTGAGGTTTGATAGTCATTATGGATAACACGGGGGCCTGTTTAAAAATCTAAACCTGATGACTTAGTGTCTACTCCTGTGTCATTTAAGGGGTGTCATTCCCTGTTTTGCTAGTTAATTAAATAATTCACGAGCTGGACGTGAAGTAAAGTGCAGACGGGATCTGTTCGGTCACTTAATTAATCATGTGTGTTCTGAACATGGTATAATAAAACTAATACAGAAACACCTCTTGCTCCCAAACAAAAGTCCGGTTGCCTCTCCAGGTGTGTCGCTAATATTTAGTCTTTTGCTGGTGGACCTTTTTCCTCCACCACATCCCAGCGACTCCATTTGACTGCGTTTAGCAAACTGAGGAGGTGTGTGTGTGCATCGCCGGTGTGAGTCTCTAAATCAGACAAAATAATTAACTCAGATGACGTCAGAGCTCGTGTGTGACTAGTGTGCAACAAACAGGGCGTACACTTCTTGGGACGTTGCCTTGGTAGGTGGCAGCAGAGAAGTGTGACTTTTAAATGCCACTGACTTCAGCCCAGGTTTGTGGTTCATGCTGTAGTCACTTTCCGTTGCCTCTAAAAAGTAATGAGCAAACAATGCGCTGGACCACACCTCAATAGAAGAGAAACTGCATTCATTGCTAAAACAACACAAGCGTTGGCCCGCGCTGCGACGTGGGCCGCTTTGCTCTGGGTGGAAGATCAAACCTGTCTTTGACAAAAATGTCTGAGGCTCGTCTAGTAAATATATGTGTGCAAATAGATGGTTACACAGACGGGTAGCAACATTAGCATTAACATATATTCAGTTATAGATTTTCGTTCAAATGAATTTAATTAGATTTTTTTCAGTTAGATCTCCATTAACAGATTTGCACAATAATTGTCTCTTTAGCTCCAAGTGAGAAGCTAGTAATAAACTATTTCCGTTAGCTGTATTAGAATAGGACATGACGTAGAACTGAATTTTCATGAGTTTTGTTTTTTTTTTGCTGAAAATGAAATATTTCAATCTGACTAACAGCATTCATAAGAGCAAGGAGAATTACATGAAGCAGTAAAAACAATAATATAACAGGATACATATTCAGAGCTCATCTAGAAGTATAAGGACAGTGTAACAACTTCACAAATTCTGACAGTTGAATTGACTGAATTTTTTTGAAAATGTACTGTTTTTATTTCTATAACAAATGTCTAAAGACATCATAAATAGTGTGTAGGTTGGGGGATGGGGAGTACTTGTGTGCAGTTAATGATAGTTCCTCTACCAATTTCCTCCTAATGAAATAATCCCTGTCTACCTGACCTGATGCACTGATGTCTTGCCTGGAGTGGAGTATGAGGATTAAATTAAAACCACCTTGTAAAAAGGCAAGCAAGCCAGAAGCATGCGTGTGCGTGTGCGTGTGCGTGTGTGTGTGTGTGTGTGTGTGTGTGTGTGTGTGTGTGTGTGTGTGTGTGTGTGTGTGTGTGTGCGTGTGTGTGTGTGTGCGTGTATGTGTGTGTTTGTGCGTGTGTGTGTGTTTTCCTCAGACAGGAGTGTTTTTGACTTACGCCCTATGGCCTTGTGTCAAGCATTTGACCTTAGGTTGGTTTTCAGTGTCAAGGCTTTTTAGGTACCGAAATGCCACAGTCTGTTTCCATGGAAATGCGGCTTTAATGGAACATCCATCACTTTTGAAAGGGTGACCCAGACTACCCCTGGCACTAAAATCCTGCAGTATGGCACTCCTCGCTGGCATACCGTTACGCTGCTCTAGAAGGGAAGTCTGCCTGTTGCTGTGACAACGTTGGCCAAACATAGGGGTCAGACAAGCATGTCCGTGTCATTCCTAACGTGACAGCGGTTTGCCATAAACCCGAGCAGGCGTGGTAATGATACTCCCGCTCAGTGGGCAGGGTTGGCGTTGGGCTTCGCGGACGCTGGTCGGGGCCCAGTCTGGCCTGGCCACACTCACAAACGGGGAGGCAACACAGGAAGCTGGAGGTTCCAGTAAAAACATGTAATTAGAAACACATTGACTGGGAGCTTTGGTATGATACACCCAGCAGGAAGGGAGAGACAGGGAGGGATGTACATATAGGAAAAAAAAAAAAAAAAACTGACTGAAGTGGAGGACAAGATCACTAGGTCACTGGGAAAGTCCCAGGAGAAAATCAAAGGTTGTAGGATGAAAACGGAAAATCAGAGACGTGGACGCCTGAATCATATTGTTTCAGCCAGCAGAGTGGTCATCAAGTGCAGGAATATCGCAACACCTGTCAGCCACTTCAAGACTAAATGCGACAGAAGATAAATGTTGGAAATCATTTCAACTACTGCTGTTATTTAAAATGCTTCTGCGTTCAAAGTTTGTCAGTACATAGATGTAGAGGGCTAATCACCGACAAGGGAACGGAGGCCGGCACAAGCTTGGGTTGACTCCAGCCGCAACCTGAATGGCCACACAGTGGGGGAAAGTTGGTCGACCTCGCCACATGTGATTAGAGAGTCTTCCGTCACCTCCTGCTGCCTGACAGAAGCACATAAGTGCCCGGAGACATCTTACAGATTTTGATTTCGCCGATGAGAACAAAGGAGCCAAAATGCAATCTAACATGAACATTAGTTAGTCAGTTGTTAAATAAACAGCACACACTCACTCACACTCAGAGATGTGAAGATAGACATGCTGGATAAGTTATGATTTTAGGAGGCCAAAACCACACATGGCAAGATTTATTGAACTGTAACAGCAAGCATGTTTGACAAACTTCACAGAGCACTGATGAGAGGGACTGGCAGCTCTCTCACTCCACTTCAGCGCTCATGAGAATCTCAAAGTTCAACACTGAGAAACCAGAGAGCCTCGGCAGCATGGGATGGACGTGAGAAAGAGTCCCCGCATCCACAAAGAAAAAACCATCAGAGGCGCTCTTTAGTGTGTGGCTTTACAGATCAAGCGAGTGGTGACTGTGGCCTCAGAAAAAGAGAGCCTTAATTAGCCTTCACTCCCAGCAGACTGCCAACCCAAGAATAGAGGTTAGATTAACAGCGAGAACTGAACACTTTTAATCAACCCTCAGTGTGTCCCCCGCCCCCCTCTCCACCCCACATCCAATGTCAACAGTTCACAAACACATAATTAGAAGGAGCAGAGGAAATGGATGTTTGGTAGGTGATGAGGTTTTGTACATTTCAAAATACAAGTGTGTGAAGCGACAATTCACAGTCTCCAGTTGCAAAATAAACAGCAGGAAAACGTGTATTAATCAACGGGGAAGTAAACCAGGAAGTAAATGAGTCAAAACATTAAACAGGACATAATTGCACCTTTATTGAAATACTGGATTGATTAAATAATGTCTAATAAAGAAGGCACAATAAAGAAATAATAGACAACACATATACAGTACTTTGTTTGTCCCAAACACAGTGAAGGACGTGGGTACAGTAATATTTAAGCACCAAAAGGCCACAGAAACAGGTGAGCTCATTCATCTAACACTACTAATGCTGGTGCAACAGTTTGAAAATGAAGAACAGAATGTTGTTTTATGGGGAAACCCTTCACATTCAGAGCAAACCTGAAAGGAGAGTGGCAGCGTTCCAATCAGGTGCTTCATACTGCAGCAAACACCATGCTTGTTTTTTAACTGAGATGTCTTGGGGCCATTCAATACTTTTCAAAAATGAGGGTTGTAAGCAGATCGGAAAAGGAGCGTGAAAGACTTGGAACGGTGTGTTTACACTCCGGTAGCATGTAAATAGAAAGTTTTACTCATGAGCTGTTTCTCATTAGTGTTTTCAAAGCTCCTTTTATTCATCTCCTGTCCAACCACGCTGTTCTAATACCATAACTTATTCTGAAATAATAATGTGGTTTTAACATGTGATCCTTAGCTGGATGGAGTGTGAATATTAAACATAAGGTGTCAGAAGATGTCAAAAGTAAATGTGTAATCATGTGGAAAGTATGCAGGTAAAACAAGAAAAAAGTGCACATGATGTCTTTGGTCACAAGTGTTCTTTTGAACTCTAATAGTAACTGGCCACAGATGCACAGCAAGTTGTTCAGACAGTTGGTCAGTAAACAGTAACACTGGTTTGAAGAGAGGAGAAGAGAAATGTCTAACCGGAAATATCTGGGATCAGAACTATCGCTCTGGATTTTTTTTTTAAAGTTGATCTGACAAATGTCCAACCTAGGTTACAAGTGTGAAAATACTCAGCCAATAACCTCCAGGTAGAAATCTATAAAACTTCAGCTATCCATCCGTGTGTGTGTGTGTGTGTGTGTGTGCGTGTGCGTGTGCGTGTGCGTGTGTGTGTGTGCTTTCATGAACCATAAGATTGAACTCTATCTGAGGCATCAGGTGTCGTTTTCTTTCAGACATCGGATCAATAACTGGCTTCAGCTCTCGGTTTCCCCGTGGACGTTCTCCATGTGTACTTTGAGGTAGTCATTCCTGGTAAACTTCTTATGACACAGTTGGCACTCCGCCATTGGACGGTTTGGGTTGTGCGTGAGCTTATGCCTGCTGAGCATCTTCTTCAAGCTGAATGAAAGGTCACACACCTAGAAGTCAAAGACAAATACTGTTAATCAGAGTAGACTGGCATACCTTATGTACGTTTTCAGCTTGCTGTGGAGTTGAGGCTAAATACGGCCACAGACGGAGACACAGAATAATTTGTAATTCACATGTGGCAGACTTTGGCAAAAGAAATCTTTTTTCCCCATCAGTAGTGAAAGGGAATGCATGGAACTTATCCATCATAAATGAGCCATTTTACACTGTGCAAATGACTCCATCATTCCCTATCAATCACAGTAATCCACTACTGGCTGGTGTTCATCTGCAGTTGAACATCGTGCTTCAAGTATCACAGCGTGAGTCCTCCACACTCCATCTGAGAGGAACTGCAGTGTGATGAACTACATTCAGAAAATGTCACAGACAGTTTACATCTGTGGGCCGACGGCAAAGAAAGAGAAAGACATGAATGAATTAGTTTTCAGACAGAAATAAGGAGATTCTCCTCTTATTATTATGTCACCAGTCCAAGGGTTTCTGTTTTCCATTGCTTGCTTGCTTCATGGTAGCTGCAAGTTTAGAACCGAGCAGCCCATCATTATCTGTGAGACAGATTTGTACGCATGGATCTAGTATAATTTTCTAACTTTATTATCCAAATAGAAATAAATATCAATCAAATAATCCACAAATCTGTTCTTGTGAAAGTAAAGCATTAAAGTTTGGTTCGGTTGAACGGTGACAGGAGCTGATGATAGGGGAGACTCCTCGTCGCGTCGTAACCCAGATGTTACTCCATGCTTCTACAACGGTTTTAATGCTGTTATGACAGACGCTGCTTACAGAGCCTCTCCAGCTTGTCTGGAAGATATTCCTGCAATCCTTTTGTCTGACTCCACATCATAATAAAATCCACATGTTATTTCTATGATCTTTAATAGTTTTACTATAGATTTATACATATGAAAATGGCTCTTCCCCAGCTGGGAAAAATAACACAGATAAATGCTGGATGTTACTGGGAGACACTTTCTGGTGATGCTTCACTAACAGTGAATAGGATAGTGGGTCTGTGGTCTAAACATCAACTATAGGCCATTCTTTGGGGATTTAGGTGCATTTTCTGGGTTTAGAACTCAAGGCGATTCCACGGATTGAGGCTTTTTAGGGTGTTAAATCTCAAACAAGGATCTGAGGATCCAGCTCTGGGTGACAGATTTAGACCCACTATTGTGTTTTGATGCTGACAGTTAAGAGATGTTTGGATTCTAGAGTTACGCTTTTAAGACTATTGTGCATGACCAAGTTGTCTAGAACAAAGGTTTTCAAAGTCTAAGAATGTGAACCCCCCTCAGACAGCATCCAGACAACTGCACCACCCCCAGTTTAAAACAGCCTTTGAATGATGATGAGTAGATAATGTGGGCTCAACCGTGTTTTACCGTCACCATCCATGCCTGTTTGTTGGTTTGTTCATTAGCGGGATTAGTTATCAGACAGGGTTGAAGGAGCCGTAGTGTTTTGGTACAGAACCGGATGAAGAGGTGGATCCAGGAATCCTTTCTTCAGCAGCGTGAGATTGGATATTTTAAAAAATATTCCTTAATTGATAAAATACTGCTGAACCAATTCCTACCAACGACGCTAAACAGGAAAAGTGGCAACAATAACAGTAGAACCGATTAGTAGTGACTTGTACCTGATTGCACTGCATCCATTGATTCACTAGAACAACCTAGATCCTGAAGAAAATGTATAGATGCTGATTTGTGACAACAGTTCTAAATATCCTTGCTTGACTCTCTTCTTTAGCAATCATCTCTCACACCAGTTCAAATAAA
Source organism: Antennarius maculatus (assembly GCA_013358685.1). Taxonomy (NCBI): domain Eukaryota; kingdom Metazoa; phylum Chordata; class Actinopteri; order Lophiiformes; family Antennariidae; genus Antennarius; species Antennarius maculatus. The sequence continues at coordinate 10,823,783 of CM023610.1, read as the reverse complement.
CAAACAATAGAGTAGGAGGTAAACTGTTCTCAAATCAAAGATATGCAAATATACACATGTCAATATCCATGTCACACATTCCCTCCAGAGGCTCAAAATGATTTCAACAACAATAATTATTATTATCATTAATAATAATACTATTAACCACCACCACAACAACATTATTATTATTATTATTACTACTACTACTACTACTACTACTACTACTACTAATAATAATAATAATAATAATAACAATAATAATAACAACAACAACAATAATAATAATAATAATAATAATAATAATAATAATAATAATAATAATAATAAATAAAATATTTAAAATATTGAAAACCAAAACTGTTGTTTTACTGGTTTACCTGATGCTTGTAAGATTTTCAAGCTCCAAAAACAACACAGTCGTAATTCCAAATGTGATGTAAACAGCTCCTTATACCCACAAGAGAAGGCTGATCACTATCTGGAGCTGCTCACCCCCCCAACCCGATGACTCATCAGTGGTTTAGAGGTGCGATAGAGAGGGCTGGACACTCACGTCACATTGGAAAGGTTTCTCCCCCGTGTGGGTCCTCATGTGCTCGTCCAGTCCTCGTTTCTGGCTGAAGGCCTTGTTGCACTCGCTGCACTTATAAGGCTTCTCCTGTACAGACACACACGGACATACCAAATTTAAAGAGACCACTTGATCTGTCAGTGTGCAGTAGAATACATAAAATATGACGTCCCCCCTTTGATCACATATGGATGAAACCATGAGAGGGATTTGACTCCATTGTGGTGTAATGACACACACATGTTCACACACACTGAGAAAAACAAACAGGCAGAGCACAAAACAGAAGACACAGAAGATGTAGAAATATCACACACGTTCACCGACTGATACCCTCTTTCCTCCCACTCCCCTGTGAGTTCATGATGTGGAATGGAAGATTAAATTGCTCCATCAAAAACATGAATTCTTCAAAAGAATATGAAAAATACATATCAGAAATATGTATGTAGAAATATGTAACACTACACGGGTGAATATCTCTCCTCTGTCTCCATATTTCAAACAGTTTCCTCTGTGCCTTCAGGAGGCCGGACTCAGAGTCAATCACAGCAGCTATCTCACTGGGTGTGTTCCACCAAAACTTTATGTGTGTGTGTATGTGTATGGCCTATGAGAGTGGGTGTGTCCCAGTCTGAGGGGAAACAGCAATGACACCTAAAAGACTTGAGGACAAATGAGAAGTGTGGAGATAGTAGAAGCTGTTTCCCCAAAACAGCTTCCCAATCTTTGGGAAGCTGTTTTTGACAAGTCGGGCTGATAGCAAAGGCTCTACCCATTTAAAGCTTAGTTGTCATGGGAACAGGGTGAATGCAGGAAGTGAGGGTCCTGGGAAAGGCACTATCATGTGGGCGGGGCAAGGAGCGCCCAGTGACACAGGATACAAAGGGAGGTAAAGATCAGGTTCACTGCATGTGCACGTGTTTAAGTATGCAACTGTTTGTGTGTGTGTGACTGAATGGACATAAAGCAGAGAGTCTGTGAGAACGCTGCCTGGAGGAATCAGGCTCTATGATGATCTGTGTCATGCAAATGTCCTCTTAGATGTCCTGTTTTAACAAGAATCACTTCTTTTTCCATATGGCATGAATAGTTCTAGCATGACAAAAAAAAAATCCATGAAGAGGTCAAAGGTCAAAGGTCAGAAAGCACATGGATGGAGGTGATGCGGTTTACCCAAAACGCATCATTATGACCCCAGTAACATCAAACATCTGTACCTGGTGACCTTCACTCCAAAGCAGATGCTCCCCCTTTGACCTTTGCCCTGATCTTTCCTCTGAAAATGACCACTCTCAAATGCAAAGATTTTGTAGTATTTACTCTGCCTTGCGTCTCAAGTATCATGTGTAATATGCTGGTATTTGTAAAGCAGCAGGAAGTCAATATGCTCTAAGCTTCAGGGTGCAGTTGGAAGGAGAAAGCAACTGGAGCTGGTTTGAAAATAAGAAAATTGCGCAGAAAATATGAAAGTACACTTTACAGCAGCAGCAGACTTATCTGTGTAATCAGTTTTGACGTTTGTTAGCTGACATATGCTAACCGTAACCCAACCCATGACCTGCTTGACTTTTATTTTATTTTTTTTACAATAGAATGAACAAGCAGTTTGGTTTTTGTCTGTGTATTCATGTAACTTCATTCAGCAGGTGCTTCCTTTTATCTGCATTAACACAGACAGCAAGTTAGACCTGATCTCTGATGCATTTCATGCATTAGACAAATTATACACACACACGCACACACGCCCACACACACACACACACACACACACACACACAAATATAATAGTAAATAATAATGATGGCGCGTCAGAGTGTCCTACACACAATCATCAATACGTCAGGAGAGGAACGTCGTTTAGGTGTATCCGTACACCAGATCAAAGTACATGTTGGCTATTATTAACACAAACCAGTCAATCCAGTATCTATCTGCCTCTACTTCCTACTTGCTCTAATTATTTTTCTATACTGCACAATTGACACCCCTTCCAGTAATAGTTTGCCATTTCCTCATCATGGAGAGAAAATGTAGCCTTAAGCCTTGTTGAGTTTAAATGAATCTGTCCTTCATGCTGAAAAGCACAAGATGCAAACAATGTACAGCCACATAGCATCGGACATCAAAAGATGATTATACACACTCTCCACACATCCAAAGTGTCAGCCATTCATGTCGGCATCAAATGTGGTTCCTTTTAGTTTGGTGTGGTTTGTGGTATAAACTCCAAACTCATCCATCTCCAATAATTGTCTGTACATTAACAGTGAACTGTAGCTCTCGTTGCCAAATGACATTTGTTTTTCTCGACAGTGACTTCATCTGGTTCTGCTGTTCGTAACCGTTCAGCCCATATATCAGAGAGCGCTGAGCAAAGGCAGATCTGGGAACATTAGGAACAAAACATCAGTCAGTTTAATCAGCAGCTCACTAGGAAAATTATACCTGCCTGTTTCTACTGAGAGACGTTGACCTGGGTAGGATACCACCATTATCAACACACTGCAGCAGCAGAGCACTGGGCTCTGGACAGTATTACAAGAGAACAACGATTGCGTTGACGGGCCACAAATGTCAAATTGCTGCAGCATAAATTAATGATGAAAATGTATGATGAAATGCATATTAAGCCTCTTTTATCATGGATGTCCAGATGCTCTCAAAGAGTTCATGGAAAGAGCTGCTTTTGGTACTTTTGAGTGGATAACTTCCACAGGTTGAAATGTGACAAAGTAGCATGAGTGCTGTCCCAACCCAGGAAATGACGCCATGGCATCCTGTGAGAAACCTACCTTTGACTCACATTACACTTCCATGTTCATGTCATGTCAGGATACAGCTGCGGCTGAATGCTCTGCATTAGCTCACGGCTCATTTCCTTTATCTCTCTCTTGTGTTGGATCAATCATGAAAGAACATTCAGATTACCTCATGATTAAACGGTAGGGAGGGTCATGACTGCTCGTCACAGAGGAGACATGACGTTTTTTACCAGGTGAGAACCTGATGTGCACGGTGTTATTGGGACACCTGACACTGAATCAGAATCCATTTCACTTCCTACGCCCCTTCTGGATGCAGTAAAGCCCGATAATCAGTTCAGGGAGTGTTTGATATGACGCAACATCCAAATCATCAATATGCATCCAATCAAGTTGAACTAAAACAATCATGATTGAATTTATGATTCAAAGTACAGTCAAAGAGTGTGTGGTACTAGTGGTTTTTACCACTGGAGAATGCTAACTGCTTCATTGTTGTACCCCCCCCCCCCCCATCTCTATCTTTCTCTGTCTCTGATTAATCTCAACAGCTCACAGCAGATGGGCGTCCGATTAGAGCCGGGGTCTGCTCCAATGTTTCTGCCTATTAAAGGCAGGTTTCCCTTGCTGCTGCCAAGTGATTGCTCATGGGGGAATAAAAATTATAGTCTAGACCTACTCTTTAGGAAATTACCGTGCAACGGCTTTTTACTATGATTTGCAGATAAATACATACATAAATAAATAAATGTTTACTTGATTTGATTGATTTGACTCAAAGTGACAATAATATACATGATAACAGCTTCCCCTTTGACTTACATACTACTGCAATGATTTGACAGACACTTGTCAATGGTTGAAAGTTGTTTTCTTTTCATTTTTTACAGGCTGTTGTTTAGACATAAATGTTTGACATAGGCTTTTAAAAAGGGAGGTTGACAATGGTCCATTGGCTCATGTGTTCAAAAACACAAGGTTGATCTTGTGCTGGGAACTCCCTATGAAGTAAGACCTAAACTGATTTCTAAGAATTACAATTATTCCCTATTCTTGTGGTGCAGGAATAATAGTAAATAAAACTATTAGAAAGTTCCTCCAGTCCAAAAAATTCTAAAAATAAAATAATAGAATGAAAGAAAAATGTCAAACGTGACCAGAGAAAGGGGGAACCCTTACCCGTGTGTGCGTGCGGATGTGCATCTTCAGGCCATCGTTCTTGCTGAATGCTTTGTCACAGTAGGGGCACTGGTATGGACGCTCACCTGGGGAAGTAAACCATAGTGTACATGAGATGTATGAGATTTAAAAAATACCCTGCCAAACAGGAAGTAAACAGCATGACAATCTAAAAGATAAACTTCTCATTGGAGCAGATGACACAATATCATTGTAGACATCCACACATCACTCAGGTGTTGGGCTGCTTGAGTCCTGTTGCTTCCCAGTTTCTCTCACTGGTGCACCAGATATCGTTTTCTCACTTGGAGTCATTCATTTCTAATGCATACTGACTTTCCACTGCCGAGCTAAAGCTTATATTGGCTTCACTTCGTTCCTCACTATTTGAGCCACAATGGGCCAACAGTTTAGAAGCACATCAGAGGCAATGTGCCTTATCCCAGTTGGATCAAACGCAGGCCGGCCATACTCCTACAGATCATATCTGAGCACACACAGATGATGACAAAGAGAAAGTGACAGCCTGTCAGTCAAACAGTGCACTGACACATGGATCTGTTTACGGCTCCTGATCCCCAGGCCAGATAGGAGCACCAGAGCTGATTACTGATCTATAGAAAGGATATGAAGTAACCTGTAGAACCAAACTGGAATTAAAGTCCCACATGGGAAAATAGAGTACAAAACAGAGTAGAACAAATTCAATACCTGCATCACTTCATCAGGAATATATATGTCTGCTAAAGGACACACACATTTTAATGAGGCGTTGCTTAAAATAGAAACCTAGAGCTACACACTTGTGTTCACTGCCTCAGAAGAGTAATCTAATTTCTTATCTGATTCATCATAATCGCTCTTTGGTGATGAACTGTTGAACAGACAAGCAAGTAATTTTATTGATGGGGGAGATGCTTTGCCCCTTTAAGTAATAAGGTTAATTAGCTGTGTTTCTTTGGGATTTGAACTGCAAAGATGCTTATTAAATCTGAATATCTATCTGGGGAATGTAAGAGAAGTGGAATATTCCACTTCTCTTACACATATAAACGTCTATGATCAAGTGTTTTCCCTCTCTTCTTCACCGAGATACACAGTAAACATCATGTGGACATTTGCACAGGCAAATTTTCAAGAGCTACTGTATCAAACATTTAACTTGTCAGATGACATTTTCAACATTTGTGTATTTAAACGATTTCATTTGAATACGGCTGCTGAGAATTTAAACGATCAAAGGATCGCAATGGTTCTATTTAAATCATCCAATTCCTCAAATCCCTTTCATCAGAGAGGCTGCGACAGCTGTCAAGTAGCAGATGTACAATTTGGGGTCTAAACCCACCATAAACCCTCTATAAGGGACACCGACTACTGAATGTGTAACTTCACATCGGTATAGAAAGAGTTAACGTGACATATGTGGACTGATTACGCAAAAAGGAACATGTGCAAGATGGCAACTCAACATTCTGTCCCAAAATCCTCTCCTGTGCAGTTTCATTCCCTAGGAGCCCTTTTGTTGACAAACAGGAAAATCTGAATCCCAGATGTGTTTTGGGAAAGAGGAGAGCAAATCCTATGTCTTATGTAGCATGTGTGGTATCGGGTTAAAGCCCAGCGCTAGCCTTGGGGAGTCCTGGGGAAGGCATTAGTGTGCTAATAGCACTGGAGCACAGTGTGCCAGTGTAGTTCTGTGGCTTGGATCACATCCCTCCCAGGAGCTGGCTATTGTCAGCTAATACATAGCACAGACAACCACACCCTGCAAACACAGAGGCTTGAAATAAGTGTGCACCAATTCACCTACTTAACCTAATGCACCCTCCGGTTCTGGACATGTGTGCCTCATCTGGGAAAGGCAAACGGAGTAAATGATGGTATTTGATATTGTACAGGAGGTCATTTATAAATATGGTCACTTAGAGATAGCATAACGACTCTACAGTTCTGTCCAGCAGTCACAGATTTTCCATCTGCCTCAGAGGGAAACAAGAGCAACCCAATCCCTTACCAAAACAGGAAATAAACAAGCACTACTTGGAAACATAAGTAGTAACATTCATGCAACATTGGTCTGTTTTCTTCATGCTAGGGCTTTGGTGTCTGTTCTGCTGAGTGTTACTGTAACTAGAAACCCTCCACTTATTCTCCAGATTGAGCCAGATTGTTTGGGGATTATGAGGGGTGGCTGTAGCACTGAGCCGGGGTTTTCGTGTGTGGAGATGGTAACTGATTTAGCATGTGCTGAAACAGTACACCATCTCTTTGACCCTGGGTGTCTCTCCTGTCCCCTGCTGTGGCCCTCACACTCCTTGTCTGCTAATCGATCCGTTTGCACCCCCTGTGTGTTGTTTATGTGCACGTATGGCTGCGTGTCTGGGTAGCAGATGGTCGGCTTTGCCGTTTCACCGGCCGCACAGCGTTCGTGTTATGGAGAACGCTTTGTAGCTTCAGGGCTCCGGTCTGAAAGGCATTAGGGGTGTCTGTCAGAAATTAATTCCTGGTTTCCTCCTTTTCAGCCAGACAGTGGCCCTCCACTGTCCTCCTCTCTGCCCCGTGTCGCATGCCGACAGGGGCCACCAGAGGTAACGTGATACCAGCGTGTTGGAGATGATAAGAAATACACTTTGATGAGACGTAGGAAAGCCCAACAACTTTCTCACTTGACCTTCCTGTTACGGTTGAGGTCTCTGGCGATTTCTCAAACAATCTTGAACTTGCTCATGTGAAGTCGTCTCAGATGGACTCGCATCGCTGCGTACGTAACGGATATACATCTCTTTGTAAACACCTCAAAACACAGCAATGAATCCAAGTTAAAAGTCTCCATGTCACCCAAAAGAGTTAAGGCCATAATCCAGGAGGGCCTACGCATCAGAGACAGACAATAATGCACAACATGCTGATTTTACATTACAAGATTGTAACCATGACCACAGCCAAGACAAATAAAATCATCCGTACGGAAATAGGACCAGCAATCCCAGAGTTCTACCAGATGTCCATCTGAGGGCAGTTGTTTTGGCGCGAGATCACTTAATGCTGCATGCAATGTGCAGCTCTTTAAAACATCTCAATACAGCGGCGTATAATTACCACAACAAATGATCGAGACATTAGTAACCTCTACGTTGAAGTTTAACAAGGAGTTTCATAAGCTCTTTCCTTCTTGATTCCTTCATTAAACAGGAAAACTATGAGGAAACTCTTATTCATTACAGCACGGTGGCCTTCTTCATACTCAATATAGAAAACAACTGAAGATGCCAAAAGATATTTTCATGATGAATTTTTTACCTAGTTGTTTAACTATAAAAACAACCAACAATTCTCATGGTGAATATTTACTAAAGTTCATGTTCTACAGTAAAGACGACCTTTAGTTAATTGAAGTAGATCTTCTCTACTTGTCATCTGCAGTTCAAAATATAGCGCCCCCCTCTCTGAGGGAACCCAGACACTAGCTTCGGCCTGCATGTGTATTATCTACTGTATAGACCCTGATAATAACAGAATATAGGGTTTGACAATGGTGATTACCCTGTGGTCTGAATCACTGAGAACTCGGGCTGTCTGGAGACTACAAATTTGAAAGACATTTCCTAGGCAGAGAGATTCTCGGAAAAAAATAAGAGTTATATTATCTCAAAATGTCAAAACCAATGATTTTGACTGATACTTCAGACAAAATGGGCATTTTGGACCAAGAGCAGTGAGGCCAAAACAACACAAGCAGTCTGTAGCAAAGAGACATGAATCAATGCCGATCCAGGAATTCCAGTTTGATTGACAGCTCCAAGAGTTTAAGGGCACATCATCACCGCAAGGCGGTTTATAATACTTTACAACAAAGCTTTACAAGTCTGGAAAGTTATCATTACGGCAACAAACACAAGCCAAATACAGCATTCATGGTACAGAGTAAGCCGGAGTGAGAGCCTGCCACTTGGCATGTGTGACTACATCCTTTATTCTCTTGTAAATCTACCAACGATGTAGCAGTGCAACTCTAAACTGCAGGACTATCTTTAATCCCTCCATGTCTACATTTTTCATGATTATAGTATCATTAAAGGATTCACATGACATGCTCTTTCTGTGTGAAACAATGTAGGTGTTTGTTTGGATTAAGGTTTAAGGACAATTTGTTGCTATGATGAGGCCTGTCAACATGACTTCTCTCTTTAGATGAGTGAAGATGGACAAAAACCTGAGCATGGAAAGCAAGTCTAAATTCTGAAGTTTAATTCATAACACAATATAAACACTAAATCAGCATCTCTAAGGGTTTTAACTCTGCCATGCCAATTTGTTGTAACACGGCTCATGGGATTACACTGATCACCGTGCCCAAGCATGACATGTCCTATGATGTCAGCATGACAGCGAGGCACTGGGTCCTGTCAACGTTTCCCTTGGCACAAGTAATGTTCCCGACCCAACTACGGTTATTTACCACATCACAGCACAGCTGGTGGGGAAATGTCTCTCCACTGAGCTGAGATGTAGAGAAGGACACATGTGTAGCACAACAGGGCCAAAAAGAATCATTTAAAAAATGATAGAGACATCCATCATGACTACTGAGTTCCACGGCGTCTTCAGCATCGTTCCAAGTTTTTGGCAGCTCACATTTTATTGGTTGTCAGTGATCTCATAAAGGCTGCTCTCTGAAAAGACGCCTGCCTCTGCGGTACAACAACCAATTAGTTTGAGTGATGTTCTAACCGATTCAAATTAAAACAGAATCCAAACCAAATACACAGTACACGTCCTGCCAGCGTCTCCACACACAGGTTGATACCCTAGAATTCCTCTAAAACCTCAAGTTTTCTCTCTTTACCCAATTCTCCAACAATGTTGCCCAGTGTTTGGTGGCGAAACGACAGGACAAGGAAATTCCCACAAAGTCTTCTGTGTTTAGCAGGTAAATAATCAATGCTGACTTGTTCCTGAGAAACAGGAAGACAAAAAAACGTCAAGCTTTCCTGTCTGTCATCCACAGAAGCTGTAGGTTTAAAGGCCTTTAGCTCAGCTGGTGGCCACCTTAAAGACGTTACCAACAGGCCCACCAGCGATCTTTTAAAGGTCCACTTACATTAACTGTGATGTTTTATGATTAACACATTCCACATTTATCACACAGTCTACATAGGATCCACAGAACGAATCCTGTGTCAGAATTCCCAACCTTTGTTTGAGGACAAGAAGGATCTTGTCAAGACTGTCGCTCAAGTAATGACTCAAAATTTTCAGCTTATTTTTGGACTCCAACAAAACACAACAAACAAAAAAAATCTCATTCTATAGAACGAGGGGACAGATTTACAGCCAGTCAGGGTCAAGGGTCATCCGGCTGGATGCTTTCTTGAAGTGGTCTTTTTTCCCTTCCCTCCTTTCTTTCTTTGAGGTGTCCCCTCGGCTCCCACCCCTCCCCCAGCATTCCTCTCTTTTGTTTATTCTATATAAATACAATCAGACTGGGCCACAGCCCACACCGGAATACATTCTCTCTCTCTGTTGGTTTGTCCTTCACACTACACATGTACGAAAACACACACATTCACAGCTCACGCACACTCACACACAAAGGAGGCTGTTGACAAAGTGTGGTGAGCTTTCCAACGACCGTCGTCCTGCCACCACTCAAACACACACGCGCACACACACGCACGCACGCACGCACGCACGCACGCACACACACACACACACACACACACACACAATAATCTGGACAACAACTGAAGTTAAGGCTTTAGATGCTACACACACTTTCACCATTTAAAATCACATCTTGTTCCTTCTTGCAAAGTAAATATAAACTTTAATGTTAAAACTATTAAATTTATATGTAATTATGTGACAAGATCTTTTCATTACTTGATAAGTTTATATTTTGTAATGACAACAGGTGGCTGTACATCTACTCAACAGGAATTAATTTTAAAAAAATGTCAACGTCATACTAATAAATAATCAATATATTAATTTATGGGATTAGAACATTAGTTCAGGTTCTACCTTTGCTGTATTCAGCCTGAAGTAAAGTACAGATACCAGATAATTCAACTTAAGTATACATGAAGGAAGTATTTATACTCTGTTACTTCCCACCTCTGGTTATAACCTGTAAAAATATTTTGTCATGACATAAAACGTGTTTTTCTGCGATAGCAGCATTAACTTCTGTGTTGTTTAACTAAGTAATCGATTTTCTAACGCTATCCATGTGGTCTCGTAACAATGACGTGTCTCTACCTGAGTTCATCAGGACCGCCTCCAAAATGAGACTCGTGGATTTAACTGCAATACATTGAAGATAAAATGATCATAACTGCATTTCAGAGAGAAATCAGAAGCAAGCAGTCAAAGACAATTACACACACACACACACACATACACACACGCACACACACACAAACACACACAGACACACACACGCGCAACAAAAACAATGAGAGACAATGAGAAGATAAGATTGGAGAAGCTCAGTCAGCGTTTGCAAAAGGCGGTAACCAGTTGTGGGCAGAGAAAGAAAGAAAGAGTGAGTGAAGCGTTTGGAGGCCCACCAGTGTGTGTGTGTGTGTGTGTGTGTGCGCGCGCATGTGTGTGTGTGTGGTCGTGCCAGCTCTTTGCACCAGTCTGTTGGTAAGGAGACGAACAGGAATGTGTATCTTTCCAGTTTAAGGCAGTTTAATGAACACCCAGGGCTCTATTTCTGTGGCAGTGCAAAGACAGGAGCAAGCGGCGCACCATCATGTTTTCCTCAAATTAAATTATGTTGCATTAAATTCTGATCGACACATTTCATATTCAAACAAGGCTGATATTGCACCGCGCAGCAGCACATTCCTCCAGGAAAGTTATCTATCTACCTGCATCCTTATTTATATAAATAACAACAGCTACATCAACACATTTCCTGATCATTGTGAAAATCATTCACTTCCTAACAAACGCAGCTGCAAACAATGATTCAGCAATAAACAGAAGAATCTGGCGATAAAGGAAGAGATAATGACACATAACTGAGTTTTAAAATAATTACATCCAAATGGAAACACACATTAAATAGTCTGAGTAAGTCAAATGTAGTGAGGAAAAGTCACTGCTGTTTCTTTTCTTCCATACAGGAACATAAGTCAGGAAGCAACTCTTCAATCACTAATATTGTGAAAGAAGTAAGAGATACTTCCAAGATAATCAGATTACAGACCTGATGCAGAAGTAATGTTGGAAAAAAAATGTGTCTCTGTGTTTGCAAAGTCTGGCTCTGCTTGTGATAAAACATCCTGCAGTTGAAAATGTAGTGAATTCCTCAACAGGAGTAAATAATCGTGTCAGTGTGATGATAGTAAGAAGCAATCTTTAAATACAGGAGGAGGTATTGACAGCTGATGGGGCTGAACTGGTGGGCAGCTGACCTGTATGGCTGCGGATGTGAACCCTCAGGGTGCCGTTGCTGGCAAACTTTTGTCCACAGTATAGGCAGATCTTCTCCTTCTCCCCCGTGTGTGTCTGGCAGAGAAATGAGAAAACACACGTATGGTTGATGTTAAGAAAAGCATTTGTAACGTTCATCCTACATCCTTCCTACATTACAAAGTAAATTGAGATTGACTGTGATAGCTGGAGTTCAATGTCAGAACAATATAACTATCTGAGGCTCATCTGAACGTTATCAAAAATGGAAAATTACACGATATTGTAATGTATCTTCAAACCATTCATACACACATAATCTGATTTGGGTTTTTCTGTTTGATAAAAGTGACTCCAGATTCCAGATTCCACTCTAAATGCCTCCTTTAGATCTTTTTCTCTAACTGGACAGACAAAATGTAATTTTCTCCAGTAATGTACCGCTAACAAGCCTTCCAGTGAATGGAGATGCACATGTACACATGACAGGGGATCCACTGAGCCGCCCTGGAGGCAGGATCAAAAGAACACAGACGATACGGATTTGCCAGGGTCCAGAGCCCAGGGGACCAAAGGCCAGGGTGCATGTATGCACTCATCCCTCTCCCTCCTCTTCCTCTTTCTTCAGCTCCCAGCAGCCTACAATGGTAAGCTCCGCTGGCCCATAAGGGCTGCACATGTAGTCGGCAAAGAGGAGAATGCAGTGAGACTGCACCACCTCTTCTACCTTTCCCTCCACCCCCTTCACACTCGCTCCTCTTCACTCTGAGCTTGTTGAAATGTACACTCTGAAGCACTCCTCCTGGCCCGCTGTAAGTCTGTGAGAACGAAAGGCTCAAACTCAGAGCGACAGTTTCAACAGCAGTACAACAATACAGGAACACCTCCTCTCTGGACCCCCATCCTTTCCTCCATCACCCCGCTGTGTCTCTGACACCTCGGGTGTTTCGTTACAAAGACTCCATCAACAGTCGTGCTCGCGTAGAGACACACATTCATTCACACACCACCACACAGAGACAAATTCATGTATATGAACACATGTGTCCCAGATGGAACACTGTTGCATTGTTTGTGTAGTAGAGAAAACATCGCTGGTTTGTGGCTTTTATGAGCAAACACCCACAAGGGAGTACTGGCAATTTCACCAAAAAATGTTCCAAATCATACCTGTGGTGTGTGCTGGTAGTTGGATGTAATTATTCAACCATTTTATACATAAATGATCGGTATGTCTGTGTAACTGCTCAAACGCCAACCCTGTAATTTTCACTCTCGTGTGACTTCTTCCAGAGAACCACTGACAGAGGTGAGACCTTCCTGTGCAATGCGCAAAACATACAATACATGCACATACATGCTGACACACACACCCTCTCATATAACAGTAATCAGGACTCCGTGAGGAGAAAACATCGACTGTAACACAAGAGCGCTCCACGTATAAGAACGGGTCCGTTCTACCACAAATGGACAGGATTTCACGTAGGACTGCAGGGAGATACTCCGTTCTTACGTTCCTTTAAAGGACAAACAAGGTCATTCGCTCTCAGTTTTGACAAGTTATTAAGTCTCATCTTTATATTGATTTTTTTTTTTTTTTTATCCAAAACATTCCAGTTAAGGGGATTTATTGTAAATTCCACAAAAAAGTCTGTACTTTCAATTCTTTAAAATACAATACACTTAAGAAATGTAAATTTGATAAAAGCATTCTTTCAATCAGATCAGTGTCAAATATTTTGACATATTCAGAGTCAGTGGCTACGTCAGTGCATACATGTGCTCAGAAGGGAGCCACTGAAACAGTTATATGATTTAATGGGAGTCATCGGTGGATGAAATATGCAGCAGTATGGGACATGTCCATTTCCTATAGTAGAGTGTATTGTATTGAATACATACAATGGAGAAGATGAAGGAGATACACTGCAGATAAGAAATGATGGCCGACATGCCGACAGCATCTCATTGTCATCTGATAATCAATCACTTGCTTCAGTTGCTTCCCTCTGAAGGAAAGACAAACCTCCTCAGGTCACAGATGTTATGACTGTGATGAAACTTGAACTTCAGTTGTTGATCAGGCTAAACTTGAAGGTCTCGTGCTGCATTCTTTTACTTTAGGACTATTTTTCAGACTAAACCATTGATTACAAAAATAAACAAGACCTTGACCTTTTGTGAAAATAATTATTATTTTCAGCCTGCCTAAAAAGCAACATCATTTTGTTAGAATAATGTAAACCTGGATCAGATGTCTGGTTGTCTTGATGTTCAAAGTTGCTTATCTCTGCTCCATTTACTCTTGATGTTCATCATATGTGCAAAATCAGACATGGTGCACGGAGCTGCGTATGGATGTTGACGCTAACGCAACATGAGCATTTGGGTCGATGAGCACTATTTGTCTTTATTTGGGGGCCAAAGTATCTTAGGTGTACGTAAATAAGACCCCATCAATGGCCAGAAGCAGGATTACACTGCGCATGTAAACATAGCCAGTAAGTTTTGGTCTCCTCGGCAACCTGGCTTTGATCAGGGCCAGATCTCTCTGCAGAGCCAGAAAGCAGCGAGACGGTCCAGCATGCCAGTCGTCAGCCCTACTGTTCTGAGACAACCTTAGAGACATTTTCTTTTGCTGTGTGCCAAGAATCTGTTTGGGTTTAATCTTGATGCTTAACCACACCGGACGTTGTCAGATTTAGGGCTCATAATCTGAAGCGAGATCTGTTTGGGGCTTTGAAACCCTGCAGAGCTAATGGACTAACTGCCATTTCTAATCAACATTTGAATTGATTTCCAAGTATTCGTGGGCAGCAACGGTCAACATAGATGCCTCCACCAGGTCTGACAGTCCCAGATATTAGTGGAGTTTAGCTGCATAACTTTCCAGGGATGAAGAGCACGAAGGGATGAGAGGCAACGGAAACAGTTCTGGTTAAGCAGATGGTGTCACTCCTTTCCTTATAAAGTCAGCATGAAGTGTTTTATTGCTGCAACCCAGTCCAATGTTTCCATGTCTTTTAAACTCAAACTGCAAAATTTCACATATTAAGTTGTCAGAGTTTGAATAGATTAAAAAAAAACGTAGCCTGAATAGAGTTTCGGGACAATCAGCCTTCACAGACAAGCAGCCATCATCTATGAATGCTGTTTGTCGGGCTGGAGCTCTTTTCACTCACCTTCTTGTGGCTCTTGAGGACAGAAGGAGTGACAAAGGCCTTCTCACAGAGGTCGCACTTATACTTCTTATGGCCATCATGCACCACCTGGATGTGGACATTGAGCGTGTCCTTCCTCTTGAAGGTGGAGTCACACTGGTCACACTTGAATGTCCTCTCACCTGAAAAGGACAATAGAGAAACATTTGTGAACAGCCATTTTTCCAGTCATCTATTGTTGTGCCTCTAAATGCGCAGTCATCACGCAGTGCGAGACGGGAACCAATTTCACCGGGGCGATTGTGTGGGCAGAAAACTACAAAGAAGGTTGTTTCATTGCACCAGACAACCTCAAACAATGGTCCTTACAGAGGTCTGGTTCTGGTTCTTTTATTGTGTATCTGTAGCTGGCTTCCCAAGGGAAACTGTAAAAAAAACTGCTGGCCATATGTTTCATCGAAACCATCCTATAAAAAACATGTCTTATCTTTATAAATAACTCCAATGAAAGCATTAAAACTCCAGACAGACGGTACTCAGACAGAACATTGGGCGCAGTCTAAGCTGTTATGCCGCCTGATGTTTTCTTTCACGCCTCTGCTCTCAGCGTCCACAACAGTCGCTGCTGCCGGAGAGCAGTTCTTCCCATTATACGGAGATCATTTAATTTTCAGAGTAGTTTAGTTGTGTGTGTGTGTGTGTGTGTGTGTGTGTGTGTGTGTGTGTGTGTGTGTGTGTGTGTGTGTGTGTGTCTTTTGGCAAGAGCAAATGCTTACAAGCTTGTGCTCATTCTCATGTTCTCGAGGTCAATGATGGTGATCTCAATAAAAATGTAAGAGTAACGAAATGTTCAATGTGATTTTAATCCAATCAAAACATTTGTTTGAAGCTAATTAACGTCAACGACACCCTCACATACACAGCTCATCCATTCATGACCATTAGTCCGGTTTCAAAGCATACATGCAGATTCATTTGTCAGTTACACACACACACGCACGCACGCACACACGCACGCACACACACACACACGCACGCACACACACACACACACACACACACACACAGCAGTGCTGCACAATATTTGTCACATCGCAGGAGGTGAACTGTCAAATAAGGCAAAGTAACTCAAACATATGCTACAGCTATTACCTGCTTCAAATCACATGGTTTGCTTGCTACATTTAATAAACTAGGAGAATTAATGTTTTTTTTTGCAGTGTTGGTATTTGTTCATGTTCCAATTTTGTTTGTTATTTTGTTTGGTTTGCTGGATATATTTCACTTTTGATTTCTAACTATTACTTGTGAGACATAACTGACTGGGAGAGCTCTTCCTTTAAAAGTTTCAAACCTGCTAGAGAAAGGGTTTAAAGTGATCAGACAAGAAAGAAAAAAAACTTCAATTTATGAACAATTCATTCTAAATTAAAGGCAAAAAGCTGGCATCACACAGCCTGCAAATTATACTCCAGACCAGGTTTAAAAGCATGCAGACTAATCAGACTGCGTAGAAACTAATGATTCCAACTTGGAGGCTATATTAATTTATTAGATTAACAAAGGTGTCAATAGCCTGGATTCATTTCATGTTCATTTTTAAGGAAAATACTGTTAAAATGATTTGTGAACAGAAATTTTGTCTAATTTCCCATTAGCATTGTGGTCAGTAGAAAATGACTGAATTCTAATTTCTGGGTAAAACTATCCTTTAGTCTGAATGACTTTGGGATTTAAAATGTTCAAGAAATAAACTACAATGAAAATAAAAACCTGAAATCAACTTCAACTAAAATATATTTTGGCTTGTCTTACGTGACAGATAAGATTTTATATTGTTAGCTCTAAAATATTATCCTTCAGATCCAGCAGCTGTTACTTCTCTGACAGCTGCCTGGGGATCCATAATAGGTCTAAAATGCTTTCCAACATAATTCCCTGTTACAATATAGTATAATGAAGGATATTAACTGTATTACAACAATCAGTGAAAGTTGATTTGATACTTCCTTGCTGACTGTTTCAGGTTTCCTCATCAATACCATTGGATTTGTTTGGGTTTTCTTGCGCTGAATACTAGCAGGACTCAAAGCTCTTTTGAGTGTAAGTCTTTTCTTCACTCCGGGTGACAGTTTTTGATGGAGCAAGTATCCTGTTGTGCAAGTTCGGCATTCATCCTGCTAATGTTAAACCTCATAAACGTACACATTGTCCAGAACATGAGGCAGTCATCAAGTTGAAGCAGAAAATCTTGACTCAGAGCCTGGATAGCTCAGTTGGTAGAGCATCAGACTTTTAATCTGAAGGTCCAGGGTTCAAGTCCCTGTTCAGGCAGTGAAGTTTTGACAACATTGAGACTCGTTAATGTGGACTAACATTTATGGATACCTTCTCAAGATAACAACCTGCCACTGTCATACCTCTGTCAGCCTAATACGTGGTGGAAAAATATCGATGGACTAGTAGCTAAGATGATATAGAATTAAGGAATGCAGAGAGCATTATAACATCAAGCAAATATCAGACGGAATGTCTTTTACTTCTGGAAGTTCAAAATTGTTTTTGGTTCTACAGCTACACTAACAGTAATAAATATTTGGGATATGCAAACAGAAAGTTGCCAAATAAAGCAGGCTACAACTCCTCTTGTATTTAGCATATACGTATACAGTAGACATTTTGAATATAGCCACAAGAGGACACAAGCCAGTGTCTTATTGTGCCAGTCCCAAGCCCGGATAAATACAGAGGGTTGTGTCAGGAAGTGCATCCAGCGTAAAACCTTTGCCAAATCAAACATGCGAATCAAACCTACGACTTCCATACCGGGTCGGTCTAGGCCCGGGTTAACAACGACTGCCATCGGTGCTGTTGACCAACACGGTGCCGGTGGAAATTGGACTACTGTTGGTTGAAGAAGGAGAGGAGGAAAGTGTGCCCGTAGGAAGAGAGAAGAGGAACGCCAAGAGTATAGGACTGAGAGTAGGGACATTGAATGTTGGAACTATGACAGGAAAAGGTAGAGTTGGTTGGCATGATGCAGAGAAGGAAGGTAGACATACTGTGTGTCCAGGAGACCAGGTGGAGAGGTAGCAAGGCTAGAAGGTTTTGGAGATAAAGTCAGAGAGGCCAGACTGAGATGGTTTGGACATGTCCAGAGGAGAGATAGTGAATATTTTGGTAGAAGGATGCTGAGTTTTGAACTGCCAGGCAGGAGGCCTAGAGGAAGACCAAAGAGGAGGTTTATGGACCCCTGAAGGGAAAAGCCGAAAGGAAAAGAAGAACAGGAGTATACAGTAGATATTTTAGCAAAACGCTCCATCATGAAAGTATTTCAAATAACCTTGGCAGTTCTTGTCATCATTTTGCCATGGAGGTGGTGCCAACTACCCCTGGATTACTTAGAACATATTCCAAGGACAGTTCTAGAGCTATGGGAAGACACATTTTTTCAAAAAATTGTAATTTCTAATTGGTTGTTCAAGTATATTACTACCACAAAAAAATGCTCTGCCTACATAATATTAATAACACTAAAAACAATAATAACAAGTAAATAAGTATTTAGGTGGTAATAGTTTATTGAACTGTAGGGCAAAAAAAATTGCCCCACTTTCCTCCTTAAGTTGTGCAGACAGTTGTTCTTCTGCTCACAGCACGTCGGTAAAATGTAGAACCAGAAACGTCAAGACGCAGCTGTTGGACCTGGACTCTGGTTTTCCATCAAAACACAATAGTTGGATGACCAGAAACAGCATTGCCCGAACAGGGACTTGAACCCTGGACCCTCAGATTAAAAGTCTGATGCTCTACCAACTGAGCTATCCGGGCTCTGACGAGAATCCCACAATAATGGGGTTGTCACAATAAGACTTGTATTCTTCTCTTATTATGAAGTCACATATACTAGTCGATGACTGACACAAAATGCAACACAAGCTCTATTAGGTATAACAACTGTGTAGCTGCGTCACTTCAGAAAGTAGTTGCGTAATTCTGTTGGCATCTTTTGAAAACATTTTACTCCCTGAAAACAATATTTTAAACATATAATCAGCATTTGATAACTGAAGTTCAATGTGTATAGCCTGCTTAATTCTAAAAGGTAGCATTGAAATGGTTAGAATATTCTGTTTTTTTGAGGTTTAGTGGACCTTAACTCTTTGGTTAGAATTTGAGTTAAGAGATAAAATATCCTCTAAAATTCTCAAAAATTCTCGCTACTGTTAAAATGAGAGGTGGAAAAAAGAACAAACTAACAATCCAAAAAGGGTACTCATTCATTTTCTCAACCTGCTTAATCTGCTTATGCAGGTTGTGGGGGAGCCGGTGCCTATCCCGGCAGTCTCAGGGCGTGAGGCGGGGGACACTCTGGGCATGATGCCAGTGTACCATGGAGCCACATAGAAACAAACAATAACTCACGCACACACTGACTCCTACGGTCAATTTGGGACCAGCCAATCAACCTGAAGTGCATGCTTTTGGAGGTGGGAGGAAGCTGGAGAGAACCCACGCAGGCACGGGGAGAGCATGTGAACTCCGCACAGAACAGGACTCGAACCCGGGTCCGCCGTGTTGTGAGGTGACAGCGCTAACCACTGCGCGTGTCACCAAACTTTGACCTCATTATTAATTTGTAAATCCTGTTGGTGGTTCCATTTGAAACTCCCCACCTATTATCACTTTACAGTTGTAGTTTAAATATAATATTATGTTACAAGAGTCTATTAGTATAACCTACTGCAGCTTTAAATTCAATTTAAATACAGAAAACTACTCTGACACCGCCAACAGGGGCTGAAATGCTTTTCTGACTGACCACACATCGCTAACATCCTCACTGAGCATCACCAGCTGAGCCTCCTCTTCCTGTGAGACACGTCGTCAGAGACGTCCATGGAGTCTCTTGGTCCTGATGCATCACAGTACATGTAATGGGACAGCATCTTTTGTAGGGTTTCATCTTCCCTTCAATCTGTCCCAGTGGACAGAGGGTCACAAATCTAATTTAATGTGGAGTTTTTGTAGTTAGCAGGTAAACCACTAGAGACAGAACATGTCCCATCCTGATAGGGACATTGTAAGTCAGTTGGATTTTTTTTTTAAATTTAATTTGTAAAAAAAAAAAAAGGCGTTCAGCAGAGGGTTAACATTTCACTTAGATTCCTCCATTATCTTTTGCCGATTTCTTCCATGGCATGTGCCCCACCTTCCCACCAAGTTAGACATCAATCCGTCTACTAGTTTTTGTGTAATGTTATCAACAAACAAACTAATGTTGCTGTGGTAAAAACACATTGAAATGAAATATCTCTAAATAACCTGAAAAACAATAATTGCTAATAATCTGGATGATACAGATCTAGTTTCTGGCATTGTTTACATACGTTATACTACTGCTGCAAATGAAGAAAGTAAATCCAAGTCATCTGGAGAGAAATCATTGTCAGTTCCAAATGTCATGACATCCATTAAGATTTGGTGGGGATGTAATTTGTCATTCAGAGCAAAAGGACAACCTCATGATGCTCCATTAGCCACTCAGTTTCATCGCAGCTTATTGAAATGTTGTAGAGATACATCCATCTTGAACAAACAGACTTGTCATTTCATATCTTAACGTATTTGACTCAATAAAAGTATGAGCTCTTTATTACCGGTTTGTGGTCAGTGACTCCTGGTCAACTGGATAAATTACGTGCAAACCTGTCAGAAAAAGTCTGATGGATGTAGGAGAGGACTATGCTGCTGCAGCTGTGCTTCATTTTCTTTCTGTGAGATGATTAAGAGATGTGATTATACGATGACCTCAGAAAGACATTCACTAGTTTGTCTGTTGCCTCACTTACAGGGAAATCTCACTCCATCGTGAGCCCAACATGACGTCTAGAGCCTCATACATAAAACAATCCCTGATATCACATCGCTTGCCCCCTGAGATGGTGTCAGGAAAGGCCTTGAGGTTTATGATCTCTGTTATCGGCTCACTCAGTGGAGCAGCGCTGCATCCTGTCTTCTGGGAACCGCTTCACCCCAGGGTCCAGCAGACCAGCTGAACACATGGTGATGTCTCCTTAGTGAGCCAATTGACAATCATCATTTGTATGATTGAAGGAAATATCCACAGGGGTCAGGAATACTTATACACCAATTAAACGTAGGTAGTTTATTTCCATTTAATTTCTGTATGCTAATATAATCCTGATCAGTTTACTTTACTAGCCAAACTAGCTTAGCAACGCCGAACTTCATTCATTGAATACATACAAATAATTTTTTTATAAAAAAAGGTCTATCTTCAGGCATTTAGTAGTTTTAAAATGCATTTAAAGACCCCTTAGGTCATGTCGCACAACAGTTGCAAGCACGCTCAGGGTGCAGCGGCCCGACCAACTCTCAATCTGACCTCACAATTTTGTTGTATGATTGTATAATAGTATAATGACAATAAATTTTCTTCTCCTTCTTCTTCTTCTTAAAATTCCTTCAAACTTTTGTGTCTAAACCACAGACATTGAGACGACTCTATGGGGTCTCCTTTTGATAATAATAATGAAATATAACCAGCGTCTTTTCCTCTTTCACTCACAGATCCTGAAACAGTTTGGAGCCTCCTCCAGGAGATCACCTCCCAATGTGAGGTGGTCTCTTGGTGGCTGTACTTCACTAAGTTCCTTATTTTTAATTAGTTACCTGGTAACGGGTATAACTACTAATCGTGAGCAGGCTCACAAGAGTCATCCACTGATACTCACTGTTGTGGATGAGAAGGTGGCGCTGCAGAGAGAAGGGGGTACGGAACAGAGCTTTGCACTCCTCACACTGGAAGGGTCTTTCTTCAGAGTGGGTCTGCAGAGAGAGACGAGCCCGGTCAGCATGTAAATAAAAGGTCAGCAGTGTCAGAGAGGATATCGAAGCCGCTTCTTAAATGGACGTGAGAAGATGGCAGCTGCAGAGCTGCTTAGGTTTGTTGACCTGATGAGGACAAGCAGCTCCAAGGGGTTTTTGGTTCAAAGTGCTTCTGTTTTTGTGCACAACCCCCTCCTCTCCATGCCTGACCTATCTGTCTGAATGACACCTCAATCCCAAAAGTAAACATGGGCGACCTCAGGGGCGGAGTGGCCCCCCAGACCCCACTGATAGCAGGCACCAATGAGGCCCTGACTGATTACAGCCTCACCAATAACCTGCACTTAGATGAGACTTTCAATCATAACGTCTTCCTGTCGGATCCATCTCAGTGAGGGATGCTATAATGACAGTAACCAGCGGACTGGGGCGGGGGGGGGGGGATAAGTGATGCATCTTCTCACCTTCTTGTGGTTCTTGTAGACATTGCGGTGAGCAAACTCTTTCCAGCACAGCTTACATTTGTAGGGTTTGTCTTCGCTGTGGATGATCTTATGAGCCGTCACCTGATCCAGACGCTTGAAGGAGCGACTGCAGATCTCACACGTGTACGGTCGCTTCTCTAATCAATGAAGGTTTGACACAGATGAATTCTGGTAGACAGTGGTGGTGGAAAATTCAAGCGTCACTTATGTAATGCAGAGGTTTCTTACCTGAGTGTGTGATCATATGGCGTTTTAACTGATTTGTAGAAATGAACTTCTTATCACAGGAATGGCATTCAAATATTTCATGCACCTACAAAAAAACAAGGAAAAGATCCGGTGTTTATTTAAATTCTGCTGGTAAGAGCACGTAGAAGATGATGGATCCTGGTTTGCATTGGTCAACAGAATCTTCTCAATTTTCTCCAGACTGATATCTACAGACAGAAAAGCAATTAAAGTGATGAAAAGTTTCAATCCTCTTTCTGCTTCAGAGCATCGCAGCAGTAATTGCACATTTAATACTTCCCCAGCGAACAGTTACAATAGCATATGCTAATGCAAACCAGCTCATCTTTTCACATCTGCTAATGCAAAAGCTTCTTCAGCTAAATGATGATTATGTCAGTTTTAAGCTGCTTTGGAGCCGATGTTCCATTATGGAAAGTTTGATTGCTCCTCTGCAAGAATAAATGTTAATGTCCTGATGTCTTCTCCTGAAGCTGGAGCAGCTCAACACATATTGGTTTAAACATGTCCCATACTTCTGACGCTGTGTTAAAGTCAGCCTCAAACGTATCGACATATTTATTAAATGTGGGAAAAACACAGTTGTCCAAAGTAAAAGTGAATGCACTGAAAGGTTATGTCACAGCTTCCAGGAGACTTTAAACACTGGACAAGTTGGATGGGCATCCGTGTTGGATAAGGTGACGGGGTGTTTGAACGCCTGTTGATTAAAGTGGAAGATAGATGTTGAGAAAACAAAATTATATTTCACGATTAACAGCAGGGATAATTAATGACAAACGTTAATAAATAAATACCAACCAAGGAGGAAATAATAAATCATAAACTGTTGTCCTGACCTGAAATATAAAACATCATTCAGTGATTGAGCCACGAGGACCAGAGAAAATATTTTTAATATATAATTATTTGTAATTATATGTCATTTCAAACACACAATTTTGTAGTTTTCTACACAAGTCACTTGTATTCTGGTAAATTATTAACTGGAGTTTAATAAAGATGATGTGATTGTGACAGTAAATGAGACAAACAAGCTTGGTGACACAGACGAGTGTCCACTCAAACATGTTTTTAAATGAGTCTAACAGCTTTCTCTGATGCACCACAACAAACCCAACGAACAATCCGCGGAAACAAACATGTGTCAATGAAAACGTGTCAGAGCAGGATTATAAGAGCCCAGTTCAAATCTGTAAACCATCAGTGCGAGAGAAAGAATCCTGACGCCAAGGTTAAAACCTAATTGTCTGCCGGCAGAGCTTCTTAAATTTCACAAGAGCTGTGGGATGAGCCCGTGAAAAAGAAGCCACCCTCCGGATTGTTGTCACAAAGAATAAATTTGTAAGGACTTGATCATAAAGACACTCTCACATAGAGCGGGAATAACAGAACACAATAAACTCAGATGTTAAAGAAGCAAAGATTTAGGTGTTAGACTGGATTTCAGGAAGGCTGTGATTGATTCCACTCGACTGTCCGCCAAAAAACATCCAAAAAGAGACATCCCTGTTAAAACGGATCATGAAATCCAGCATGATCTGTGTAAATCCTCTCTGTGCAAATGCAAAGTGTCTGGTTGGAATAAGTTCATCCATGTAGGAGATGTTGCAGCTCCTCACCTTCCTGTGTTCCTGTAGATTCAGAGAGGACGAGCACTTCCTGTTGCAGATGCTGCATGTGAGTTTCCGACGCGCATTTCCTGTAGAGGAAAGAAACATTAGATGGAAAATTTAAAAATCTGACATTTATGTTACACAATCACCACCCACAGACCTCATCATACACTCTACCAATTTGACACTGTCCACTTATCCTCAAATGAATCATATGTGACACATCTGACTGCTCTGATTCACTTTCCGTTCACCCACATTTCCTTTGTCCTGTCTATTGCAGTGCAGGCCGGGTCTCACCACCATCAGCCTCATGGAGATGAGTGTACTTGCTACACGTGTAGGGCTGCACTCATCCTGCTGCCCTACATCTCATCATAAATAGCTATGGAAGACCAATTATCTAACTGAGTGAGCCACCACAGAACACGCAGGTCAGCAATTATATAGCACAAGTAATTAGAGATGAGTCTCAACATTGCAGAGATTTTAACTGATCGAGGTCAAGTAGTTTCTTTGAGAGCTGAGGCTGCTAATGTACAATTAACTTCAATGCATGACATTTAAAAAAAAAGCACAGTGCTTGTGAATATGAGAGCTTCAGAGAGCGAGACAGAGAACATCACACAGACTCCTACTGCAACAGAGTGTCAAACCTGCGTGAACGTTTCCTTTGTGCTTCTTAAGAGCATCTTTGCTCTTGAATCTTTTTCCACAACTCTCTGCTTTACAGATGAACCTGGAGTCTCCTTTGCAGGCTTCCTTATGCTGCTCAAAGCTGCACACAGGAAGAAGAAGGAGACGGAATTATGCGACTATGCCTGGCATCTGTCCATGTGTACACTGTAATATATACAGGGTATAAAAGGCCCTTTGGGTGTTGACTGTAACCTGGATTCAGAGCTGAATGTGTTGTGGCAGAGGGAGCACTGGTGCGCTTTGGAGTGTCCTGATGGATCCAGTGACTCAGAACAATGCAAAACACTGGGGAAGGGTTAAAAAGCAAATAAGGAATCAACATCTCAGTGTGAAGGCTAAAAAAGTCATGAACAGATCCATAGGACAAATTGATTTAAATAATTCTCATGAAAATCAGTAGATCATACGTTTTGGGGCTAAAATGTGTATTAAAAAATATAATATTTGAAGAAAACAACTAAAATTCCAAAATTAATAACTAGAGCCCTTTAAAATTTGATTAAATACATATAGATTTTCTTAGGGCAGCACGGTGGCGCAGTGGGTCACGCTGTCACCTCACAACACGGCGGGTCCCGCTCTGCGCGGAGTTTGCATGTTCTCTCCGGGTTCCTCCCACCAGCAAAAGCATGCGCTTCAGGTTGATTGGCCGGTTCCAAATTGCCCGTAGGAGTGAGTGTGTGTGGTTGTATGTCTTTGTGTGTGGCTCTGCGGTGCACTGGCGTTGTGCCCAGATTGTCCCCCACCTCACGCCCTTTGCCAGCTGGGATAGGCTCCAGCTCCCCATGACCCGCTACAGCGGATGCAGAAATGAAATATATTTTCTTGCCAAGAGTTAGATGAGACGATCGATCATTAGCTTAGCTTAACATAAAGACTGAAAGCAGCTAGTCAGAGATACCAACAACTCCCTTTCTAACTGATTAATTTGTTACGTTTCATCTGTTTAATCAAGTAAAAATAGTTTAAAAATCAGAATTTATTTGGCTTGGCTAGCGAGAGCAATGCCAGTGTGTTGGTGTGGGTGAAGGAGAGCTACGTCGTGAATGCAGGTAACTAAAGCCTGCAAGATGAAACGTGAAGGAGCTTAGCCTTTACTATAAGATTTGGATTTCTTTTTTAAATGAAGCAGTGTTTCTTAATTTTTGGATCTAACTTTGGTGATGTACTCCACACCTTTGGCGGCAGCTCGGCTTTCCACCCATTTGAGGACGTTGAATCAGCATAAAAGGCCCTCAGTGAGAGAAATAACTCTGACTGAATGTTCAGCCACAAAAAACAGTGAGATGACGCCAGTTAGTCTTTGTTGTTCCTACTTTTTTTTACCAAAAGTTTTTATCACAAAATCCAGGTCTACCTGTACTACCTGTACTTTTGAGCAAAGACAGCCCAATGCTATGCTCTGCTGTCAGACTGTCATTTCTTTAGAATCTATTCATTTTCTTGTAACAAGCATCTAAATCCTAATCTAAATTTAATGGTCTTCATTTGTCCTTTCTTTCAAGTGTAATTTCTTTACCATTGCATATAAACTAAGACCAAATTTTCCACTACATGGAGTTCATGTTCTTCTAGACTTTTTAATCACCTACACATTTGTTTCTAAAACAGTTAAACACTAAATAAAACTGCAGCACAATCGGTTAAGTGATGGAACAGAAAACCCACTGGCGCTGCAGAGCCTGTTTGATGGGGAACTTCTTGCCACAGTTTCTGCATTTGAAGTCCTTGTCCTCTGCACAGGGCCGCTGGTGCAGACTCTGAAGGTGGGCAGCCAGGATCTCCTCACTGGGAAAGCTGCTCTCACACAGTAGACAGGGGTGGTCCTCCTTCTTTATGACCAGCTCTGAAGAGAAGGGACACACACACACACACACACACACACCAGTGAGGGTCTGATGGATAAACAGACGTCCTGTTTGTGTTAATGAAACCATTCACGTCCACTGTACCCATTTCAACAATATGTTTGGCATCTCTACTGTTTTCATCATCGTCTTTGATGACTTCTTCCTCTTCTTCTTCCTCCTCTTCCTCCTCCTCCTCCATGTCACTATCCAGGTAGCCAATGAGGAGCTCTGTGTCTGTTTCTATGTCATCCACAGCCAGATAAAAGATGTTCTCGCCATCCTAAGAAAACACATGGTTACAATCTATTAATCATGCCGTTGTAATGCGGCTATAGAACACTGATCCTGTACCTGAGGCTTTTGGGAAGAATGTAGCTGATGGTGAATGCATTCCTGCTAAAATGCAGTGATAACAACTCTTGAGACTGTCTTTACAGCTTGATTGAGGCCACAGGTCAAATCATAAAGTTATTGACTTTCTTATCCTTAACAGCCGTGCTAACAAAATCAAACCATCATTATGTTTTAACCATGGGATTCTAAATATACATAAATAATGATTAGGAAGAGGAAAGCTGCACAATAAATGTCAATCTTGATGGAACACAGAGCTTCAGCACACATGGATGACCTTTAAATGACCAATCACTTTGGACATTTGTGTATTAATGGCAGGAACTTGGCTCTCAGAGTCAAAGCCTTCATCTTGTCTTCATTCAACTTCTATTTTTCCTGCCATCGGGACAGAACAACCTCCATCTTTTACACAGGAGTGCAAAATGTGAAATTTCCCAGATCCAATGCGGCTGAGGTCATGTTCACAAATGTGTGTGAATGTGTGTGCGTGAATGCTTTCAGAGGTTGTTTTCCAAATTCATTAGGATGTTTTTGAATCTATAGGCGTTGCTGCTTTGTTGATGCATAACTTGTCAGTAAAATGTTGTTGCAAGCTGTTGGAAATAACAAATTGACAAAGAGCTCCATTCTCTGTGGCTCCAGTAACTCAACAACAATGACAAAGACGTTCCTTGTCACTTGAACTCATTCAGACATCTGGGATTCACCACAATTAACTAATTCATCCCAAATATGCTGAGCCAAATAGAGAAAACACGCCTCATGGAACTATTTTATGTCTTTATACTGACTCACTTTACAATGTAACTGATGAACATCACATTTGATCTTTATTTTATTTTCCACTTTTTCCTTGGTCATTATAAATTTTTTTAAAAAGAGTATTTCCAAGCACAGCTTTGTCACGCTTTCTCCATTTTTATTGATCAAACATTAACTTTACACTCTGGTCAGCTGGGATGTCCTTGTGAGCAAACCCAATAAAAGTCTCCCATTTACGACCTCTGAATTTTCTGATTTTGATCTTGTTTTTCAAATTGAAGAGAATTTCCCTTGCAAAGATTCCACAACTGAAAATGTAAAACTGCATTTAAACATCAAACTTCACAAAGAAAACTTTCAGGAGAATTTTGCAGTCACAGAGTTCACCAAAACTTTAGCTGGCCAGATGTGTGCCAGCTAAAAATATCATTCCCTCCCCAGCCTGCCTTTGTGGGTAACTCAGAAAGGCTCACATGTACCTGTATGGCTGCTAAGTTCTTCTTCTCCTGTGAAGGCGCCTGATGGACGAACCTCAGCCAGTTGGCATGGCGTGGGTTACTGGCGTCCAGAATATACAGCACATCTCCTTTACCGCCGCGGACCTGGAAAACAAACAATAACTGCATGTGAAGCCAGACATGGACCGCTGACTCCTGTCTTGTGGGTTTGTGTTCTGTACATCATAAGGTGTTGGCCACTAATCATCAGCGCAGGCTCCTGCCTCACATTGCTGCAGCTACAGATGACTTCACTACAGCATTTATCAGAGTGGTTAACATCACTAAAAGACAAAAGAGCATATTTGGACAGAACTTTTTATCTAAAAGTGCTCCTCAGTTTAAAAGCAAATGTTTTGTTTTTTATAATACATTTCACATTTATCACTGGTGTGAGTGTGAGTGTTATCATACTGTACACACGTCTGAACTAAAAATACCATGTGGTGTTTTTACATCTTGCTTCAAAGTGGTGATGTACTGAAATTGTCAGCGTTTGTGTGTTCGTCCATCCGTTAGTCAACCAAATATCTTCGCAACCGTTGCAGATAGAAGGATGAGACAAAAAGCACATTACTCGGGCGGCAAAGGGGATGAAAATGAGATGATGACCTTGAGAAAACTAGGTCAACCTTTAACTTTTGTACCCTCAGGAACTGGATAAGATAGAAAGACGAGGGATAAGGCCAGTGTGAGTAAGACCATAGATCAAAGCTAGTGATTTGATCTATGACAGTAGGTCAGAGCACTAGCTTTGATCTTTGACCTATACAAGTAGGTCAGGGTAAAATTTTGAATTCAGGAGTGTCGCGGGATGTTGCAATCTGTGACTGCATTGGTTCTTGTTAAGTTTAGATTTTACCCTGTTTTGAACATCTGGATTCTGAAAGGTGGTGTAAAAATAAGAGAATGTCGGTGCATTCACCTCCCACATCAGCCTGGTGTCCGAACTTTCATCCAGCTCACTAGGCAGCTTTTTTTCACCTGCAAACGGGCCAAACTTTTCCCCCTTTAAAACAAACAGACAGATCATTTGTCACACATGATGCCACTGGAGAACAAACTGGCAGCCACTGCAGATTAAAACACCCCACAACCCAGAGGCCTTTCCAAACCATGATTGTTGTAGACTTTGGGTTAACCTTGGCTCGCCAGTGGGCACGCCTGCTGTTTCATAGACGTGAAAGCATCCTTTTGACCCTCTGGAAGTGCCAAAATTGAGGGGGCGTGGTCATAATGGTGTTGCGTTCACGTTCATTGTGTTCAGTTCAAACAGCAACATGACTGTGGAGACATCCCCGCTGACGCATGAGTAGCAGCATCTAAACTCCTCCTCTGTGTCTGACAGCAGAGGGGAAATGTCTTCCTCTTGGCTAAATGATATAAAAGCTGCTATCTGAACATGTATGTTTCATACATGTAGTGTCTGTCCACGCCGCGCACCCCGATTTGGTGGATACATGGTTCCGTAGTGGAGAGAACAGCCTGGAGGCTCTGCAGCTACGTGGCACTTTACGTCAGAGCGGACCTGGTACAGAGACGTGGACAGACACGAACACACTAACTATTTACAACTGACTGAATCGTTTAAAAAGTCAAACAAAACGTGTTAACTCGCTTATAAAGTCGTCCAGTCGGAAACCACAAACCTTTTTCACGCGCCTCGCCGTGTAAAGACCGATTCCATCCTGGACCTTTGACGATTTCAGAGCGAATCTGTCTGGCACGTACATACCCAACATTGTCATGTCTCGGAAGTGACAACTAGTAGACTATCAGATATGTCAGCGGCAGTGGATGAGGACTGTCAGTGTGAATTTGGAGCAGATAATTCTTTGTGAAGCTCTCCAGGTTGAACTTCTGCTGCTCCTGCTGCAGCGAAGCGACGCTGCGTCCTGATTGGTCCAAAGTTTGTAACCAGAAGCTACCTTTACTGTCGTGCAGACGCGGCAGCCTGGGTTCATTCAGGCTGCTCCCCCTCATGAAAGCATCACTGGGAGGACAGCAGATACATGCAGCTTCTTCTGCAATCTGGATTTTTAAAAAAATAATCATTTTTTTAACAAGAATATCCTCAAAATGTTGCCTGGTTTTACTGTAAATATATATAAATTGTAGGATTATGTTCTTGAATTTGCAGCAGGATGCCACAGTGATACTGATCGGCATTGGCATCACAGCAACATGGTTATTAACTTCAAGTCAAATTTTGTGGTTCATCTGGGTTCCCCCAACTGTCCAAAAAATTTCAGTGTAGATGATTTGTGGGTCTGTACATGAGTATGAATGATTGTTGCTATCAGTACAGGGTGTCCCTCACCTCCTAATAAATGTCTACCTGAGTACAGGAGCTGAGAATGGATGGATAGATGAACCCAAATATGGATATGAACGGTGGTAGTTCCATGTTTCTGGCCCGGTTTGTTTCTGGACTGCAGATGACCCTTATCCCACAAAACATTCAAAATTGGTACAGTACATCCAAATTTTTTATTTAAATCTACATTAAATTATTCACATCTTTCTATTTATCCAAGATTTGTAATTTTTTTCCATGTAGAATTTAAGACAATGTTGAAAATGTTCTTGGAAAAGGACAATCCAATCCTTTTCCTGATTCTGAAACAGTTTAGTTTTTTGTGTAATCCTCTTTAAAACCAACCAACAAAAAAAAAACATGGGTGAGAAAATAACCCCCACATAGAAACATTAATAAATAAATTCATAATAAATTCTATGTTTCATTTGAGAGCAGGTGAAAAAAAATTCAGAATGGTTAATCCCCCCACCTATGTATTTGATTAAACTCACCTAAAAACCTCACGCTGTCATGCTTTTTAACGCCACCCACTACCTGTCAATCAAGCGTCCAACCAATCATGGCGCCCAACCAATCACAGCGCATCTGCCAGAAGGAATCAAATGAACAATATGGCGTAAGGCATCGGGCAGAGAGACTTTTTGTTGGGGTTAAACCTTTCATCCACACGACAACGCAGATATCCGGGACGAAAACGCCAGCCAAAGTGAAGTTTTTTGTAAACGCTGGGTCTACATTGTCATGTGGACGCTGTATCCGAAACTTTTTCTATCCGGGGGGCATCTCCCTGCAACAAAAACCACAGTGACATTATTGTGCTTGACCTGTGTCTACATGTACACACAGAATGGATGGAGTTAAAACCAGCTATTTTCTGACGTAGAACAGCTCCACATCGAAGACACGTTGATAAACATTCTTGACAGTTGGATACTTGTTCAACTGTTTCTTTCTTTAGGATTCATGTATATTTATTTATTCATTCATTCATTCATTCATTCATTCACGTTCCTCGCCAAAGACGCCGAGGCCAATTCTGGACTGGGATGTGCTGCCTGCTGGTGGGAGAACTCTGTGATGGGTGTGCTCGGTTTATAATACCAGTTTATTGTTTTCATATGTTTGGCATGAAGTCTGATATTAATGTTTTATCGTGGAATTTCCACGGGTTCCCGCTAGTCCATTATTTAACATTATTGAACATATCATTACCATTGCAATCATCAAGTAATTAATGCTTTATAGTCAACTGTTGCAGGAACTTCAGCTACATCATTCCGATTATGAACGGATTATACAAAGCTTGAAAAAACCCTTACACTTATTCTCCTCGATCGCCATTAAGTACTAGAACTCCAAAATAATGTGGTGAATGTTTGTTTTGGATTGATGTTTTGTGTCCAAACCTTGAAACTACAAGCTGCAGTGCAGAGGTCTGAGTGACCCTTCCTCTGAAAACAGTCAGCTAACAGGCCAGAAACCATTAACAATCATCACACACCGAGGAGACACTAAGGTGCTCTGGCCCGAAGGAGGCTGCTATAAACACTAAACTAAAGGCTCAAACGGAAACCCACAGGATCCGTCCACGTCTAGCATTAATGGACACTGTTATCACTGTAACTATGGTATTGGTTGTTTGGTGGGTTGGTTGGGGTTGGTTGGCTGGCTGGCTGGCTGGCTGGCTTGTTGGTGGGTTGGTTGTTTGGTTGGTTGTTTGGTTGGTTGGTTGGTTAGTTGGTTGCTCGGTTGGTTGGTTGGTTGGTTAGTTGGTTGGTTGGTCAGCATGAATAAACTATCTACTGATCAGTTTTCCATGACACTTAGTGGGAGGGGCCAGGTGCCAAGAAAGGCTCAAAGTGTGGATCTATGATTTTTTTTCCTCAAGCTTCCAAAGTGATGAACTTTTGGGGGCCACTGAAGCTAAAGTGACATGTAGGATGACTCAGCGCTATCAGAAGTATGGGCTTGACTTGGTACTGGTCTGGTTTCATGTTTGTGATTTCTTAACTTTAAAATATTCGATTTCCAATTTGAAGTTAGTTTGAATTTCAGATCTTGGTTCCAGGAAGAGCTGATTACATTTTTGATTTCTGAGTCACTTTTTCTTTTTTTCCATATAATCAGACTGAACCTTTCTCAATGTTCTGGCTAAAGAAGGCCAGTCAAAATTTAAATATTCACGCATGGACAATGATGACATCATGGCGTTGCACCGTTATGGGTCAGTGGGACTATCCCTGGATCCTAACCCAGTATGTGGAGGCTGATGTTGGATCACAGTATGGTAGAGCAGGGTGGAGATTTGGCACTGACGTTTAAAAGAAGTTGAGGTTTGGCTCCTTTATAACACCACATTTATGATAAAAATATAAAACTTTTTTTTTGATAATCATCAATCAGTTTGTGATGATAAGCACATTCCTATGCTAGGAGCAGGTTTCTGGGCTCATGATATTAGAGGTATTACTTAATTTGACACGAGACAGATGTGAGGTCATCATGACATCGATACGCTGCTGATAAACAAGATTTTCATATGTTTGTTTTTGTTAGAGGATTTCATTTTGACATTGACTGGAAACTGTTTTACAGTTGTTTAGGTATGTAAACAAGTGTCTTCAAGCTTCATCTGTGTAATGCATATTTTATTTCACTATATTGATGCACAACATGGATGTTTTGTGGATTTGTATATTACACAGTGGGCGGCACATAGGCATTGTTTACCTCACAGCAAGAAGGATCTGGGTTCGATTCCTTTCTGCGTGGAGTTTGTATGTTCTCATCTGCTTGAGTTCTTTTTGGGTTCTACAGCTTCCTCCTGCCTCCACAAAACATGCAATGAAGGTGAAATGATCACCTTAAAATTGACCATAGATGTGTGTTGGTTGGTTAAGAGCTGGTGACGCGTCCAGGGTGTACTACGCCTCTGGCCTTACCCAGCTGGGATAGGCTTCAGTGTATACTGTGATCCGCAAGGTGGATAAGCAGCTAAAGAAGATGAATGAATGAATGAATGAATGAATGAATCAATGAATCAATCAATCAATCAATCAATCAATCAATCAATCAATCAATCAATCAATCAATGAGTCAGTCAGGTAATTTGAGCCATCATTATTTGACAGGATGCAGTTTAACCTTTAACCTTGACATTATCTATGTGCCTTTTTTCTCTGCTCATCTTGATTTGTTGACTTTCACCCGGCCCGTAGAGATTAGCATCGCCTCTGATCACTGACTGTTTGTGTATGTTCTGTTTCTGAACACCTCTCCACCAAGCGTCTTCCCCCTTTCATCAGCAGGATGACAGTGTTATGTTGCTCCAGTTTACTGTGTTTTTAGCTTGTGTTTATGCCAGCGTCTTCCTGTTATGTTGTGGCTCTTTGCTGAGATGACTCCTGATTGGCCCAGATGACCAGCTTGTTTGGTTGGGGATTGCAGTGGAGACTTGATCGTGATGTACATGTTTACTTCAGTGTCAATGAGCTGGGATACTATAGTGTTGCTTTCAGACGTTGTTTTCTTTATAGAGTTGAGGAGTGGGCTAAACATGGCCTACATTTTTGGGGGGATTTTTGCTTCGGACCGCTGTTGTATTTCTAGAAGGTGTCATCAGTGGCCCAGGGTCATGTTCCAGGTGTACTTCAGAGACTTAGGAGAGGGTTACCGGGAGACTTCTTGGGTGACAAGCCTGAACACAGCACTGAGAAGGCCTTTGTGTGTGCTCGCCCCACCCATGTCCTCCCCAGTTCATTTCTGTCCCCCCCTGACCTCTCTGTCAGTGCCTTGGCCTGTCGGGGCAAGACGATTAAATGCATGACCCCTTTTTTCCTCCATGCCCCCTGAGGACCCTATGTCCCATTAACTTTCACTCAGCTTTCATTGAGATCCTGGGGTGATCCCCACCAGCTCTGATCTCCTACACCTGCACAAAAGACACAAGGAAACACACACACAGAACGTCCCTACTAATGCTGGCACCCATTACAGGATGATGGCGAGAAAGATGATAATCCTGACTTGTTGTCTCATTGATGTTGGGGTTTGGGGGCTCCAAGTACAGAGGCAACTTGGAACATCACATTTTTGATCTACATGACAATCTGAACACAATTCTGCCATTGGAGCGAGTTATTATTGAATGAATTGAGGTGCGTTGTCACCTGAAAATCTGGACTAAGGAGCAGGTTTCTGTTAACGTTTATATGTATTATCCAACGGGCTTTGGTTTCATGATGCAGTTTTCCAAGCACATTAAAAAGCATTCATGACCTACCCTATCCTGTCATCATCATTTATGTAGGCTGTGTCTCTCTATACTTGATGATTGATTGGCCAGAATGTAATCCTTGGACCGTTTTGGCTAGCCTGTCTTTTTGTAACTTGATTTGTTTCCATGAAGTAAGTTCAACATAGTTTGAGTTCAGTTCCAACTGGCTCTTATGCTAGGAAACGGTAGCCTGGTCCAGAGAAGACTAAATGTCAGGCTAAGCTGTTGTTCAGCCATAGTTTGTCACACACTTACCTGTGAAAAATTCAGATTTTTGATAGGCATGATTTTTACCATGCTGTATTTTATTTTATTATCATATTACTGAACTTAAGGAACACAATCAGTCAGAAAATTAAAGTTCAGAAATAAATTAATCAAATGAATCACACGATGTAACATTTTGAATGAAACTATTAAATGAATCCTTGTGAATTCCATTATTTTTCCACTATGAATCCATTCTGTAATTTGGGGAAAATTTTCACTGAAAGTCACAAATGTTCACCTCATAGCGGTGATGAGAAAAGTCAGAGGATTGATTACCAGAATCAGACAAATACATCCTCTGTGGACAATCAAAGTCTGTTTCAATCAAACTGTTTGGATGTTTCGTTCTGGATTAGCGGTGTTTTCCTTACATGGTACCCACAAACTCAACTGAACAAAGCTGTTGCTTTGGCTTAGAACAAAGATCTTAAAATTCCTTTTAGTGTAACTTCAGGCTACAAAATGAAAGGATGCACACAGCTTCTCTTTTCTCTTCAAACATTCAAACAAAATTCAAACATTCTAAGTGAGAGAAGTTTTCTATGAACATCTGATGACAGAACCTACTTATGGAAAAGGATAAAATAATGTACAGTGATGATTAATGACTGAAAAATCTTAATAACTTTTTTTTTAAACTATAATATTTTTAATCATAAATCCCACTGGACCAAAACTTTAAATTATAAGGCACCCAGTCATGGAACCACTCAGAGACTGGACTCCCAGATGAGCCTATGAGGGCCAAAACTACAGAAACCACATTTAGGACATGGTGAAGGAAGGGATTGCATTGAAATAAATACATTCTGTTTCTTTTTTTAAGTGAATATTTTCACTGGAATAAAAACCTCAGTTTGGCAAATGCACAAATGGTTCCATCCAAGATTTTTCCAAATGGATGTGTGCATTTTTCTGAAATCTCTCAAACCTGATACTGCAGATTAAGGGGCCAGACCACCTTTTGTTTCATGTTTCACAAATCCCGCAGTCCCTCACCACAGCTCCCTATTTCAAGGCTGTCGCTGAATAGCCAGCAAACCATTTCCTGAAGCTCCGAGGTCACTGGATAAATGATGTTTTCATTTGACAACCTCGGGTCGCCATTAAAGGAGGGTCTTCAGAGACAGCCTTTTGAAATTACAGTACTGATGAAGCGTGAAAAATTACAGGCACTTAGAAGTGATTTCACAAGCACAAGAGAGCAGCAGGACCACCCCTACGCAGCTCGGGTGAGAGGGAGTGATGGCAGTAGATACACATAAACAACACATAAACAGATTAGTGTTTTCATCTGCATGT
Organism: Antennarius maculatus; assembly: GCA_013358685.1. Classification (NCBI taxonomy): domain Eukaryota; kingdom Metazoa; phylum Chordata; class Actinopteri; order Lophiiformes; family Antennariidae; genus Antennarius; species Antennarius maculatus. The sequence continues at coordinate 10,787,156 of CM023610.1, read as the reverse complement.
AACACAAAATGGAGACACACTCACTCAGAATCCCATTCAAGTGCAGATTTACATTGAGAAGATCTTCCGTTCGAAGAGCTTCAAAAGCAAATCATGTGTATGAGATTGTTCACATGTGTGCATGATAATAAAATTGACCTTAAAGTTTTAAATATAAAGTAGGATTAAATGAAAGTCATATTCAGGAGCCAGCCCTGATTTTTTTTTCCCTGCTGGAGTTATCCTAATGGAGATTATGTCAGACAGGCAATGCCGGAGGGCCACTGGTCCCTCTCCACCCTTCCTGAGAGAGGGCTCTTGGTCTGGATGAGGTTGGAAGGAAGGCTCCGATTTCTGCTTTGACTCTTCCTTAAATCAGAGCAATGTAGAGTTGGTTTGGACCTGAGCCTCAACAATGATCTATCCCTGGAGCCATTGAAGTGCAATCATTTTCATCATGGTCTACGCCGCTCTACCTCACAGCTGGAGCTCCCCTTCTCCTTGCCTGTATGAGATTTCAAACTGCCATAATTTCATTTCACACTGTTGACTTTGCAGATTTTTAAGGCTGTGGCACCAGTGTAAGGCTGAATCGTTTAATTCAACCGTTCCCTACTATAGTGCCGACCCAGGAGATGGCAGAGCCCCTTATTCAATAGTGAATTTTCTGCACACAACAGTGTTTTCCTGCTTTTCTCTGCCATAGAGGTTACACTCAAAGCCCTCCCACTGTGTCCCTCTGTTTGCTGTCTGTCTCTGTTTGGATTCTGTTTGAGCCTCTCCTCCCTTTTTACAACCTCTGTCCAAAAGTGTCACTCACCTCCAAGTTGAGCAGCAAGTGCATTCACACACACACACACACACACACACACACAGACACACACACACACACACACACACACACACACACACACAGACACACACACACACACACACACACACACACACACACACACACACACACACACGCACACGAAAAATGCACCCCAATGCCAACTCTTGAAGCCCTTTATAATGGGATAATCCTGGTAGGATTTTATTCTTCTGTTACAAATTACAATGGCTGCAAGTCTTTGCAGCACATTTGTGACATAATTTTCTCCAAAACCTATTCAATCCCACCAAAAAGCATAACCAGTCGTTAAATTATTTGGGTAAATACACTCATTTGAATTCCTGTCAAAAATTGAATGAGGGGACTTATTTCTCATATCTGTACCTAGAGATGAATTCACAGCCATGAGATGACATGGAGACAGAGGGATGTAGGGAAGCGCCTGTTTGGTTTGTGTTAAGTCTAATGCTAAGCTGAGCTAACTGACTCAGTTTTCTTCCTTTATTCGTGGAAAAAAAGAATTTTTAGTTGTTATCAGTGTCTGTTCTCTGATGAGCTGATTAATAACTTTATCACTCGTTTTGCACAGGTTATATACAGAAATGCTCAACAAGTAACATCAGGGAGCATCAAAGGTTAGTTTCATCCAACACAGAGCTGTATATTGATGGCGGGGATAGGTCCCTACCGATATCTGAGTGAACTCTTTGCACTGTTTTGAGTGAAGTCATACTTGGCTTAGTTTTTAAAGCTACACTCCCCCACTGACTCGGTCCAACAGTGTGTCCACATCCGAGTCTAAGACTAGTAGCAGACCTTATTATTCCCATTAACAGGGACTGTCTCTGTCCACAGATTAATGGGGAAGCCTTACTGTCACAGACATTATTCATATGAGCACACCTTGCAAGAATGCTAGCAGGTAGCTGCTGCCAATGTCGAATTAAAATAAAAACAAAATATTAAAACAGATAATATGACATTTGGAAAGTGGTTATCCACTTTGCTAATGACAGCAGTGGGATTCTCATTATGAATGTCCTACCGGTACAAAAAAAAATGGAAACAGTTGGTCATATCGATATGTTTAAAAAGAACTAATGTTCCAGGAGCTCATTGCTCAATTTTAATCATTGGCATATTCATATTTAATCATAAAAATGTGAAGAAAGTGAACTGAAGGGAAACACCCAAACCCGTGTTTCCATACTTCCATTTTCTAAAGATCTAAACAGACAAAGTGATCTTTGCTAGTGTTGGATGTGGATTTTGTTAGTTTTGGACAGAGCCAGGCGAAATGCTACTGCTATGTTTCCAGTCTTTATGTGATAGCTAAGACAGAATTTGTTGTTTAATCATTCAAAAGCTAGAGTGGTGGAAAGCTTTTCATTTCATTATCAGCTAGAAGGTTTTCCACAAATCATACATCCCAAAATAATTAACTGTTCCTTTAGAGTCCTTGATGAAATCTGTGACCCCTGAGACTACAGAAATCTGCCTTTTCAGAAACTAGATCTTTGAAAACTGGTTAAAATTCTTAATAAATTCTCTGATCCCGTTCCTTTGTCAAAAACAGCATACAATCAAGACTTAATTTTTTTTTTTTTTAAATCAAGACTTTATGGCTTGTTTAGTGTACTTAGATGGTCTTGACTGCTTACATGGGACTGAGTGGTACATTAAATTGCAGTCATACTAGGACTTGGAGCCAGGTCCTCTGTGGGCTCCTGTGATTACTGCACCACTTACCTCAGCACTACATGTCTGTCTCCACTTCTTGCCCTGCTCCATGTACACACATATATACAAAACTCATGCATCAAAGTCCTGCACTCATTACCACTCAAAAGATAAACATGGACAGCCCAGCAGATGGCCCGGCTCTCGGATAGAGGTTTCTCTCTAAATGTATACTTGTGTGAGTGTTTGTGAGGAGAACTCCTGAAGCCTGCTGGAAAAATAGAAGTGTCAGTAAATTTTTTCCATCCAAGACCAGACCAGAGAGCAGGGGATTCTCTAAAGGAGCCAAAGGCTTCACAGCAGGTCTTATTCACATGCAGGATAACATTTGAACAGGGCTAGCTAACTTTATTTGTAGCACTTTACAGGGATATCCATGACTCTCTCACAGCTCTCTGGAAGATCTTCCACATTATTCCAGAGCAGCAGCAGGTTAATGGAAGCCAGGTGGAGCCTCCCTGCATTAACTCTGACCGGGAACGCTTGATCGACAGTGAGTTGTGGCGACGAATTTGAGATCGGCAACCCAGAATCAGGGTCGCGATGGAAACACAGCAATTCAAGCGCAACAGCTGCTTTTCTTAGCCACAAAAGAAAGAACATTTTCATTCACCTGAGACTGCTCTTAATTGGAACGTGTGGATATGTGCACTGATGTGTGTCTGGCTTTTCTCTTCGCTTACTTGTGGTTAGCTGTCTAACGGTTAAATGGTATTGCAAGTCACCACTTCTTCCAAAGTCGAGGACTACTTTTTTTAAGTCCGTAGGTGAACAACTGCTGTAGAAACAGTGGCATCATTAGGAGCACACCATCTTTTTCATTGTTTTGAAACAGTGGAATTAAAAGAATAATATTACAGAAAAGGCAAAAGGAGTGATATTCGTGTATCATTCTATGTTTTAGGAGCTATGGAGGACTCTGCATTTGTTAAATGTAATGATGTTTGGTGCTAATAATTGTGTGATGTTACAAGGGTCTGTTTTTACTTCATTTCATTAATTGCTGTCTTTAAGATTTCTTTAATGCATTTTACTCTATAAAAGGTTTATTCCATTTTTAAACCCAGTTTTCACAAAACACAATTTTCCCTAACCTAGAAACAGAAATTCACCTTCTTCAGGTTCATCCTTTGTTAAGTTTGATCAATACATGTAGCTAGAATCTATCCTGAACTCTAAAAGCAAGATTGACTTTTAAAAGATGAAATACATAATAGTTCCTCATACAGAGGAAAAGTGAAATTTTTAAGCAACAAAAGTCACCTTAAGTCAGGTTTTAGTTTTACAGGTATGACCAGTAGCTTATGGTGGTTAATGTTGGATAATATTGTTGATTTTATGGAGTTCAGTTTTTGACTCCTCAGTCAACATTCTAAATACACTTTGAACTCATTTGTTACATTACAATGGTAAAAGAAGGGGGAAACATGCTGTGTTTATTGAAATGTTTGTCTGTGACCTGCTCAAACCTAAAGTGTAGTGGGTAGCAACTCCCTTATAGCAACATGGAGTTTAAATCCACCTGAGGACTAGGGACCATTCTCTGTGGAGTTTGCATGTTCTGCCCATGTCTTTGTGGGTTCCCTGTGTGTTCTCCAGCTTCCTCCCTCCACTGAAAATATGCAATTGAAGTGGAATTTGGACTCTACAATGATGATAGGCATGTTGTTTGTCTTTCTATGTGGCCCTGTGATGATGACTGGTCCAGGGTGAACCCCACCTCCTGACTTCATTCAACTGGGATTAGATTCACACATATACGAAGGTCAGCTTCAAAAATCCATTTATATAACTTAAGGTTTTGGACTGCAGGAGGAAGCTCATGGGCAGAAATTCAAAACTCCACAGCAACCATGTCCCCAGGATTTGTGAGGTGTAAGTGAGCCCTCCTAAACTCTGCAGCTAACCCAAAAAGGTATACATAATAAAATATTTTTCACCATGAAGAAGTCATGTATCAGTGAATTCTCTTACCACAATTCTTCCTGCACATTTTCAATTCATTTCCTCATCAATATCCTGAGCAGTCACATTTGTGTTTCATCTGTAAAGAGCTCACTATACACATCAGTCTCACCACATATAAAGTAAAAGGTTGTAAGCAGAAGCAAATATTACAAATGATCCCTGTGAAACAGCTGGTCTGTACGCCCCGGGCTTAACACGCTTTGAGCCCAGAGCCCAGCTCTGACCATCTTGTATGACAGGAAATGTAAATAGGTTTTCCTAAAACTCCTGAGCATCAAAAACAGGAATATGTCTTTGACAAAGGAAAGAAAATGCATATGTCTGCTAAGATGTTGTGATTTATTCTGTTGATCATGTGAATGGTTTGATGGTAAAAGGTAAAACATTGCTTTTACTGTGGAGCTGAGGCTAAACTTACGTGATATTTTCAAATCATTTTGGAGTTTATCTTGTCGACCTGTCACAAATCATTTAAAGATTTTTATTTAGAGTCATGAGCATCAAGTTCTGCTGATGCAGTCCCGATTTAAGCGTCTGAGTCTTTAAACACTAAGCACTGCGTGCCATTATATCGCAGAGCCATGACTGTGATGTTAATGGCTTGGCAAAAGAACATGACACCCAGAGTGACAGAGGGATTACTCATTCTATATTTAGTGTTTATGTACATGAATATTGGCAGGACATCTCTGTACATGTGACACACACAGCGATACAGTGATAATAACACAGATCTCCAGCACGAAACACATTTACAAGATGGGCTCTACAGCAAACACTGGCTGAGATACACAAGGGAATGTCTGGACTACGACAACTTCGTCATAAAACTGGAATTTCCTTGTAATAGTTATTATCGTCATCAATAAAAACAGACAATCAAAAAGAGAGAGACAAAAAAGTATAAAATAATTTAAATTTTTCCTAAAACACATAGTGAATATGCAGTGAGAGATCTATACAATGCGGCTACTGGACCTCCTCCTGTCGACATGTTTTAAAACATAAATATGACGGACAAACGCAAACGTCATGCAGCAACAAAAAGAAACACACACAAGATGAGAGATGATCTTCTTTGAAGTTCTGCCTCCCCAGTGGCAACGTGATGTCAAGAAGACAAGCCTGGTAACAAAGCACCTCGCGCTACGGGAACCCAGAGGTGCCAAAATGAAATGTAAACATAAATATACAGGTTGATATCTCTCTCTACAAACAGTTCAGTCACTGCCACAGGCCCATCCACTGTGTGAGTAGTCAGTCTGTATACACTCCTTAGTAGAATATCACTTAGAGTTAAATAAACTTATTTAATATATATATTTATAATAGATTTATTCTATGCAGAGTCATTTAGCAGTATTTCCTTGTTTTCACCAGTTTGCTCTGGTATTTCACCGAGTGGCCACTGTGTCCCACCACATAAACGTCCAGCAGGTAGGTCTTGCCCGGCTCCAGCCCTGTGATGGTCTCTGTTGTTACAGCTTTCTGCAGGTTGGGGCTGTGGAAATACTTGCACAGGACCTTTTCTGACTTCCTTCGGGTCTCTGGCCCAGCACACTGGTTCTGTTCCCGGCGTCGCTGTTCCTCGCCATAATTGTCGGCCACCTCCTTGCGGTAAATGCAGTATTTGTTGCGGTCCTGTGTGCCCAGCCATGCCACAGTGACGGAGGAACAGGTGCGCAGCTTGTCAAAGGCTTTAATGCGAGTATCCTCAGGAAGCGAAGGGAAAGGGTGTTTGCTGCTTGGTCGTGTGGTGGCTAGCACCTTTAGGGTAGAGGCCCCTTTCCTGCTGCCCCGCAAACGGATCAGGTACTTGGCTTTTGGTTTTCCCCTCAGCTGGAACTGCCGTATACCCTCCACGTTCTGGGAGAGGAGCAACTTGCCGTCACGCCTCACCTGGACCTGCACAGCATCCAGACACGTGTGGACAAAAAGAGTGACCCGTTGGTGGGAGGACACTGGGGCGAAGCGCAGAAACTTGCTGCCCTTTCTCTTGATGAACACATCTGATACTTTGCCATCCTTGAGCTCCACTGTTTTCTGGCGAGCTTCCTCTTTGGTGCGGGCGAATGTTCCCACGTACGCTGTGCTTGTGTTGGTTGCAGAATTCACAGCAAACACATCAAAGTAGTATTGTGTGTCTGGCTTCAAGTCTGAAACTGTGAAAATGTTTTTATTGCCAATACACACCTTCTGAATGTCTGATGCTTTGGGTTTGACTGTGTACGCCCGTGAGATTTTGTTGCTTGTAAGGCCTCGGTCTTTGCCAAAACCAATGTCAGAGGGAACGAAGCCAAAGTGCGCAAAGTCAAATGGGCTGAAGTCTCTACCGGGTTTGGGAGCCAGCATGAAGGCATCATCAATGCTGATCTTAGCTTCAGCTGCACACATGCTCTTGAAATTATGCTCCTTGTTGATCACTACGCAGTACTGGACAGGCTGGCCCATTAGAAAACCCGTCGGAGTTGGCTTCCAAGCCAGGGTGACGGTGGTACGGCCCAACGCGGTCACATCCACGCGAGGGTCGTAGGGCAGCTCCGGGTAAGGCTGGTCAGACTCGGGGGTTGTGGTGGCGTACACCTTGAAGTTGCTGTCTTTCTCTGTGGACAGCAGCTCCAGCTGGTAGAGGCCAGAAGGCGTGCTGGTCGCCACGTAGGACTCCACATCGTTACCCTTGTAGGTAAAAAGCTCCGTCCCTTCATCGACCGTCACCTGCTGCTTCTGCTGGTCCAGAGGCTCAGGCTCTCCTGCAAAAGAAAGACAGACAGACACAACATGAGCTCTTTGATCAATATGGTAAATTTATAGAGCAAAATTTTACAGAGCTGTTATTGTGACCTTTAATATATTTTTCTTCTGTTTCATTTTTGTGCTTTGATGGAAAATGATTTCCACCGACTCTGAAATGTTCAATTTGTTGATGCTGTGAGGTTGTGATAAGGCTCGGCAAGCCTTACGGATGATTAGCCCCCTCGCATGGCAGCCATGTTTTCACTCCAAACATGCCCAAAGATCACAGGCCAGCATTCACTTGGTCTTTTTGGGGAAGCTGTGAAACAAAGGGGTGCCTTGTAGCTTCTACGTGAGAGACACAGCCCAAGCATAATATTATGTTTGTTAACCAGAGAGTGTGGTTGGTGGTGTTTTAAAAATTAATACTCAAAAATCTACTCCCACTAGTCTTGGAAGAGCAGGGACGACAGGAAGAGGTTCAGTGGTTCAGCTATTAATCTAACACCTCTTGTGAAGTCAGACTTCCATCAGGGCTGCGTGTGTTGGGTTCAAATCATTTATCCTCTGCTTACAGTCGAATTCTTTTCTCTTGAGGCAAGGCTCATGTCTTCACCAGTTTAACAACACCATAAATCATTGTGTGGCATTTGATCTGACAAGAGTGCAGACACAAGCACAGGTGCTGGTGTATTGATATTCAAATATAAGCTCACATCACACATCTAAACCACCACTTTGGTCATAAGGCAGGATCTCCTGTGCTGACGGATGCCCTCCAGATGGTGAAAGTTTGAATGTGACGTAGGTTAGAAAAAAAAGGAAAGGATAGGAAGAAGAAAGACAGACAGTCGAAGCACAGCAGAATTTACCTTCAGAAAAGCGAGACAGTTTAAGTAAAGGGATGCAATGTCTTTGATTCAGCTGGGTGACTACAGCAGAGGAGCCCCTCTCTGAAATTATAGACGTCAGCCTGGGCCAAGTCAGACACATCATAAGTGGTCAGACTAGACACTACGACTGTGACTTAATTAAAACCCACCCAAACACAAAGCCTAACATCATTGCGTAGGTTAATTGTGTGTGGGGGATAGTGATATTTCCACATAACCTGTCATTAACCTCTTCCATTGCTGCCTGATGTCAATTATACCTGATCCCTCCCCACTGGCCTCTTCTGGCAGCTCCTGAAGGGTGAGTTTCCACTCCAGAGGAGCATCACAAGGTGTCACAGTAACAGACAGGGGTGTGTTGTCTTCCTCCACCACAAAGTAGTACCTGTGAAAATAACACATCACGTTTTGACATTATCCAAACTATCATGGGGGATACATGCATGAGGAGGCTGAAACTAAGGCATACCATTATATTAGCGCTACTGACCTTGAGCTTTCTCACTATGACCCAAGCAGAGACTCAAGGATCCAAACATGACTTTGTCATTTATTATTTAGCTTTGCATCAACAAAATAGCTCAGGTTACAGAGCAACATATGATGTTTCCAGTCTATTTACAGGAAGTGGCCATCTCCACGTTGAATGTCTTCCTCTGTGATTTTCGTGGCAGCAGGAAGTGAAATCTACTCCATTCTCAAAGATTCTACTTCATTTAGTAGTGGCTTGACTCACCTTTTGGGTGTGTCCCTGAAGAGGTAGCCGCTGATCTCAGCTCCATCAGGGATGACAGAAGAGTCGTGGAACAGTGACTTGTCTCTGATCTGCATCTGGAATAGACCTTCGTCTCTCGTGGGCAGCTTCTGGGCTAACGTTCCCAAACCCAGCAGCACTAGCAGCGCCACACTCCAACCTTTAAATTGCCTCATGCTGAAAGACATAAAAATAGGGTTTCATTAAAGAGTGGTGGTGCATCCTGGAGTGTAGAGTGTTTCATTTTAATTGAATAGTTTGAACATTTGACAGGATTTATGTTGTTTTGCCTACAGCTTAGCAACAGCATTAATACCTCTGTCTTGACTGCAGACCTGGCTTAGCATAAATCCTGTTAACAGCCACCTTAGCTGAAGGAAGTCGAGCACGTAGCCATACCAAGAATATTTTATCATTGCAGTGCTACTTTATCCATTTATAATATCAATTGTTGAGTTTGAGGTGTAGCTGTTCTTCCTGTTTTCATGTGAAGCTTAAGCTAACATAGTCTTACAGACATGGAAGTGGAGCCAACTTTCTCATTTAATTCTCAACCAGAAAAGAACACAAACATAACTTAGCAATAAAAGCAAAAGACTTTAGCAGTTCTGGTAAGCGGACATTGTTGAAATCTAACAGTACGGTTCCTTTAAATAAATAAGCTCATATTTAGCATGCGGACACAGGAGACATATTGATCTTGCTTTAAAAAAAAAATAAGGTCTTTTTCAAAATGCCTCAATCTTTGATGATATTATCAATCAGTATATCGGTTATGTTGTGTCATAAATGTCTGTTTTTGTGGTGGAAGTTCTGAATGTTTTCCCCTGTACTTCCTTTCATTCTGGCATCAACACAAAACTGTTCTTAATGAGTTCCATTTGGCAACAGTGAGCCCTGGCTCAGACATTACAGTGTTTTAATTGGCTTCTGTGTCCACAGTGATCCACTACACATTTTATTATTGAACCAAATGTTGTTTTTATGTCTTCTTTCCCCATTCATTTGAACCTGAATTAACATTTCACATTAAAACAGATTGACGGCACAGACGCTGTCGTTCAGAGAATTACTGAGGAGACACAGGGAACGTAAATGAGTGCTCCCCGCTATGATGAGGAAGGGGGTTTATGTTTAAACACAGATGTGTGAAGGAAAAGACATTCCTTGAAACTCCAGGGAACCACACTATTTCATAAAGCTCTTAATAAAAAAATCCCCAAATCCATGCCATTTAAGTTTTATTGATGCTAATACAAAAATGTTGAGTGGTGTGGTCCACAGATGGAGCTGTGGCTCAAGATGAGGTGCAGCTGACCGTGGCTGAGTGCCTCTCACGTATCCCCTGTCTATTGATTTTGCCCCATTGATTGCAGCTGATGGGAACGCCAAATCCCTTGTGATTTAATCAGTGTAATGATGGCAGATTAGCCAGATACTTTACTGCCATTTACTGCAAGCGAGATGGTGTCCTTTTAATGACCCCTCTCCCTTTCTCTGCTCGCCCTCCCTTGTCTGTCTCATTCCCTTGATCACAGTTTTTTCATCAACAAATTCAGTCTTTCACACTTATCCACAAACGGTACAGCCTTTTCACTTTACTTGATGTTCCTCTTCCCTCTTCACTCACAGGACCCGGGTCCAAAGCGCAACTCAGTAAAAAATGGTTTCATCCTTTCATCATGTGTTTTTGCAAAACACAAGCAGAGGAAAAGCCCTTTGCAGTTTCTGTCAGTATGACTATCTCTGCCGTTGTCTGAGCCCAACCTTACATCGCACCACCAAACTTCACAGGGCTAAAAGAAAGCCATCTAAGTGGTACTTTGAGGTTTGACTCACACAGAGAGTGGAGATCCTTATCGCCTTAGCATGTCTCTCCACTTCAGAAGTGTGCCGGTTTGGAACAAAGACATGTCTATTAATACTCAAGACGGCGCTGAGGTGGTATCTGCAGGGCCATTCACAGCTGCCTGTCATTACAACATCTCCAACACCACACAGACACATCGAAGGTCCCGGCCCCCGGCCTGCTCCGTCCACCACATTGATGTCATTACACATAATGTCTGCTATCACTCCCACAGTCAGGGTTTTATTGCTACCACCATTAGCACATTTGATGTGTGCTGTCAGGGCGCTCCTCACATGTGACACCCCACGACTGAACTTCTCCCACATTCACTGAACCCCTCAGTCTATTGACAGTTCATATTGCGGAGGGATGACAACTGAATATTGGAGCGGTTGTGCTGGGCCAATGCGGTTTCACAGACCAGCACAGAGTCAACATGGTCACAAAGGCTACATTGGATCCGCTTTCACATGCGGGACTTCACCATTCTCATGCCACAGAGTTCCCTCACCAAAATAACACATCAAAAAAGCTGCATCTGGAACAAATAAAGTCTAATGTTTAATTAGAATGGCAAAGAATGTATGATCGCAATTTCAGGAACGGATAATTTCAAGGCAAATTCATCCACAGTCATGTCAACTTTGTTTAACCGTTGCTTTTTATCTGATTATTTTTGCATTTATAGTTTTTGTTTCATTTTTTGTGCATTTTGCCAAGCATTGTGGGTTAAAAGACATCCTGTATATTCTAATTCTAATTGCAAACTGTGCACGGTGTAATGGGATTAAAGGACAAATACAGCTTTCAATGGTTTCGCCGAGGGAGGAAATAGCGATGATCTTCTTTCCCATGACTGTTTTTGAAACGTCTAAATTTTAAGGCCTTCACAATACCACAAGCTTAGACTTTGATACAACGCTAGTTATAAAATATACACACTCCATACCTCTTTTAGTATTGTGTTTAAAAAATTAAATACAAAAAATTATTTTCTCCCTTTTCTTAAAAAACAAAGATAACTACAGAAAATTCACCAAACACAGATCAACATATCCTGTTAATATTTGTGAAGCTTTAGCTCTGTTTTATGAAGGCTTTGGTGCTTTTAATGCTGATAATGTATCATTTTGAACATCTGACTACATCATCTCTTTTGAATCGCTACCATAACAGCTTTGATCCTCTAGTTTGGGGTCATTTCAAAGTAATCATGAGCAAAGCCAAAACAAAATGTTCACACTGTGTTTTACATCTCCCAGATGGACACAAAACATTTTCTGTGACCTCGGTCAAAAGCACAATTAAAATCATTCCCAAACTACTCCTGATTAAAGCAAAAAATATATCTGTTACATGCAATAATTCAGCCACCTGATCAACTCCTGAAGGCTGTGAGCCTGATTTCCAGCAGGAACACGGTGATTATATGCATTCTAGTTCTATGCATGGAGATGGAACCCAGGACATACATGTATCCCAGCCCTGTTGTGCTCATGTGTGTGTATGTGTGCACCAAAATGCCCTGACCTCCCCTTTCTCTTCTCACTTTGTTTAACCGGTTTCCCTCTCCCCTTCCCTCCAGCTCCTTGTCAAATCGGATAAGGCTCCTGCCTGCTGCCACATGGAGCTCATTAACAGAACGGGAGGGAATAAAAGACAGTTTAATTTCAACACAAATAAAGAGACATTTCGGATTCCACCCAACAAGAGGCCTGGCGGGACTCGCGGGACCGGAGCCTGTGTGTTTTCTTTAAGGAAGTCTGAAGGCAGATTTATGGTGGGCCCTCGGTAGCAAGCTCCATCACCGCTGTCACTTCAGGGCCAGTGGTGGGGATTGGAGTGGGGTATATACATATATACACGGGGCTGGGAGCCAAGGATGGAACCACACAGGACCTGTGCTATAGGCAGGCCAAACCAAAGCAGGTCTGGTGCTCTTGGACGGCTAAACAGCTCATTAATTAATTGTTAGGGACTGTGGCGAGGGTTTATTTCCAATGATGGATATTTTTATCTGCTGTGCGTATTTCCACATGTGGGTGTGATTCCAAACCATCACATTCCTGCATTCCGCTGTGTGTATAAGTTAAAACCATCACTCAGGACCTCGCCATCCATAACATCACTCACAGTTTGAGTTTCTGAACGGTCCACATCTTCAGAACCACCAAATCTGGCACAGTAACATGATAGAGAGCCCAGTTTCCTTCTGCCCCACCCCTCCTTTCTTTCCTCTTTATAGTCCATCTCTGGAGCTCGCATTTAGCCTGCATCCTGGAATGTCTCTGTGAGGAGGGTCAGGTCGCAGGGCCGCTTTCTGCCTTAGAAACCCCATTCAGATAGGAGTGAGGATGGGGGGAGTTGTGGTGGCTCTGACTGATGCGCAGGCATTGTTGGCTGCATGGGTGATTAAAGATTACAAGAGAAAATGCCCCATGGGAAAGTCATCCACCCACTGCCCATCATCCAGGGCGCACATGCACCAGGCCTGAGTGCGTCGTGGGAAATGAGTCAATCATGCACCGTTATGTTGTGTTTGGAGTCAGAGAAGGGGAGGCACAAAACAGAAAGCCCGTTCAGCAGCTCCTGTGAGCCGCTCTACATCCGCTTGTGTCCATCTGAGGGAGCATAATGGGGGGCTTTGCAACATGAATGTGCCAGGAACTGGGAAGCAGAGTGTGGGTATGATGAATAATTTAACAAGGAAATAAAAACTTGCGTCCTTAATCTTCCAGCAGTGACTTTGGATGTGTAGCACAAAAGCGGCGCGTTGGAGACAGTATATACACCGCAGACCTGTCACTTCTCTGGATGCGCACGGCTATAGCAACACTGGTGGAATTCTTTCAGCCGGAGAGTTTTCATATGCAAATCATTGGTTTAGTTACGGTATGCAATGCAGACCTTCCCATTTTAAGACTTTTTTTTTTTTTTTTTCATGATTCATTCTCCTGAGAAAGTAGAAGGGAGGCAGTGTGGCTTCACCGTGCTGCTAAACACAGTCATTCCCGCTCCGGGTTTGTCTCTTATTAAACACAGGCTGGGATGGGAGCTCCCACATGGACCGGATGAGGAAAACAACTCCCAACATGTCATTAATCTGTCTTGAATTATTTTTACTGAGGCGACGGTACACATTTACGATACTTATCATGCGCTGCGCTCCCGCCCGTCTGGGGCTCCTACAGGTGCGTGAGAGCACCCAAAGGTGTGTTTAGGAAATAATTTGCGCTTTAAAGCTGTGCGGGTTTTTTTGTTGTTTTTTGTTGGTTTTTTTACGCCTTGCACCAAAACATTTGGATGGAGAGAAGAGCACACATGGCTGCACAGAAGAAAGTAAGAAATTCAGTGTATTGATAAATCGCCTGATTGGGTGCTGTGTCACCCCTGGGAACATGGGAACTGTTTGGAGGCACAAAGCAGTTTGGTTTTTGTTTTTTTTTTTGTCTTTTCTTCTTTTTTTTTCTTTTCTTTTTTTTCAAAAGTTCACCAGTTTTTCGGTCCTCCCCGGTGGAGGCAGACCTGGTCCAAACCAAAATAAGATCGGATTTAAGGACCACGCGATTTCGGGCTTGATTGAAATGTGTTGGAAACTTCTTACTTCCCGGAGTTGTAAACCGCAAAACCTCTTCCCCTCTGTTTCTCTCTCTCTGGCAGGCGTTTCAAAGGCATCACTTTACTCTCCGAATTTATATGGAGCACTTGGAAAAATAAAAGTCCGAGAAAAGTTCAAGAAAGTAGGGAAGTTTTCCTCCTAATCATTTGGAAGCGCTGGATCAGACGCGCCGCTGCAGCCCGGAGGATAGATAACACGAAAAAATAAATCTTTACGTGAGACAGACTTACCTCTCTGCTTAACGGCGAAGTTATCTGGAGGATGGTTCTGGTTCTCTCAGTCTCTCTGATATCACCAAGATTAAAAAGTGCCTCACAACTAAACCGATTCAAAAGAAGAAAAAAAAATCAAAAGTTGTGTCCAGTATAGTTCCCTCAGTTCTCACTTCTATTGTCAGAGCCTATCAATCGGATTAAGCGACAGCACTGGTGCGTGTTTGCAGTTTTCTTGAGGGTTTAACTGGTCTCTGGTGGGCAGGAGTGTGTGAGAGTGTGTGTGTGTGTGTGAGTGGGTATCCTGAGTGCTGGCAGTGCGTCCCTCCCCTGCCGCGCTGCTGCTATTGAAACCTCCACTGGATTGGAGGCAAACTGGTGCGAACTTCTTCCCTGCGCTCTGTGTAAGAAAACTCTAAGACACAGAACCAGCCCACCCCTTCAGCACACCGCAAAAAGAAAGAAAAAAGAAAAAGAAAAGTAGGGACCGGACAGACTTAGACCAGGCTTTGACTGGGGATCTGGCAGACGCATCGCCTGATCGAATGCATCTATTTAAACTTTAAATCGTGTTTGGAGCAGTAACTATTCAGTCCCGCATGCAGGCTGTGTGGTGTCACCGGAGCATAAATCTAGAGACAACGGTCTTCCCCCACTTACTTTTTATTTCCTCTGTTTACTCCGATGCTCCTGGAAATTATTACTTAGGGCAGAAGTGACTTGGAGAAGTCACGCAACCCCGGCGGCTATAAGTGTAGACGGGTTTTATCGTGGGGCCTGGTGGCTGGTTGCGCACAAAATGATCTGAATGTGTTCCTTCTGAAAGAATCCTTCATTTGTGACTGATATGGGGTCACAATTGAAAAGTCCTTGAATATCAACTGGAAATGCAGTTAGGCATTAGTGTTGTCATCTCGTGCGTCTAAATACCCAGGAAGCGAATGTTTACCCGAGATAAGAACCAATGGCTCTGTCGGAACTGAATTGCCCCAAATTTATGACTTGATGGGGGTCCATTTAGGAGGAGCAGGTTATCTGGTTTAGGGGATGCTGCCGTTTCCTCACCAGGAGGACGCGCGGCTGCAGATTTTTACGCATGAGCTGCTGCAGGTTGTCTTCAGTCGAGTGCAAGATCTGGATTATTGCATTTTAATTTAAATTAGACTCTTTATTACACGATGCATTCATATATGCTCTCAAATGAGACATCAAATATTTAATATCTTTTTTAAAACATGAAAAATAATTGTCTGATGTTGATATTTAAATCTTAAGCTTACTGTTTAAACAGAGCAGGTGGGTTAAAACTAATAAACGACACATATTCGTTTCTATGCTTAAGCAAAAGGTTGTGTTTTGATCCAAAATACTTAAAAATATCTAAATACAGTACAGTATACCTGCGTTAGTAAACTGACTGAACACCAGACTCCTGCAGCCAGAAGCTGCAGAGTTGGTGCAAGAGCGACATCTAGTGTCTGGTGTGAGAATAAAAATTTAAACAACACATAAAGGAGTTTTCCACTCTGGCACATAAATTTAGCTCAGATTAGAGATCGTTTAATACTGAATTCACATGGTTGACTTATTTCCTCTAGTTTGGAGAATTATCTGCCCCCCCCCCTGACAGCAGAACTTTTTTAAAAATTTGTAACAGAGACAGGGATAACTTGTGGATTTTCTGGAGAAACCAGCACACATGTTTTGGAGTTATTGATGCCTCGGTTCATGATTAACGGTGACTTTGACATCCTTGGGATTAAAATAGATGCCAAATTCAATTTGCTATAAGTCACACCAACAAGCTGTGAAAACGAACCCACTCCGGGGACATGTATCCTCATAACACACACACACACAGTGACCCAGCTACATGCCAGAATCTTGAAAATGTATCCAAACCATAGACAGTGTAGTAAAGACGTAGGGATGTTTTAAAGGCTCCTGTAATCCCACTGGTCCATTTCAGCTTCACCGCAGAAGCAAAATAAAATTACATGATAATAAATTAACTGAAGGATATTTTCACTAAACCTTTAGTCAACTGAGGCACATGTGTTCTTTTCCAGCAACACCCTTTCTCACATTTATAACCCCATAGAATTACTCTTTTCCATGTATCCTGAATGCAGTTCATCTTGGATGAAAGTAAAGTGACTCTGAGGTCACAATAATTGATTGTGGATCGATTGATCACTGACTAATCACTCACCAGAGTTGGGTCACTGGACATTTGGTTGAGCACCACCCTGCACTGATGGATACATTAATAATGCTTATGTTCAGAGTCATATTTATCATTTTTCAGCCCTGAGAGCACCACTGGCTGCAGAAACAGCTCCAAACAGTGACAAATGAAATCGAAAATATAATCACCAGCTGATAAAAGAAAATATTTTTCTCTTTCACAGCTGTAGTGTCAAGGCAGATAAATCTTTTAGGCGATTTGAGGAAAGCAATCCTTTATAAACTAAGCAAACTTCAAAGTTTAAATCTCCTGAATGCCAGCGATTATTGAGGCTTTATCACCATCGTGAAACAGGAAGATTGTGAGTCTGACTTATTTGCCTTTTGGATATCAGATCACCCGTTTTAATTAAGCTTGTCCTTTATCCTGATTGATCGGAACTGTCAGCAGTGGGTTCTTTAGCATTTCCAGCTACATTTGTCAGACTAGTGGTTTGTAATGAAAAATGTGTTTATCTTTCAGAGACTCTAAAGCTTTTATGGATTCAATAAGGTATTACTTCTCATAGTAGCAATGTTACTGAAGTGAGACCTATACCTAAATGGACCAAATGACTTATAATGACCTGCAGGATAATAACTGCCTCAGGAAATGTCACAAACCCAAACTGAGCACCCAAGGCTATTCAGAGGATGAATTTTATTTATACATTTCCGGAATTTTCCTAAAGAAGGAAGTTCTGAGCAATTTCCTGAGCAGAGGTGCTCGTCTATAGGGGAAAAAATGCATACACCAATGAGTTTTTGATATTAAATGTCTAAAGTCCTAATGTCTTATTTTGCAGGGGTTTTTGATATATTTTATATTCTCCTGTCCTGAGTAAAAGCAGTGAACAACTATTGAGTGAATATGAAAATTATTCCATTTTGCTCTAAATCTGTGAAACAAACTGTGTCAGTCCACAAAAGATGTGGTTGGACATCATTAGATTTATCATTTATTACAATGTTCTATACACTTCAATGTCTGAATGATGTTTAAAGACTGAAGCATTGCTGGACACCCTGTTGAGCTGCATCTCAAATGAATCACTAGCTTCTCGGCTTCCAAGCCAACGATTCTGCTCTGACCTGTCGTTAAAAGAAAAATGTTCCATTCTCTCTGTAGGTTTATAATTCCTCATTTAGACTTGTGACTGTGGGATGTTTGCAGGTCAGTCAGGAACAACAAATGAGTGCTGTGGGTCCTTTTACACGGATCTCAGTCTGTTTGCTTTGGGGATAACCCTGACACTACAGCCTCGCCTAAGTGATCTCCTTACACCTCCCCAGCAGCTCAGGTAATCCATTAATGCAGGGAGGATGGAAAGTAATATTCCATCAGGCTGATGTGCATTAATATGACACTGAGAGGAGTGTGGGAAGTCTCATCTTAATCACTCACCTCATGTCCATTTAACGCCGTCTGAGAGACTTTCCCCCTGCAGTCAGAGGAAAGGAGCCCAGCTTCTAACACCGAGTTCATCATTAACAAGCTCAGAGCTCAATCCAGGCAAACATCCACCCCCTGTAAACATTTCACCCCATCCTTTTATTTTCCAGGTGTCTCTTCTTGGAGATAAGAAGGGAGGGGAAACAAAGTGTGAATTCTGATCTCAGCTGAAGTTGTTGCACTTTTGTCTGAAAGATACCGAATGCAATCATTGCCGGGTGACGGAGAAGGCATCGTCCTGATGTGAAGAGCAGGATGGAAGGGAGGAGAGATACAGGGTGAGGGTTCAAGGGAAAGAATGAGGGAGTGAGGGATGGTGACGGGAAGCCAGGCTGAGTGGAGGACATCCTGTTGGAGTGTTTTCCCACTGCGTACCCACCTGAAGCCTGAAGGGTTCCTTACTAAGCCTTTTGAAGGGCTTTTGCTGCTGCAGTGAGTGTGTGGTGTACACATCCATTATTCTGCAGACATAAATACACACAAACATACATTTGGGTGATGGGAGTGGTTCGTCCTCCTTAAAATTCGGCCATAGGACATCCTTAAACTCACTCATTCACTCATCCTGTCTTCAAAAGCTCCTATAGCTAAAAAAAAAAGACTAAAAGCCACAATTGAAACCAGATGAAAGAGAATCCGAGTGAGGAGACATGCCATGTCAGCGACTAAGTTCCTCTTATTATCCAATAAGAGGGCAACAGTGTCAGCGTCCGACTTCATCCCATTATCCGGTGCAGGAGAGGCATGTCGGTGGTGCCTGGAATACTCGGGGGACAGGGAGACATAAACAAAGAGCAGAATTTAAAATCACAGACGGATTCAAACAGGAGTCTGTCCCGGGCCTTTTTAGTGAAACTCTAGAGCTCAGCAGCTCCAGGCGTGGTATGCAGATTGTAAACACAGCCTTCAGGAGACGAGCAGAGGAGGATCGACTCTCCCTTCTCTGCTTTCTGTCCACAGACAAGAGGAGGACAAACGTGGAGCAGCGTTACATCATCTGCCACACACTTCTCAAGCAGCGCACCAACCACACGTCAAATCAAAAGGATCGGCTTTAAGGTTTTCATCAACATTCATCATCCACTCAATTTACATTCAGTATTTGATTTTCTGCATGGCAGCCATGTATTCAAGAGGCTTACCTACACACACGCACACACACACACACACACACACACACACACACACACACACACACACACACACACACACACACACACATACACACTCCACAGCCTGGCTGCCTGTTTGCATTTAAACGGATAAACCAGTTGCTCTTCTTCTGTCTTCATTACAGTTGCCACAAGTGTGGCAAAATAAATAACCAAGAATACTTAACACACACCTTTAAATAAGTTATCTGCAAATGCATCACTAATATATCATTATATGTATGTAGTGTTGTAATAATCTTTATTTGAACAGTCAGAGCTGACTGCTAGAGAGTGGCCTAAAGAGAACTGCTGGTTCTAGAGTAGAACTCTATGCAGAGATTTGTCTTGTCTGAGACAGAGGTGTGTGCCTGTGTATCACAGCTGCTCACATTAAGCATTCACACTTCATTCTGGACATGAAGTTGTAACCCCAACTCATGCTTCTTCGATTTAGGAATCTGTTTATGCTTTGGCTGATCATGTTAAACTACAGGTGGTGCTGCAGATAAAGAGGTGCACATTCATTCATACTCTGTGAAGTGAATCAAGTCAGGATTTTTATGGTTTTTATTAGATATAGTAATTTAATGAAGTGTAAGAGGGTTTAATTAGGAGC
Organism: Antennarius maculatus; assembly: GCA_013358685.1. Classification (NCBI taxonomy): domain Eukaryota; kingdom Metazoa; phylum Chordata; class Actinopteri; order Lophiiformes; family Antennariidae; genus Antennarius; species Antennarius maculatus. Next base: position 10,767,122 of record CM023610.1, on the reverse strand, counting down.
AGTGTTTTGGCAACAGCTGTAGGATTTCTAGCTGTTAAAGATTCAGTTAGCTCCCACAGGAAGTAGTGGAGCCCAGAAATAGAGCTAAAAGAATCTACGTTCAAAAAGTAGAGCTCCAAGTGCATCCTGCTGCTTCACAGATGCTGAAGCTGCTCGCTATGTTCGTCACATTTATTTAAAAGCCCTGTCTTATTGGATTCAGGGATTTATCAGCATAAATCCCTGAATCCAATAAGACAGGTGAACAAAATGAGAAACCACACAGATTATCTCCCCTCAAATCTCAAACATGAACAAACAACAAGAGTTAAAAATAAACTAGAAAACTAGTGTGAGGACGAGGAAATGGTTGGAAGTGGCTAACATGGAAGTGAACAACTTTTATAGTCCCAGCAGCCGTTGGCCTTTGGAATAATTTCAGATTTGTGTGGTGATGCTTCACTCACCACCCTACAGTTTATTCTTCTGTATTTATTGTGGCTTCACTGCATTGATCTGATGTGACACTGCTGACAACACAACTAGTCGCTGCTTGAGGACAAAGATTTATTTTATCCATGAAACATATCAGGCCTGTCCCTATTGTCCAGGAGCAGATCTGAAGGTACTTGATATTTGGTACTTGATCTGGAAACACCTCCAGACGATCTGGGTCAGACTTCAGCACCAATCAAACCAGTTCCCTCCAACACTCAGGTGTAAATCAGGGTGAGGCCAGGTGACGTGAGCCCGGCTTCAGGAGCCACCTTTAGAGGCAAACATCAAAGTAATATTCATCAATAAGTTGTGTTTGATTACCAAATTAAACATGATGATTCTCTAATCATTTGATACTGACCATTTCACAAACAATAAAAGTTCTATTATGTTATTATTCAAAAAAATATTTGTTTGAAAGTTTTATTTTGAAAGTGTGACTAGATGTTGTGTACTTGTCCCCTTCCCTTTCTGAGGAAACATGGTTATTCTATATTTCTCTGTAATTCTTATTATTCTGTATTTTTTTTAGTAATATTTCTTACAGAAATAACGTTACCCGTCTTTATGATGATGGAATCATCAAGAATCAGTCAGGACCTGCCACACATTTGGTACATCAGAGGTATTAATCAACTTTAAGACTCAAAAGCAGTTGTTTTCCTCCTCAATATCACTGAATGCAAGTTTTGGTTTTTCTACTTTCTCAGGTAACCTGGTAAAAAGAGACCGTTTGTATGGCTTCTCTGTATAAAGTCTGTGTTTCTCATTTGTCAGCTGCAGATTCAAAGACACAGGATTTATGTGATTCTTTTATAGAGCAGCAAAAACAGAGCAAAGTGGAAACTCACGTCAGATATAAATCATAAAATCCAAAACTGGATACATTTGTACCATAACAGTCTTATTTCAATACAATGGTGATACATCAACCTGCACTTTACAAGAATCATAATGTTGAAAAAATAATGATGAGGCCAAAGGTTTATCAATGCGAGAACTACAGGATATAGCAGATTTAGACTTTCCACTATGCACAGCAAAAATATTGCAATCATCACAGAGACCTGAGAGAGCCCAGCGAGGTGCTCAGACGTTATTAGATTTGTTCTGTGGTTGTCAGGGGGAACTTCTACAAAAATACTTAAACGTCCTGACTGTCTGTTGAGGACAATTTTCAGTTTTATGGCCTTTAACAGGAAAAGGCCATAAAATCCTTTCAGAGAACATTCCAGCAACAATATCACAGTCTGCTGGAGCAAGCCCAGTTTATAGGTCTGATATGAAATGTTGGAAATGAATTCACTCTGCACACGCGCACACACACACACACACATACACATACACATACACACACACACACACGCACAGCCCTGGAGAAAAATTCAGGAATATGAATACCTACTTTATTGGGCTGAAAAATATAGAATTGAAATGCATTATGAAAAGGTCTTTCATTAACTTTATTATGATCACATCTGATTTGAAATGGTATCAGTGCAGTTCCAAGAAGTTCCTCACTCCCAAGTGTGACGTCTGGAAAGGCAATACTGGACCTGGAACCAGAGGTCATATCAAAGGAAACACTGCCCCCCTTCGGTCGGATGGATGTACTGCCTGAAGTAGTATTTTATATTTACTGTACATGATAGAAGCCATTGTCAGCCTACTCTTTCTTTTATGTACTGTAGACTAACTTTGTAGAGTCAGCATTTCTATCGAAGGAACTAACATCTTCCTCCGTTTATTTGTGTCATATATATATTTTATTCAATAAATAAATACATTTTATATGTGCTATAGAGATTTAACTCTTCTTACCATACTTTTGATGCATAAGGACTAATTCACCTTGAAATGTGTCTGTGTGGGTTCTCGGTTATCCACATCATGGTTATCCAAAGCTGTTTAAGTCAATCCACTGGATGTTAAGAAAGTTCTTGAAGACGTTTCGTCTCTCATCCAAGAGACTTCTTCAGTTCAGAGGGTGGCTGATCATGTCCCAGCTTATTAACCCTGTGGGGTGTGGTCAGGGCTATTCACATTCCAACAACCGTCGTTGAAAGCCGTCTGGTTCCTCAACGATTGTTGATGGGGGTGTCAAATGGGGTAGTTGAAATGTGACTTTCACCTTTGTATGCTAATGAGGGTCATTAGCATGATCACCTGGGTCAATCTGCTGACACAAACTTTTTGGGAGTTTTGACATGATCAGCCACCCTCTGAACTGAAGAAGTCTCTTGGGTGAGAGACGAAACATCTTCAAGAACTTTCTTAACGTCCAGTGGATTGACTTAAACAGCTTTGGATAACCTTGAAACGTGAATTTCAAAGAGCCAAATTTAAAATATTTGAGATGGCACAATCTAGACATTTATTGGTTTAATGCAAGTCATGTGTTTGACTAAGAGCTGCAGTTAATCTCCCCATAGCCACTGTTTGCTCCGTTTGTTCATTTCTTTTGGTGAATATGGCTATTTATATGTTCTTGTGACATGTCCAGTGTGCTGTCATACGCCATTGTGTGTTGGGGTGGTGGGGCCAGGAAAAGAGATATGGACCGTCTTAACAGACTCATCCGCAGAGCGGGCTCAGCAGTCGGGCTGAGCCTGGACTCTGTGGAGACACTTCTGGAGAGCAGGACCATGTCCAAGTCAGGGCTATTATGAACAACACCAGCCACCCCCTGCACACCACCTTCTCCCAGCACAGAAGCACCTTAAGCGGCAGACTGCTATCACACAGCGCCTCCACTGAGAGGCTGAGGTCCTCCTTCGTGCCCCGTGCCATCAGGGGGTACAATGACTCACTCAGGAGGAGCGGGGAGGAGGTGGATAGGTCAGCACGTGGTTAAATGGATTTAATTTAATTTTATACAGTTTATATTTTAATTTTATACTGTTTATATTTTAGTTATAGTTTAGTATATGTCCTATTCATGCTGCATGTGTCTGTTAGTGTAGTGTATGTCTTGTGGTATGTCCTGTAATGTCAGTGTTTCTTTTTCTCCTGGTGTTTATCCAGTATTTATTCATTATGTAATGCCTGAGCAGTGGATATGTACAATTTCCTCCAGGATAAATAAAGTATACTGTATATCTATCTATCTATGTTCCAAGACAACTTCTCTTAACAGCCATTACAAACCAGATTAATAGTCACAGAGATCCTACACCTCTTCATTGTGAGGATGATAATCTAACTTTAAATCTAACTATCGGTCCCAGCAGTGGAGTTAACTGATGCACTAGAGACGTTTTCCTGTCTTGTGTTTAACTGCCTCTACAAGTTCAATATAATGTTGAAACAAACCCACATACCATGGGAAATTTGTATGGTGCATGACGAATCTACTCGATTTTTTTTTTTTTTAATTTAAATCTATGTTGTCAGCAGCAACAACAGAAAATTTGAGGAAACACTGTTTGATTTGTGTTGGTTTTTGTGTGACACACGTAGTCAAGCCTGAACAAAACATAATTAACTGAGTCATGAAGCAAACCTCAGCAAGGACCTGCTCAGGACACCATCTGGTCCAGCTGCCCTTCTCCATTCACCTTCTCCAAGCCTCTGAGCCTTCAGAGATAAACTGTCCAGCTGAGCTGCAGATGAGTCAACAAAGCCAGAAGAGGGTCTGGGGGGAAGGGAATGTTTACTATACGTCAAATAAAGCTTTCTTTGTGTGTGCATACACCTGGACAGAGGATGTTCAAGCCACAGGTCCTTCTCTGACTGTTGTGCAGTCTAGATGTATAAAATTCAAGTTTTTGTTGGTAAGGAAGAGGAGTCTGTGCTTGTGACTGATACCCCCCACCTATACAGAATATTATTGGTTTTAAAGAAATGTTGTCTTCCTTTGGCAGCATGAAACAACATTTGATGAATTTTATGTCTCTGATAATATTGCAACCATTGTGATTTCACCAAAAACTATTAGAGCACGCACCACAATGGGGTCAGGATAAGGCAGTATTTTGCTTGAGCTAAAATATGATGTGAATTTTTGACAAGCCTTCTAACGCATGCGCATTGTTCTATGACGTGGTGCAGTTTCCAGTCTAACCACGAGAGGGCAGTAAGACATACCACCCTAGTCAAGCGGCCCCTGCTGCTCAGCAGAGGAAGACGTGGTGTCCTTTGGGTAGAATGGGCGTTCATTGTACCATTGTTCATTCTCTGCTCCGGGAATTACATGAAACATAAACGTAAGTGTAATTTTATCTATTACAACAAGGTAGAAAGACCAAACAAAAATGAACCAGCTATGTATCTGTAAAGTCTACAACCAATACCTAAAATAAGCTTATATTTGTACGAATAATCATCAGGACATTAAATAAAGAGTGTTTTTATTCGTCAATGTTGATCTTTGGTAAAAGAAACACATGGCTCAAAGTTCCTAACATTATTCTATCTGATCAGAAAGTAGAGAACCCTGATGATGGATGGATGGATGGATGGATGGATGGATGGATGGATGGATGGATGGATGGATGGATGGATGGATGGATGGATGGATGGATGGATGGATGGATGGATGGATGGATGGATGGATGGATGGATGGATGGATGGACAATAGATAGATAGATTTCATTAGTGTCAGTGCTCTTTCTACACCTGCTGATTTACCACAATGCATCTGGAGGCTGAGAACACCTGTCACCACTGACCTCTGACCTTGGGTGGCAGCTCTATGCTGACGACACTTGAGATGCCAGGTGACAATGCATGGAGCGAGAATGCAGATGGACACACAGAAAGCCACATCTAATTACATTACCTGTAATAATTCAATTCACTGGAGGACAGGTGCTTCCACAGACAACACACTCCCTCTATGTGTTTCTCCTCTAAACAGCATTACAGACATCCCCAGATGTCTGAGACCTCTGTTGTTGTCTGACACTGTCCTGCGTGTGCGCCATTTGTGTATTTGTGTGCAAATAAACGCCCTATGGAAAGCAGAAGGCTGCCGGCTGTTATCTGTTCATGTGAATGTTTGCTGTTACAACAGAGCCGTGGCTTCTGTGCAACAAGCAAAGGAGATTTGTTCTGACATCAAGATAACCCCAACTCTTTCCCTCACACACACACACACACACACACACACGTGTAGACATGCACGCATGCACACACGCACACAAGCTGATGGATGAAATGTGGACACTATCAGTGGAAAGGACTCATGGGAATATTGAGAATAGGATTAGTGACAAGAGCACTAGTCAGGACAGCCGTGAGACAAAGCAAATGAGATAAAGTTGATGAGAGATGTAAATTCAGCAGAGTGTTGATCTTCTGAGTTAACGCAAGTCCTATAGGGTCACGAGGATGGATAAGGAGGATCTGATGAGAACAACTACAATCGTCCTGGATGTATGACGTGTAAAGTATGGCACATGTTCCTGCCTGGTTTCAGCCCTCAAGCCCCAGAGAAACCAACCTCCTGATCAGTCCAGCCAGCTCTGTGCAGCAGGCCATAAAATGCTAATAGGTGCCACTCTAATACCAACATGGCGCTCATTCAATCCTGCAGAGGAGTAATAAGCATAGATGGGAGGGCCTACTTTATTGATTCTGCACCAGGAGTAGCTTTAGGGTAGGTGTGATCACAGCGAACGTTTGAACAAGAGATAAGCTTGTACATCTGCTTTCTTAAGTTTGTGATCTAATGCGGGTGTGACATCCTTGACGATGTCAGCCGAGGGTCTGTGTTTGGGTTGCACGGATGTGAGGGAGAGGACTTTATGCAGAAGCCTTATCAGAGAGCAACACAAAGAACTATTCAGTGCTTAGAGAGACACAACAAAGGGCCAATTTACCGCAACAAAGACACCTCCGTCCTGGAGGCCACACTGGGTGCAAATCTGAACAAAAAAAGCCTCCCATGGGTTGTTGTTGAAACCACAGATCGCCATGCAAAAATTCTAACCTCAGGTAAAACAAGCCTGGGTGTGCAAAAAGGAAAACCAGTCACAAAAGGTCAGTCACAAAAAACTGGCTTACAGCTTAAGTCAGTTTTCTCCGGTGGAGGATTCAAAATCCAGGTTTAGTTTGAGATGTCAGCTGACAAATGACAAATATTCAGCAAAATAACTTGTCAAAATCCCTTTCTTAATATCTACCATTGATCCAATAGCCACTGTTAACCATTCTATTAATTAACCATAATAATGGGGGCACTTACCTTGGAGGATATCTTACTGTATACGTTTAAAATGTCAATTTTCAGTGATGTTTGGAAATACGAATGACTTACTCAAACTAGACTAAAACAATCTGCACACAAGTCAATATCACTGTAGCTAAAAGACTAAATGCTTCTTCTAACTCAGCAAATCAGAACTTTAATAAATGAAAAGGTATTGCAGAATTTTAAAAAAAACAAACACATTTAACTCTTTGCCCCTGAGAAACTACAGCGATGACTTCTGCTCAATGACAGCCATAAAATATGAAAGCTGTGCTGAGTGGAATGCAGCAGGCATACTTCCTGTACACAGTGACGGGATTATAAAAGGTGGAACACGCCCCATGAATCCCAGAATAGAGTCATCATCAGTTGATGGATGGGTCTGTCAAACGGGATGACCTGATCAATCCTATCCATCAAACACACTCAGAGTGTGAGACTGCAAGCAAGCCCTGAGTCAAGAGTAATCAACCAAACAAAAGGAAATGCAGATTACCTGTTGCTATAACAACTGCAGCTGCAGTGTGACAGCAATCCACTCTGACAGAGACCTAAATAGAGCACGCTTTACAAGCAAATTGAAATTTGATATTGCTCGGCGACCAGGTGCTTCCTAATAAACAACAGTAGCGAGGTAACCTGGTTAACCTAAAAGCCCCGCGTGCTTCAGTCGTCATCCTTGTTTGCTACGATGCACCCACATGTATGATCGGAGAGCATGTTCATGCACACACGGATCCGTGTTCTCACACACTGACATGTGTCCTTGATGTTCTCCAGGGTGAGTTCAAGGAGACAACATATGAAGATGAATTCAAATGTGCAGAGCCACGTTTAGGTTCATCATTTTGTGGGCAGCTGGGGAGTCAGAGAAGCCCCCACTCCTTGGAGTTACCCCCCGCCCCTTCCCCACCCACTCTGGACGACCCCCCTCCCCCAGCCCATCATCATCAGACACCAGCAGCTGGCAGCCTGCCCCATTTAACTCCCTCCAGCACTCACTGGGCCCGGGTAATCACTGGTGCTCAGCACCATCCGTGGCCACCACACCTGCCCCCTTACTGGCAGGACCGTCCCATCTGGGACCTTATGGTGGGGCATCTCAGGGGGGTGTCCTCTTACTTCCAAAAACGGCTCATGGTGCTGTGAAAGCAAAGAGAAAATCCAGTCATCAGTGATTGGAGTCAAATCCTGTCAACGACGAGCTTCGAGATGCATTCAGGTTCTCGTGTCTGAACTTCCAGTGTGTGCAGGGAGTGTTTCACAGCCATTATGGTTGTAATAATAATGTTTGTGTACAGATTCGGCAAACTCACACGAGTCACAACAGCAAACTTCATCTAATCTTCAGTCTTTTCCCATTTATTATTATGCGAGGGTGTGAAATTTCCACTTCTTTTGTAATCAGGTAAATTTATAAAGGGCATTGCGTGTGTGACAATACAGAGAATACCGCTGCGTGTAGATGGTGCTGAGATAAGCCCTCATCATTAGCAGCAGCCAGATGGTAGGTTGATCATGCACATTGCTTTGCAACTCTGCTATCTGTCTTCCTCATTAGAAACCACATTCGCACACACAGAGAGAGAGAGAGTAATGATTTATTCAGCTTCAATCTGGGAATGAGAAATGACCCATGTGTCTGTTTCTGTTACACAACATGTAGGAGTTCACACCACTGGTCAGGACAATAAGAACTGCAGCAGTAGTAACTGGGAGAAACAACAAGAAAGTGAAAGTGAGGTTATGTGTCCTGAATTCCCAGCTGGTACCCAGTTTTAAGGTGAATGGAATAATGAACTGTTCATCTGCCAGAGGGTTGACCTCTGTTTATTCTCGCTTCATCGTCAAACACAAATGAGCAAGCCTAACTGTGATGTAGCCCCCCAAAACACTCATCCTCATACTCACTCAAATACCACTGCCAGTAGCCACATAGAGATGCTGGTGGGGTTCGTTCATGACGCAGATCATATGGATGGATGTGTAGTCAGTCGTGAGTTCAGTACAGACGAAGAAGATTCATCTCCGTTGACACGCGTCGACATAAAAAACTATATTTAGCTGTTGGCGTCCGTGCGTAAAATGACGCTGGCGCAGACGCACGCAGGATGGTTGTGGACTGAATACTGATAAGCAAAAGGGGGAAAAGGTGCTTTGTATCGTTTGAGTTTTAATGAAATCAAATTTCCCTCAAAAGCCCCGATTATCATCAAACTATGGTCATTCATTCTCATTTTGAACACTTAATTATCTGGACTGAACGAGTTTGACTAGAAAAATAATATCAAAAAAATGTCTTGTATTTTCATGACATGCTGAAATAATAACACAGAAACTAAATACAATGCAAAATAAGGAAAAACTATTAATAAGGCCTTGCGTTCCGTGCGTATAGGCCAACCTTATTAATGAGCAGCAGACTCTCTCCATATCCCCGCAGAGGTATTAATGACATTTTGCCTCTAATTAGCCCCACAGTGTAACTCATCCCACTGTAGGCCAGTGTACTTCCTGGGGCTGGGTGAGGGTGTAGACCTACTGCACTTTATGAATAATGAAAACATGACGTAAACAATGCGGTCCTCTTTGCAGCTCCGGCTTCAGGGGAGAGGCGGGCGCACCGAGTCGTGATGCGGCCGTGACGTAGTTTCAGTCGTGGATCTTTAATCCTCTGCCGCAGCAGCACAGCCGGTAACCAGAGGAGGGGGTAACACGGTCGGACGGGAGTGGACCTCTCAGGCTAGGTTACTCCAAGGCCGAAATAGCTCGGTCTTTAGATAGATAGATGATAATAACACCGACTAAAACAGAGATTCCATTTAAAACGAGGCGACTATTTGCTTCAATAGGACTGACCCCCTCCTCTCTGTCTCTGCCTATTCACAGACGTTTTACTACTAAAGAGACCTCACATAGAACCGGTGTTTAGAATATTTCTTGAATCGCATATAGCTGAATCTGGCTGTCGGATATTACGCCTCCTGCGACCGATTGCGCTCCGGCTCGCCCTTCAGCCGCGTCGCCGCGTCTCCGCTGTTCCTGTCAGCTGCTGCGCATCAGCAAAACATGCAGGATGAGCCTGTGGGGGTGACAACCACGCAGATACCCCCGTCAACAGAGGAAAAGGACATCAACCTCAGCATTCTCAGCAGATCCAGACCTCCATTGTACCAAACCGACCTCACCCCGGATTATAACCGTCTAAAGCAGAAGATCCCTTTTTCCGAGCCAGATCATTTTTGTCCGACGCAGTCCATCTGTGACCTTCAGCAGATACATCAGCAGTTAAGTCAGCACACTGAGTTTAGCCCACCAGAGTCGCCCCCACCCCAGGGACGCTTCAGTCACCTGCCGCAGACGCATCCGGAGCGCCGAGCCGCTGACCCCTGCGGCTCTCCCGTGGAAGAGGCTGAAGCTGATGCTGCGTCGCCATCGCCCAGTTCCGGCCATCTAAACACGATCCAAATGGACTCCCCCATCGCCCACCACATAAATGGCAATGGCAGCAGCACCGGCAACATGTTGTCCGGAGGTCTCAGCGCCGCTTTTCCCAACCTCCCCACCCAGGAGATTCAGAGCGCCGGCGTCGGCTCGTCCTCACCGTCCCTCCCGGGCTTCGGCACACCGTGGTCCGTTCAGACCAGCTCGTCGCCCCCTCCTGCATCCAACTCCATCAACCCCATCCACGCCAACGCCATTAACCAGATGCCCAACGCGGATTCTGACAACGGCTTCTACCCAGGTGTCCCCTCCTCCATCAACCCGGCCTTCTTCCAGAGTTTTTCGGCGGTGTCTGCTAATCCGTGCGCCGGGATTAACGTGCAGGGCTTCAACGGAGCGTTCTCACCCCAGATGAACGTCCCTCAGCAGGCGCAGAGCCGCAGGTCCGTCAGCCCGCAGATGCACCCCCAGCAGGGTGCCTTCCTGCAGCAGAGGAACAACTACAACCAACATCAGGTGAGCTGCTGTGGGGCCTAAATGGCACAAAAGCGACCCTCTCTTGTCTACATCCTGTCTGTATGTATTGTTTAGCAGTCCTTTATTATAGGACATGAATAGGCCCTGTCCCCACCAGAGCCCCATCCAGTTTACCTGTATGAATCCAGATCTAATGGGCTGAGTAGACAACACTGTGTCCTTAGGTTGGGAGCATCATGTGAGACTTCTGACATAAAGCATGACTAATAGCTTTATGTATGAAAATCTGCCAGTCAAAGTGTCCCACAGTGATTTTTTTCTAGACAATGCATCCATCAGATCCGCTGCAGCATATGAAGGGGTGAACAGGGCAACAAGGGCCATCCAATGAATCTAGCTGTTGTTCCCTCCTGGATGCTGACAGTGGGATGCAGTCACATGGCACTGGGCCATCCACATCTTGTGCTTCACTCGGTGGGAACACAAAGCCTCGCAAGGTCTAATGTCCTAAATGAGATATTTATTTGTGTGTGTGATGAAGACATCTATAGTGTGTCGGTGCTGCGTGTGTGTGTGTATGTGTGTGTGTGTGTGTGTGTGTGTGTGTGTGTGTGTGTGTGTGTGTGTGTGTGTGTGTGTGTGTGTGTGTGTGTGTGTGTGTGTGTGTGTGTTTTGCCAGGCAGTAAGGGGATCCAGAGGAAAGACCAGCGACATGAAGGTTTAGCTCATGCAGCAGTGTTGGGGCCTACGCATTAGCATTCTGAGGCATCAGGTTTCTCATGTGATTTGCACATTGGGCGTGTGTCTGTGAGCATGTGTATTAAACCCTTTGCTTTGAATAGAGTGGTCTGTTGATGTATTTTGTACGGTGGAGGCCCTCCTCCTCTGCTGGACCACAATAGAGCCTTATTTAACACAAATACACACAGGCCTCACTGATGAAAGACAAATAATGGTTTGATCCTGTTTGATCATATCTAAGATGGAAGTGAAGATGATGTAGAACTCAATAAAGTTTAACTTCGTCATTGAGCTGTTGAAATAAATGACCGGAAACATCTAATTAGGAAATGTGCAACCAAAGCACCAAAGCAGACAGATAACCTTTACAAACTTACATACATGTAGTTTTTTTTTTTTTTTAACCCATTTAAAAACTATAATTTTTATGCACCAAACTGATGATCATGTTGTTCTTGTTGATGCAGGTTGTTTTTTTGTTTTTACACAATTCTATATAGTGCTTTACAATTTTTACAACAAACTGTGACTCAGACTCCCAATCAAATGCGATAAAAACATTGATGTCTTTCATCATGCTTAGACAAATTAAAGACCAATGGGGGGAAACTGGAAAAAGAACCCAGCTATGTTGGTTCCACTGCCGCATTCACAGAAAAACTATTTTCCCAACTTATTTTATGGTTTTTTGAAATGCTTTGAGGATTCTTCTGTGCAAAAGAAAAAAACTACTTCCACTGATTCCCATTTTATCTTTTTTTTATTCCATTGTGTATTGAGATAATAAAGAATATTGTTTAGAGACGCTTCTGTCTAACATTCCATAGCTGGTTGCAGTTTAATACAAAGAGAGCAGGGAATTAAGATCAGATTCTGTGTGGAGTGTGTGAGAAACAGAAACTCTGTTGTCCGGGGCTGTTTTCACGTGAGTGCATGGAAGATTAAGCTTGAAGCGATTTAATGTGCGATATTCTTAAGAATGGACATAAAGTCCAGGTTGAGGGAGAGTGTGTAACTTACACTGGCTGTGCTGCAGCACACGGGATACTTAGTATTAGACCTAAAGCCCTAAATCTTCTTATCCACCCTCCTGTCACAGGAGAAGATAAAACAGGACTGTGGCCGACCAGGAGAAACCAAAGAATAAAATGGACACAGAAAACAACACATTAAAAGATGCGTACATCCCTTTTTGACCCTCCATCTTTCTGCCCCTCTCTACCTGTGTGCAGCCCATGGTGAAGCCGTCCCCGTGGGCCAGTCACCAGGGGAACGGCTGGGGTTCCACGGGGATGTCCTGGGGCCGTGATCACCGCAGAGGGAACGGCATGGGCGTCCCCGGCTCCGTCAGTCACGCCTCACCCCTGAAGAAGCCCTTCTCCAGCAACGTCATCGCTCCTCCCAAGTTCCCACGCTCCGGAGGATCACTGGGGCCTAAGTCCTGGATAGAGGAGACCATGTTTCGCACAGACAGCAACAGCAACACCTTGTTGCCCCTACAGGTGAATATTGCTGTTTTAGTTTGGTGTGTGTGTGTGTGTGTGTGTGTGTGTTTGTGTGGCGTTAGCGGTGGGAAAGAACTGGGCAAAGGTAATTGTGAAGAGTGTGTCTAGGTGTGTGTGTGTGTGTGTGTGTGTGTGTGTGTGTGTGTGTGTGTATCTTCAGTCATACACAACAGTGTGCAATGTTTCTTAGCATCTCATGGGAATGGAGGCGTTATAAGTGATTTACTGTACAGGTTTCACTGAAGGTGTGACCCAGTGGGGCTAATATATTTTTGGAACGTTAACATCACGAAGGTGAGATCTAGTTCAAGACTGTTTACACCTGAAGGCACCAGATGATAATCCTATTCAATGACAACCCTTTGTTTGCTAACAGGCTCACAGGTTTGTCAGACGTGTGCTCTGTGTGATGTGGCTGTTAACACCCGTAACCTTCCACTGGAACAGGGCCTATTTTCCCACCTTGTGACTCTTTTGATCACTTCTCTCTGATTTTTCTCTAATTTTTGCAATCACCATAATAATGCAGTATTAATCAGGTTTCTTGGACAAAATGACCATTAATAATTTGAATATTACTTCATGATTTAAGTCACTCTTGACTCACAGTTACGGCGGACAACTATTTTGTGGTGCTTCTGGTGTGTGTGGATTTAATTCATTTATTGAATGCTGTCAACCAAATGTTAAAATTACATTTTAATCTGACATGTACATTGTCTACAGACAGAACTGTGTTTATTTTTTAAAGGTTTTGAATTCATATCGTAGCATATCATAACATAGCACAGCATATATCATATCATATGCTACTATCAAACAGATACTAGTAGTAAAAATGACTTTTAAGGCAAATAATAGCCTGTATATATTTTATAGTCATATAATTGGAGTTCCTTTTGTCTACATGCAGTTGTCTGTATTTTAGCATTTCGTATATTAATTTTTACATCAACAGTAGTTAGAATAGATGAATATCTTTATTCTCTTATCACAGCCAGTTATAGCCCACAAAAGTTAAGAGTAAGATACAGACTGTATATGGTTTTAATAGCTACTGCACTGCTTGTCTATTACTAGAATAAATAATAATAACAGAAAACGTGTTCATGTGACAATAAAATAAAGGCATCATCTAAATAATTGTGACAACTAACAGTATTATTGTTCCTCTGAGCTAAAATTATTAGTGATATCAGTGCCAAGAAGCTCAGCACTTCCTATTCCAGGAAACGGGTCTGACTCCGTGGATTGTTAATTTCCATAAACAGTCTCGGATTCAGAATTTTTCAGATTCCAAGTCTTTTCCTTCCTTCCTCTCTGTTTAATGTTCGGCAGCCGGTGGCACATCACTGCTGTGTCATGTTCTGCATGTCACGTAGAGGTTGGATGAGAGAATGTTCCATATACCATCAGTGAGAATGTAAAAACTGAACCTGACATCTAAATGAAAATGCATTAAAGTGAAACTTCTATCATGTTTCTGAATGATAGTAATTACTGCTCCACAGTTTAAAACCCATTCCCTTTGGGATTAAATGACTTTTGTACCATCATTATGAAAAATTATTACCCAGTCTTCCTTCAGTGGCATTACGTCATAAAGCCCTGTATTTATTTGTCCAGTTTTAACATACATGATCTGAGTTACTGTATGGAATTTGTCCGATTTTAAACAAAAGGCAGGTGGAAGGAGTTCCTGCAGAGAACAATGACATTCAGTTCATAATCTATTGTTACAAAGATTAGGATTATAATAAACCAAGATTATGAACATTGTTGCAGATTGTTATTAATGAATAAGAAAATAAATGTTATATTGGTTGAGCTCACTCTTTAAAGATAGAAGCAGTGATGAAGACAGGTAGGGTGTTTAGATTACATTTATTAACATAATGTTGAAATAGACGCTGGATTTTATCCCTGCCTATTCAAGGAGCATTTCATCCAAATACAAGTCCCTGGTTTCATGAACTACTGTCTCTGTTGTGCTAAAGCAACAAGTGGCATAGCCAGACGTAAGTATATTTAGCAATCTGCAGTGCGTCACTATCCAAGTATGAAGACTTGGCAGCGATGCTACCATTATGCTGGATGTGGTGAGACAGGTACGGAGCTCTGTGGCTTGAACCTCCAATGCAGCTCTGGTTTGGGGTTCCTGTCCTTATCTCCTTCTGTCTGTGGGAATGATCTGAGAGATCCTACAGGGGGCTCACAATGTACCTTAGAACTGTTAACGGTAAAAACCACGGAAAGAATGTTAATCCCGGCATGAGTTGCTCCCATTGCTTAAATCGTCTAGATGAGAGGATTTATTATTCATAACCTGAATCACAAAAGTGTGTTGGAAACAGGAGGAATCAGCCCTGATTCTGGTTATACATAAACTTCACACCTGTGTGTTTTTCAGGACCGCTCCAGAATGTTCGACAGCCTGAACATGCACTCTCTGGAGAGCTCCCTGATTGACATCATGCGAGCGGAGCAGGATCCGATGAAAGGTAAGACCGCCTTTCCCTTTCTATCTCTGGTCACGGAGGCTATCATGTTTTAGTGAGGAGACCTGGCACCCCCTGGAGTGTCTGGGTGCGGGGAAACGGCAGGGCCGTTGCCCCCCGAGCTGTGTTGTTTTTCCACACAGCAGCTTATTTTGTCCCACGCTGAGAGCTTAATACTTCTGCCACCAGCTGAACATTTACATGACCTTACAGCTCTGATCCTGTCGCTGCTTAAACTGGGCGGCACACAGAGCTGAGAAAACCAGTGGAGAAAACAATGGTGTTTTGATATAATAATGAGTTACAGGCATTTTCTGACAGGCGGATCGCATACGACTTGGAATTTCTGAATTAGAGGAGACGTGAAGTAGGAGGTTGTGCATAGTCTAGTGTTTCTTTTGAATTATTTCTCTTGGTTCGGCCTGTATGGTGACACTGCCCCGGCCTCCTGGGCTCAGCTGTTGGACATCAGAGGAGCAGTGTCAAATAGCTGCACCCTCCTCTCTTAGAGATGACTGCTTGGAGCACATTTACAGCCTCACAGGCCAGCTAAAGTTTTAATTCAATATAAAAAAGGCCCCAGATACAACACTGACATATCTGTAGAAGCATTATAATTGTTAAACAGATTTGTAGTTGTCTTTATCCATCAAGGGTCGACCTTTGCTCTCCTTTCACGGGCGAGTTTCTTGTTTTTCCTGCCGGAGCAGATGGAGAGGACACGGGCCAGTGTGCTCAGCGGAGGGAAGGGGATCCAGACTAATTTTAGACGTGATCATACTTTCACACACTGTGCATGACAGCCAGAGAGGAGATGAGAGGGAAGGAGGGCTTGTAAGGGTGGGCTCTGCCATTTTTAGCTTTGACACAGCTAGCACAAAAGTGTCCAGCTTCAAAAGACAAAACCTGATCAACCAAACTTTCTAGAGCTGCAAGTCAACATGTTTATGAAACATTCAACTGTGTCCTTTCAATCAACAAGTGAAGCTTGAATTGAAACTCTTTGTATATAATAATTATTGATTCTACTTAATCTATTTTAATGCAGCCATATAGAATTTGAACACTTCTGACTTTGGTACCACCCAGTGGTGGAAATACATCACTATTACACACCTATACCAGCAATCGGCAACCTTTAACACTCAAAGAACTGTTTGGACTCGGTTTCCATGGAAATGAAAACACTGGGATAATAATTAGCTAAAACACACAAAAACAAACAAGGTCTCTTTCAAATGAATTAAAAAGCTGAACTTAAATTATCCATGTTGAAAATAAATAAAATGTCATTCTTATATCACCTTTGGACTTTCGTAGCATGTAGTGGTGACTTTACCTGAATTTAAAACATAAATTGAAAAAAGGCACTATTTCTCTGAACAATGAAAAATAAATGTTTGAAAAATATCTGCTTTAATATTTATTTTAACTGGTCAATGGGACTTATGCTCTTAGCAGCTTTTGACAAGTGTGACTCATATTTTGAATGGTGAAAAATAATAAAATATATACTAATATATAATTTTATTTTAATGTTTCAAGATCACAATAATCTTCCAACTTATAGCAACATTATAAAAAGAAACTTACACAAAGAAAGTACACATGAATTGAATATTTATGCTTTAATTTGCCAGCATAAGGATGAATGAGCCACATGCAGCTCCGGAGCTGCGGGTTTCTGACCAGTGGATCTCAACCAGTGGTCTCAACCAGTGGTCCCACAAAAAAACCAGTGGTCCCACAAAAAAAAAAAACAATAACACATTTAGTGTGTTTAGTGTTATTACCTCCTCATTTATAAATATGTTAATCATGCTCTTTATTAATCTATAGTAATTTGTTCATTATAGTGTCAGGAAAAAGTGAAAAATATAGACTTTAAGTAGTTTAGTTAAAATTTAAAAAATTCTGGAGCAGAATCACCAACTGTCCAAATGCTAAAGTAATCAAACAGTAAATATTCACGTTTTAAGAGTATTATATTTTTGCATTTGTGCTTTATTAATTAAATGTTTCATTAGTCATCCAATATTTTGCAGATTCAGTTTCTATCAACCTATTGCTCAACTGATGAATTGATTACTCCATAAATTATTGTATGTTGGGTGTTAATGTATGTTTTCACTGCCTGTTTGTTGGTTGGTTTGTCAACTGGGCTACAAATTTAGATATAAATTCAAACAAAAGGGAATATTTACAACTTTTTATTCCTCAAGGATTAAAGCATGGATTTTGATTTTTGAAGAAAAGGATTTGGTATGACTGTGTGCTGTTAAAAATTTAAAAGGTTAGCTCTCACAATTTATATCCTGAATCATATAAATTGTGCTTATATGATTCACTTATATGATATACAATTTAGTTTGTCCAGTAGATATCTGATAGTTCGGTGATGATCAAATCAACCTATATCTGTGTCATGTGATTCCTCCGATCCCTATCGATCACGGTACATGTGGACCAGTCTTGTTAGAGTCTGTACAGTCATTATTGCCACTAGCATAGGTGTGAAAGAGAAGACCAGCTCGCCTGTATACATGTTCCGTCAGCCTCCTTTAACACCACCTTTGTTCCGCTGCTGCCTGCAGTGTTCCCTGCAGACACAAGGAGGCTGTTTCAATACATCCACAGGCAGACGTTGCAGTTGTGTGTGTGTCTTTGTGTGTATTCACCACCATATATGCACATCAGCCTCACCCTGTCCTCTCCATCCACTCCGCGTCTCATCTCTCTTTCTGTGTGTCTGTTTCTCATGTCAGGCCGTGTTGGATGCCCTAACCCGGGGGCCGATGGCCTGCTCATGCTCAATGGTAATTATCGCTCAGCCATCTCCCTTTGTTGTGTGTTCTGTGTTTCCATTCTGATTTATGCACACACACACACACACACACACACACACACACACACACACACACACACACACACACACACACACACACACACACACACACACACACACACACACACACACACACACACACACACACACACACAAAACAGCATAACAGTGGAGAAAATACTGGATATTGAGTTCACCTGATGTCACAAACCCATAGGGTACATCTGTACCGAGTTCCATTTGTCACGTGGCGCCTATGGTCTTTATATCCTTTGTACATTAATCTTTCTACCATTAGTGAAGCAATTGCAATTGGTGTTTTTCCTTCTTAGTCTGGTAGATTAACATCTACCAGACTTAAACAAATATGAGCTGTGATGTTGCTCACATGATGAAGACTGTTTCTGTTGTTATACTGTCACCTAAGGACCCTGAACGCACCACAACCAATGCTTTATCACACCCTTTCATTAAAATGCAAGTGTAGCTGTGCCACTCAGAATGATTAAATCCCTGCATATTTTCTTTCTCTCACAAGTGGACACACGTTAGTACCAGAAATAAAATCATGTTTTATAACAGTCCTAATTGGACACAAATCTGGATGGCCTTCACAAACAGTTCTGAGCTTTGTTTGTGTCCTGTTTTCTCTGGGATCCAGCAGTCAAATATTCATCCATGTCCCATGTCAGAGGCTAAAGACTCTGAGACTGAACATGTTGCTGAAATAGGATTTGTCCCTGATAGAGGACATGCAAGGCTTTTCAGTGATGTAACACATGTGGTTTTATTTTTCTGGTTTCGCTCACAAAGCCACAGGTGGGACACATTTTGTGGAAAGAAGTAGATGGAGTCTACAGAGAGGCTAAACGAGTTTCATTTTTCTGTTATTTGTTCAGACATCAGGTATTACTATATTGATTCAGTGTGTTTTCCTGCACATAGTGCTAAATGAAAAACCGGTATAACTGTAACACTTCATGTGTTTCCTCTTTCTGTTTGTGACCTTATCAAACAGAAAATGTAATTCATAAGACAGTCTCACTCTGGGTTTCTGCAGTATTTATATTGCTTTAAAGTATTAACAAGTAAATTTTTTTGTGATCTAAACTGACTGAAATGATAGGTGCTTGATAGTCAGAAGAGTAAAACAGGTTATATGCGCTCTTTAAAAAACCTGTAATCTCTACTTTTCCACATGCAGCCAGGAGCTATGGGAGACGTCGAGGTAAACTCTACATGTCTTTTTCCCTGTGGCTTATATCCCTGCGGCATGCTTCATTGCTTGAATGGATACCAAACCGAGGCCTCCAGCCTGGAGTTAGAATAAACATTTTTCTTTCTTTTCAAAATTGAAATTCTTTTTTGTAATGTTATACAAATTTCCCCCACGAAATTATTTATGGCCATCAAAATGATGGCAAAAGTAGTTTGTGGTTGTGTTGCTTTAGTATCCAGACATGCATGATGTTCAGTGTTAATGGCTTTGTTTCTGAAGCTCTGTAACGTTTGTGTTTCTGCTCTAAGGAACCCCAAAGTCTTCAATATAGCATGAAAAATATCTTAAATTTAGATGAAATATTACTTTATATAATTTCCATCAGAATAATTAATAGTTTTTGTTATAATTTTTATATATTTTTTTATATTCATATTTCTAAATACTCCTTCTCAAAAGTCTGTTTTTATCTGTTTTTCCAACAGTTGCCAATGAAATCTAGAGTTTATTACTGAGTGGATTTGTAGTAAATATTTCACACATTATAACTGTGTACTCTATCAAGACTTGGGGCCTCTGTAATTGTCAGTGATGTTAGTAACAGCTTTGGTCCACACAGCCTGACCTTCCCACTCCTGCATCATCTGCATCAATGTCCAGAGTGGAACACTTCCCATCACAATCACTCTTTGAGTCACAGCTTCAAATAACAATAATAAGTACAAATAACAGCAGAAACACCAGTTCACAGATTCCCCTTCATACTGGTTGATAAGCAGTTGCATGACAGGTCTTTTCTCTCCACCAGGTCGTTCCTCTCTCTTCCCTATTGATGACAATCTCCTCGACGATGGCCATGGCAACCAGGGTGTCCCAGGAGTCCTCGGCTCCCCCACCTGTTATCCCCACCAAAATGGGGAACGCATTGAGCGCTTCTCTCGCAAGGTATTTGTGGGAGGTTTGCCCCCTGATATAGATGAAGGTGAGTGCATCAAAACTGCCCATGATGATTTCCCTGCATATCTGGCATTAGCTTCCTCTTCCATTATCTTTCTCTTTATCCTCTATCACTTATTTTTCTCTTTTCTTCAGATGAAATAACCTCAAGTTTCCGTCGCTTTGGTCACCTGGTGGTCGACTGGCCACACAAAGCAGAGAGCAAGTCCTATTTCCCACCTAAAGGTAAATAGCAAAGGCTGATGATCAGAAATATGGCATCATTGAAAACTGGTAATGATTGCTTCACCTTTTTATACATTTCCACGTGCTGAATGTGTTCACTGAAGCTGTGGATGTGTGTTTCCCAGGATACGCCTTCCTGCTGTTCCAGGAGGAGAGCTCAGTGCAGGCTCTGATTGAAGCCTGCATGGAGGAGGACGGGAAGCTCTACCTGTGTGTCTCCAGCCCCACCATCAAGGACAAACCAGTGAGCTCAGCAGCACCTCACACTACATGCTCAGTTTGATGATGTAGAATTTATCCTTAATAAAGAAAGTGGGTTTATGTGAAATCATCAGGTACAAATTCGACCATGGAACCTGAGCGACAGTGATTTTGTGATGGATGGATCTCAGCCCCTGGATCCCCGGAAAACCATCTTTGTAGGCGGAGTCCCTCGTCCGCTGAGAGCAAGTAAATACAAATCCGTTGTTGCTCCTTGAGTGATTTCATATGTACTACACATAGTAATAGATGGTCATCAGATGATGTGAGCGTCGTTTCCTCCCTCCTCATCTCACTCATCTAAATATATTCTCTTTACCTGTTGTTTCACACTCTGACCAGTTGAACTGGCCATGATTATGGATCGTCTGTATGGAGGAGTGTGCTACGCAGGCATCGACACAGATCCAGAGCTCAAGTACCCCAAGGGGGCAGGACGAGTGGCCTTCTCCAATCAGCAGAGCTACATCGCTGCCATCAGTGCGAGATTTGTCCAGCTGCAGCATGGAGACATTGACAAACGGGTACGTCCCTGTTTTTGTGCATCAGATTCATTTTGTGTGTCACAAGCATCATTTTGATGACATCCTGCAGGATGTTATCTATACTTGCATTATGTATGCTTCTCTTTTGTACGTGTGTGTGTGTGTGTGTGTGCGTGTGTGTATGCAGGTGGAGGTGAAGCCCTACGTCCTGGATGATCAGCTATGTGATGAGTGTCAGGGCGCACGCTGTGGAGGAAAATTTGCTCCTTTTTTCTGTGCTAATGTCACCTGTCTGCAGTACTACTGCGAATTCTGCTGGGCTAACATCCACTCCCGCGCAGGACGTGAGTTCCACAAGCCGCTGGTGAAAGAGGGAGCCGACCGCCCACGCCAGATTCACTTCCGCTGGAACTAGAGATGCAACCACAGCCATGATGACAGTCAGAGGGAAGGAAAACGAAACATTGGCTGACAGGAAAAAAAGAGCATCGCTCTGCCTCTCCTGCTTTCTTAAGCTATCACTATAATCGAGTATGTAACACTATACAGTATGTGCTATATATATCTATATATCTTTTGTAGCAGCCAAACACCACAAGCCTCAGTTTTTCACCAAAATCCCCCTCACATCTCAGGCTCTGACAACTCTACAACTCTTTTGTGGTACTTTCATCTTTTCTAAGAGGAGATTTAAAAAGAGATTGATTTTTGTAGGTTTTTATTATTATGATTATGATTATTATTATTTTTGTATGTGAGATTTGAAGTAGCTATCTATGGGAATGTTTTTGCATGGGGGCAGCTTGTCTGTCTGTTTGTCTGCTGCTAGCCACCCTACAGAGCGTGTAGTGCACACTTGTTTCTGGGAAAACCTTGATTCTTTAATGAAGACGCCCCAGGTCATTAACCAAAGGAAGCAAAAAGATAGCAAACATAAAATTGACGAGTTTTCTGCTGCAAAACAAAATAGTTGTTTTTTAAATGTTATCATGGGCTCTTTCTTTTTTGGTCAGAGGGTTTATCATAAACAAAGATGATACGATCGTTTCTGCGCTCATACTGACCCATAGAGTGATACCTCAAAATGCTAAATCTGGTTTCTTGCTAACTGTATTCAACATTTATACATAAGGTATTTTAGAAGCTTTGCTGCTATATATACATATATCTTAATATATGTGTAGGGATTATATTTAATGCCATTTATAAACCAGAATCATGTAAAAGGAAATGCAGTATGCACTCATTAATGGCCCCCATTGCCAATGGAAGTGCATGTTACAATAGATTTAGTTACACAAATAGCATATATATGATAGATGTGAGAAAAAAAAACAAACCACTGAAATAATAATTAAAGTCAAGATGTTAAAGTCTAGTAGCATGACCATCTAATACAGATTTCTAAGAGGGAAAAAAATCAGACAAAACTAAATATGTTTAAAAAAAATCTATTTAAACCTGCATGCATCAATGTTTATCTGTTGTTTGATTCGTTTACATACGTAACAATACAAAAAGTGATATTGGTTCTACTGTAGATTTAGTAGAAGCCATCATTTTGTGACACATGATGGCCTGTGTGGCAAAAAACAAAAAAATTCTGTTGAGAAGCAGAGTGGTGTTCAGTGGTTTGTGTTTGTGTCGTCCCTGTGCCGTGTGACTGTTTTAGTGTAGACTGAGGCTCTAGTTTAGTTACCGACCGACTACGTAGAGGAGAGTTAAAGCATCAGGCCTGCTCCTGCCTTCACCCTTCCTACCCCGCATCTCCGTGTGGTCCCAGAGGTTACAGACCAAATGCAAACAAACAGACTCAATCAGCTTGGATTTGACCTTGAGGAAGCTGAAGGTTGTGTTAGTGAGCACCCATACAACATTTTGTAATCTAGGGAAACTCTCCAACGGGGACAATGATGGCCTCTTGGCACATGCTAAAGATGAAACTCCTCTCTTTGTTTGCTGATTTTCCACCATCACCCTTGAATTATTCAAAATGAAAAAAATAAATAAAAATTTAGGGACAATCTTTCTGTAAGGATGGTGGCCCTGCCGTCCGTCTGGTACTGTACAAGTGTGTCGCTCTTGTGTCGTGGTTTTTGTGCTCCATGCCCTGGTGTATCGGTGTTGAGGCATCATGTGTGTCACAAAACCTCAATGAAACTGAGACTTCAAGTTTATTTACGTCTAGCTGAGTAATATAATTAGATCTATTTGCGTTGACTTACCCATCACTGGCCCTTCAATATGTTTTTATAGTAAATGTTATGCACAGTTCTCTATATCCCTCAATCATTTGGTTTGTATCCACCCCCCTTTAGTGATTTCAGTGCAGATCTGGTTTCACTGAAGCCTCCACTTATTTATAATTCTAAAGATGATTTCTTTTTAAATTTAATTACATTCTTTCATGATTACTTATTTAAGATGTAGCGTGAAGCGGTGGTCTTAAGTTATCTATATTCTGTAGAAGTAGAGGAGATATATTAATATATTCTAATGTGGTATGGATGTAGTGTGGTTATGGGACGGCGATGGAGGAGGGAGTTACAGAGCAAGCTCCTGCTGTCCCCCTGTGGCTTTAGTTCTCATGACGTGAACATGTATGGATATCGTTACCTGTAACACTTGACTCTTGCTGTTTCTGTGAGGTTCTATTTTCTATGTTGAACACTGTTCCTTTGGTCTGTATGTGTCTTTGTTTTTGTAAAAATTATATTTATTTCACTATTTTTGTAGAAAAAAAATGATTTGAGTTTAATCGTATTTTTCTATTTGAATAGGATCATTATACAATTCATTTCCCCCCCACCACCACCACCCAGTGCTAATTATGTCCAAAAAACTTTTGTTCAGAGACAAAGAACCCCATCATTAGCAACCACATCAAAGTTTTTTATATGCTGTTGATTTTTATTTTGATACACATGACACATTTCATTTGAAGGAAGGAAACGTGAAGGTTTTATTATATTCTTGGAAGACACTTGAGATTCTCCCCTGTTGCATCGAGGCCACAGCTGCCTGTCCTCGTAGATGCTATGAAACTTGAATATAACACATTTTGAAAGGCTGACTAACCTCGAATCTGTGTTGTGATGTGCAATACTGTTTCTAATGTTTGTATAAAAGTAAGAACTACAGTGTAAACCTTTTTAATGCAGATTTATTTTTTTCATTGCATATTTTGCAGATTTCTGATCCACAGTGTCATTTTTTACTGTCAGAAAAATAAACCCCGTTTTTTCATTGCAACTATTTTTAAATCCAAATATCTTTGTACTGATGTAAATGATTGTAGTTATTTTGGATAGTGTTTTGCTAACAAAAGGAGAGACTTTTTCATGCATATTTCTATTTCATTTCACCTTGTTTTAACCAACATTTTACTTAATTTAATAGCAGAATTCTTGGAATAATTTTTCATATTTAAATGTCATTGATATTATTTTGTATTTTTATGTGAAAATACACTATATATATAAATTTAAAATGCTAATTGCTAAAATATAATTTGATTTTAATTATTTTTAAAGCTAAACATTTGTAATTTTATCGTCAAAGTGTCTAATTTCTAAATCAGAGTTTGTGTATAAATTCACAAAAGTGGTTTATGAGGTGTTTGGATTGTAATTATTATTGAATGGTTCTTTGATATGCAAAATGAATATCATGGTTTTTTTTTTTGTTGGTTTTGTATTTAAATGGGGTGTTGATTACAATCTTTTTGTTTCTTTCACTTCCTGAATAAAGACCCATTCTGTTTGGACACAACACTGTTGCTAATGCAGGCTGCATGTCTTTTCAAAGAATTCTTTCAAGTCAAAGAATAATGAAGAAAAATAAGAGAAAATGTTCATCAAAAAAGAAAAAGATCATGATTAAAAGCCAAAGCACTCCAACTTTTATATTCCGCATCACAGATACAATGTTATGAACAAATTTAAGCATATGAAATGCAATTATGAACAATATTTACTTACCTTTATATTAGCTTCCTATCACAATTACTGTCTGGGTAGAATTTTTCAAGCATTCAATTAATTCAGTACTGCAATGTAAGGAACTACAAGTACTGCACTGAAGTACAATTCGTATGAAGTTAAAATGCACATATTCACTTTCTGATATTTCACTGCTAGGAGGCTAAAGATCAGAGATGAATAAGAAATTGTGAAATGTTCCTCCTGACACATTTACCTCCAAAACTCCAAAAGTGATTTTTTTGAAGTAGCGACAACTCAGTCTGCTACAACAGAAAGAATCAGGGGGTATCTTACTATATTACCTATATTACTGTCTGTTACTTATGTAAAGGTTATGAATATTTCTTCCACAAAACATTTATATAAATATCAATAAAGCCTGAAGCCTGATATAGTAATAATAATTGCAATGAGTTTGCCCTGAGATTAAAGATGCGTTTTCATTTTGTTTCTGTGAACTTCAGATTATTCAACATTGTTTGACACTCTGTGTTTGTTTTCATGTCTATGAAGTGGGTACATTTTTCCTTTTTTGTATTCAAACTATATACATATATACGTATATATATATATATATATATATATATATATATATATATATATATATATATATATATATATACGTATATATGTGTGTGTGTATGTGTGTATTTGTATATATATGTATATATCAATACATATACAGGTATATGGCAGAACACACACAGATATATGTATGTGTATATATATATATATATACTGTATATATATATATATATATATATATATATATATATATATATATATATATATCAGAACATTTGTTATAAATCATACGTGTCGTTTACACATAGCATTTTGATAAGACAGAAATAGTGCAAACCTTCACCAGACTTTCCATCTGCATGAAAGTCATAGATAATGACTGATTTTTATTTTTTTTTTAATCTTGTGACTGTTCTTTCTATCCTTCTCATATGGAAGAATAAATAAAAGTCCACTCCACACCCCCATCTAGAGGTGGGAATCAGGAATACTAGTGACATCAGCACTGAGGTCAACATGGCACAAATGACTTGGAACAAGATATGGAACAAGAGCCGTTTTCAGCAGTAAACAAGTTGCCCAGTTCAACACTGGTGCCTTACATACAAGGAATCTTCACGCATGACATAATGGAGATGATTCTGTGGACACATTCTGTTCTTCTTTGGATGATAGTTGCTTGCCCTGGGACGTTTATGAGGTACAAAGAAGGAAGTGGAAGAGGGGAGGGGAAAAGAGAGGAGAAAGGGTTGGATGGGTTGTGTCCAGGGTGCTGGTTGTCTCGCTAGAAGACGCTGTCAGCGACGAAGCAGCTGAGAACTGCATGCAGATGTGTGAGAGCACTGCAGGAAAAATATGAATAACATGTTAACTGAGGCATCCAAGGGTAAGAGGGGCTGGAATCCTAGCAGATAGGACGGACACACTCAACGGTGGGAATTTTATTTTAGGTTTGGAGATGAACAGCTGCCAACCAAGGGGTAAGAACACTGGTCTCTCTCTCTCTCTCTCTCTCTCTCTCTCTCTCTCTCTCTCTCTCTCACTCTCTCTCTCGCTCTCTCTCTCTCTCACACTCACACACACACACACACACACACACACACACACACACACACACACACACCTGTGTCTGCACTGCCCATACAGAACATGCTTTATTCACACTGTTAACAAGAATGAGAGAAATACTGTCTTCAAGAAATTCAATAGAATTTGATCAGTTTTGTGAGTCTGCGTCTATGTTTCTGTTTGAAGTGTATGTATATGTATGTATATACACACACATACGCACGCACACACACACACACACACAGGGTAAACTGACCAGGACCTGCTGGAATAGACTCCAGCTCTGTCATTGTCTGACATAAATTACAAACACTTAGATTACTATCAAAAGACTTTCCTTGGCCGGCAGTGAACACAGACATTTCCAGTAAAGGTTATCCAAACAACCTGTCAATGATGACGCTCCACCGGTTGTTCTTTCCCAGGGAAAGGATAGAACAGGAACCTTGAGTTTAAATGCAGTTTCTAGTTTTTGCACTGCAGCAATTTAAAACACACCATGGTCAAAATCAAATGGTGTTTTTCTTTCTTTCAAAAAAATAGCGCAGTAATGTAATTGTTTATACAAGAGGATTTTTTGTGTGCATTTAATGCATGTCCACATGTATGACATGCATGTTATGTTTTAAAATCTTATGAATGTTGAATTTGCTGCAGAGGAGCATCCAGGACTTCATAGTGATTGTGACCTCAAAATGAATGTGTGTACTTGAAGACTTCCTGTTTGTCTCATTACAAAACAAGTCTACAAACACAAGAAAACATGTACAGTAGTGTTATAAAGTGCACTTAATTTTATTAATGAGCAGTGGTATTTATGTAAACCCGACACACATGTTCCAACGCCTCCGCTGATCAGATCTCTAGGCCAAATGCAAAACTTCTCTTCTCACACCCACCTGGACAATGAACAGATATGTATTCATGAAGCCACAATGTTAATGTCAGGCTTTTGTGCTCAAATCCCGTGAAGATTGTACTGTAGAAGAAATCATCCTGTTGGGGAACTTCCACACATGTTTCTATTATGGAATGTTTGAAATAGCTGAAAGGTTGCCGGAGTGGATTTAAGTGTTTGGTCTCTTATTTTCCACTCCTAGACTCTCATTAATGTTCCTGTTTTAGAGCTAATTAATGTTTGTGAAATACAGTTCAGCACACCAGACAGACACTGTGTTCAACTTTCTCTTTTGGTAGTGTAAATGTTTCTGTCAGCTCCAATGCCATTGCTTCATAATTAGGTTCCCTTGACAGAATATGCGCTGAGTATTATGTCATAAGTTGGGAATGTTTTGGCACGGCTGAAAACTTGGAACGGAGACAAAGCTTTTGTTTGGGATCTCACATGCGATTCTGTGGTGAATGAGAACATCCGTGTGTGAGTCAGGGTCAAGCAGCATTTTGCTTCTCATCATGAGAGTCACAGCTGGCCTCATAGTGTTTTTGATCAACTATTAGATTCACTAATATGCTTTTGTTCTGTCTCCGCCCTTGATAGCATGTCTGTAAGTGGTTTATTGTGATGTTACAACTGATTACAGCTTCCAATTTCTGGTCAGAACTTGTACAAGATTCTGGCATCATAGCATGCACAATTACATTACTCTGTCCTCTTTTCTCTGTTCTTTGCAAACATAACACTACTTATAAGCTTTTTTTTTAACTTAAATATAATTTCAAAACACATTCCAGATGTCCCTAAAAACAATTTATGCATTGTATTTACAGATTTGAAGGTGTGGACATTGATGGGAGTAGTCTGTCTATGCCACTGTGTCTTTGGACAGCTGCTTGAGGCCAAACTGAAGGGTGGACCACGTCTGATCTGCAGTGTCCCCGGGTCACCGGGCCCGCCTGGAAAACCTGGTCCCAGCGGGCCTTCAGGAGCATATGGGAATGTGGGTATTCCAGGAAGAGATGGCAGAGATGGCAGGAAGGGTGAAAAGGGAGAAAAGGGAGACCCAGGTATATTTTGAAAAACCAAGATACAGCATCAATTTATGTATGCAGATAAATAACTATGAGTGTATGAAAAAAAAAAAGCTGGCCCAGAGTCATAGTTACAATTTAATCACTCGACAGCTGGTGCAGGGATGATGAACTGATAAGTTCCTCAGAAAAATGCATTGGCATTTTTGGCATAGTTGTGAAATGAGGTGTTAGACACATTTTGCAGGAGATGTTTAGGAAAGTGCCCACTCCAGGCTCAAAGATGTTGAGTTATTGTAGAAAGAAAGGAACATGATCGACGTGGACTGAAGGAAGAGCACTTCACCTTCTAGACAAAGAGTCAACAACAAAAAAAGTTGAAAACCATTTTAAATTAAAGTTCACAACGAAATATAATTCTTTCTTCCGTTCTTCAGAGCCGAAGAAAGAATTCTTCAGTTCTTCGGAGCTGAAGAAAGAATTCTTAAGTTCTTCGGAGCTGAAGAAGCCTTTTGGATGAGAAGTGAAACATCTTCAACTAACATTAAAAAAAGTCCAGTTGACTCTTTTTTTCCTTTTTGCTCTTCTTGTTTTACCTCAACCTGGATGACTGAGAACCTACACAAACATGTTTAGATGTCTGTGTAGAGCTTTAAGTAGGGTGGCCCTGTGGTCACTATACTAACTATGAACGCAATTGGGATTGTTCATTCCCCATCCCTGCCACACTCATTTCCTTTTCAGTCAACAAATATGTTTTTCTAAGGCCAAATATTCTCCACTCTTTAGCAAGACTGCATCTGTTTGTGTCGTTCAGTTGATCCTCTAAACTTAGACCAGGTAGTCTATGCAGTCTGAATAAATCTGTTATTGATAAATAAATTCTGTGTACCAATGTTTTCCATTAAGAGTGGAAATAAGAGTTTAGACAGGCACCTTCATCTGGACATAAAACCATGTATTCATAGTTTTCTTCGTCTCTTGTGCAAACATACTCAATAATCTGTGATTCAAAGTGATCCCTTGATACGGGATATTTGATCTGTGGACAAAGTCAACTGCATTAAAAATTGTTTGGATAATTATAGTCAAAACTGTATTGTTCAAATGTCGAGGTGGATGTGCTCCAAGAGTGACTTAAAACATGGAACTGGGTGTGGTTAGTCTTTCTATGGACTATTACTTTAGATTCAAGGAGTGTACAAGATACTGATTCACACGGGCACATAACTGACAAAAAAAATATTCGTTATGCAATATGATATCAACAACTGTGTAGACAAGATCCCACCATGATTTTGTCTGTTTCAGGGATAAAGGGCAAAGTTGGGCCAACTGGTAAGATTGGAAGTCGTGGCAACCGTGGCCCCACAGGAAAACAAGGCCCTAAAGGAGAGAATGGAGATGGGGGCCTAAATGGCCCTACAGGCCGTGATGGGGAGAGAGGAGAAAAGGGGCAAAGAGGGCCACGTGGCATTGCAGGAACCTGCAAGTGTGGCGGATTACTACCCAAATCTGCCTTCTCCGTGGGAATCACCAACAGTTACCCTACAGAGTACACACCCATCAAGTTCAACAAGGTCTTATTTAATGAGGGTGGACACTACAACCCACTAACGGGCAAGTTCATCTGTGCCTACCCAGGTGTTTATTATTTCTCCTATGACATTACATTGGCCAACAAACACCTGGCTATTGGTCTGGTGCAGAATGGTCAGTATCGCATCAAAACCTTCGACGCAAACACAGGGAATCATGACGTGGCATCTGGGTCCACTGTCATGTACCTGGACCCAGAAGATGAGGTGTGGCTGGAGATCTTCTACGCCGACCAGAATGGTTTATTTGCTGATCCAGGCTGGACTGACAGCTTGTTTTCTGGCTTTCTTCTCTATGCAGATACAAACTATTTAGACGCACTGGCAGAAGACTATGCATAGAACTCATGGAACATGAATTATTACTGTTATATTTCACCAGATATGTTATGATACTGTCAAACCTATTTTTGTTCAAATGTTAAAGACAGACGATAGTTCAAAATAAATTCATATATTATAATTGTGCCCTCCGTGAGTAAATTAGTTTTTACGCCTGTAACAAAGGTCGCAGATCAAAGCGAGGATTGCATGACAACAAAGAACCATAGATCATAGCACAAGGAGAGTGAACAAAGGAGACAGCACAAGGTGAGATCAAAAGAGACTAGGTCAGTCTGGCTATCAGTAGGTATGTAGGTCATGGGATCAAACATGCCAAAAATTTTTTTTGCAGATTTGGGTCCAGAAATTGCTATCAGTAGAGATTGAAAGGTCTGATTCGCATTTGTCCAATGGTACGTTCACACTCTTGTCTGCCTGTATTAATATCTTATAGATGTTAGATATATTTGGGGCGCACAAGCAGGAGCCACTCTACCTCTTTTGCATGAGTACAGGCCCCTTGTGTGTGTGTGTGTGTGTTCAGGGCCTGTACACACTATCTAACATGCATGTGATTTCATCTGGACTAACTAGAGTGTGCCACTAATTTCCCTTCGGGGATTACTTGAGTATATAAAATTAAAATAAAATTAAAAAAAGTCCATAGATCTATGTTCTCTATGGGTTCTCTGGCTTCCTCCTACCTCCAAAAACATACCTTAGCTGAACTGATCGTTCCGCGGTGCACTGACGTTGTGCCCAGAGTGTACTCTGCCTCACGCCACAAATCTGCTGGGATAGGCTCCAGCAACCCTAGACCTGCGACAGAATAAGCGGGTATTGAAGATGGATGAATGAATTGATCATTCCACACTGCCCATAGGTGTGAGTGTGTGCGTGAGTGATTGTTACATCCCGCTTCAAAGCGGTGATGTATTCTAATTGTCAGTGTTCGTCCGTTTGTTCATCTGTTTGTTTCTTAGTCCACCAAATATCCTTGCAACTGTTGCAGATAGAAAGATGAAACAAAAAGCACATTACTTGGGCGGCAAAAGGGATAAAAATGAGATGATGACCTTGACCTTGAGAAAAGTAGGTAAAGGTCAACTTTCAACTTTTGTACATGCAGAAACCGAATAAGATAGAAAGACGAGGGAGAAGGCCATTGTGAGTAAGACCTGAGTAAGACCTGAGTAAGCTAGTGCTTTGATCTACCTATGCACTAGCTTTGATCTATGGTCAAAGCTAGTGCATAGCTTTGACCTACCCTGAAAGGTTGAAGCTATGCACTTGTCAGGTACTACTTTCAGGGTACCCTGACCTGCCCTTCGCGGGATATTTCAATCTCTGCTCCACAGTGCACTGGCGTTGTGCTCGGGAGTGTCCCCCGCTTCAGTCGAGCGCGACTGTGTCTCCATAGCCACGGATGAAGAATAAACAGCTGCGACACAGAGCGACAACTTTTACATTTCTTACATCAAAAGCTAATAGCTGAAGGGGTTTTTTTTTGGGGGGGGGGGGGGGGGTAACTGTGCCCACAGGGGCAGCATGGTGGCACAGTGGGTAGCTCTGTCGCCACACAGCTAGACGGTTCCAGAGTCGAGTCCCACTCTGTGGCAGCTTGTCTGTTCTCCCTTTATGAGTGTGTGATGTGTGTACTTCATGTGCCTCCACGGTGCACTGGCGTCGCGCCCGGAGTGTACCCTGCCTCACGCCCCAAGTCCGCAATAGCAGAAGAAGCTGTTAATGAACACGAATGAATTTGATAAACTTTATCTGCCTTGTGATTTAATTACTTTGAGTGGAAGTTGGATGAATAATAACGCTAAATGACTATCACAATATTGCAAAAGAGATCAGCTGTAACGTTTCCAGAAATGTCAAAAACAAAAAATACTGTACACGGAAAAAATCGTGTTGGTATTGAGACAAAGTGCCTTCTCGGACTCCGTAGTGGGTGGATTCATTCGTGGAAAAGCTTTTGATTGATAGTAAGTTGGGCCAATAGTCTTCTTAAACTGCCGCTCTGTTTGGATGATGATGATGACGATGCTTATTTTCAAGTTTGGTTGAGAAGTAGTTTGCCTCGTTACCAGGCAGCGATAACGGCGCTCGTTTACGACGTAAAGGAAGAATAAGAGAAAAAAAAACTACAATTCTATTTATAAGTGAAATCAGCGTCGGGATTCTTATACTGTAATGGGTTCGCTGTCTATAATTAATATTAGATCACGACAATAGTGAGCACTCTCACGCTTTATCCTCCAGAATTATTTTAAGTTGCTATGAATAAAAATAATACCGCCACCATGGCTTCCTCAAGGTAACTTTAGTTGTTTATTTATTGCTTTATGTTATCAATTATTTAAATATTGCTTGAGTGGGCTATCAGCACATCTCTAAAACGTTCCCTTTAGCTAGTTCAGCTAACCAAAGCTAAATAACATTGTACCTGTTTTTTTCCCCTTAGTGACATTCAAGGCAAACTGCGAAGGAAACAACGTGCTTTGCGGGAAACTTTAGCAAAAAATAAACATGAGGATGACATTGAGGTAAAGTTGTTCAGTCTTGAATGACTTATTGCATTTTTACAAATGTGTTGTTCCTGTGGACTGTCTTTCACCAGACAAACTTAATGAAAGCCTTGTTGACAAGACCCAACAGGATTTTTAGAGGGGTGGCTCATTCCAGCCTCAGTCAGAAACACACAGACACGAAAAGGAGCCACTAACACTTTAGTAAATGTAACTAATTTAAAAAAATTACAAAATTTAATTATACTCGACAGGCTCTGGTTCCATCTACAAAATTGAGTAAGGGGAATCTACAAGCTACAATGGAGGTTGGTGTGTGTTTGTTAACAGACTACTTGTGCTGCTTGCTGATCAACCACTCTTTCCCGCTCCCATTTGTAACAGCTTTGTTTGTGTGTGTGTGTGTGTGTGTGTGTGTGTGTGTGTTTATGTGCTGTAATAGCAGCATGGATAGATGTACAGTTTGCACATTAAGTACTGCTGATGCCGTTTGGCTTAACTGGATGCTTTTGTTGCACAAGGAAACACAAAGTAGTGATGAAGACCCTGGAGAAAGGCTGAAACGCACACTGAAGGCACAGAGACAGAGCCGAAAGAAAAAAGTAATTTCATTAATACATTTCCGTCATAGTGCCCATTTGACAGCTTTAATTGGATATGTACGTATACATAACTGTTCCATCTCTTGGCATCTGTCAGGTGCTTGAACGATCTTTAGCCCAGGAATCCCAAGATGATGGCGTGGAGCTCTCCACCTTTCAACACCGCAGGAAGGATGAAAGATCAGCTGAAAGGAAAACTGATCCTGTGGTTTCATCAAGACCCCCAATTGCTTCTCTGAGAGGTCCATGGTTTCTCCACACTTGTTTCTATCTGTCAAGGCTTCTAAGGTGTTGTTGTTGGGCAGGATAAGAAAGTAAAAAACAGGAAAAATTTCCTGTCTGATCCTTGGCAGCGCACAAGAATGTTTTTGGATATTTTATTTGATTGGAATTAGCAATCTAAAAAATTTTCCTGAATATACAGCTGTAAAAATGAGTGCATTTTAATTTTTAAATTACATGTCCACAAAACAGAATGTGAGAAAGGTTTCACTGCAAATATTTGGAATCAAACAGTGATTATAGGAATATTATGTATTTGTCCTCCAGGTCACTCCTCATCTGTTCAGCTCACTTCTGACACGCCAGACTTTGACGACTATGTGAAAAGACGTTTGGCAGAAAGACTGACAGCAGCCAGAGTAAACTTTTTTTGCACCAATTATGACATGTTCGACTGAGATAATGAAAGAAAGAATATGAAATATCACATTCCAAAATCACCGGTTATGTACAGTTACGCTTGAAATCTGTATTGAAATATGGTCCTCTGTTTTCCAGGCTAAAGCTGACAGGCATCAAAAGAAGGAGGCGTCTCAAGAGCCAAAGAGTCGTCTACAGGCTCTCAGAGACAGAGGCACTGTAACACGGTTTGACGGAGAGGTGAGCATCTAACCCATTTGTGCCTGCAGATTGTCCTCCAGCTATAAATATATATATATGAAACCCAGCTCAGCAGTGGAGGTTTAACTCCTCGTATTTTACAGGTTGATCAGGACAGATCTGGAGAACATGACGTCTCTCTTGCTCTCAGGGACAAATTCCAAAGAGCAGCAAGAAGAGTAAGTCTTGATACAACATTGCTCTAATTTTAAGCACAAACAATATGTATTGTATTTATCTATGTATTCTTTGCAGGCAGCTAAAGACCTACCGACTGCTGAGGAGGCATACAATTTCTTTACATTTAACTTTGAACCAGATCCTGAGGATGAGATTGAGAAGGTTAGCAGGAAAAGACAAGAAAAGAGAAGAGCGTCCGTGGAGGACAGAGATGAGGAGCAGGAAGATTCTCAAGTAGATGATAATCAAGATGGTGATGAGCAGGTTAAGAGATGAAAAATGACCTGTGTGTGTAATGGTGTGTATTTACGCACACAGTACCTCACATTTATTATTATGTCCCAGGGAGGCGATGCCCCGTTATTGCTAGGTGAAGACGAAGACTTTTTTATCAGTGAACAGACATCGAAGGACTTCCTGGAGCTGAGGAAAGCAGAGTACCCAGGGTACAGAAAATGTATTGAGCAAGAAAGTCAGCTTCTATTCATTCCAAGTGTTCGAACAGGTATTGTGCGATTTCCAACAGTCCCTGACGGATCTGCATAACTTTGAATGAATGTCAAGTATGAATTCATTGTCACAGTTCCAACTTCCCTGAAACTGCCTGAAAACGTGAAGCCTCGCTATCTGGAGGACGAGGGTCTGTATGTTGGGGAGAGACCCCCTGTGTCACTCACCAACGAGAACCTTCTGGAGAACCGCTTTTTGAGAGTGGAGGAGGTAATGTCAATTTGTTCAACAGAGTCCCTGCTGCTGACTTTAAACAGAAATTCCATGATGATAAACCTTTTATTTGAATTAATTATTAAGGGAAGGAAATGGTTTGGAGATGATGGCAGGATCATGGCTCTGCCTGACCCCATAAAAGAATCATCCACCAGGCACCCTCTCTTCCATATGGAGGATGACCTGGACCCTGAACTGCAGACTGTCTACAGGAAGGTCAGCACACACCCACTGTGGCTCGGACTTCAATCACTCCATTCATTTACCACATCTGAGGCACCATGCACATTCATACACCAACAGTGCTGTGGTTCACTCACACTGGAGAGTTTGCTCACCTCTTTGCCATTTTGACGAAAGCAAAAGGGCAGCGTTGCTTTTGGTACAAAGAAACAAGGAGGTGTTTGTTGTTGGCAGAGGTGGGGGGTGAAAAATCAACTCTACAGTCCGTGTATGGCTGTATCAAAATTACAGATGACCTTAATGAGTGATTTGGAGTTACCTTCTGAAGAAGAGCTGCGATTGAGGTTGATGCTAAGCTTTTTATGCGCGTCAACACTTAATGTCTGCTTTTAGCAGAGACAAGAAAAAATAAAATAAGCCTCATGTAGTGTGTCAGAAAATTTCAATAGACACTTTAACCTACCTGAAATGGGATCTTTTTAAAAAATAAATCAATTTTAAAAAGCAGGCAGCGCCAGCTTTAGTTCTATTCCCACAACTCATCACTGCTGCGCCAGTCAGGTCTAGGACCAGCCGTGAAGAATACATAAAGTAGTTTCTGGTTAATTTTAGGCAGGTGGTCACTACATAATAAAAACTATGTCTTCTTTGTGATGGACTAATAAAAATAATGTTCCATCAAAAACTAATGATTTGTTTTTATCAGGCATTTCACTCACTCATTTGAATATAACTGATAATAAATGCTTGATCCTATGTCTTTCCTGCTTCTGCCAAAAAGGTTGTGGGCTCACTCATGTCCAATTATTGGTGTTGGTTGGTTGGTTGGTTGGTTGAGGATTATGCTGACTACGAGACAGATTTCTACTCTCAGTGGGAGTGCTAGAACAGACCTTTTTACATTTGTTTTTAGATTCAGAAAAAGAATGGATCTTGATTTTTTTTTTCCATCATTGAGCAATAGCACATTCCATAATTATGCAACTATTTCTAAAATTAATTTGAAGAGGGATGGGGTGTAGATTGGTAAAGACACCATTATATTTTGTTTTGGATCTGGATAGAGGGGCACATTCAGTTATCGTTCACCTTCACATTGCAAAAGTAATCATTTTTCAACATTTTTCCTATTTTTTTCCTCCAAAATTTACTGTTTTTCATCAAATATGGATGTACTGAGTACCCAGCCACGGGGTTCACAAGCCAGGGTCCGACTGGTGCCCATTCCAAGCCCTGACAAATGGGGAGGGTGGTGTCAGGAAGGGCAGATGGTGTGCCAAAGCAACAATGTAATCTGGTAATAGGAAGGTCCACTGCGATGACTTCTAATGTGGAACAATCGACAGAGGAAGACGAAGGCGTGGAAGGATGGAGCCCCCGTGTAGATGACTGTATGGAAACCACAAATAACTCAAGCTCTATTAAGCCATGCTGCTTTATTTGAGACCCCCCCCCCCCCAATAAGTAAACCGACATTCTATTTGTGCCCAGCAACAAATTTCAATTCATTTTGCTTCACTTTCTGTCTTTGAATTACATGTTTATTTTTATTTAATTATATGCAGTCATTCATCTGTTTTATGTGTATAACTTCATTATGACTCTACATCACATGACATATCCGCATCGGAAACAGCCAATATCTGGATTTTCATGCTAAAATTCATTCATCTTAGAAGTCGTGACTGACCTCAAAGTACTAATATTGAATACCGCAAATGTGTCAACCCAGAAAAAAAATGACAGCGTATGCTATCCAGATTTGCATTATTCAGAAATAGATCACAGATTTATTGTGGGTAACAAGTGTGTATCCATAAGTAAAATCAAGAACTCGTTTCCTCATTTGTCATTTTTATATGTTGATGATGCAGCTGCCAAATGCAGCCATGTAGAAAACAAGATTTATGATACCCAAGTGATGGTACTCACTTGGGTATTTTATGTCACGCTCATTATCATGCATGACTTTTCATTACAGTAAACCCCAGTAGTACAATCAGTCTTGCCAACTATTTCATGCTTACTTTAAGCTTGCCAACCTATTTCAACACAGGGCAGTAAAGCAGATGCTTTGAGCGTATATCATTATGATCATTACTTTCTAGAATATTACCTGATGAATGATGTTGCTGTGTCAAAAGGCGCTCAAATCCAAAAATGCAAATATGTATCTTGCTGGTGCGACGGATCCAGAGGGTGACTACCAGCTTGATGTTGATGTCTCCGGGCTGATCTTCTCCCATCATCCCCTCTTCAGTCGTGAGCATGTGCTGGGGTCCCGTCTGGCTCAGCTGTATGATCAATACCTCACCAGACAGCACAATAATCTTACAGGACACCTTACCGACAAGGTGAAAGTCATCATATGCGCATAATAAAGCTGTCACGACCTCTCTGTGAGGGGTTCCTTACATTATTTGATATATTTAGGAATGTTTTTTATGTACCAAATTAGTCATATGTGTATTGATGGCATTTTTTATTCCATCCATCCATCCTGTGTGCTGTAGTTGAATGGATTGAGGAGGGCATTGCAAAATATGCTTGAGAGCCACAGCAGGCAGACCCTCAATCAAACTATGCAGCACAGGATATCTGAGTACAGTCTAGAGATCAGGTGAGTCCACCGGATTGCGTTACTTCTACATCGTACTAGTTTAGACACAGATACCTTTCAGCATCAGAGGTTCAACGCTGCTGTCGTGTTTTTGCTCCGACTGTGACAGGAACACTCGGCTGCTTCGAAACAATGAGCAGGAGAAAGACAGGACTCTGCTGAAGAACTTAGTTAAAGTGTGGAAGGAGATCAAGGCCCTCAGAGACTTTCAGAAATATAACAACACACCCTACAAACTCTACCTGAGGAGGTAAGTGGTTCATGTCTATATTAGTACTGTGTATTTGTTGGTGCTGCTCCAAAAATAAAATGCTATGCACATTCAGAAGAAATACATTAATACTACTACTCTAAAGACCTGCTTATAAATCTTCCTGGATTATATGTGCATTTCATGTGACTTTGTCCATAATGTGTGCGTGCGTGTGTGTGTGCGCGTGTGTGTGCGTGTGTGTGTGTGTGTGTTTGTGTGTGCATGTGTGTTTTAATTTTTGCTGTAGAGAGAATGTGGACCGGGCAGCAGATGAGCGACAGTACGAGGATGAAATCTTGGCAGAGGTTGTGGAATTGGAGGCAGAGAGCGAGGAAGATTACCAGAGAAAGCTGGCTGAGTACAAGAAACAGCTGGAGGAGTGGAAGGAGTGGAGAAGGAAACAAGTACCTGCTTGTGCTCGATTGACAAATGGGATATGATTATTTAATGGCGAATATGTTGATATTGTCACTCTATGAACTTATGGGATAAAAGTACCAATGTATGTTTAAAGTGATGTGGAAACAGTGTCACCATAGTTTGACTATTGTCTAGAATGAAAATATCTTTTTGCTGTTTGGGAATATACATGCAATAAAACATGTATTTATTTCTCTGTAATACAACGCAATAATGTGCTATGCGTTCTGTATTCAGAAAGCCAAGAAGAAGAAGAACAAGGAGAGAAAAAAGAAGAAGAAAGATCATAACCACGATAACACAGAAGAGGAAGGTGAAGACCAGGAGGCCATTGAGTCAAGGGGACAAGTTGAGCATGACTTCCCAAAGCCGGAGCCACCAGAGAAGCCAGACATTGACTCCATAGAGCAGCAGGTCAGAGACAAAGCCTCCACAATACGTAGGAGGCCAGGAGAGGCCATCTTGATCCCTGAGCTGACTACATCTGGAAGCATCACCTTCAGTGAACACTGTCCAAGGTATGAGCAATCTTTTGAAATAATATCATTTGTGAAAACTGAGTATTGTAGACACGCTTCATGATGTTGGCTTACTTCTTATCTCAGGGCTGAAACAGCTCGAAGAGATGATGTTGCAAGGCGCTCTCTTTTCATCAAGATCCTGTACAATAACAAAGAAGTTTCTCGAACAGACAGCTGCCCCCTGAGCACAGAATTCAGAGTACACTTTGGACAGATTTTCAGTCTCAAAATAGTTAACTGTCCTCAAAGCATCAATTTGCAGGTACAGTATAGAAAACTTAACACTGACACTTTGTCCAATCTACACATCCTGTTCGACAGATTAAATGAATATATGTAAATGTGTAATGTGTGTTTGTGTGTGTGCGTGTGTGTGTGTGTGTGTGTGTGTGCGTGTGCGTGTGTGCGTGTGCGTGTGTGTGTGTGTGTGTGTGTGTGTGTGTGTGTGTGTAGGTTTTTGAGACAATCGGCTTGTCATCCTCCCTTCTGGCTCAAGTGTTTGTTCCCGTACCAGTACCCACGGTTGTAACCGGAAATGCCCCCCTGGAGGAATTTGAGTTTAGTGGCAGCCAGCGAGTGATGTTTGACCATGAGGGTGTTGGAAGTGGTAAACATCTTTATTTTATCCAGAACAATGCTGCCCAACAAAATATGTTTGCATTCTGGGGTAGCATTTACACATGGATGTAATTCACTTCCTGTGTCACTTCCTTTGTGTGCCCCGTTAGACGTGCCTCTCTCCTTTGAAGCTGATGGCAGCAACAAGCAGACCCTGCTGACCTCTGGGAAGCTCTCATGCTGTGTTTCTTGGGGAGTTGGCATGGATGATGTACCACTTGCCCCTCCTGTGTCTCAACACCCTGGTGGTATACACAGGTGATTATCTCTTGATGGCACCAGTGGTTCAGTACATGTATATTGACTATTCTGTATGACTTCTCTAGCTAGCTTTATTTCAAAACACAATGTTTGCAAGCAAGCGTGGGGTTTCCCACCATGTTAGCAGTGGATGGTTTCAGCATAAATCAGTATCAGTTTGGAAGCTTGTCCAGACCTGGAAGTTGTGAAGGAAGTCATGGTAAACCCTGGAGAGGTTTCTGAGCAGTCCTCTTTAGTAATGCCTTCAAAAGATTTGCTGACAAAAAGACATTCTTTTCTTCGCATCTCTTTGCACTAAAATAATCTTAAGTGTTGCGTAAGCAGTCATTACTTTATGGCCTTTAACATAATAAAATTAGGCTGAAAATTGTTTTATTGGTAGGATTTGATCACTTATTGTCTGTTTTTAGTGGCTTGGGTCACCTTGATGCTGTCACATATATTGGAGCATCGGGATTATATGACATGAAAAAAATTGGAGAGTGGGCCACACAGTCACGACTAGACCCCAACGATCCAAAGAATGCCTCAATCATGCAGCTGCTGAAGGTAGGTATCAGAAATAAGTACCTAAGCAATTTCAGAGATTTGAATTGTTAAAGTAAAAACTATTTTTTGACCAGGCGGCCAGCAGTGGAGAGGTAACAGCTTCAGAGTACTTCCGTCTAGAACAGCTGCAGGAGGAGTTTAACTTTGTAACTGATGAAGAGTTGGAGAAATCCAAAAGGTTCCGTCTGCTCAAGCTCAGGAACAAGGAAGTTGCAGAATTTCGTAATTACAAGTGTATTCCTGCTCTGGAGAGGGAGATTGCTGATAAGGTCTTACAGGTCAGATTTCTTAACTATGTAACAGAATATTATTGCTATTGCAGAATGTGATTGAATTAAATCTTGAGAAAGTAAATTTTTTTATTTGGATTAAAAAATATTTCAGGAATATGAGCAACAACTTAAAGAAGATGATAAGATAGACACTAAAGAACATTTGGATTCACATCGAGCCTTAGTAGCCAAATACCTGCGGAAGGTCAGTAGTTAATCTGAAACATGTCTGTAAAACTTATCTTTAGCAGCATAATAGCACTAAGCGTTGTGTGGTCTCGTTTCCCCACAGATTCGAGAGTCTGTCATCAACAGATTTATACTTGCCGAACATCATTACATTCTGTCCGACTTGGTGATAGAAGAGGAGATTCCAAGCATTGGGTAAACTCACCTCAGTTCCTTCTGACTGAATATTAGATTTCACTTTTAACTGTAAACTTTAACAAACATTCTTTCATGTTACTGTCAAATATTTCAGCCACAAAATAGAAGCTACACTCAATTATACAAAGTGATCCTTCTCATGTTGTGGTTTATCACTTATGCATTGGGCTAAACTTAGTGTTCTTTAGCTGTTTATTTATTTATTTATTTATTTATTTATTTTGTGTCAAAATCAGTTAAAAAATCACCAGTAGTGTCTGCACTTCCTACCGTGTCATAAAAGAAAGGTTGGATGACTTGGATTCATTTGCATTGTGGGGTCAAGAGCCAAATCAGAGAAAGTGACAGAGCCTATATAAATCACAGGCTGGTGTAAGTCTCTTT
This sequence comes from Antennarius maculatus, assembly GCA_013358685.1. Classification (NCBI taxonomy): domain Eukaryota; kingdom Metazoa; phylum Chordata; class Actinopteri; order Lophiiformes; family Antennariidae; genus Antennarius; species Antennarius maculatus. The sequence goes on along the minus strand of CM023610.1, from coordinate 10,724,975 downwards.
TTGTTGGCTTGTCGCTGCTTTAGACTGTTTGATCTTGAAGTCAACAAGGAATTTCCCCTGTCTGAGTAATACTCCTTTCTGGAACTGTTCAATACAGTTTTTTAGAGCCAGTTTCACAACATGTGGTCGTGATAACAGATGATCAGTAATTAAATTTAGTTTTCAATGGCAAATTTGAGCACAATCATGTCAATGCCACTCATGTTTTAGGTGTTTTCGAATTATTATTGATAGTCAGTGTTGTAATCCTGTCTGTTCAATTTTTCACAGTGGTGCAGGTCCAGGGTATGTGCTTAGAGTTTCTTTCTCTGTGTCCATGTTCTTTCATTTTGTTTGAAACCTGAGTATCAGTACAGTACTATAGTTACAATAGTCTTTGTGTAGTATTCTGTCCTTTCAGGATTTTGCAGTCATTTCTCTGACATATTACATATATTTTCAAAACTTAAGATGAGACTTTTTACTGTAAACCTACATGAATTAGAATAAAAAAGTAAAACTTCCTTTCAGCTTGTCATGTTAGGTTTTGCCCTAGCAGATGCCACCCCATAGGGCTGCAGATGCTGGGAATATAATCATTATAACAACACACATTTACCATACTAAAGCAGTGTGATGAAGCCATAAAAAGGCAAATACCTGAGGGGACTGAGTACAGTACTGTTGGTGATAATAAGCCTACCCCATACTTTGAATGAAAAATGTTTTTAATCTCTGAATAAATAAGTTGTTGTCGATATTTCAAGTATGAATGAGGAGTGCATGAATAATGGAACCATTGTGAGTGCTTTGAGTGTCCAGAAAAGCATGATATAAATCTAGTCCATTATTACTATTAGAATATCACTTTAAGGTAGAATCACATTTGGCCAAGGCTGTAAAACATTTTCTGGACCCACACCTTGATCCAGAGCTGCCTCCAAATGGAATTACTGTCTTTTCCATTCAAAGGTTCATATCTAAATTAAATACAATTGAAGTCCACTAAAAGTTATTTGAGACATTTTACTGACTTATAGCAAAAAAAGACAAGTAGCGCAGAAAATATCACGTCTTTAATTGAAGTAATGAACAAGTTGCATTTCCTGTATGTTGTTTTTTGAATGATAATGGATATTTGTTGTTACAATCAGGATTCTGGGAATAAACATTTTTAAGATAGCAGAACCCAAGCGAATGCTGAAACCTCAGAAGAAGGAAAGAAAGAAGATGACTGCTCAGAATCTCTCTGATGGAGACATTAAACTAATGATAAACATCATGCGGGCCTATAACATCCCCACCCGCAGACCCCAGAGCAAGTGAGTGTCAAATGCGCATTGTCACATTCAGTCTTCATTTAGGATGCATTTAACTGTCACAGTATGTACATTTTTTAAACTTTGTGTTATTTGGATTTTACTACAGTAAATCAGGACAGGCGTCTCATGCTGCCATCCAGGACAGGGACTGGCTCATCAATCAGGTATACCAGCCTTAACTGTACTTTATACACTTCCTGTGAATCTCCATCAACATGGTACTCATATATCTGAGTGTTTTTTAATGATGTGACTTAGGTACAAGTGAGGCCCTTTGTGGAGGTTTCCTTCCAGCGTACCATGTTTCAAACAAGCACAGCTGATGGACCAAACCCCATGTGGAACGAGGAGTTACACCTACCATTCAGGTGACAACTGGATATTCCTAATTTCATTACACATATTTTCTTTGTACACATTTCTATCTACCTGAGAAAGCTTTTATCAGAGATATTCAATGAGATTGAAAATAGTGCCCGGCCACTTTGAAGACAAGACAGAGGAAGGGGAAACACACTTTAAAATCCTAGAAAAAAATATTAATATAATTCAAACACTCTCCACCATATTTTAGAATTGTTATGTTCTGTATTGTGTTTTATGGACACTGGGTGCTGCTTTTGGCCAATCTCAAGTCAAAGTACACCTGCCTACATACACACAATCTATTATACAGTAGATACCATACACAGTATGGTAATCACTTAAACATTCTTCTTATTATTATTATTATTCCCTTTTTGCTTCTTCTTTTTTTTCTCTTTGTAGTGCTCCAAGTGGTGACTACAGCACTGCTAGCTTGCAGTCAGTTAGAGATGAAGTGTTCATTAATTTATTTGATGAAGTAGTTCATGAAACTGGAGTGGTAAGTAAAACACCTTTCATGCTGTATCACCTTATTAGCAGTTGTGGCATTTGAAGGCCTTACTTGACTTCTTCATTGCATCATAATTAAACCGCTTTTGCTCCTTAGAATGACAAAGACAAAGGGAAATCGATTCACACCCAGCTGGAGAAGCATTGGTTGGGCTCTGTCAAGATTCCTTTCAGCACCATTTACTCTCAGTCCAAGGCGAGTCATTGTCATTATGTGTTTATAATCTGATTAGCATACTGACTTCCTTAAACGCTGCCATGTTTTTTTTCTATGGAGCAGATTGATGGCACATTCAAGGTGAATACACCAGCAGTGTTGCTCGGCTACAGTAAAGATCGGAGCCATGGCGCTAGTGGTGGCTATGATACTTTCCGGAGCCTGAGCGAGGGAACATTTCTCACACTATACATCACCATTGAACCCCACTTGGTGCCTGGAGACTCCATTCGAGAAAAGGTATTCTATCAGATGTGTTCAATTTGAGTCACTCACAAAAATAGTGTATGTTGCAATGGTGAACAAAGGAACATTTCATCTTACACAGTTAAGCCTACCCAGGTCACAAGTCATTGTTTACCGGCTACGGACGTGTAACCTATGTTCTACAAGTACAAACCTGATTATTTCCTCAAGTGTTACGCATTTCAGACCTTCCTCAGTTGTGATGCAGTCTAATGCTTCAGAAATGTGAACACAATACAATGGATTGTAATTGTCAGAAGCAGCTGAAACATGAGTAAATACTTTTCAAATTGCAGTCCTAATTATAAGGGCAAGCTGTTATAATTATACAGTGAGATTTGACTTTTCAGATTACATTCCTGCTTATAAGACTTAGTTTATGTTGTCCTGACATTCATGTTGCACGCTGTGTTATAATAGCGAATGGAATTATACAATTTTGTCTGCACCAATGCCATTCTTAAATTAGTGGTATCACAGAGGACTTGATTAAAAACTGGTTCTACCCAGTTTCGATCAGGGGACCGTTTGCGTGTAAAGCAAAAGTGATGACCACTACACTAAAGAAACAATTGGCAACATCCATGTTGCTGAGCTTCAGATTGTTCTTGATTATCGGAAATGAGGCAGAAAAGACTAGTTTCTGCCTGTTTTCGAACCATGGACCATTGATGGAGGAAATCGAGACTTCTTCCTCCGTGTGTTTGTTTGATTTCGGGTAGTGAGTATGTTGGAGGTCCAAATGAAGGTTGGAAATGATGAACAGTCCTTCGAAGGTTTATTACAGAATATTCTGGGCACAGGGAACTTACAGAAAGAGCTGCAGTGGTGCACATGTGCAAAGATAAGAGAGGATCACACATCATTTATACTCTAAAGGCAGGATTTGTGGGCGATGAATCTATGGTTTAATCTCGAAATATCTGCTCTAAACCGGTTTCAGTTGGTACATCATGATCTCTAGGTGTAATGGGCTTGCACTAGGAGGTAGAATGACTAAGCCACTGTGGCTCAGTGTAAAAGAATTGAGTAAGCCACAAAAAGCCACATTCTGTGTCCAAGACAGTGGGGTTTGCTGTAATAGCAAGTAAAACTTACAAGTAAACATTGAGTAATACCAAGAATCAAATTTATTAAAATCAAAGTGTCTAAGTCAAAGTTAAAATGTCTTGTAGTCCAAGTAAAACTTACAAGTAAACATTGAGTAATCTTTTGTATGACTGTATCTTTACGTAGTGAATGCCTCTGTCTCTGTCTTACAAGGGTAGGCTTCAGGCCAGCCCGAGAAAGAATCTACAATGACTAGCAAATACCTGTATCCTGACACTGGTTTAATCATGTCAGTAAAATCCATTCACCTGACCAGGAGCATTCACGTCTGGATCGTGAACTCCGTGTGGTGGTTTCGTCGTAGGCATACTGTTATACCTACACTGCAGTCCTGCAGTTCACTTTTCACAGTCTGTCTCATGAAAGGATGTCATCAGGATTGGAGTCGTCTCAGTGTTTCATCCAATCCTACATGGCATGTTCCATGGGCCTCAAGGATCAATTGTTTCAAATTCTTTTATGGAGGGATTGGTTTACCTTCTTTTCTCCATACCCCCTCTTTGTCTCGAACACCCCCTTTTGATTTCCAGATACTCCTTTCTTCTGGACTTGCCTGACTTGCCACTCTCGTACTGCATCGGCTGTGACCTGTTGTTCATTACCTTAAAGCTTGCTTACCGAAACTTGGAATGCCGGCCGATAGCCCATGACAGGTTTTGCTGCACGATCGGCAGCTTCGTTTCCTGCTGAGATAAAATCGTGAATGTCCTTTACATTTGATGATTGCTACAACTTTTGGTAACATCAACGCTTCTCTTAGATTCATGATGTCTTTATGATGTTTGATTGGACCTCCGCTGTCTGGAAGTCGTTCCGCTGTGTTCCGCTGTGAAAATAATGTGTGGTTGTGTTAATGCCGCTTCAACTTTTCTTTGTCTTCCTCCAGTCGTTGTGAACATTTGGCTGGAGACATATTGGACCACCCTATGTGATGTTCGTACAGTCTGGCTAGTGCTGACGCAAAAGAAGCACAATGTGGGTGTCGTTTTTCATAGTTCTCGAGTGGAGTTGACGCATACAAGCAAATTCGTCTTTTACCTCTTTGCCCCTTCTGATAAAGTACAGCAGAAGAAAAAAGTACGAAGAAGGGTATTGGACAGGGTCCTCATGCCTTGGTCATTCACCATATCACGCAAGGGACGGGTGAATTCAGCAAAGTCCGGAACGTGGTGTCGAGAGTAGTTGCAAAGTCCAAGAAATGCAAGCATTTGCTTCACATTGGTAGGTCTGGGATGGTGAAGGATGTCATCTTTGTGGGAGGGGGACATTACTGTGCCATGTCGAGAGATCAGGCCGCCAAGGAAAGAGATTTGGGTTCTGGCAATTTGAAGTTTGGACTTAGAGCATTTCAATCCAACCTTAGCCAAATAGAGCAGGAGAGCATGTGTACCATCAAGACAGGATAATTCAGAGGGTATAGCCAGCAGGAGGTCATCTACATACTGCACCAGAAGGACACCAGGTGGCAACTCTAAAGTTGACAAGAGTCGTTCCAAGTAGGCATTGAACAATCCAGGTGAAAGAACAAAGCCTTGAGGGAGACGAGTGTAGGAATAACATTTATCGTTCCAGGTAAAGGCAAAGAATTGTTGCATGGAAGGATCAAGTGGAATGTAGAAAAAGGCATTGGCCAGATCAATGCAGGTAAAGTAGAGGTGAGAGGAGGTTATTTGGGACAGTGCAGAATGCGGATTCGGGACCGGAAGAGTTGGTGTTTGGACAGCCGCATTAATCCCTCGCAAATCATGAACCATCCTAAATTTGCCTCTACCTTTCTTTTCGACCAGAAGAATAGGAGTATTAAATTCCGATCCGGGAATTTCGGTTAGGACTCCTGCTTTCAGGAGGCTATCAATTGTTTCAGAGACACTAAAGCGCCCCAACCTCTTTAACGGGGTACAGGGTACTGGTACTGGGTACTGGTTACGTTTCAAATGAAACCAAGTTTCATTTGAAACGTAACCGGTGGGACATCACATCATCCAATATACGTAGGATCAACAGTCCACAAGGACGCGGGAAGGGAATCAATCAGTTTGGAAGCATGTTCACTGTCGGTGGTCTCACGTCCATGATGTCTGTCAAGTAACTGGTGTTCGAGAGTGGACTATAGAACAAATGGTTGAGATTGAATCCAATAGGCCTCCAAAGAAGGCGAGAAAAGTAATTCAGGGTGAAATGTAGTTTGCCAATCAGTAGTGTCGATACAAGTCTTTACAAAAGGACCGAGATCCATCTGCGTGTGCTGAGGAAAAACCATCAGTGAGACATGGTGGGATCAGGGGGATCCTTCATCATGTACCATTTGGATTGGTCCGAATGCAGTTCCACAGGGAATGCAACACCAGGTTTACCTGCAAAGAGGTCACCTATGCACAATTCCCACATATCGCCTTCAATATTCTGAAATTTATTTTGATAGACTTCATCACCATGTCTGTCATAATAGAGAGTGCAATAGCAATGATTCAGATACCATATCATAAGGCCTGAGGTTACGGACCCATGAAGTCCAAGATGCCCAAAAGTTTTCAGCTAGACGCCAGCCATCAGAGTCATTGTTCATTTTCGCCCAGTAGATGTCAGCAATGGCACACGCCACAGGAGGATCTTGCATGAGAGCCATTTGCACAGGAGAATCAGTCACAGAGCAGAGATATGAGCTTCCATCTGGGAAACTCAACATTAGCCCATCAGGGCCACACTTGATGGGAGGACATGTGGCAATCAAAAGGTCTCTTCCTAACAAGTTGATAGGGCAGTTAAGCGCAAGGACAAAGCAGTGATCAAAAACTTGAGAAAAACAGTGTACAGTCACTGGAGAAGTCAATTGCAGGGATATGTTCTCACCCTTGAATCCAATGAGCGGGATGTTGTGCCGGTGAGGTGGGCACCAGGCGGCAGGGTCTGCACGTTGGAGTGACGAGCGCCGGTGTCAACCATAAAAGGTATTGAAACGTCTCCTACCGTTAAGTTCATCATAGGCTCCTGCAGGCCTAGGCACGTGGATTCAGGGCATCTTCATTGTGGAAACTGTCCACCAGGTGGCAAATACTGCTGGTTGGGCACCAGTAGTTTGCCCAACCAGCAGTTTGGTTGAAAACCGCGTCCCTGAGACCTGTTGAAAGTGTCTCTGACCATTCCCCGACCCTGTGATTGTCCTCTGCTGCGCCCTTCCCATCCAGACTGATAAGGGCGTTGTCTGCAGTTCCTGGCCCAGTGTCCAGGCTGTCCACAATTGAAGCATACATTAAGACTGCCAGGGGGCGCACCTCGACCCATGAATGGACCTGCCTGATACATTATGCACTCTGATACAACAGGTGGTGATGAAGTGACAGAGGAGGAAGCAGGCTCCTCTGTCACTTGGTGATCAGGCATTGACGCTAGACCGAAATTTTGAAGCACGGTGTCCAAATGTGCTAATGGACAAGTCTGTGAGTTAGAATTACGCGCATATCCCCGGCTGCCATCATCCTTCCTGTTACCTGCCTCTGCACTGCCTGCAACCAGTTCCGCCCACCAGAAGACAAAGGTGGAAGTTTCTGTATCAACACATTCAGATCGGTGGGAGCAAAGGGTCTCCAAATGGTGGCAGCATGTCCGGTCGCTGGATCCACCTTGGTAATCATCGGAGCCTGAATCTCCACCTGTGAGTGGGTGATTGGTGAGCAAGGTGGGGTCGGCTCTTCACAATAAGAGGTTTCGGTACAGCTCAGAGGGGCCTTGGAGTCATTCAGGGTGGAACCTGGGTGAGTTCCTGAAAGAGACTGCATTTGACATTTTAGTTCTGCCACTTGATTCTGTAAGTGAGCAATGTAAAATTTGTTTTCCAATTCTGGTCTAGTTTGTGCGGCAGCTTCCTCTTCTCTTTTCGCTTCGTGCTCCACCTGGAGGGTGTGGTTTTCTGCCTCCACGTCTTTAGTCGCTTTGTCCTCAAGTTGGGTGGCACGTCGATGGAGGTGGCTTTTCACTGAATCAGGGATTTCACCACGCCTGTTCAACTCCTTTTTGTAAAACATCAAGAGAGTTAGTCTTTTGTCTGGTGATTCTTTGGGGTCGGCAGCTTTTTCTAATTTTTGTTCCATTTCCTGAATGGCAGCTGTAACGCCGGAGGCCAGTTGGTCAGCTACGTTCGTCAATTGTGTTTTTTCAAGCGATCTGATTAATGTGCCAGATGTGTCAACATTTACATCAAGACGGCCCAAGTTAATGGTTAATTTAGACATTATACACATGCTATATGTCAATGCTATTTGCTATTTTGCTAGCTTCACAGAAGTCAACTTTAATCACACACTCATTTAATCTTCACAAACATTTAAACCCCATCCAAGTACACAGAGAGCTCACAGAACTCATCTAATCTTTTCTCTGCCTTGAAGGCTGTACACATTTAAACAATCATACACACACACACACACACACACACACATGCACACACACACACACACACACACCTTTTCTGTCTCCCTCATCAGTGTCATTAAACATGTTGATGAAGACATAGGACGAAACCATCCCCTTTCACAGCATTTTTTCACACACACACACAGAGCCTTCACCGTTTGCGTGTTTGGCAAATGTGATGACCACCCCGCTACAGAAACCATGAGTAGGTCCCTCAACACTCATGCTGAAATTAATATATAGTCAGCTGCAAAAGTCTCATACTCATTCCAACACGTTCAGTCCTTCATGGACATGTTGAGTCAGATATTTTTAACTGGATGCAGCGGCAGCGGTTGTATTTGAGATCTACGTGGCAATAAATTGCGGTAGTTCAAAGACTATACAGTTTGAGTGTGTTACAAACAGCCGTCTTGCGCGAATTCATCCATTTGTTGAGATGGGCCGATACTTGTCTAGTTCCAGGACTCTTGTTTTGTCCAAAGGAAAACAACAGTAAGAAAGATTTTTAAAAAAATTTAGAGCTCAACTTCATTTTAAAGAGATTCATGAGACAGAAAATACAAACGTGATGACCACTACTCTACAGAAACGACTGGCAATGTTCATATTGGTGCACTGCAGATTGTTCTTGATTATAGGCAGAAAAGACCTGTTTGTGCCTGGTTTTGAACCAGGGACCTTTTGCATGTTAGGCAAACTTGACGACCTCTACACTACAGAAGAAACTGGCAACTTTTATCTTGCTGAGCTTCAAATTGTTCTTGATTATCGGAAATGAGGCAGAAAAGACCTGTTTGTGCCTGGTTTTGAACCAGGGACCTTTTGCTTGTTAGGCAAACGTGATGACCACTACACCACAGAAACAACTGCCTATATTCATTTTGGTGAACTGCAGATTGTTCTTGATTATAGGAAGAAAAGTTTTGTTTCTGCCTGGTTTCGAACCAGGGACCTTTTGCGTGTTAGGCAAACGTGATGACCACTACACTACAGAAACAACCTCCAATATTCATTTTGGTGAACTGCAGATTGTTCTTGATTATAGGATTAGAGGCAGAAAAGTTTTGTTTCTGCCTGGTTTCGAACCAGGGACCTTTTGCGTGTTAGGCAAACGTGATGACCACTACACTACAGAAACTACTGTTAATGCGCATGTTGGTGAACTGCAGATTGTTTTTGATTAAACGCAGAAAAGACCTGTTTCTGCCTGGTTTCAAACCAGGGACCTTTTGCATGTTAGGCAAACGTGATGACCACTACACTACAGAAAAAATTGCAAACTTATATCTTGCTGAGCTTCAAATTGTTCTTGATTATCGGAAATGAGGCAGAAAAGACTTGTTTTTGCCTGGTTTCGAAACTGGGACCTTTTGCTTGTTAGGCAAACGTGATGACCACTACACTACAGAAACAATATCAAACTTATATCTTGCTGAGCTTCAAATTGTTCTTGATTATCGGAAATGAGGCAGAAAAGACTTGTTTCTGCCTTGTTTCGAACCAGGGACCTTTTGCATGTTAGGCAAACATGATGACCACTACACTACAGAAACAATTGCAAACTTATATCTTGCTGAGCTTCAAATTGTTCCTGATTATCGGAAATGAGGCAGAAAAGACTTGTTTCTGCCTGGTTTCGAACCAGGGACCTTTTGCATGTTAGGCAAACGTGATGACCACTACACTACAGAAACAATTGCAAACTTATATCTTGCTGAGCTTCAAATTGTTCTTGATTATCGGAAATGAGGCAGAAAAGACTTGTTTCTGCCTGGTTTCGAAACTAGGACCTTTTGCTTGTTAGGCAAACGTGATGACCACTACACTACAGAAACAATATCAAACTTATATCTTGCTGAGCTTCAAATTGTTCTTGATTATCGGAAATGAGGCAGAAAAGACTTGTTTCTACCTGGTTTCGAACCAGGGACCTTTTGCATGTTAAGCAAACGTGATGACCACTACACTACAGAAACAATTGCAAACTTATATCTTGCTGAGCTTCAAATTGTTCTTGATTATCGGAAATGAGGCAGAAAAGACTTGTTTCTGCCTGGTTTAGAAACTGGGACCTTTTGCATGTTAAGCAAACGTGATGACCACTACACTACAGAAACAACTGGAAACTTGTATCTTGCTGAACTTCAAATTGTTCTTGATTATCGGAAATGAGGCAGAAAAGACTTGTTTCTGCCTGGTTTCGAACCAGGGACCTTTTGCATGTTAGGCAAACTTGATGACCACTATACCACAGAAACAACTGCCAATATTCATTTTGGTGAACTGCAGATTGTTCTTGATTATAGGCAGAAAAGTTTTGTTTCTGCCTGGTTTTGAACCAGGGACCTTTTGCGTGTTAGGCAAACGTGATGACCACTACACTACAGAAACAACTGGAAACTTGTATCTTGCTGAGCTTCAAATTGTTCTTGATTATCAGAAATGAGGCAGAAAAGACTTGTTTCTGCCTGGTTTCGAACCAGGGACCTTTTGCATGTTAGGCAAACTTGATGACCACTACACCACAGAAACAACTGCCAATGTTCATTTTGGTGAACTGCAGATTGTTCTTGATTATAGGATTAGAGGCAGAAAAGTTTTGTTTCTGCCTGGTTTCGAACCAGGGACCTTTTGCGTGTTAGACAAACGTGATGACCACTACACTACAGAAACAACTGCAAACTTGTATCTTGCTGAGCTTCAAATTGTTCTTGATTATCGGAAATGAGGCAGAAAAGACTTGTTTCTGCCTGGTTTCGAAGCTGGGACCTTTTGCATGTTAGGCAAACGTGACGACCCCTACACTACAGAAAAAACTGACATCTTACATATTGCTGAGCTTCAGATTGTTCTTGATTATCAGAAATGAGGGCGAAAAGACTCGTTTCTGCCTGGTTTCTAACCAGGGACCTTTTGCGTGTAAGGCGAATGTGATATCCGCTACACTACAGAAACCATGAGGAGATCCCGCAACACTCATGCTGAAATTAATATATAGTCTGAGTCACCTGCAAAGGTTTCATACTCATTCCAACACATTTAATCCTGCTTGGACATGTTGGGTCAGATATTCTTAACTGGATGCAGTTGCAGTGGTTTTATCTGAGATTTACGTGGCAATAAATTGCTCAAGTTCAGGAACGTTACTCATTGAGTGAGTTCCTAACAGCCTTCTTGTGCGAATTCATCAGTTTGTTGAGATGGGCCGATACTTTTGTAGTTCCAGGACTCTTGTTTTGTACAAAGGAAAACAAAAGTAAGGAAGGTCAAGAAAACTTTTACAGCTCAACTTCATTTTAAATAGATTCATGAGACAGAAAACACAAAGGAATGTCCATTTACTTTTTGGAAGGTTACCTTTTGTGCACAGTGTGGTGACAATTTCCCCATTCTTTTTAATTTTGTCATGTAGCAAGTTTTGAATTGCTGCGGTGACTGAAGTGATGAATAAAAAACTGTTTCTGCTCAGTGTTTATCTGGGGACCTTTAGTGTGTTAGGCAAACATGATGCCTGCTGCACTACAAAAACCATGTGAACATGAGTCAATCCTCATGCTGGAATTAATATGTGTTCCCATTCACCTGCAAAGATGTTATATTCATGCCAACATTTTCAAACGTTAATGGACATGTTGGGTCAGGAACTTCAGGCCATCAGCCTGGACATTCAATGATAATGATAATATTGTAGTTTTTGGGTGAATTTTTCTACATCCGTTAGCAGAAAGTGTCACTTCCTTTAAACAAATAGCTGCTCTTGCTGTATTAAGTATGTGATTAAGTGTCAGTGCTTTATTTTGTTCTTATTTGTTTTTGTTCTTCTGTGTCACTTATTTACTTATGCTTTGCTAGATAAAGGAAATTAAGGTAACACTTGTATTTTATTCACTTTGTTCGCTACATGTTTCCTAAATCATACATGACATAGTGTTGTCCTCTATTCTGACCTTGACCCTTTTTGTCCAGTTTGACAGCCAAGAGGATGAGTATTTGCTGCAAGCTGCAGACAAATTTGAGAGAGATGCAGCTCAGGTGTACCCAGACCGGCCCTGTTTTACAACCGTCACAGACCTAAATGGGATGTCAGTCTTCATCACGCGATACATTCGACCACTGAACCCACCGCAGGAGTTATTGGATGCATTCCCCAATAACCCCCTAGAGACCACAGTGAGTTGATTGATTTTTTTAAAAAAATGCAGTGAGAGGGTGTGATTGAACATACTGTATTGACAGTCTGATTCCATCCTCTTCCAGGCCCTGGTTGCCCGATTTGTGTCACTCATCCCATCCCTGCAAGATAGGGTTTCCTTTTCTGGCAACTGTGATCTGTGGAGTACCTGTAATGTGAGAGAATTCTCAGTGATGTTTTGGATTTGGAAATGGAGGGAAACGCCCATTTAACAGTTTCTTCTGTTAATCTGTTTTTGATCACAGCAATTCCTGACCCTCCTGGCTGGAGACGAGGAAGAACATGCCGTACTTTTGTGCAACTACTTCTTGTCTATGAACAAGCAGGCCTGGCTCGTAATCGGCACTGCCATACCAGAGGTGTGTCACAATTATTTGCAAACCTACAAAGATTTCAAGTGTGTGATGATCTCTGTTGTAACCATGTCCCTATATGCAGTATTTTTCTGCGGCTGCACTGACTCTTCTTTGTCTCTCCTAGGGACCCACAGTATATGTCTTGACTTATGAGCAGGGCCGCTACCTGATCTGGAATCCCAGCAGCGGTCAGCACTATGGACAGTATGACACGTTCTGCCCACTGCACACAGTTGGCTCAGTGGTCAATGCCGATAATGTGAGTAAAGAAAGAAAAACCACGACATTCAAGTTCTGCTCTCACAGCAGATTAAATGTTCTCTGAATTCTAATTCAGGTGTGGCTAAATATTCAAGAATATAAGTCGCCAATGATGATGACTTTTGACATCACCAAAGCCGATTTGTGGAAGCCGTTCTTCTCCCGGTCCTTCTTTTGCCCAGGACTGGCAAGTGTACAAGTGAGTGACCAACATTTCTGCATAATATTATTTAATTTTCACTTGTAGGCTTCCTGTTATCCGTGTCTCATCTGCTTTTCTTTAGCCAGAGAAGCTGGTATATCGGTGTGCAGACAAAGCTGCTGCAGCAGAGCTTCAGGACAGGTGAGTCTTGATTTTCACTTTGACTTGATTTGTCAAGCTGCCGTTCCAGACAAAACCCAGTAACCGCCTCGCTCTCTGTAGGATAGAGAAGATCCTAAAGGACAAGATCATGGAATGGCGGCCTCGTAACCCAACCCGCTGGAACCGCTACTGTATCACCACCTTGAAACAGTTCTTGCCCAAATTGGAGCAGATCAGGGAGAACGACATGGCTGAGGTTCACCAGGCTGAGTTACAGAGCCTGCTGGGAGACTACAGGGTAAGTAATTAAATGTAGGGGTCTGTCAGTCACCACAAGATTTGATCATTTATGAATCACTTATTTCAACTGGCAAATAACACTTTGTGTTATCACGTTAAAAAAAAATCATTAATATTTTTTTCTTCTTTAGATTTCAGGATTCCCCCTGCATCTACCATTCTCTGAGATTCGGCCCATCATAGAGGCGGTGCACAGCACTGGGGTTCACCTTGTTCAGGCATCAAATGTGGAATTTGCCCTTGCTGTGTATGTGCACCCCTACCCTAATAACATCCTGTCTGTGTGGCTGTACCTGGCGTCGCTCATGCGCATGTGATACAAGAGACTTTCATAGCATTACTTTTGCACATAAATTAGCTTTAACATGACAAATGTAGTAACTTAACTTCATCTGTTTGCACAATATTGTACTGTACAATACAGTGTATATCTGGTAATGTCTGGGGTGACAGTAGCTCAGTCCACTAAGTCTTGGGCTGTGGACTGGAGGGGGGCTGGCTCAAGACCCATGTCAGTGAACTGGCAGTGGAGAGGTGCCAGTTCACCTCCTGAGCACTGCCAAGGTGCTCTTGAGCAAGGCACCATCCCCTTTAAAGCTGCTCATTGGGGGGCACCATGATCATAGTCTAACACTAGAGTGGACACTTTCCCATTGGGGATTAATAAAGCTGATTTTATCTGCTGCTTTTTATCTGTACAGCCAATCCAAACCTATTCCCTTGAATTAAATATCTTTGAACTTTTAATGTTGGGCTTTACAGGTGTTTTGAATTTGGACCTATAATCCTTACCGTTGTACTGTATTTAGATCCATTTATGGTACTTTAGTTCATCAGTACATCCACCTACGCAGTCAGAATGTAAAAACTGTACAACACTCAAAATATACTCGAGTAAATCCCTGCAGTTTGAAAGCAACACAAAAACAAGATTAGTTTCACAAAAATAAGATTTATTGCAGAGCTGTTGTATTGAATTGCATTAGAATGTACAAATGGGTGTCATTATCCGATGGCTCAGTGTACCAAACTAAGAGATGTTTCCTACTGTTCAAATGTATTAGGACATCAGTATTTCCCAATTGTAAGCGTTCCATTTTGCTCAAATGCATTCACAGAATACTTAAAAATGACAGACAACAGAGCTCACAGCCCCATCTTTATTGTTCTGTTTATTAATTGTACATTTCCAGTCGAGCTCCTCATGCAAGACTAATGAACAAGCAAAGATCCTGCAAGAGAATGATTAAAGGTGAAAAACCATCTACTGAAACCCGACCCAAGTTCACAAACGTCTCCCAGTCTGAGGATCATTACTCTGAGTCCCCTTCAGGGTATCGACCTCCTTTGTTGGTGGCAGAATTCAAGTCCTTCTATGGACAGTGGCCCATTTTTTTCACCCTTAGATTTGGAGTGAAATGACCAATAATAAAAAAACTTGATTTGGTGACTACGAATATCTGGCATCACTAATCCTGGCAAAAAATTAAATTTAACTGAATAATGTGCCAGTTTCTATATTTAAAAGTCTGCCGACTTGTCAGTAACTCAGTCAATGGTGAAAACCATCATAGAGGAACATGTTGATTAATCTGACTGATAACCATCAACAACAGGACAGCCATCCACAACAGTCGGCTTCAATCTAAAGGAAGGCATCTAACAATTCACCTCTGTTCCATGCCCTCACCAAAAAATGATGAACTTATTAATAGGTAAAGTAAAACTTCCTCGTTGATTGGACCATCTAACTACTGCAGGGTTGGAACAATCAAGCCAGACAGCGAGCTTCTGTAGAAGAAATGGGATTAACCCCACGTTTACACTGCTCTCTCAAATTTGATTTGTCAAATCCAAAAATGGAACCAGAATGCACCTTTTCAGACACTTCAAATCAACTACCTTATCCATTATGTTCTCCTTTTTTAAAGATTATTTACATTTAATATAGATGTAAATAAGGGAGGAAAATTACAGTTTAATGCAGAAACAGTTTTAGGGACACAAAATACATCAACCGGTATTTCCAGAATAAAGTGCAATAACAAGGAGACGTGAAATTTTGGGAGAGTCTTGGTGTGATTAGGATCACTCTCCAGAGCGACAGCAGGCCCTGAAACCACACTGCAGGTTCTGGCAGCCACTGGCCGTGTCTGCATGAGGACCTGGAGACAAACACCAAACAGTGGTCACCTCCTGAAACTTCAACCATCAGTTATCACACTGCAAATGAATCAATAAAGACACTGGTCAGGGACTACTGAAGTCATCATACTGGCTACTGTAATGCTCACTTACCTTCCACCACAGTAGCATCTGTTACTTACACTAGGACACATCCTATACAAGTGGGGTAAGTCATGTTTGACACAAACAGGACTAATCACACAATAGTTTATATTCTCTACAACATAGAATTTACAGTATATTTGCAAAGCACCTTATTGGATCATCAATGCATATAAATGAGTGTCTGAGAGGGACGAGGACCCCCGTCAAGTGTGTTACCATTGATATTATCGCAGTAATAAAAGTGTTCATCATTGAGGGAAGGACAGGCTGACACCAGCTCCTGCAGCCCCACCTCAGTGACGAAGAGACAGCCGGACAAGTTGAGATGCTCCAGGACAGGAAGTCCTCCATGCTGTGACAGAGCCCTGAAACACACACAGTGCAACCTCACTACAGGAATATCTACAAGAACACTAACATGAGTCAACACTGGTCCTAAACTGATAAAGGCAACCCTGTAAATAATGAAATCTACCACGTGAAACCACTCACACTGGATCTCACCCAAACTGTGTACGTGAGAAAGGTTACAGGGAGGCGTTTACCAAGATAAGTGGCAGACTGTTTGCGCAATTGACACCCACTCATATTATTACACCACCTTCTGTGTGGAGAAATTGCTGCACTTCACCTTAAGACTAAATGTTGTTTGAAACTGCATCAATACAAACTTACAAAATGTCATGGAACCCATTTAACAGCAACACAGCAGTTTAAGGGCTTACTAACCGAATACCCAGGCCTGTTGCTGAAGTACATGGTAAAAACGTAACTGACATTTTTGTCTGTTTTGCGAAGAACCCAATGCAGTAACTTTACCTCAAGCCCAGATCTGTGACTTGATAACACCCAGAGAGACTGAGAAATCTCAAAGAGCGTTTTGCTTTTGAAGGGTTAGTCCTCTGTTCATGACACTGCAGGCCCCCTAGCAAGGAGCATTTAGTCCGAAACTCTGCAGTGCTGGTTCCTGACTCGCACTGAGGCCCTGCAAAAGTTCTAAGGGCTATGTCACTTGTGCAGCAGGTGGAGTGACCACAAAATATTTCCCCTGACATGGCATACTGTTGATGCAAATACGAGGCGCTGGAGCCAGTCCTGTGCCCACGGCTGCTGCTCCTCCTGCAACAGCACGAACCGCCCACAAGCTGAGTCTCTACAAAGTTTTCTGTTCCAGAGAGAGGCATCCAATCACGACGGCTCCACTCTGCAGCATCCTCAATATCAGCCAGGTCTGACGAGTCCAAGACCCACACTTGTGTGGGGGATGCGGCAGCACCCCAACGGCCAGTTCCTTGCTTGAAAATTATGGCCTGTCGCTTCCGCGCAACTGTGTCCAGGTTTTTCTCTTCCATGAGAGTGATGGGCAGCGGGACACTTTTGAAGAGCTTGGCTCGCCGGTCTGAGCGTTTGTCAGAAGAGGTGGAAGACGTGAGGTCACCCAGCCCGACTGACAGCTTCCTCAAGGTGTAATCAGTAATCTTCTCACAACCAGACAGATCCAGGTGCTCCAGAGACAAACAGGCGCCGAAGGACAACCAGCTAAAAAAAGGAGGATGGCAAGAACATGCTGATTAGTACTGCCATTCCTTTACATGAAAACAACACTGATCAGCATTACACATATGTAAATAATCTTAATTTTTTTTTACTCAGTTCATGAAAGCATCAATAATCTAATAAACACTGTAAATAATCAAATATCACTTGGTGGGTACTTTTCTATTGCCTTTAATTTTACCTGTCAAATGCAAAATCTGTTACATCAGTCTGGGTCAGGTCCAGATGAGTTATGTTAGGGCACAAACTGAGGATCTGTCGCACCTAAAAAAATGACAAATAAATGACACTTTAGACTGATCCTGACCTTCAGGTACTGTGTGACTACAGCCAGTTGTAACTTAATGATGGATACCATTTTACTGGAGACTGTAGAACTGTATGCCAGAACTATAGACTTTACAGATGAACCCACGACTGGCAGAAGGTTTTGGATGATCCCATTTAGAAGCCTCTTCTCTCGCTTAGCAGTGCTAATTGCCAGGGAGCCATGTGTGTGGCCTGATACATCTGTAAAGAAAATGGGAAAAGAATTAACAGTTGACTAAGCTCCTATATAGAGCTAATTTTAATCTTGGACTAAAAGTACGCGACATGTTGGATTAGGATTGGGGAATGCATTAACTCAAGACAAAACCTCACCAGACTCATCAACATCAGCATCCTCGTCCCATTCCTGATAGGCTCGACCCTCATTCTGCCGACTCTTCACCCACTCCTCATCTGGGTCCTGGTCCAGATCACCAGGGGGGCCGTTATAATAATCACCTTTTTTAAAGATATCACACATTGATTAGTACCAATCACAAAGACAAACGTAAATCAATACAATATAATAATTTTCACAGGAATATTGAGCCAAGAAACATTTTTGTTTCGTTGGTCACCAGCTGTCAGCAGCTTACCTCTAGCCCAATGGACAGGGTAGAGATACCTCCAGAGAGAGCCCGTCTTGGCCAACTCAGACCAGGAGCTGCACACCTGACTGCAGCGACACAGATCTTCAGGGCCTAAATAGTGGAATAGCCTCAGCATGATTTCTGTAGGAAGCTGGGTGATGTGGGTTGAAGAGTTTCTGTCCTTTTCCAGTTCTGACAAGAGGACAAAAAAAGTTTAAACAGGCCAAGATGACGAAAAACTCCTACAAATAACATGACAACTAGCTAAACAGAACATTGCTGTGGCAAAGGCCTTTCAAACAAAAGACATTTTGTGTCAGCATCCTGATTATTGGGACCTAGAGACATTTCAATGGCACTGGCAACATCTTTCCTTTTCCAGCTGATGGAAAAGCCTGTGTATAAAAACCTTTGTTCGTAGATGTGACGGACTTCCTCAAATAACTAACCAGCTTTTACTTGTATGAAAATAGTTCAGACATTTAATAACATGCTCACTAACCATAGTCTGTCTTCTCGTGGTCGGCATATTTGAAGGCTTTCTGCAGCTCCTCTGCTTGACTCCACAAACTGAAGCCCTTGAGCACCACATTGGCACAATCCCACTGCTGTTGGCTGCAGTGCTGTGCTATGACCTGTTTCTTGATGTCCTTGAGCTCCTCATAGGAGAAGTACTGCATGA
Source organism: Antennarius maculatus (assembly GCA_013358685.1). Lineage (NCBI taxonomy): Eukaryota > Metazoa > Chordata > Actinopteri > Lophiiformes > Antennariidae > Antennarius > Antennarius maculatus. Next base: position 10,705,969 of record CM023610.1, on the reverse strand, counting down.
GCATTGGCTGGAACACCTGCAGAAGATCTCTCCTTTTAAACACCTCACAACACTGCAATTCACTGGGTCTATGAGCAAACACTTCCCGAATTTGATTCCTTTATCATTTTTTTTTTTTGCTTTGGTCATGAATATAACTTACCAGTACTTCAAGTACTTAACTAATGGAAACAAACAATTGAAGAGATTTGAATATCTTATACCTCTTCTTCTTCCTTCATGTGCGGCAGAAAGTCTTGTGTAAACGCCTCCAATCTCTCCTTCAGCTGTTGAGCATAATTTAACTGCTCACATTCACTCTAAAAGACAATGAAAAATTAATGGAAATTCTTAAAAACAGTTGAAACTCCTCTACATTCCTGACAACATCTCAGTTTGATCCTTCAGTAACTAAATTGCCAAATTGGTATTTTTAGTGGTTAAAGATTTGACATGGAGATTGTAATTTATAACCTTGAGACGTCACAATATCTTGTGAAAATTTGAAGAGAGCGCATGATCTCAGGTCAAAAGAAAAGTTGTATTATTTTGTTTTATAAAGTAAAGGGTGGCAGTGGCTAGGTTGGTAGAGCAGGTCGTCCAATGATCGCAGGAATGGCGGTTCAATCCCCCCCCCCCATGCATGCCTACGGGCCGCTTGTGTGTGTGTGTGTGTGTGTGTGTGTGTGTGTGTGTGTGTGTGTGTGTGTGTGTGTGTGTTACGGGCCTGTGCACACTATATATGCATGCGATTGAACTAACAAGTGTAGTCTAGAGTGTGCTAAAATTTACCCTACTGGGATCAATAAAGTATACAGTATATCTTATCTATCTCTAAAGCAAAGCAGAAGTTTGAATCAATTGCTTCATTCTGGAAAGGTCACTTGTTAATTTGGGTTTTCCTGCATCCTGAGTCAGACCAATGACTCTTCTTTCTTTTTCAACAGTTCAAAAAACAACTTTGCCATTATTACACAATTTCTCTGGATCCTCTCTTACTTTAAATGCCATGAACAAAGCCTTAAGCCCATGATTGTGACAAAACATAATTTTTGACAATTTTATGAAAATGGATGCGAAAATCTGCTACAGAATATTATTGTTTATTACCTCAGACCAGACATACATTCACAATATTTTCCATCTTTTCAAGTAAAAAATATAATTAAAGATATTACTTTCAATGCTGCTGGCATTGCAATCTTGTAAATCCTTTTTGTACAAGGGTGCTACCCAACACTAAGCATCTATCAGCCAACTCTCAGTTAACTATATAACATCAGGATTAAACCATAACCAAAAGGTCTTGTTTCTGTCCAGCTAAAATTAAAAACGATAAAATTGTGAAAGACGTGCAATACACAGCCATTGTTAACGATAAACAAGGCGTATTTACCTTCACGCTGTGCAACCCCTTTTCAAAGAGGGATAACATCTCGGAGAGTTTGTTGTCAGAGTGCACATTGTACACAGTGCAGCAGCGCTGCTGCAACAGACCGATGATGTATTCATTCTCAATTTGTTCATGCATCTTGAACTCCTTAAAGGTTGCACACAGTGACTGAAGAAACGACCGGAAATCATTGTTGTTGGAGAAATTTGTTTTCGACAGCTGTGGAGAAACAACAAACATTGATGTATGATGTAACGACTGCATGTTTAATACTGAAATCCACGTGATGAGTATTACACGGTTATATGGGTGTAACACCGATACCAGGTAATCGGATATTTGCCAAGTCTTCCATGTCATTCAACACAGTACCGAATCAAAGCTCAAGCACGACAGAGAACTAAAACGGAGACAACTATCACTACAATAAAGCAGTAACGCAACGTTAGCTTGCGTTAGCAACTCCATCCGAAATTAGCTAATATCGCTAGCAGAGGGTATCTAACATGAGTTTAAATAATCCCTACATTGCATACAGTTTGTCGTACGATAGGTAAGTTTTTGTTATACAATTTCAAGTAACAAAATTTCTTGCGCACAAGTTAAGCTAACAGTTAGCAACCTAAACCAGCTAGCAAGCCTTAGCTGGTTTAAGGATGGGCTATGGAGAGTTTAACCAAAAGAAAGCAAAGACATGAGCCAACATTTGGGTTTAAAATCAATTACAACGTTCATTTTACGTTCTTAATGTCGACGCACTGAACTTCCAAACGCTCCCAGTGGAATGTTGAGACAATAATCCGATAGTTGAACAGCTTCGACTGAGTCAATTCTGAGTGCTATAGATAGACAAGCTATCTGGTGTTCACCTGTCCGATGGTCAACCACCTTCATAGATCTCTTAGACTCAAAAACAACCAAAAACGTTTGTGTTTACATACCTTTTCACAATACAGGCCCACCAGCTGCTTCATTCGCCAGTGAGGCCCAGTAAAAACATCCACCTCGTCAGGAAAAGGAGCCATCTTCACACTGAAGCCCAGTGCGTCATCTGCGCTGCATCTGACACAATTTGTGTACGTCAGTCACGTGACTACGCTTTACGCTGTTTCTAAATGGTACCAAGATGGATCTGCAAACTTTCTAAACAAAAAGTGTATGTTAGACTATGCCCTCCCAGTGATATTCAGATTCGGAGGGTTTGGTTGTGGCCTCACGTTTCATCACCAATAATAACAAAATTATGTCATTTGAGTTTAAACCCAATTATATCCCGTATAAAACTTTCTCAGATTTTTTTAAAAGAACGATATTAACGTGTCGTGAAATTTTGGATATGCATATACTGGAAAATTTTTATATTAAAAAATTCGTTCAAGAGGTTTCTATGTTTAGGAGGTTGACACTCATCGAACATGAAGATAAATTTAGGCAAGATTCAAATTGATAAATGTCTCTCCTGTCAGCAGAAAGGTCATTTCTCCTTTTAAGAAATTTTGATATTGAGAAGTTTAATTTCTTAATTGTTCCATTTATTCATTTTGATTTTATTTAGATAGTTGTTTTCAGTATTATTTGCTTATTGCATTTTGAAAATATTCAAAAAACTTCCAAAAAATATATTGTCTTAAAAAATATAGCGTTCTTTACTGCACTTTGGTCATGAATGTAAAAAAAATGTGTTTTGCCTAAAACACAGCGTCTGAGGTTGACGGTTGGTTCGTGGTTGCCATGGATAATGTCCACATCAAAGGTTTTGTTGGGGGTGTAGACTTAATCCGTCATTCGCTGTAAAAATTGATTGACATATTTATAAACCAATACCTAATCAGCAAATTTAGACACGACCAATTAACACGAAGAAGAGGGGAGATTTGTGAGAATGACAGCGCGAGGGCGGAAGCAAGTAGAGGCGACAGAGACGCCCGCGAGAAACGCTGATGGTAAATCGAAATATTAACGATTTAGTATTATCTGCATAGCACTACCCATTGCACAACTGTAATTATATTATTCAGTGTTGCGTGCTCTAACCGGACATACATTTTATATCAGTTTCTGTACATCCGCTAGTTTAGTCGGGCTACTCTGCATCGGTATCACTAGCTATCTTGCTACCAGCTTGTGTGTTGGCTCAGCATCTCACACCGTCTAAGGCAGAATTATTCTCTGTTTATTAAGATAACAACTTGTGTTTACAGGATGGTGGATAAAGACGATGTCTTAAGTTAATACTCAAGTATAAAACCTCTTATGAAATCGTTGTCCTTAAACTATATTGCGATGAAGTACTATAGAATTATATTAAAGCACATCCAGCTCGGGTTCTCTCCGGGTTCTCCGGCTTCCTCCCACCTCCAAAAACATGCACTTCAGGTTAATTGGCCATTCCCAAATTGCCCGTAGGAGTGACGGTGTGCGTGCATGCTTGTCTGTGTGTCTGTGTGGTGCGCTGGCGTCCTCAGCTGGGATAGGCTCCAGCTCCCTGCGACCCGCCACAGCAGATGAAGCAGTGGACGAATGAATGAATGAACATTCAGCTCTTAGCTTTGTAACATGTCTCTCTCTGCAGAAGCAGCACGAGGAGTTGGGTATTTGACCAACATGGATAAGTATGAAAAGGTGAAGAAAATTGGGGAAGGTTCTTTTGGAAAGGCTGTCCTTGTCAAATCTAAAGAAGATGGACGCCAATATGTCATCAAGGAGATCAGCATATCTAGAGTGAGTTCTCATGCAATGCAAAGCCTTCACTTTCTTCTTTTCTTATGAGTGTCACCTACTTTTTATTGCCTTGGTCAATGAGCTTTTTTTCTTATTTTGGCAGATGTCTAGTAAAGAGAGGCAGGAATCTCGAAAAGAGGTTTCTGTTCTTGCCAACATGAGTCATCCCAACGTTGTTCAATATAAGGAGTCTTTTGAAGGTATTCACTCATTCTTAACCATTAGCTGAAAGAACTACATTTATTATGGCCACAATCCCATTTCTCTGAAACTGCATCCACATTTCCCACACTAAACGGTGTGTCTACATATTAGTCTCTCCCAAGTTTGATGCACTTCGAGAGTCATGACATACTTTTCAGTAAGTGAGCTCGTCATTCCCCCTCTGCTGTCACCATCGCAGAGGAAGCTTCAATGATATCAATGCAACAAGAAGATTAGGAAGCCTAAGGAGGTTTTTGGGAGATTTAGATTTTTTCATCTATGTTGGGAAGACACATTTGCATACTGAAAAACACTGACAGTGTATGATAAGATGAGACAGTTACTAAGCTATAGCTAAATGCAATATTTTTCATACAAAACAGTTAACAGCTGTTTCCATTTTTTTAAATCATTTTTCCACTTAAAATAAGTCATGAGAAGATGAATTCACTTAATCTACATTTAACTAGTGAAGAATGTCAAGCACACAGTCAGTTAAGTAAGCGCCTCACCTTTTTTCAGTTCATGTCTGTAACACAGACAGAGTTTGTGTGTTCTCTCTGTGTCTGTGTGCGTTCTCTGCGGGTTCTCAGGCTTCCTCAGACCTCCAAAAACACGTGCTTCTAGTGAATTAGTCGGTCAAATTGTCCATAGGTGTGTGTGTGTGCACGCGTGTTTGTCTGTCCTATGTATGGGTCCGCAATGCACCAGCGTCACGCCCTGACTGTGCCCTGCCTCTCACCCCTAGTCCGCTGGGATAGGCTCCAGCAAACAGTGGAAGAAGTGGTTAATGAAAATAAATGAATGAATAATTTGCCTTTGTTTACTCCCTCAGGCCTTAGATAAAAGCTGCAGAGCTTTCAAGATATCTTTGTATATCACATATTTCATGCCTTTTTTTTTTAGAGGGTGGCTGTTTGTATATAGTAATGGACTACTGTGAGGGAGGAGACCTCTTCAAGAAGATCAACTCTCAGAAAGGAATACTCTTCTCAGAAGAGCAAGTAAGATACTAATTCTTTGATACAATCATTGGTAACCAAGACATACTTGCTGACAATGAGCTAAATTGAGCATATTGATCCACATTCCTGTTCTATAAAATTTACCTCCCCAGGTTGTATAAGTCTGATAATTTAATAGAAGGTTTATGCTGTATAAAATAGCTGTAACATTTTCTCATATTCTTAGATCTTGGATTGGTTCGTGCAGATTTGCCTGGCACTGAAACATGTACATGATCGAAGAATTCTCCACAGGGACATCAAATCACAGGTGCTGATTCATGCTTATCTATCAAGTTATTTTCCTTGGTGAAAATAACTTGTTTATTTGCTATTCATTGCCTAATTTACACAAGTTTTCATAATGTCTTTATAGAACATATTTTTGACTAAAAATGGGACTGTACAGCTTGGAGACTTTGGAATTGCAAGAGTGCTGAACAGGTGTGTAATCACTGTAATGAATATGCAAATCTCTTTAAAGCCTATATATGGGAATTGCAATGCCTTATCCAATTTGCTCCTCATGTGCAGCACTGTGGAACTGGCAAGAACATGTATAGGAACACCATATTACCTGTCACCCGAGATCTGTGAAAACAAACCATACAACAACAAGAGGTACTAACTCGATTTCATTGCTTGTCATATTGTCATATTTGTGGAGTGAGTTCATATTTAATTGTAGCCAATAGGACAAGCCCTGGACTACCATGCAGGATTAGGCAGTTTTTTTTATCTGAGTCATATTAAGGTACCTATTAATGGAGTGAACCTGCTTGCCTGTAACTACAGCAGAACGCTAGTATTGATTTCCCCTTTGCCTGAATAAGCTCCAAACTCATGGACATTGAGATGACTTTATTCATGAATATGAAGTTGTCTTGGGAACTAATTCTAAAGATAAAGAAAGGTAATGCTCGAAAGTGACCTAATAGAACGAATGTAAAACTTCCCCAGAACTTATCCTTGTTTGTCTCTTTATATGTGTTTTCCTCTTTCCCTGCCTTCCCCTCCTGTCACAGTGATATCTGGGCCCTAGGATGTGTCCTATATGAAATGTGCACTCTTAAGCATGCAGTAAGTATTCTGTGTGTAAACTGTTTACTTAGGGTATCATGTATGATCTCTCACATACTGATTCTTTTTTAATAACTTGTCTGTCAGCACTGTGCTTAATGTTGAAAATTAACAATGCGTCTCAGGCTCATAAACACTTAATTCATCATAGTCTCAAACACACTCTTGATTTCTGCCTTACTTGGCCATTGTTTATGGATGACAATGGTTGTCCTCGTTAATTTTTCTGCAGAGACCACAGTTGTGTTTTACATGTATTTTTCCACAGTTTGAGGCTGGCAACATGAAGAACCTAGTTCTGAAGATAATCCGGGGTACTTACCCTGCTGTGTCTGCTCACTACTCTCAAGAACTGCGCTCGCTTTTGGGACAACTATTCAAACGTAACCCTCAAGAGAGGCCCTCAGTCAGCAGCATACTGGACAAACCTTTTCTATCCTGTAGGATAGAGAGGTTTCTCACACCACAGGTAGGGCACATAGTCAGGCGTCTTTGGTACAGATTGAATTTACATAAGGAAGAACTTGTACAGTGTAGATGAACTGGGGCAGCAGTGGCTCAGTGGTAGAGCGGGTCGCCCTATGATTCAAGACTGGGGGTTCGATTCCCGCTCCTGCCCAAAAAAGATACCCGGAGCGCTGCCAAGGCACCCCTGAGCAAGGTGCCATCCCCTTTACAAATTGCTCATTTGAGGTGTACCAAGAAGGAGCTGCCTGCCACTCTACCTCCCTTGCATGCCTACAGGACCCCTTCTGTGTGTGTGTGTGTGTGTGTGTGTGTCTGTGTCTGTGCTACAGGGGCCTGTAATCACTAATATATGTATGCATACGTTTGAACCACTAACTAGAGTGTGCTTTCTTAATTTTCCTTCGGGGATCAAACCAGCATATAAAATTAAATTAAAAATTATTTCCTTTTTTCAGGTTATTGCTCAGGAATTCCAGCATACTTTACTTCACAAGCAGCCTAAAGTGTGTGCAGTGCAGGGGGCACCAGGTAAGCAAAATGCAACTGTGTGCTGCAATCTTCTGCTGTGAGGCAGTGGAAATGCAAGTCATCATGTCTAATACACACTAACCCAGGCCTTTGTAACTCTGTTCAAGTCTTAGTTTATACCAGAGCAGATCCTACCAATATAAACCGCTAAGTTTTACAGTGAAATCGTATAACATACATTGTGTTCAACTACATTTAAAACTAGTGAAGACTCCATTCAAATGAATATAGATTGAGTAATTTATAACTACACTCAACACCACAGCCACATGAGTGTAGCATGCAATGAATTCAGACAGTAGACAATGTAATCGAACACCAGGAGACTGTTGGATTGCTACAGATAGGCAGGACAAGATTTGGATGGGTAGCAGTATCTAAAACCACAAACAAGGAAAATAGAGACACCATGATCTCCTGACCAGTGAAAAGAGAGACAGGCATTGTGTGAGATTATGATCAATGTGGGTGAATATGGAGAAGATGTCCCAGTTGACGCTGAACATCCTCGTCAGGGTATGATACCTTTTCCTGTCCCCATAGTGTATATCCCTGTTATATTCCAGAGGAACCAACACCTCCTAGCCCTAAGTTTGCAGATTCTCCTTTCTGGAACTAAAAACGGAAGTGACACAGGTCAGATACAAATGGGAAAATGACTGGACACTGATATAAACGAATTAGGTCCAGTATAAACCAATAAAACCTGGCGGCATACTGGCTACAAGCTCACATTGGTAGCTGGGGACTATTGCAGTTGCTGATCCAATTTGTCAGGCAGGAGAGTGATGTTCATAGCAACAGCACAAAGGAGCGGTTCATCTTGTTGTGTCGAGGGGAAATGAACACGAAAGCAGATCCCAACCACAGGATGAAGTTCCCACAAGAGAGCATAACTGATGGCCAGTCATCACACTGGGGTCTACCTCTACTTAGATGGTCATTATGGTTGAACCATGGCAAGAAGGAACAAATGCAGCCTTTGAAAGACAAATCAGTGGTGACAGGTGTTTGTGTGCAGTTCGCACATCGCATAAAAGACATGACATTCTATGTCCATCATGAGCAGTGAAAGGCATGCAGTAATTATACATCTAGTATGTCAAGACCACGCCCTGAAAATTACATGTAAATCGAATTATATTTCTCACACAAGTCTTACTTCCTGTTGCCAGTGTGTTGCACTATATTAACTGAATATTATCATGTGGATATCTTTAGGCTTAGACTGTCATCAAACATGTGAAGTTCACCAAGCTTAAGGACAGCGGCGTTATAATTTCCTCTTCCTCCAATAGATTAGGATTCAATGCCAGGGGACAACAAACAGAGATGAAGGAAGGGATATTGAGACATTTCTTCATATCCCTCCAAATTTATAATTATAAATATAAACAGCTGTGTTATTGTTGAGAGTTTGCCTGATATAAGTAGTTGATGGGGGGGTGTTATGCTTAAGAATCAAGATTAGGCCACAGATAACTTGGCCTATTCATAACATGCAGGACATTTTAAATAGTGTATTTTCTGATTGTCCAATTACTGACATTAGCTTCATAATTACATTTTTCCTTTACATACTATGTGTAGGTGGAACAGACTGATCATGCTCCTGTATTTTCATTGCACATTTGGACATTGTGTTTCCTAATGACTACGAGAATGAATGTTTTCGGGGTTTTTTTTTTCTTGTGTGACCAGCCAAGCGTTCTACCCCTGGCTCCACACCACTTGCCCCCAGCCACAGGATCACCAAACCAGCTTGCAAATACGGAGTGCCTTTAACTGTGCGGAAGGTATCAAACGCTGTCAGAAAGCCAACGGAGAAGAAACCAGTCATGAAGCGTAAAGTGGTTAGTAGTACAAATTGATGATTTTTTTCTTTCTTCTATTTAACTGCCGTTTGGGGAAAAAATATTTACCAGTGAGCTTTTATTCCTGCATGTCAGAGGTTCCTCCTCCTCTGTGTTTGCAAATCTGTGCTTTTACATCATAGTGTGTTGGCTACCTCTGAACCACCATGTTATATGTTGCTCAGGCCCTTCTCCCAGCAGGCCCCCAGAGGAGAATGAGTCAAGTGGAGGAAGAGAGGAAAAAACTTGAGGTACAGCTGAGAGGCCAGCTTAACTTGAAATCACTACGAGATCTCCCTCCCCTTTATCTCTACATTTACCCACACTTGAAGATCTCTTCAGTCTTCCCTCAAATTATGCTTGACCAACATATTCAACCATTTCTCGCTGTGTTGTTCGTGTTGTTCCTGGCTTTAGACTGACCGCCTCTGCTAACTAACTTTTCCCTCCTCACCTACCTGTCCAGTAACCGAGCTGTGCTGCTGCCTCTGCCTGAAAGTCTTTCATGGTACTCCTGTTCATTTGTTTGTGATGCTTTTGCTTCATGCTGCAGGATGGCGGTAGAAAGAAAAGGATGGAGCAAATTGAAGAAGAACGGAAACAGAGAGAGCAGGTGAGGACCTTCTGAAGTGTCTGATACTTCTCAGTTATGTCAGTGTTTTATTGTTCTGCCTTCGTCTTAAGATGTTCCAGTTGAAAGCAGACCAGATGAAGAGATATGAAAAGGAAAAGGTTAGTGTTAAATTACTTCCTTATGACATCCTCATATCTTTCTCATTTATCAAGTTGTTACTTTAGTAAGTGGGAAATGCATTAGTATGAATCAGTATACAGTATGAATCAGGGTCTGACATTAATTTAAAGAAGAAAATTTATCAACCTGTGAACTTTAACAGATTAATCGTATAAACCAGGCCAGGGAACAAGGCTGGAAGCATGTTCTGAGCTTGAGTGGAGGTAGCAGTCCGGAGAAGAAGGTAATATCTGCCAATTTATTTTATTTGTTTTTTTAATGAAAATTGAGTCATTGCTTGAAGCATTGCCATCGTTTTGATTGAATTGTGTCATGCATCTCACAAAGTTGTTTTGTCCTGGTCACTCAGTGTTACGTAGGTGGTGGAAAGAGGGCTGTCCCAAGCTCTGTTCAGGGTCCTCCTCCAAAAACCATCAGCAGGAACGGATCGTCAGCAGGTCCAGGCAGTCCCGTTCGGTAAGTCCAGATGTTTCTGCTTTGTAGGGGAATCAGCTGTGTTGAGTAACTGTTTCAATGGAGTTGCCTCTGTGTGAAACAAGCGTACAGTCTGCTGCTGGTCTGGTGCTGCCCAGTAACCCCTCAGTCAACCCAGAGTCAATCAAGAAGGAACTGCAGCGGGTGCACAATAGTAATAGGTCAGTCCAGCAGCTTCTCAGTGATCTATATATGTAAATATATAGAGATTGAAACTTAACTTCTGGCGCCTATAATTGTGAATGTGTGGATTATCCTCTTCTGTTTTCAGGCAGCATGATCAGATGCCTCCTGGACGGGCCTATCAGGTTGAAGAGTTTTTACAGCGGAAAAGAGAAGCCATGCTGAACAAAGCTCGTGCAGCGGGACAGCTGGTATGTAGCATGACTCCTGCTCTAAACTTGAGGGTAAACTATTGAGTACTTAGTGCATTTGCTGAAATAGAGAACTTTCCATCTGAGCGATTGCGACCCCTTCCAAACTGGTATAACTTTCTATGCCCGAAGGTGAAAAGTTACATGAATGTGTATCTTGCAAATATTTAAGTCATTTAAGTGACTGAATCAGATAGCTTCATGTATTCTTAATGACCTGAAGCCTGGCTGATGCTTCGCAGAAGGGTTCATTCAGGCTTCAGCTCATTGTATCAGTTTGCTGCTTTGTAAGTCCCAACGTCATTTTAAACTGTTGGTTTTTTATCTGTGTGAGTTTAAAACAATTGTTGCACACATAAACATCCAATAAGAGACTTAAAGCTCTGCTATATCAAGGTTCTGTTGATTTCAAGTTTTTTTCTGACCCCCTGTGGTCCAGAATTATAAAATATGGATTTAACACAATGTCATTTTACACATTACTTCACTGTCAGCCCAGTTACTGTAACTAGAACCTCAGATCTTACACCCATACGTAGTTCTCGTACTTCAAAACATTCATTTTTCATCATCAAAAATAATTCAACATGATCCTCCCTCTGGCATTATGTTTTTGACCACTTGGAAACCATTATTTGCTGGAAAGCCTTGATTTTTACCTTTCTTTGAGAAATGGTTTTTGGTTTTCATCTGAGTGTTAACTGTATTCACCATGTAGGTGCTAGACATTGATTTTTATTGCTTGGAACCTGCTGAATTCTGCTGCAAAGAGGGATGATAAGTCCCGATTCTTTGGGTTCAGGTTTATAGCTGAGTTAAGATACCTCATTCAGCATTAATCCAGCCAGCTTTACCTCTGTGGCCACACTGATGGCTGTTGTGGCAGGTTGATGTTAGGGGCTGCAGGCTTCTAAAATGTGGTTGAATTGAACGGTAAACAGGGAACTCGACAAAACCTCGCTGCAATCTATGGAGGCCGGGCTGGTTCATTGCGGTGCAGAAGGCCCGGAGCCAACAAGGAGGAGGAGGTAGGAGCCCAGGCTGGAATGACCTCCCTCACACTCAACGTCACTCACAGCACGTCTGACTTGGCTCATCCTCCATCCTCCATCATATGTCAGCTCAAAACTCCCTTTAACTCCCCCATAATTCAACCCAACACCTCGAACCCATGCGCATTTGTTGCAGTATCTGTTTTCCTATTTCAGCCCTTGTATTTATTTTTCCTTTTAATGTAATGGTTGTTATTCACAGTTATCAGTACCGTTGTTTTTGTGTTTTTGCATCTGTTGTGTATTGCTGCTTTTTGTCTTTGAATGAATACATGTAAACACATCTATATTTTACTGCTCTCTGCATAACATGATATTTTTATTTTTACTGATGTTTTAATTTGGAAATGCGTCATATTGTTTTCTGTATAAACCCTTTGTCTTTTGCAGATGATGCCTTTTGTTCTTTTGATTGATCAGTGATTGTGTTACTCTACTTCTGTTTATGAGTGTGTGCAAATGTATCTAACATGCAGTTTGTAACTCCTCTGTTGTCAGGCATACTTGTCAAGGCTGAGGCAGATCCGCTTACAGAACTTCAATGAACGTCAGCAGATCAAAGCTCGGCTCAGAGGAGAGAAGGTACAGTCCTCAACTGTCAGACTCTGAGAGCACCTTTAATGCATCTTTTCACTTCCCTCTGAAGTTTAGTCTCATATCTCTTGTTGGTTTTGGTCTCAGTATGATAGTGATGGTTCTGACAGCCAGGAGTCCACTGAGGAGGCAGAGCTCAGAAGAAAGAAGGTAGAAGCTTTGAAAGTGAGTCTCTCGGAAAATGATGTCAACATTTTAGAATATGTAGCATTTCGTTGATGTAAAAAAATAACACAAACAAACCCCTGGATTATCGGACGACCCGCACCTCTTCTCCAGACTGACTCAGCCTTTAACTTGTTGTCCAGTTAGTTTTACTGGGGATTAGAAGGTATGGATGGCTTCACCCATGACCAGCCTATGGACCAAGATACGATCCTATATAGAACACATGACTTCACAGAAAGTATCACAAATTTTTCCGATATGGTTTGTACTATGCATACTCAACTACTAATTCTTCTGGTTTTTTTTAGCTCAGTGTATGGATTTGTGTCATCCATGCTGCTTTTCGTGCACTTTCATTTTCATTGAGGGTATTTAGACATGATGTACAATTGTTTTGAGACTGCTATGAGTGCATATTTCTAGGAAAGTATTAATTGAATGTATAAATCTGAGGCCGATTATATCAGTAAGGGTTTCTAAATCTTATTCTTCCTTTGTGTGTATGTGATACCTGCCAGGCCCAAGCCAATGCTCGTGCTGCAGTGCTGAAAGAACAATTGGAGAAGAAGAGGAAAGAAGCATATGAAAAAGAAAAGAGAGCTTGGGAAGACCATGTAAGTTGATCATTCTTTCCTCCACTCAAACATTCCTCAGCCCAAGCCTTATTTGTAGACCTTCAGTAGTTTTCCATTCCAACCACATAGCTTTCTTGGTATAAAAGGAAAAAGGATTGCCTAATATTAACTTTTATAATTCCTTGACCCTGAGTTTTTTTGTGAGCTCAGGTTCAAGGAATGGTTTTAAGCAACCTAATGGAATAGTACTGTCAGTCAGCTGTAACCCAGATGACTCCAGGTTAAATCCATGCCATTGTTTTTCTTGAATGAATCTTTGGGTGTTTTATATTAGTGGGGTTTTGGGATTCTCAGTCTTGTCTCATTTTGGGTTGCACCTGCAGTCAGCTGGTAGAGTGCCCTCACCAAGTGCTAAGAACTGAAAAGATAAAAGAAATTTTGAGAAGAATGTAAAAGAAAGGTTTTTATTTTAACTGTCTTATATTGGGTGTGTTGTATTGTGGAAGCTCGTAGCTCGGGGAGTGAAGCTCAGCCTGGCAGCAGGACATGTAGCAGCAGTAGCACAATCATCTTCCTCAGACAGTCCTCCTCCACAACCCAGCCCCTCTCCTCAAGACCCGGCATCCAATCCTCCAGCACTGCCTTCATCCCAACCCCAACCCACCCCAGACATATCCATGACTGCTGCCCTGAAGAATGTTGGAGCAGTCAGTATACATTTTCTGTCACACAGTATTGTATGAGTATCTATTCAAAATCTACAGTTCTGTATTTTGTGTTTGGCAGATTACTCCACTGAAAGAAAGTTTGCCTCAACCGGAAACTGCTACAGTCATCCCTGTGAGCTCATGAGATGTTTGTCAAAGACAGAGTGTCTAAATTAAATCATTATGTTGTACTCAATGTTGCTAAAATGATCAATGAATGTGAAACTTTTGTATTTAAAAAGTTGCTTATCACTTTTCACTTACCAGACTGAGAAAAAGCAGATCCTACGTAGGCTGAACGAGAACCTAAAAGCCCATGGTCCGATGGAGGAGATGGAGTCGACGTCTCCGTCTTCTGCAGAACCATGTCCTGCTCCCCAACAGAGCCAACCCAACACAGAGAAATGTCCACCTTCAAATGGAGAGAGGAAGAAGTGGGAGGCAGCAGAACTGCCTGTACTTGCTGTGGCTGAGAAAACCCTGGACGAAACCTGTGCACCCACAGCTGGTGGGTTGAACCTTCACAGGACAAAAGTTAATTCACAAAAGTCTTCAAACACGTACGACAGTTTGTGTGCTGTTTGCTGATAAATAAAAACTTCATACGGCAGTCTGTTTAAAGTGTTTAGAATTGAAAGAAGCCATTTCCAAATGGCTTCTTTCTTTGACATATGGAATAGTAAAGATAATAAAACCATTCTTTTAGGTGTACAGTATGTGGAAATTTTCTGCTTTGGAAAGAATACACATTAGTGCTTCTATCGCAGACATTTTCCCACCATTGTCCTGTGTCTCCAGACAACAGACCATCCTCTGGTGGAGACAGAAAGAAGTGGGATGCAGGAGTCCCTCTGGTCTCTGTAGCGCAGCAAACTCTAGAGCAGACATGCATCATGACCATCGGTGAGTTGTCATCTCTGAGAGATATCCCACACAGATTTCCTAAAAATGTTAACATTGTGCACATCGAGAATGTAAATCTCTTTTCTACCTGTGTGTCGTGTCCCAGAGCAAACAGCAGGTGAGGTCATACAGATGGGTGAGCTGCCTCAAGAAGCCCCTAGGGAGGTGTTGGCGGCGGCTTTAGCCTCTCAGGTGCTGAGAGAGCTGCAGGGGGCTGAACTTCAGCCTCTTACTCAGCGGCTGGAGAACGCCTCCGTCTGTGAGGAAGATGTCCCTCTTCTCAGTTAGTCTTCATCTTCTTTTGTCCTCACTACTTTTGTCCTCACTATTCTTATTTACATTTTACCTAAAATCTTTACGTTCACATAACACAATGTCAAATTCTTTAACAACTTAATGCTAAATCATTCAATTAATACATTAAATCTAAACTCTTGTTTACTATTATTTCAAATATGATTCTCAGACATATCCTGTTTATTTATTTAAGCTTTTTACTGTTTATCTCAGAAAATTTGTTGCTCTAAAGGGGGCGGTAGTGGCTCAGTGGTAGAGCAGGCGGCAGAGCGGGTCATCCAATGCTCCTAATATCGGCAGTTCAATTCCCGCTCCCGCCCCCACCAAAAAAAAAAAAAACACCCAGAGGTGAGCTGACAGTGGGAGGCGTCAGCTCACCTCTGGAGCACTGCCGAGGCGCCCTTGAGCATGGCGCGGTGCCCCCCTTACAAGTTGCTCATTTTGGGACGCACCATGAAGGAGCTGCCAGCCACCCTACCTCCCCCGCATGCCCACAGGCTCCCCCGCGTGTGTGTGTGCGGTACAGGGGCCTGTACAAAAACTAACGTATGCATGCAATTGAAGTATTTGACTAACTAAAGTGTGCTCTTAATTTCCCTTCGGGTATCAGAATAGTATATAAAATTTAAAAATGTTACCGTATTGAAAAATTAAAAATGCCACCAGACTAACGTTAGTTTTGAAATAGTCTAAACAGTTAGCACTTACATCTTCCCATAAGATTTTAATCTTTCTGCATTGCCAGTGGCACAATTTTTTCCATATATTTTGTGTGTTATAGAACTGAATATATAAATTGGTTCAGTGACAGTCATATTTATTAGCGGTGTGAGTTCTGAGTGTATTTCACTTTATCATTTACAGTAGTATTAATCCCTAATTTGCTTAAATCTGATATCTAACTCAGAAAGATTTTTATGTCCTTTGAACACAAGACATTCGTCTGATCTTCTAACAGCCTGCGTGTTGGTTCTTTCACTGAATGTGTCTTTGAGCTCATAATAACTGCTAGCTCGCTCATGTAGTAGAAAACATCATCATTCTCTGTGACATCATCATGTTCTCTGTGACACAGAGCTGTCCCTCATGGGTCCAGTGTGATGCACTCATTCACACACAACTGAGGATTGTAGATTGCAGGGTGAAGCAGTCGCCAGTTTAACAAACAGCACTTTGATCTAATGCATGTTAATCATAGCCCTTGGATTGTTTTCACTTACTGATGTTAAATTCTCCATAGATATGACCAACCAGATATCAACTGCTGAGCCTGTAACAGCACCTAATGAAGAGTTTCCCAGCATGCCAGCGCCGTCTTCTCCTCTACAGAGTGTGGAGGTTCAGAAGGATGTTGAACACACCACAGACACCTCACATCAGGAAGTGTCTGATGCAGTGGGAACAGTTCCACCACCATCTCTTCATACTGAGACGCAGGGTCAGCATTATTGATTTTACCTGAATATGTCAGCTGTGAGTATATTTTCAGTGGAATCATGTCCGGTCTGTCTCCTCTCAGATCCAGCAGATATGGAGTCAGTGGTTTTAGAGGAAACACCTGAAAAGGCCTCACGCCCCCAAGCTGATGTGATGCCGGCGTGGGAGCAGGAGGCCCAGCAGCAAATGTGACCATTCATCTTTAGTATTATTGTTATAAACATATTATACATGGTCATCATTCACTTACTGTCATATGAGTTCGAAGCTCATGTATCCACTTTAAATGAGTTAGTAAGACTTCATTGTGTATTCATGCATTTGGGAGATGAAGTAAGTTTTCTTGTAGGCCACCAGAGGACAGCACAAGACCAGACACTGGGGAGTCTGAGACGAGTCCAGAGAAACCAAATGAATCTTCAGGTGAGTTTAGTGTTTACAGTAGTGGTTCTGAAACTTTCTCACAGGAACACCTAAAAAGACACTGTTTACAGCAGAAGCATCCAGATGCAGCGGATCGTGTTGTTGTTGTTGAGGTTTTTTTTTTTTTATTAATCTTCCATCTGATCAGCTGTACTAAGTTATGACCAAATTAATCACCCATACTGGCACTGTGTTGTTACCCCTTGCTGCTGATGATTTAGGCCCCACTAGTGGACCACTCCCCCATTGTTTCAGTGGATTATTAAGTTAATTAAGTTGGTTTTGTTCCTCTCTCCCAGGTTTAGCAGCGAGTGAGGAGCCTCTCTTCATGAAGCTGTGTTCCCCAGCCCACCGACGCTCCGCTGTCTTTGCAATTCTTTCAGCCCAGTCTTCTGTTGAAGAATCATCCTCCTCTCTGGCCTCTCGCTCACGCTCTGTCTCACCTCTGCGCTCCAGACACCAGGAGGCCCTCCTCATTGATCTCTCTGAAGGCTTGTTTGACGCCAACAACCCAAAGGTGATTACTGTTTAAGTGTGAATTATAAGCACATCCCTCTAGTGTTTGACTGGAAATGACAGGTCTCAGCATTATTAGATATCTCATCACATAACAGTGGAACTCCAACAGTATATGCATTAATACGAACAGGTAAATGTCCATTGTGTTCCTCAAGGAGATCCAAACGTCTCGTGCCTGGTGCGATGTCCAGGTTTGTTATTTTTAGCTCATGTTTCAACCTGGTTTATTAATGAAGGGGCCCTGAAATAGGGTCATAGCAATTAATCACACGGTCTAGACCTGCAGTCGGTCTGATAGGACAGGAGCATCCATCAGCCTATAATTCATAATCGTCATCAGGGACACTGATATCAGCAAACCCAGCTCAACATCTATAACTCAAAGAGCTACTTATAGTATGAATGCAGTCCTGTCAGCGTGCTTCTCTTAGGGCAGTGGTTCTTAACCTTGTTGGAGGTACCGAACCCTGCCGGTTTCATATGCTCACTCACCGAACCCCTCTGTAGTAAAAAAAAAATTATTTTTTTTTCAAATTTAAGACATAAGTATGTTTTAGTGGTGTATTTAATGAATTGTGCATTAATGTCACCTTTTTCAAAGAACAAAACCAAGACAGTGCATGAACTCACATGAAATTACCCACCTGCAAATCAGTGTGACCTCTGCTGTTGTTATTGAGAGACCAGTTCAGATATGCGTGGCTTCACCTTGGCAAGTGCTACTCTGATGTCATTTTCACAGCAAAGTCTGTTTCTTTTGTTTTCCATGCAGCTTAAGGAAGTGTTCCTTTATTTTTGCCAGTGCGAGACTAGAGTTGCTCTACTTGACATTGCAATTGATGCAGAACGCTGACTCCCATTACGTTCCATTATACAGTACATGTAAATTCACGTTGCACATATTCATCCAACTGCTTTCTTTTTTTGCCGAACATAGTTACTATGAATTAAAATATTAAGAAAGCAATCAGATGACGTACCATCATGACAGGCATAAATCCCCTGTAGCACAGGTAGGCTAATCGATGTAGCGTGATCACCTGCAGCCAGTGATGGCTAAGGGGAGCGTGTCATCACAAATTGACACGATGTGTCAAACAGTGATTCGTGTATGTTCGGCAAAAACACCAGACACATTGTGCCGGGTGTTTTGTCTTGACCTCCGTCTCCGCCGAACCCCTAGGGTGCGATTGAACCCAGGTTAAGAACCACTGTCTTAGGGATTGGTTTCTTTTCTGAAAGCTGCCAATGACTTCTAACATTTCTGTTCACATTGATGTGAATTTTATTACTGGTAGTCATATAATTGTAGCAGAATTGTGAGTTTATTAGATTACTATTGTGTCAAACAAGACTTCTTGTCATAACCCCTATGTCACGACCTGGCTCATGTGCCATGACAAAAAGTGGAGATACGCATAAATTTATTTTACAAAAATAACTGCAAAGCAAACATCTCTAAACTATGAGGTGTGTAAATCAGTATTATCAGTGTGTCTGTAGATGGATGAATGGAAGATGGTGGGTGAAGTGTTAGATGAAAGAAACTAAACTAACAAACAGGCCGAAGCCAATCAAACACAAACATGGCGCTGTCGTCAGGATAAGGTGAGAAGAGCAGAGAGGGAACCTCTGACACAACTGATCTTAAATACCCTCACTGGGAGACTGGCCAGGTGCTCCCAGTAAGAGGGCTCCGCCTACTTGCTGGTTACCTGCAGAACACAAACACAGACAGACACACCCACCACACACACACACAGCAGCAGGCCCTGCTATGCAGGAGGCCATGACACCTACATGACAGGAAGTCATGTAGACGTCCCCTACTATATATTTTCCTTGTCACTTTTCTGTACTTGTCAGATGCTGCGAACCTGCTCTCTTCCCGATCTAAGCCGTCTCTTCAGTGCTCAGCAGGACTCTGTGGTGACTGATGCTAGTGTTGCCCCACACAACAACCTAGAAATGGAGGATCTAGATGCTAAAGTCGATGACCAGTCGGAGACTGAAGTGTAAGATGCTTTAATAGTGAAATCACTAAATCAAAAACTTGCCTGGACTGCACACTGCAGTCCAGAGTTGACTGGTTGTTTTAACAAAGAAAATATTTTGCCTTACCCTGATTTTATAGATCATTTCCTTTGCATGAATTGCACTGCATTTTATAGGAAACAAAATTGCTATACGTCATAAAAATGTTTCCTGTTCTCAAGTGCATATGAGGATGAAGACCTGCAGGACATCCGGACCTTAATGGAGAGGCTGCTGAAAGAGGAGGGTGACATTATAACGGGCCTCCCAGAAGCTGGTGCTGGAGACTTCAACGGAAACCCTCCGATGAGGCAGGAGCTGCTCAACAGGGTGGGGTCTGAGGTCGATCAGGACAAGAATCAGATGGCTATAGATGATGACGACGATGAGGAGGAGGAGGATGATGATGAGGAGGAGGAGGAGGAAGAAGGGGAGGAGGACGAGGATGAAGAATGCTCTAATGGGAGTCCTGGTGATGAGGAAACCAGTAATAATGGCCAGCTCAATGAAGAGTGGCATTCAGGTATGTGTGTAATGTTGGTGAAAAAAACAAACCATATTTCATTTCCAACACATTCTGCACTTCTGTTGACGGTCTGTTTTTAGGGTTGCTTCAGCAGCATGGAGGTAGCTTGTGAAATAATTTCAGCATTTAGAAAATTTCACCTTGAATTAAGTTTGGTGTCGTATTTGTAAAGCTTTTGTGTGTTTCTTTGATGCTTGTAACTGATTGCAGAAGCATTAGGTGCAGGGGTGCTATTTTTGTTTGTTAGTCTGATGATGATAGTTCTTTGTTTCCATTGTTTGATTTAACTGTGGGCATTTCGGGTTATATTGAGACATTCATTCTGATACTCTGAGTATTTCTGCACCCACTAGTTCTCTCTTGTGGTTTGTTCTCTGATATTAGTAATCACTGTTAACTGATTCTGAAATTCTGAATGTTTAATTCATAATGTTATTCGTTATTAGACCTGGGTAATTCTATGTTGCTTCCCTTTCCTCATACATATATATATTAAAAGAAACGTGTCGTAAAAAATGCATTTTTGAAAACTAAGCACCTTCAGCTTTATGATGACTGATTCCTGCTTCACCACAGATGGCAGTGGAGAGGACCAGGGTGGAGAGGATGCATACAATGACAGCATCTTCAGTCGTCTGGAAGAACTCCGCTTCAACTTGGAGCAGCAGATGGGCTTCGAGAAATTAATTGAGGCCTACAATAAAATTAAGGTATTAAATGTTTCATAGATATTGAGTCATGCATGATGGAATAGATGGCTCAACCAGATGCTGTCTTTTCTACATTTAAGGCTATACATGAAGATGAAGATGAGAATATTGACCTGGGATCCAGTTTGTTGCTGAGCATTTTGGGAACGGAGCACCAACATCTATACCCCAACATCCTTCATCTGGTGATGGCAGATGGTGTATATGAAGAAGGTCAGTCACTGGAGATGGTCCTCGATTTATTGTCAGTCAGTGTTTTAAATTAGGAAAATCCAGTCCCCTTTACTGAAATTGCTAACAAGTCAAGAAGGTCTAAAGTCTACATGAAATGCAGCCACAAGACTGTAGGCGTGCTTTTTCTTGCCTAGTCAGCTGTCACTGAGCTTCAGCAGATCCAGAGAGAGGACAAGATAATGGTGACTGTGTGGGTGTAACTTTGAAGTTTGACAGGTTTCCCTCAGAATGGGAGCAGTCTTCAGATACATTTTCTCTCTGAACGAGTCTTACAATTCTGCTGATTTCTATCTTTACTGTAATCGGAAGAAACACAAGATATAAATGTCAAAAATGTCCCTTGAGGACCTGTCTCAGCATCTGTGAAAAGAGTCCCCTTATCCATACAGTCATAACGATGTTTAAGTTTCAAAATGAATGAACCATTTAATATAACAAAAATGTCTTTATTGCAGTCATGCAGAATTGTGTGTTGGTTAGTCACAAACAATACATTCAACCCAACCCAGAGTTTGCACGACTTTGTAGCTGTAGGATTTTTTTCAGTTCTGATGCCTGGTATTCCTCTGAAATGTCAACAGGAAATGACTGTCAAGACATGAAAAAACAGATGTGACCCACCCCCCCCACATATGTGCAATTGATAGCACAAATAAAGATATACAGTATGGGAACCATGAATGTGTATACTCATTCTCCAATTAAATGTAGCTGTTTTACCTATTGATGGCAATAGGATTCAGAAGGGAAATCTAGAAAATCTGATCACAAAACATCAAAATTTAAACTATTTAAATTGGATGTAAAGTGATCGGCAGTCAAACAGCAGTGTAGTCCCCACAAACATCTCAGTATCACAGTTTAAAGTTCAAATATGCGTTAAATGTATTGAATGAAGCCAAACATTTGTTGTGACTGACTGAACCCTGATACAACAATGAGATTAAATATTCTGTCATTTCTGATTAAGACACTAACGATTAACCGCTGTCTCTCTACAGAGTGATCTGTCCCAACATGACCCTCTTTCCCCTCGCTCTCTTTCAGGGAATGACGAATAATGTTTTGTGTGATGGAGCTTCAGGCAGCAGTGACAATCTGTTATCCCATCGTGCTCATCATCATTGACGGGAGAGCTATGCATGAGGTGTTGCAGCCACGCATCTAGAAGTGTTTCAGGCACACTTGCATGATGGTACAGTTGGGGCTGTATTTCATAGTTTTGATCATCAGCAGTGCTCATATTAGTGCATTATCAAAAACATGTTGGACCAAAGCTATCCTCCAAGTTATGTCAAATATGTGTGAAAGTCTGGAGATAAATGAAGTACATGTATAATTGATTAATTGTATACACGTTACAGTTTGACTTTGATTTGTTATTCTAAGCAGCGACGTAGTGTTAATGCAAAGACCCGGTCCTCTCAGGTGCTATCTTCATGTGCTCCATCATTAGGTTACAAACACCAACCAGATTGCCCGAAAAGTAGCAAGAATAAAGATTTATTACAAAGAACCAGTTAAGCCTCCTTTTCATACTCCTCACCATGCTGAGTGTATGGGTGTTTTTTTTACCTTTTTTTTTTTTCAGTTCACATTAAGTACACGAGAGTTCTGTTCTGCTGCCGTGTGTTGCTAAGATCCAGTCATGAGACTATGACACCAGAATGCTGGGTGTGATGGAGTCACAAGTCAGAGCTGTCAGTGTAGAAAACTGACGATGTAAGCAATGTTATTATAATTCATTTATGGCTTCAAATTAAATATTTAATAATTTTATATGAAATAAACTTTTTTTCCATAATCAAAAGGCTCTTGTTCTTAATTTCTTTCTGCTGCACCACCATGAAGACTGTTAGCTGTGTCAAAGTGTGAACGCAGTATCGCTTCTGAACTCGTGAATTAGCTTTTTTCCATTTATAAAGGTGCTTTTTAAAGTCTAAAATTATTGAATCGGGTGTCAGACTGAGGTGTTGCTGATGAGTATGTAAGACTATTTTCATCCCCAGCCCTTCAGCAGACCATTTGTCCTTCTGTCAGCCAGCCAGATTTATTTGTACTTCTGATCCCTGTGGAATAATATAACAACCAGCATGTCTAATTCAGCGTGATGGGACAGACGGTCTGTTTCTCCAGTGTTGAAGTAAAGCCAAAAAGACTTTCGTAAATTTAAGAATAATGTGACGCTATTCTATGATATTTTGTCATCTTCACATCTGCAGTTGCAGCAATTATAACCTGTCACCTCTTCATTCTGTTATGGCTTTCCATTGTAAAGACATGTTGAGAAACTTTAAATCATCAAGATCATAACGTTTACCTTAAAAGTGTTTTGTTTTAGATCCGGTTCACTGGCGTTGATTAATGATATTAGCAGAGTTTGAAGGTCAACCTTTACATGAACCCTCAGTTATTGGCCTTGGAACTGGAAGATTCCTTTTGTCAACTATGTTACTAATGATGACAAAATTGAAATATAAATCCTGGGGGTTGCATGCTGTATGTGATAGTAAATATACAAATGAAACATTAAATTTCACACAAGGTTTCCTTTTAAATGTGGCATGGCTCTGGAATGGATTAGTTGTTATGCATTTTGTTTTTATATTTACAGTGTTTACACTGCATCATAGTGTTTTGTTGCATTTCAGATCTAGAAGTTTTTATTTCCTTCACTGCACCTTGTATGTTGCATAGATGTATTTCATTTTTGAGGTTATATTCATTGAACCTGTTTTGAGGACTATTTAGTGGAGGAAAGAAGGCATTTGTCTGTCCACATACTGTGATTAGAGCATGACCGGGTCTGACAAAGTGCTTCTGGCTGTCTGTGAACTATTCAGTGAGGAAAAGATATTAAATGCTCTGGAATCCTGCTATAGAAGAGCTGCTGGTCTGTTCCTTTCTCTTCCATTAAAATACCAGTTGTTTGGATTTTAAAGTGACTGACTGACTGAGAGGTCTGTTTTCACTTACCATAATGTATCTACATGGTTCAAATGACTCCTGGGGTTAAACACAAAAGAAAGACATAAATAGTGGTGTGCTTAATTTAATCTTTATAAGGAGGTGCTTGGCTCTCTTCCTTCCTTTGTTCATGAATTCTACTAGATATTATAACTGCACTAAAATTAGACTGAGCCACTAGGGAAAATAAAGACTGATCAGAATATGTCATAGGATACAGATTCATGGATAGCAGTCCATTCTCTTAGTATGAAATTATATTTGGGATTAAATTATTTCAGTATTTGTTCTGAATTTTCATAAGACCTGTGTTTGGCTTGATCCCAGTTCTTGAAGAGAAAAAAATCACCCCAAAGTGAAATATATGAACTCAGCTATTCTCAGGCAGCATTCATTGACATTCAACTATGGTCTCCGATCTCATTTGAAAGCAGGTCGCTGCAGGCAGAGTCAGTAATTTTGAAAGCCTTATCAAAGTGATACAAATTGAAATCACTGGATGTGAGTGTCCTGATCTTAATAACGTCAGCTAGAGATTTTGCTGCTCTTTTCTAATCTCAGTCATTTTTTTAAATAAATGAGTATCTTGTATTGTCATCGTGTAAGTAACACTATAAAACATTGCTCTATAATATTTACTTTGCATTTTAGAAAAGTTTTTTTGCGTTGGTGTTTTATAATGCATTCACGATCTATCTACAGTAAAGGAGATTCAAGATAGTGCAATATTTCTGTCAAATTTTATTCCTTCAGTGTAAATTGGGACATGTGTCTTGACCACTCTTGCTTTATATGATCCCATTTACAGGGACAGCTTTCTATTCCATCACATTGGGATGTGTGCAGTGGTCTTGTTTTTTCCATCAGGTACAGTCATTATGGTTCATTAATGTAGCCGCAAGAGGACACAAGCCAGTGTCTTATTGTGCCGGTCCCAAGCCCGGATAAATACAGAGGGTTGCGTCAGGAAGGGCATCCGGCGTAAAACTTTTGCCAAATCAAAGATGCGAATCAAACATATGACTTCCATACCGGATCGGTCGAGGCCCGGGTTAACAACGACCGCCATCGGCGCTGTTGACCTACAGGGCGCCGGTGGAAATTGGATTACTGTTGGTCGAAGAAGGAGAGGAGGAAAGTGCGTTCGCACGAAGAAAGAGAAGAGGAGCGCCAAGAGTATAGGACTAAGAGTAGGGACGTTGAATGTTGGAACTATGACAGGAAAAGGTAGAGAGTTGGTCGACATGATGCAGAGGAGGAAGGTAGACATACTGTGTGTCCAGGAGACCAGGTGGAAAGGTAGCAAGGCTAGAAGTTTAGGAGCAGGGTTCAAGTTGTTCTATCATGGTGTAGATAGAAAGAGAAATGGAGTAGGAGTTATCTTGAAGGAGGAGTTTGTTAGGAATGTCCTGGAGGTAAAAAGAGTGTCGGATAGAGTGATGAGTCTGAAGCTAGAAATAGAAGGTGTGATGTTCAATGTTGTTAGTGGGTATGCTCCACAGGTAGGATGTGAGCTGGAGGAGAAGGAGAAATTCTGGTTGGACTTTGATGAAGTGATGCAGAGCATACCTAGAAGTGAGAGAGTTGTCATCGGTGCAGACTTCAATGGACATGTTGGTGCAGGTAACAGAGGTGATGAGGAAGTGATGGGCAGGTTTGGTATCCAGGAGAGGAATGCAGAAGGACAGATGGTGGTTGACTTTGCAAAAAGGATGGAAATGGCTGTAGTGAATACTTTCTTCCAGAAGAGGCAGGAACATAGGGTGACCTATAAGAGTGGTGGTAGGAGCACACAGGTAGACTACATCTTGTGTAGACGATGTAACCTGAAGGAGATCAGTGACTGCAAAGTAGTGGTAGGCGAGAGTGTAGCCAAACAGCATAGGATGGTGGTGTGTAGGATGACTCTGGTGGTGAGGAAGATGAAGAGGACAAAGACAGAGCAGAAGACGAAATGGTGGAAGCTGAAAAAGGAAGAGTGTTGCATGACCTTTAGGAAGGAGTTAAGACAGGCTCTGGGTGGTCAGGAGGTGCTTCCAGATGACTGGACAACTACAGCTAATGTGATCAGGGAGACAGGTAGGAGAGTATTTGGTGTGTCATCTGGAAGGAAAGTAGACAAGGAGACTTGGTGGTGGAACGAGGAGGTACAGGAGTGTATACAGAGAAAGAGGTTAGCTAAGAAGAAGTGGGACACTGAGAGGACTGAGGAGAGTAGACAGGAGTACAGGGAGATGCAGCGTAAGGTGAAGGTAGAGGTAGCAAAGGCCAAACAAAAAGCTTATGATGACTTGTATGCTAGGTTGGACAGTAAGGAGGGAGAGACTGATCTATACAGGCTGGCAAGACAGAGAGATAGAGATGGGAAGGACGTGCAGCAGGTTAGGGTGATTAAGGATAGGGATGGAAGTCTATTGACAGGTGCCAGCAGTGTGATGGGAAGATGGAAAGAGTACTTTGAAGAGTTGATGAACGTGGAAAATGAGAGAGAACAAAGACTAGAAGAGGTGACTGTTGTGGACCAGGATGTAGCAAAGATTAGCCAGGATGAAGTGAGGAGAGCACTGAAGAGGATGAAGAGTGGAAAGGCAGTCGGTCCCGATGATATACCTGTAGAGGTTTGGAAGTGTCTAGGAGAGGTGGCAGTAGAGTTTCTGACTGGGTTGTTCAACGGGATCTTAGATAGTGAGAAGATGCCTGAGGAGTGGAGGAGAAGTGTGCTGGTGCCCATTTTTAAGAACAAGGGAGATGTGCAGAGTTGTGGCAACTACAGAGGAATAAAACTGATGAGCCATACAATGAAGTTATGGGAAAGAGTAGTGGAAGCTAGACTAAGGGCAGAAGTGAGCATTTGTGAGCAGCAGTATGGTTTCATGCCAAAAAAGAGTACTACAGATGCAGTATTTGCTTTGAGGATGTTGATAGAGAAGTACAGAGAAGGCCAGAGGGAGCTGCATTGTGTTTTTGTAGATCTGGAGAAAGCTTATGACAGGGTGCCCAGAGAGGAACTGTGGTATTGTATGAGGAAGTCTGGAGTGGCAGAGAAGTATGTTAGAGCTGTGCAGGACATGTATGAGGACTGTAAGACAGTGGTGAGGTGTGCTGTAGGTGTGACAGAGGAGTTCAAGGTGGAGGTGGGACTGCATCAGGGATCAGCTCTGAGCCCCTTCTTGTTCGCTATGGTGATGGACAGGCTGACAGACGAGGTTAGACAGGAATCTCCATGGACTATGATGTTTGCAGATGACATTGTGATCTGCAGTGAGAGTAGGGACGAGGTGGAGGAGAAGCTAGAGAGGTGGAGGTTTGTCCTGGAAAGGAGAGGGATGAAGGTTAGCCGCAGTAAGACAGAGTACATGTGTGTGAATGAGAGGGACCCAAGTGGAAGAGTGAGGTTACAGGGAGAAGAGATCAAGAAGGTGGAGGATTTTAAGTACTTGGGGTCAACAGTCCAGAGCAATGGAGAGTGGGGAAAAGAGGTGAAGAAGCGTGTCCAGGCAGGATGGAACGGGTGGAGAAAAGTGTCAGGTGTGATGTGTGATCGAAGAGTTTCAGCTAAAATGAAAGGAAAGGTGTACAAAACTGTGGTGAGACCAGCGATGTTGTTTGGTCTAGAGACAGTGTCACTGAGGAAAAGACAGGAGACAGAGCTGGAGGTAGCAGAGATGAAGATGCTGAGGTTCTCTCTGGGAGTGACCAGGAAGGATAGGATCAGGAATGAGTACATCAGAGGGACAGCACATGTTAGAGGTTTTGGAGATAAAGTCAGAGAGGCCAGACTGAGATGGTTTGGACATGTCCAGAGGAGAGATAGTGAATATATTGGTAGAAGGATGCTGAGTTTTGAACTGCCAGGCAGGAGGCCTAGAGGAAGACCAAAGAGGAGGTTTATAGATGTAGTGAAAGAGGACATGAAGGTAGTTGGTGTGAGAGAAGAGGATGCAAAGGACAGGGTTAGATGGAGGCGGTTGATTCGCTGTGGCGACCCCTGAAGGGAAAAGCCAAAAAGGAAAAGAAGAAGACAGTCATTATGGTTCATTGTTGCCTGTCAGATTCTACAAATCATTCCTGCAGCCTTTATGAATAACATGAAGCCAGGTCAGAAACATGGAATGTGTGCTAAATCTGAATGCGTGTTAAAACATAGATGGAGCAGAAAGGGAGGTCAGAGGCTATTGTCTCCACTGTGGTGGAGGGCGGATTTACTGCTGCTTCACAGGGAGGAAATATGACCTGAGGCCTCCTGCCGACTCCCGTAGGATCACAAGTGACAGAAGAGAGCCACCTCTGTATAAATCTCCTCCATTATTGCTCTTTTGTTTCTGCTTGTCATCTCTTCTGCTTGCTCAACATACAGCGTCTTCAGAATGAGATAAATATTCTGAGATATACAGTATATAATCTTCTCTCCCCAAGTAGTTTTGTGGTTGTGCCATCACTGTGAAGGCTGCTAGAAGACACACATTCTAAATCAAAGTTCTATAATAGAACAGTGCCTTTGGACCTTTTGACTATTTTTATATCAGTCAGTGGCGGGCCAGATAATAGACTGTCACTGACTGATATAAAAAGAAGGGTATTTGTTTGTTACAATCACTCTTTTTCCTATGTAAAACTTTCAATTTTGTTCAAAGCTGCCACTTTAAAGACGTTTTATCAGATATGACAGCATTATCCTTTATGCATTGGTTTGTTGTCCAAGGAGGAAAGGGGCTTACTCTGACACTAAAAACATGGTAATGTGAATATGATCTCAATCTTTTTACACTCACTGTTGGAATGTTTGGACATTACAGTATAGCTAAGGTCCCCTCAGCCTGCTTCCTATTAATGGTATCTATTATGTCCCGATAACAAAACTGTACATTCACGTATCTTTTTTCTGCAATTCACGGTTGTGATAATAAAATATTATGTTATAATGATCAGTGAACACAATAGATCCTGAAATACAACAGAAAATGTCAGATTTTGAATGGAGTCCTATGTACACTTTATTTAGTGTACAGTGAATGCTGTCAATGAGTGAACCATCTAATATGTCCATAGGTGTCGAGAATAATGGAACGAAAACAGTTTTCTGCACGCATGAGAAATATTCCGCTTTTTGACACATCATTACACATCATTAGACGATTCAGTTCACGCCCGTTTGACAACGCTGGAAGCTCCCTTCTCGTGCCCCTCGGAAATATATCATTTCCCAATGACGGCATGATTCTTCTTTCAAGTACTTGAATTAAAACACATGAACACTGTTGTTGGTAACATAAATAAATTGTATTAAAATGTAGTATCGCATTATTTTATTAAAGCAATCGGCTAGTGATGATCATTTAAAGTGCTTTTGCAAAGTAAATTTTCTCTTTACCGACTGACAATGAAGCCCACATGCTCCCTCCCCCCTGTCTTCTTGCTTCCAGCAACAGTCTAGCAGCAGAACAGAAGTAGCGTACTAGCATGGCGCTCGGTGGCGTCGGAGTCCCGTTGTCTCGGCTGTGTCATTTCATGTAAGCTTTTACTTTACGATCTGCAAGAGGTACGTTTTTACTTTAAAGAACAAATATCTTGAAATAACAATTGTATTTGGTGAATACTCCCGAGAAGCGGCTAATATATTATCCGTAGCTTTGCCACCTAAGTAAAAACGTTAGCAAGAAAGCAAAAAATTTGGAGATACGGGACAACAAGAGGAGGAGTCCTGTTTTAGGAAAGGTAAGATGTATAGCAGCTTTTAGTCCATTCATTTGTTATTAAAAAACATACACTGCGGTTGTTTGAGAAGTTATAGATTAGTTTTCAAGTCAAGTACACACTCTGGAAAAACTTTTTTTTTTTTTTTAATAAATGTTGGTGATATTAAAGTAGCCCCGCTGTCGAGGAGCGTCTGCTAGCGAACTTAATGCTACTTTAATTGTTTGTTTACTCCATTTATTTACTGTTTTACATTCAAAGTGCTCTTGAACTGATGTGAAAAGTCCAATAAGTGTTACGTAATACCGTCGTTTCCGTAAAGTGATGCAAATTACTGTACAGGCTTTAAATATTTGATGTCATTTTATCATCTCCATATTTGTAAGACTGAAGAAGATTACACGCATAACCTGATGTCTGGCTGACTTATTTGTACCTTTAGAATTATTAATAATCCAAATGACCTGATGTCAGTCTAGTCAATTTCTGTTTTGTCGCTGTCAGAGGACAGATAATTGTCTCACGCCTACACCATCAGTAGGTCTTTCTATTGCTGTCCCAACTGCTGCATGGTTCAGACATTTAAGACAGTGTTCAGCTGTAATTATCCATTGATAAGTAAATAACATTAATGTGTTCAGTCCCACATTGGCTAATATAAGGGCAAACTAAATGTTTGTGTCATGATGACAGTGTGCCAACTGAGATGTTGTACCTGCAGGGCTCAATAAGTGAAGTAGTACACAGTTATAGCATATGATGTTTCTTGTATGCATTTCTGACAAAGTTGATTAATTTTCAAGCTTGTTTTACAGCTGATGCAGACGCCATGGCCACAGCCGAGGTATGAGGGTGACGTGACAGTACTGGTCCTGCTTCTAAACAAAACCTTTGTCAGCATCATGATTTTCAGCTGAAGTACTGGCAAAAACACAGAGAATGGACGAGTCAGTTTTATTGGATTTGCTCGAGTGCCCCGTTTGTCTGGAGCGACTAGATGCCTCAGCAAAGGTTCTCCCTTGTCAGCACACCTTCTGTCGTCGATGCCTTCAAGGAATCTTGGGGTCACGTGGAGAGCTGCGTTGTCCAGAGTGCCGCACATTGGTGGAGTGTGCTGTGGATGAACTCCCCAGCAACATCCTTCTTGTGCGCCTGTTGGATGGCATCAAGCAGAGGCCTCGAAGGGCTGGCACTGGGGCAGGAGCTTGCACAAATGGTACGTCTGGAGCCGTGGCCAGAGCGCACAGCAGCGGAACCAGAGAACAAGGACCCCCAGGAGCACAACCCCAGCGAGCTCAAGCTAAGAGCACCCTTGTCCGGGTTAGTATACTCACTGTGACTGTTCAGGGATCATTAAGTATGAATCTGTGTTTCCCATTGTTAGGGTCAAGCTCAAACAAAACAAAGAAAATCTGTGTGGATTAAGAGCAGCATGTGGCATTGCTGGCTGTATAATCTTTTCTGCAGATTATCTGTCATCACGGAGAGCTGAAAGCCAGCCAGTTGACTAGCAGCCCAACTTTACTAATCGCTGCGATTGAGACCAGTTAGTGGTCGCGCCAACATTTGGTTCTGCTCCGTGCTGACTGAAGCTGGACTTTTCATTTAAGAATGATTCTCAGATGCTTTTTAGCTGCTGACAATACCTTTAGCCAAAGTCTTCCTTACATTTGAGATTTCTGCAGTAGCTTTTCTTTTTATATACGTGGGAATTGCAGGGTGGAACTACAGGGTGGTTGTTGTAAGACTAGTACTGAGAGGAGTTCTGTTTCCAGACAGTTGAATGGAGACATACTAGAAGCCTGTGTTTCAGCCATTTAATTAAACCAGTGAGAGACATGAGGTTTTAAACACCTAGAGATTAGAAAATAATCTTAAATGTCCAGTATTTCTCTGTAACTTCTATGAGACCAAAGAAATGTGATTGATTTATTTAAGTGTTTGACCCATACCTTAAACAGAAAAAACCAGCTATTGCCATGGCAGATTGTGGTTGAAAATTTTCATCGTATTTCATTGTTATTTACAAAATTATTAACTGAATCTTTAACTCTTACAAGGACTACATGTTATTTACTCTTTTCATCATTTTTATTATTACCCGTTATAGTAATTAACTTGAAAATCTTAATAATTAAAGAGTTATATGTTACATTTCTGTACGTTAAACAATTTTTACTATATATGTAATCAAACAACACTGTATGGACTATTTATTAGTTTGAATGTATTTTCTTTAACATTTTTTCATGTTGAAAATCTGCTTCTAAAAGTGTGAGACAATATAATAATGTGAAAAAGGCTTGCCCCCCCTTTTGAACAGCTCTGGTCTCCACGAAGGGAGGTTAGTTGAGATGAAAAGATGTCAAGTTTCTGTGTAGAATCATAGGAATTTCAAAGTGCTGATAATGTTTCTGCCTCGCCATGTAGGTACGAAGATCAGAGACCTCGTTGTAAATTGCTACCGGGGGACCCGCCTCGTTTGCCATACAGTAGTATCACTTCAGAAGATGCATGCTTGTTTCAAAGCTGTTGGTGAATTGTGGAATTCCCCTGTATTCTGAACAGCCTGTTTGTTGGACATAAAGAGAGGGATGTGTGAAACTAACACATTTCATGTTTTTAAAACAGAAAATCCTCAGTATATACAGAGGTTCTTATTTAAATCAACAGAATTCAATACCATTTCTTATTTTTCGTGCGATACCAACTGTTTTGTAAAATGTCCTATTATTGACTCAATGTATCTGAAGTCTGGTCTGCCAATCTGTTCTGTTGAAGGAGAGGAAAAGGCTTGACTTTGCAGGTGTAATGTTGTAGAACATAAAAGGCAGCGATCAGAGCTCCTGCAGATCGCCCGGTCTGATCTCTGGCCAGTGCTCCATGGGGACCGAGCGCTTGACTGCCCCTGGCTGACATACTTAGCCCCCACTTCTTTATTGTTCGTCATCTGTCCCCTGATTTATGTGCTATCTCAAGGCTTGAAGCAGCTCGTCTGGTGCAGTACCCCCGTTCAGGGCGAGCTCCACCTCCCAATCCTTATTTCTAGAGAATGGCTGGGAGGGGAGAGTGGTGGGGACTGCCTGACAGATGCACAACAGGGTTTTGTTTCACCTCCCCTCTGATCTTACGTACTGACCGACACATGTGGAGTGGCCAAGAAAGATGTATGTGAGGATGTGAGCTACCAGTAACAGAAGCTGATGAGTGGTAAGTGAAGGCGTAATGACCAAAAGGGCCAAATGTATAGCGTGTAACCTTGCACAATCAGCTTCCATCCCCTCCCTCTACAATCTCCAGGGTTGCAGCAGTTGTTTCACACCATGGCAGTTCTTTGATGAAGTGAGTAAGAAGACTCTTAAATCCTGCAGTGCTGTGGTTTTCTGCCTCTTCACAGTCTGGCTGATGAGACACGGTTACATGGATGTTTTGTCTGTCCCTTGGTCTTGTTGACTCATAACACAGTATTTTGTTCACACAGATTGAGAACAGATAGCTCAGTGGTATTTTTGCGTGAGAGCAAGCAAATCCTTTGGAGCTGTCTGGAAGTCAAAGGTCAGGGTTCAGGAGTCACGGCTGTCAGAGGTCAGAGCCAACCAAGTTGAGAGAGAATTAGTGAAGGATTTCTGAGGATGTCTTTAGTTATTATTAAGGTCCCCTTGGGAATTTGGGCATTACTCCCACATGCTCAGATAGCTTCTTTTATAATCACTCCTGTCTGTCATAACACTTTTGTGTTCATTTTTAATAGTATTGTGCATTAGACACAGACCAGGTTACAGCTGAAAATCTGTTTTGTAGGATAATGTTTATGAAATAAGGCGTTTATTAACAATCTATTCACTTCATGACCAAGTGGGTGTGTGTGTGTCTATGTTGAGTATTTGGTTGATGGGAAGTGAGATACTATTCTTTCCTAAGCTCCTTGGGATGTAATTAGGTCTTTGTATTTTCTTTGGTAATGAGAGCTTTATACAAGGAATGTTATTTTTTTTATAAGCCTCTTACAGTTGATGGTCCCTTTACATGCCATTATTTCTCATCATCCTCAAGTCCATCAAAGCAGGAAGCAAAACACGGCATTTAATTTGCTATTTGCTGCTGATTGAAGGAAGAGACTAATGTCCCCAAGACATTTAAAGTTTTTTGTTTTCCAGTTATATTGTAAGTATCATAAAATTGTGTATGTTGTCTTGGTTCTTTGCAGTTGATTTATTTCTTGAGAGAAAAAGAATGCTGTTTATGAGTTCCTTATGGAGAAGTATCTCATTAAAATTCTTGTGCACCTCCCTCATCTGAGGTCTGTGAGTCATGTTGGCCCTCTTTGATGACATCATATTGTTGTTGAAGCTTTAGCTTTTGGCCGGCTGGCTGACCTCTGCCTGTGCGACACAACCCCATCATTACACCCTCATGCTGCCCACATACTGGCAAACACATACTTACTACTTTCCACTGGGAATTTTTCAAGAAGGCCTTGGTTTTTCATTACTGTTCTCTCAACACACTCACACATTTCCCTTTCCTCCTCTGTTTTCCACTGACATATACATGTGGCCATGACCTGGACAGTATGTGTCAGGGATTCTGGAGTCACCTGTACTTTATTCTTTCTTACACAAGCTGTAATTTCCTTTGATTTCAGCTGTCTGCTTCTTCTCTCTTTGCTATCTAAATCCAGACTGGACCCTTTTAAAAGTCTGATGAGATTAGTGTTTATTAGACAGTAAGCTGACACTGCTCCCTGTTTTCCTCTGACTGGTGACTCTCATTCTGAGGAACAAAACACCCCTTATTTACTGAATCCATATGTGTCTCTGGTCGCCATTATATGTTTATACACACTTATTTGACTCTTTAAAATTAATGGTTCCAGACAATGTTGTAGAATCCAGAAAATAGGTGGAAAATCAGATATATTCATGCCACCAACTCACAAACAGAACAGAATGTGTAACCCAGAATGCTTGAGATTTAACCATCAACTGTCTCTCAAACCGCTCATCCTGGAGCCCGTCTCACTGTAAATTGGGCAAGCAGAGGGACAGATAGACCATACGTGTTATGTATGTGTTTTGGAAACAATCCATTAGCAAGTGGCTGGTCATGTTGTGGGAAATTACAGACCCCCATGTGTGAGTTGACATAATATCCAAGGAGAAGTTCAAAAGACACAATCACACGATTAAGGTGCTGCCCCACTTCATTGTGGTGAAAAACTGTTCCCTGGTGAGGGATGTGTGCCTCTCTTTGTCTTTTTTGGGGCCCTTTCAAGATTTGTAAGATACATGGAGGAAAGAGTTGACGTGTTCTCTCCAGACAGAGGAGGATGTTTTGTGTTAGTGCGTGAGTGTGCCTCTGAGGAATGCTATGAGTGGTTGCAGGTCACTGTTTCACCTCTAAACATTGGGCTTGTCTAGTCTCGTCCCACTTGCCTGCTCACGTTCAGCTTCTTCAGTGATCTCTCTTTAAGTTACAACATGTATTTATGTATATGTGGTTTTTGCTTTTAGAGATGTGAAGTGCTGTTTTTTTGACTTGGTTAAATGTAGTAATTTGAAAGGAAAGTAGAAGCTTGTGTCCGTCATATACATAGCCTGTAGCTTTGTTGACACTGATGCTCCTGGTGATTTGCCTCTGTACCTGAGAGCCCCTGGGGCAGACTCAGCTGCAGGACATATCTTGTTTCATAACATCTATTCAGATTCTTTTAAGTGCTAGCCATTCGTCCATCATTTTCTCATTCCTTCTTATGTGAACGGACGATTACATTAACCTCTCAACATTGGTTTTGTTACCAAAAATGGGTTAAAATTTGTGGTTTTGTCGTGTAAATTCTGGGTGGTCCACAACCAAAAAAGATGTCACAATTGCCAGCGGACCCCACACCCCCTGCTTCTTCCGCCCATATCTCATCTCCTTCCAAGTCTGTCAGCATGACAATAGTAAAGGAAGCATCCATGACCTTCTTTGGCACCATCTTGTCACACCTGTGGGGGCCATTAAGAGCCTTTTAGCTTTCTTGTAATGTGTTGGCCACTGGTTACTGTGTCTTGGGAAAAATGTCTGTCAAATCAGCTCTTATCAGTACTTTGTGTTGTGAGCACTTCGAGTATTCTTGCTGTTATATAAGGCAAGAACGCATTTCATCCATTTCCTCTGTAGCAACTATGTTCCTGCTTTGGATGTGATGTATTGACAGCAAATTGTTTCACAGATGTTTTCAGTGCAGTTTATTACTTAGGCTGTTTTGTCAGCTGTTGTCACACTGTATACCCAACTGCCCCAAATACCTGCCTGGCCTTAGTCGAGCAGTTTGACCTCTGAACTTTTGTTGTGATTGGTGGAGCAGGAGTGGTCATCCATGGGCCGCTTGACTCCTGGTATGTTAACTGTTCCATTCCCATCCCAAAGGCAGAATCATGATTTTCTGGGAATTTAATTTTCATTTTTTTGACCTCTGACTCTAGAACTATTACGGACTCTTTGCGCATATCCCAGCAGCAGTGGGTGTCATAGGCTCACCTTGCTGTTGAATGTGAGATGTGTTGTCCCACACTTCCTTCTGAGTTTTGGGAAAATATTTTAAAATATTTCTTCAGATCTCTGACTTTTCTTCTTTAAGCCATGTGTTTGCTGTTCTACTATGTGCTGAGAAGTTCCTTGTTTTTTCTTTGAGGCCCAGAGCTGCAGTTTATCTGCATTTGTCCCCTGACTGACATCTCTGTCTCAGCTGTGAGAAGATATGGAGTGTCCAGCACTGGTCCAGATGAGTTCTATATGTCCATCCAAAGCAACTCTGCCTGTTTACTGTGTGTCTGCTGTGATAATGGCATTGGCAAAAAGCCCATTTCAGCAGTAAAGAAATTAGTGATAAATGCTTTGTGGTAGACTATATTA
Source organism: Antennarius maculatus (assembly GCA_013358685.1). Classification (NCBI taxonomy): domain Eukaryota; kingdom Metazoa; phylum Chordata; class Actinopteri; order Lophiiformes; family Antennariidae; genus Antennarius; species Antennarius maculatus. The sequence continues at coordinate 10,669,397 of CM023610.1, read as the reverse complement.
GCTCTGTGGCAGAGGTAATTAGTAAGATCTTTCAATGTCGAAGGAGAATTATTTGATCATTTTGTCAAGCTATATTGCTAAGCTGTAATATATAAACTAAAAAGTGTGTTAGAGAATGGCTCAAATGTTGCAAATCCAGCTTTTAAACCTGTATTCTCAGTTTTTCTAAATGTTGGGGGGTCTCTCCTGCTGACAGTGTGTGATTAATTACTGAAGTCCACTTGAATAGGAGAGTGCTGACAAAGACTATTTCTTTCATGCATAATATTCTGTGTGTGCACACATCCCACCAAAAACACTGACTCAGAATTCTGTACACATCATAACTGCTCTGATTATAGGCAGATGTACTTTGAGCCAAGTTGTTTTACACAAACACAAACCTGTGTGAGTTTGGTCTGACCAAACCACTGCACTGTTTGTTTTAATGAGTCACAGACTGATTTTAGATCCGCAAGCAACCTCCTTATACAGAGCACTCCCACAAAAACACAGGTGTGTCGTCAGTACACAAACAGGCCTCTGATAACACTTGAAACGTCAGTGTGGGTTTCAGACAGCTAGACTCAGTGTAAAGGTGTGATCTTCACGCTGATCATGTTCATGAGAGTCCCATTTGCTCCAATATACGTGGACATCCTGCTTTAGAGATACCAGCAGTTGTCTCCTTCCTAACCATTGCTTAATGTGGGCTGCGTAACCACAGCAACTTGGATTTATGTAATGTGAGAGTGTGCCAGCAGAATTGTCTGCTTGTCAAACGTCTCGTGTGAGCCCTCATGCGTTTTTCTTTAACGGTGAATGTGGTCAACACAAAAACAACCTTGGAGCGCAGAGATTCCATGCCAATGTTTTGTTTTTTAATTCTCATGGTGCTAAAAATGTAACATTTGACAGTTTTTGAAACTTTACACTTTCACTAAAGTAAAATCATAACTGTACTTGCAGGAATAGTCATTAAAGGATTTTCAACTAGCTTTCTTTTAATACTAGTAGAAGAGAACTTTAATCAGTTCCAAGGGTGTTGTTCGTGTTACATATTGGAGTCTTCATTGGTTCTTGCCCACATCGATGGACACAAGGAGTTTGTGAGTTGGATCTATTGGGAGAGCTCTCTTTTCCAGTGAGTGTTGTCTCACCAAACACTTCAAACTGTGAAGGGGTGGTGCTTGTTAGATATGAACCACTTGTCAAAACCTTGCAAAACAACTGCAAATTAGTGATTGCTCCAAATGCTGAGCTCTTGTGGTTCTTTCTCCATTACTTGATGCATCCTGGGTATAGTGGACATCACGGAAACCTAGCAGCTCCATGCTACATCTGATTGAGCCAAGAGTGGAATGGACAAACATACCCCCACTTTCTCAAGAAAGTGAAAAATGGTCAGTGCTGTGCTGCTTCTTCAGTCAGAGAACAGATACAGTGTTTGTGCCGTGGCTATTTGCCAGCCGTGTGTCAATATCCTGGGTTTGTTTGTCCTCTGTGAAGGCGTACAAATACCAGGAAATGCAAGCAAATATTCTTCCGTCGCCCACAAGTCTAACACGCAACACTGAGCAATTGAAAGATATTGATAACTGGAGAAATCACAGTAACTTTAGCACTGTGGCAATTTTTGAGATACAGCAAATCCAGATAGGAAGTTGTCCATTCCCTTGTCAAATTTCCCCATGAGTTGCAACTGCATAAATCAGAGCAGAGCAGGTGGCTTATCCTGAATGAGGAAAAGGCCACAGACACTGCATGCTTTCATCAGCACAATAGAGAGTAATGTGAGGAAATACTTAGTATGCAGCTCATATTGACTGGTTTTCAATACTCAGATACTGTGACATTTGTGAACTAATCCCCCTGTAGCTTGGATACAAGCTGAACGCCTTTGTACAACTCTTCTGTTGGTGTGTAAACAGCTTATGAGATAACTTTTAATCACATTACCAATTGACATAATGCTTTTTGCTCAAGTATTGTATTGATTAGTAAGATGTTTTGTCAGCTATTACACTAGCAGTACACAGAATTCTTAGATTAAAGTATTACAGTTGTAGTGCTTATTTTGATTTTTTTCAGTTCACTGTTTTTAAATAAAATAGTGTGGGCTCTTGCTGTTGCCAGAATGAAGACAGCAAATTAGGTCTTATTGTGTTTAATAATAACACAAAAGAAGCTCTTCATCTTTAAATTTGAATTATACTCAATAAATTTCAGTCCAAAAAATATCACACCCTCTGGGGAGACCTAAAGAAAGTCTTTTTTAAGCTGAGCTGAATTTAATGATTGCACACTTCTTGTCTTAGAGAAGAAAGCACACACCACAACTCAATTATTTTTCCTTCCTTCCAAATTTCAGTGTGAAAAACATGGCTTTAGTCTTTCAAAATAGTCGGACATGAAAATAGTGTTTATATGTTTGGTACATTCTTTTTATTAGTCATAAAGTGCTTTTATTGTACAAATATCTTACTTTGTATTGTCTACATTATCTTCTTTATTATTGGAGTAAAAAAAACAGTGTGATGATAATTTTAGATGATGAACAACAACTTGTCTTTTTTCATTGGAGTAATTACTCCTTTTCGTCTCCTACCATGGAGGAGCTGCATCGATGGTGATGGACAGAACAGGACTCACCTCTCACCCTAGAGGCTTCTAAAGTTCTCAGCGGCTGATGGGAACCTCCAGATATTTAACTTAGTGGGAGCCCTTGAGGTCATTAAGTCATAATAAGAGTCACTTAAACCCGGTCTTGCAGGTTTCACCTATGGGCTGTAGACCCCCACCACTGGGGAGAATGGAGTCGTCTGACTGTCGTTCTGAAGATGGCTTTGTCATTTGCTCCTGACAGTCATGCAGATAGTTTTTGAGCTTCCTGCAGTGTACATGGAGGACAGCTGATGGGGAAGGTCTCCTCCTGTTGAAGGATGTTAGCTCCAGTTTGACATAGCAATATCAAACTCACTCAAGGTTAAATATCTGAAACTCCCCGTCCACCATTGAGAATTGAAGAAGCCTCTTGGATGAGAGGTAAAATGTCTACAAGTTTATCGTACAAGTCCAGCTGACTTTATTCAACACAGAGATCTACCATGACCTGATGACAAAGAATCTTCACTGACACAATGGATGTACCATTTTCAGGTTTATTACATCCCACTTCAAAGTGGTGATGTATTGTAATTATCAGCTTTTGTGTGTTCGTCCGTTAGTCCGTTCATTCGTTCGTCTGTCCGTCTGTCCGTTAGTCCGTTTGCAACCGTTGCAGATAGAAAGATGAAAGAAAAAGCGTATTACTTGGGCAGCAAAGGGGATGAAAATGAGATTATGACCTTGACCTTGCGAAAACTAGGTCAAGGTCAAATTTGGACTTTTGCACACTCAGGAACTGGATAAGAAAGACGAGGGAGAAGGCCAGTGTGAGTAAGACCGTAGGTCAAATGCACTGCTTTGATCAATGAAAATAGGTCAGAGCACTAGCTTTGATCTTTGACCTATGCAAGTAGGTCAGGGTAAAATTTTGAATTCAGGGGTGTCGCGGGATATTGCAGTCTCTGACTGCATTGGTTCTTGTTTCTGTCTGATTGCTTTTCTTTTGTTTCTTTTATGGCTAATAATGTTTTGCGCTCTGGTTAGTGTTGATAGTGATGTGACACCAAGGATCTCCTGGCTGAAATATTTGCTATTAATTAATTCTGACTAATTCTTCATCTGTAAGAGACTTTTTATCTTTTCCCAAAGTCCATAGTAGTCTCATCAAACAATGATAGTGGTCATTGTTTTCCTGTGAGCGACTGAGAGGGGACCTGCGTGGAAGACATACTGACTGCTGTCATCCTCACCTTGAAGTCCTGTGGATGGGGTGTCTGGTCTTGACACTATGACACTTTAACTATTAAAACTTAGCACACTAGCCTCATTCAGCATGTTGCAGGGAGAATAAATGCACAATGTTCTCTTTAATCATTGCTGTAGAAGCAGCTTTTCGAGTTTTTGATAATGGCATCTTTTTTGTGCATGATGTATGCCTCTGGCCGTTTGCAGAACATAATGTACACCATATGTAGCAGCATATGTTAGCAGTCTATCATAGGTGTCTAGCAGCAGTAGAAAGTCTGGTTGCAACAATATCCAATGGTTATTGTGCTGGTTTGTATAAAAAAAGACAAATGTAGACTTCCTACAACTCTTCAACAGATGACAGGGTCATCCATTAGTAGGTGCTGAGAGTTTACTGATTGGTTTTTGCTTGATTGGTTCTTGTGCACTACTTCCATATAGGCTTGCCGTTTATGGAGGAGGTAAAAAAATGAATCGTGGAGTTTCTATTAATGTTGATCACAAAATATGCTATGAAAATAATTTTCTCCATGCATCGTAGCGACATCTGCGTTTTCTGTTTAAAGACCTGCACCTCAAGTTAAACCCTGCTTTACATACATTACTGTTTTTTAAAAATCCTTTTCCTTTTCTTTTCCCTCCAGATTTGTTTTGAGATAGAATAAATTCAGATTTAGTTTTTAATTTATTTCAAAAAGTAAAACCCTTTCATCAGACATTCAGAGTAAGCCTAAAACACCTAATATCTTTTACACTGTCACGAAACCATTGTTAGGTTCACGACCGCAAGCTTTGCTTTCTTTAGCTCATTTTCTATTCAGGCTTTTGATCTTACACTGCTTCTGTCTGCATCCCTTTCTAGTTCCCTAGCTTCCCTTTTCTCTGTGTCAGCCTTGAAATATGAGTGGGTTCCTGTGAGAATTGTTAAGCCCAATGTATGAATTGCCGCAGAGTTAAAAAGTCGTGTGCTTTCAACTTTTTGTCAGAGAAGCAGAACGGGTGATCCCTGGCCACCCAGAACCAACCTTACCTCTCAGCCAGCCAGGTAAGGAAGCCAGTTCATACACAGTATACTACACAAAGAGGTGTGCCACTTCATGTGAAAGTGCTTTCGTGCAATCACATTTTCACAGTAGAGCCAACAATTACACTCAGCAAGAGCTTCATCAAAACCGCATGTGTGACAGCTGTATAGTATGTGCATATTCTCTCCCATAAGTCCACGCTCCCTTGCTGCTAAAATGCTTTCTTTCTCATGGCTAATCTGTAGCTTATGAGGTGCACTCTTCTCAGAACTGTTTTGACTATAGGTCCATGTGTTGAATGTTTTTATAGAAACCACCAGCACTGCAAGATAGACCTCTCAGTGTAGTTCTGTTTGGTGAAGTCTGTATGATAAAAGCCAGGAGTCCTTAGGCTATGCCTACAAGATGACTTTAAAAATGTAGATCGATAGATTCATTGAGATGTGTTTTGGAACTGCACTCAACATCCGTCTTAGTTTTAAACCTCATTCACAAAGAATTTTCAATGCCGACACGTTGCTCCTATGTTTGGCCCCAAAGCTCTGTGTGAAACATTGAAGGCATGGGAGGGTTGGAATGGATTTCCCTGTAACATGATTGTTGATTCTGTTTTATGAATTTTTATAAGATCTTTGAGATCTTGACAATTTTTTTGTTATCATTTCCCGTTTGTAGCCATGGAGTCAAGTAGATCGCTGTCTTTGCTTGTTTTACTAATTTAAATGATTGTGATGTGGATTTTTACCCCCCTCAAATCTGGTACAGCAATAATGATAGGCAGTCCAACATAAAAAAATTGTAAGCGGTAATTTACCCCAGGGCAACAGTGTTGAATAATATTTTGTGTTCCTGAAATTGATCAGTAAATCCTGCAAGTCTAATACTGACATAACAGTTTAATGCATTTTCAAACAATTTTTAGTGGCGTAAACAGAATTTCTGATTGTTTTAAATGCACCTGCACCATTTATTACAAAAGTTAAACATTTTTTAGTGTAATTTGACATTGACTGATTGTAGTGGTTTTGTTTGGGGTCATATTAATTTTAACTTTTAATGAAGGTTTCATGATGTTAAAAGGAACTTTAGGGGCACCAGTAGATGAATTTTCTTTCCTGTGGAGAGAACCATTGCGTTTCTAAGATAGGCAAAGCTCAGTGTCTACGCTAGGCAAGGCTAATACTGCAGATGATATGAGAGCAGTATTGATCCCATCTAACTCTCTTCAACAAAACAATCCAGCGCATTTTCCAGAGTTTTATGTCATTTCTATATGATAGCTCATTAACTAAACCACCGATACGAGCCCCATCACTGTAGTCTCAGCCAGAACTGGACAGTGCCTGGATTCTGAATGGCTCTCATAAAAGTCACACCACAGTCAAGAAGGCAATAAATAGCCAACAAAACTGCTCCTGGGTGGACTTTCCATAGAAACCAGAGAATGGAAGTTTTTCTTTTGTCTCAGACTGAGAGCTAGACAACAGCTCCAGATGAGTAAGCAGTATCCTGTTGTGACTAGAGCAGCTCATCTGACAGCCTCTGTTTGACAGCATAATTGTTCAAATTGTAAGTAAGTGAAAATTTTGTTTATCTGAATCTGACTCATTCCTGGTGTTGGCCATCATTATACTCTCTTGGACATACTGGATACACTCCATTTCAGTCAGGGAAACAAAACAAAACACAATGGCACAGCTGTCTTTCAGCACCATTATGTTTTTTACCCTAAATTAAGAAATTCAATGAAATATACTGCAGCAATAAAGACTCACTTGTTTCAAAACTGGTCAAATTGTTCCAACCATTTATTGAAATAGCCCCTGTCTTTCTCCCTCCCTACAGATTTACTTTTTATTTTTTCAGAGTGCTGTCTTCATCTCCTCTTTTATCGTCTCTGTAACTGCATTTTACACAGGGAAATCGCCAGGCTTTGAGGCAATGTGTTGGAGGCAGTGAAAGAGGCCATTAGGAATCAATTTAAACTAATGCAACTCTAATGGAATCACAATGGCCCACATCTTCCCCTCTCCACTTGTGTCAGTACCTGTGGCAAAATGTTCAGATCTACATTGAACGGTGACGTAGGAGTTAACAAATGTTCGGTGACTGTCTGGTCAGTGTGCCAGATCCTGCCAGTTTTTTTACACCAGTAGAATGTCTGTCTTGTCTCGAACTGGAAATGCATGCAGCAGGGCAGATCAGACGGACCTGCCCCCACCCCTTACACACACACACTCTGTTTTGACAGAAGTATCCCCTGCTTGCTCTCCACCCCCTGCAGAGCTCCTGGAGGTGTCCATATGGGAGGGGAGTCATGTCTGGCACGCACACAGAGGGGCGAAGTTTTCTGTCCGCTGTCCTGTGTAACAACAGGTCCGATTGCAGAACAGTAAACCTGTAACCTTGACATTTTAAGTGTCATGCTTTACGGCTTTGCTCTTTAGTTGAGCTGTTTTATTTTCTAATCGTGGTTTATAGCGACTTAACAATATGTTGAACTGCAGCTATAGCTTGTAGGACGCCTGTCTCCTCCAGGCATTAATGTGTAATAACAGAAAGCTGTTATTGTAATTAATCCTGTTTGACCTGGTCTTGCCTCCACTCTGTGGAAGCATTCATTGTGTTTTGTGTGCCTGTCTGCTCTGTGGTTCTTGACATTTGGCTGTGCTGTAGAACAGTGGACACCAACCCCCAGTCATTTGTTACCGGTCCACAAACCAAATCTTTCATGGAACAAATTGTAGTTTTTTTATTAGAGCTTCCATATCTTAGTTTGAAAAACGAGTCTTTCCGCTGTCGCCTTACTGCCGCACTTGACTCTGTTGCATCATTTCACATCAGCTAACTGCTACTGTAATTTTTAGCTAACCATATCCTAGCCCTTGAAAAAAATTTGACAAAACTCACTTGAGAGATTTTTCGGGAGGAAACAAGCTAACGATTAAATCGTAGAAGTATAGCAGACTGCTAGCAATAAGAAATCATCATTTAAAGAAAATATCAAGATTCCTACCCAAGTTACGGGTTCATCGCAACTGATGATACACAAGAGCCTCACCCGGTATGTGTTATTTGCGGTGTAATGATGCAAGTTGATATTATAGTAAAAAAATTGTTTTGATTGCCTTATACAATGCCCAGTAGTTGTACTGTATTCAGATTAAATACGATGAACTGACAAAGGTTTTTATAATTTTAACATCTGTGCTTCTAACCGGTCCGCTGAAACATTTTTATACATAAAACTAGTCCCTGGTGCAAAAAAGGTTGGGGAACACTGTAGAACACAGCACTTGGCTAATTCATTTATAATACAATGCTGTGGAGAACACTAACAGCCAAAGCCCTTTTGCACACAGGTTTAATTGCATTATCTGAGCTGCAGGAGTAATTACACACACCAGCTGATGCTCTGAATGGTGGGTCCAATCTCTCTTTTGCTGACTTTTTTCTGTTCCTTCCATTCTTCTGTTTTTCCCCATTCATTACAAACTCAGGTAGATTAACCTGAGTTAATCTACCTGAGTTAGATTAAGTCAACTGGTGGGCATCTCCTCGCTGTGGGTTTTCATATGCTTTCTTAGACTTCCACCCTGTGGAAGTTTTTTCATTGTTTACTTCCCTACAAGTAAACAATGAAAAAACTCAGATTGCTCCATTTCCACCTCACAATTTACAAAGCTCCACACCAAACAATGAGCAATCACATTCTGCTCCTTTTGTGTACTCAATTTTGTAGAAAGATCTGTGGACTATTAGTTTGCTCTTTCAATGGATAACACTTGACAAATGCAGTGTTAGGAGTTTGTGGGATTAGCTGCCTGGTCAAGCTTTTCCATCTCCTGTTTGTCTAATGCAGGGTAATGACACATAAAATATTTGAACAGATAATGTGCTCAGGTTTTTAGCTTATCAGGACGTACTTCCAAAATAAATGTTACCAAATCACATATTTGCTCTCATGTTTTGTTTGGCTGCTGAATAAGAACTTATATTTTTGAATAACCTCTTTTTGATTGAGGCTGAAAAATACATTTGTTACAGACATAGTGAGCTGCTGTCTTATTTTTTCCATGTATATTCATAGCAAATGTTAATGGCAGTTGAAGGTGGTGGAATCAGACTGGATAAAGAAAAGGAGGGTCATGATTACGTGTTTATGTGACAGATGTTTTGAGCAGCCTGGAACAAAACTTTTGAAATATTTTTAGACCAACAGCTTATCCCTCTTTAATTCTCCACAGGGGATGGATGGTCGGTGCTGATGGTGCTGCATTATGCAGGCCTATTGCAGACAGCACTGTCTTTCTACTTATATATTTGTAATATTTATATTTGTGACCCATTGTCTTACGTGGAATCTCAATCTCTGAGTATTTCCTTTAAAAATGACATTGATTTTGTTTTAGCCCAGTTCAGATGTAGGCAGTGTGACTAACAGAACATTTTACCCTGTCACTACTGAGATTGGTTTGCTAAACTCATTCAGTGGGAGTCGAGGTTCAGTTTCCCCACTTTTATCCAGCCATCAAGGTCAAAAGATATTCATTCATTTATGAATTCAATGTCAGTACCGCTTCTGCTGTTGTGGGTCGCAGGGTGCTGTTTTTGGAGGTGGGAGAAAGCCAGAAAACTTGAAGAGAACCCACACAGACACGGGGAGAACATACAAACTCAACACAGAGCGAGACTGAAACCCAGAACCGCCTTGCTGCATATTGATATATTGTTGTAATATTATTCCAGGCGCACATTATTTACTCACACCTTTTATATGCAGAAGTAGTTTCCCTTCATGCAAAAGCAGTTATGTAACACAGCTGACTTTGGACTCTGCTCTGCCACTAAAGGTTTTATTAAGTCTTGGCATCAGTCAACAAACAAGTGCTTACAAACTTCAGTGTCAAAGGGACAAGCATTTCATATTTACCATGTAATTAGATCCCACTGGCTTTGTGGAGCTTGAACCCCATCTGTCATTTGCAACAAAAATGGCAGAGCTTGTACTTTCATTAGCATTTTCACCACTAAACTCCCTGCCAGGCCTGGTTGGGCTCTAAAACCCTGTTTTCCCCTGAAAGGAGGCCCAGTTTCAAAGCTGTGTATAAGAGGGCTGCAGTGCCCCTCCTACCACACCCCTCCTTCCACAGGCTGGCCCAGCTGAGCCGGAGACCAATTGGTTCTCTGCCTTTGGCTGTGTGATTCCCTGCAGCAGGGTAATGTCACCCTGGCTCACCATCACGGCTCATTCTGTACTTTAATTCTCCTCTGAGCTTTAAAACGGTTCATTAGCCTTTAACAAGACTGCAGCGCTTCCTCCAAACTCTGCTTTAACCATCTCTTGCTCCTTTTTCCTTTTACCCTTATCTGTGTCTGAGTTCTGGCCCTTTCATTTAAATTCTGTATTTCGAGTTGATTCTGCAATTTCATTTCTGGAGTTTACACCCTGCCAGTTGGTAGTGTTTGTGATTCTGATCACTATGCAAGATGTCTAACAGCAGTGAGATAAATGATGGGGGGGTTGGTTTGGACTGAAGCCTTCCTCATGGACACCCACCCTGAATGGAGTACATTGATGCCTCTCTGTCCTGCTGCTCCCCCTCTACTCGCTTGCCCTCTTTCCTTGGATTGTCATTCCCTGAATGGGCCTTTCAGGGCTCGAGGCTTGCAGACCGAGATACAAAACCTTCCTCTGAAAGATAAAGGGAGCGAGCCCTGGGCCCTCTGAGAGCATTAGTCAGCTCATCACACCCAGCCAGGTTTATCACACTTAAACTGTGAGCACACTGCATAGATCTCGTCATCATCAGTGAACAAACAGGAAGGGCTGTAGTCTCTGTTGGGATTTGAACTCACACTTTCTTTGTTTCTTTTCTGCTTGGAGAATTCCAACATTTTATAATAATTTCCCGTAAGGCCTGGTTTCAAGATGATTAATGTACTGTAAGGCTGACTGTAAGTCGTAGTTTTAAATCTGATGGTTTTATATGACTTCTCAGTTTTGTTACAGTCTGTCTGTGGGGCTCAGCTTGTATATTTTCCTTTTAATTGTTCTCCACGCTACTGCGTGACTTCAGTCACGGGTTGATTTTGTAAGAATCCTACAGCTAAATCTGCAATAAACCTGCCATGTATTTTGATACCTTTTTTTGTGTTATTTTTGTGTTGTGAGTATTTGCCAAAGCTGTCCTGCCCCCAGGGCAACTGCTCTAACTTTAGAAAACTATGAACAGCTCTCTTTGTTACTGTTCCAAGTAAAATGAATGTTTTTAAATCATCCCCTTATCAGAGTAAATGATGACTGGGTAGAGAAAGTACTCCACTAACTGTCAGTCTCTGTAGGGTGTACCCCAGCTCCCTTGTGCCAAGGCGCTCTATAACTACGATGGCAAGGAACCAGGAGACCTCAAGTTTAGCAAGGGGGACGTTATCATTCTGCGACGGCAAGTGGATGAGAATTGGTACCACGGCGAGATGGGTGGAGTCCACGGCTTCTTCCCCACCAACTTTGTCCAGGTCATTAAGCCGCTGCCACAGCCTCCTCCTCAGTGCAAAGCTCTGTATGACTTTGAGCTCAAAGATAAGGAGGCAGACAAGGACTGTCTGCCCTTCTCCAAGGTGAGCCACAGCAGCACCACAGCTCCCACAGTTCATCCACACAGCCACAGTAGTAAAATAAAAATAGTTCTCTTTACAGTCACACTTTGTGCTCTGAGCATGAATATTCTCTAGTTATACATGTTGTGGAATAAGCCGTGTAGAAGGACTGTTAACCGAACCGCCCAGAGAAATGGCTGGTATTTTAACCGTCTTCTTGATAAACCACTGTAATTAAGCTGGATGCAGTGGAGGCCGTATGAAGAACAACGCAGCATAACGGCGGTAATTGAATGGTTTTGTCTGTCCAGCTGTTTGTGTAACACTTTGATGTTTTTGTATTCTGTCATCAGTTGTTTATGTGCCTCATCAGCAAAAATAGAAACAACCTTACAAAGTAGTTTTCCACACATATAGCTCTGCCTTTGACTCCACTGTGCTCACCTCATTATCTGGGTTCTGTGTTTGTTCCTCAATGATGAAAAACATAGTAAGCATGAAGTGACCTAAATTAAGATGTTCCTCACGCAAAGCTCTTTCTGTTTTGAATTTCAGGATGATATCCTAACTGTAATCCGAAGAGTGGATGAGAACTGGGCAGAAGGAATGTTGGGAGATAAAATTGGAATTTTTCCCATCTCATATGTTGAGGTAATGCTAAGTAGATTTTTTATCGTCAAAATGCAACCAATATTTCAAGAAGGAGCCTCATGAAGATCGGCAACGGGCCAGTTCTCTTGAACATGTGTTCTTAAATGACACGTCCTAATAAATGCGTATGAGACGTCTCCTTTTGAAATGGTCATATGTTTCAAAGAATCGCTAAACGTGTCTTTGAAGATTTAGACAGTGACACTCTGTCTGAGCTCCACAGGTCTCTCTTAAAAGCTTAAGGCATAATCCGGACAGAATGAAACTAATCTTTGTCATTTAAGGAAGAATCCACTTTCCATTTTAAACCTGTCAACCATAGAGTTCATCCTATTGTGAATACAATGACCCTGTAGAAAAATACTGCAATGTGTTGATGTCAGTCTAAAGAGGTGCTCACATTTTGCCTGTCAATTTTTTACACTATTCTTATTTGATTTGGTGAGTGTTTTGTAGAAATAGAAGGCTGTGATTTTTCTGATTTCTGTAGAGCAGGAACCACTGAAGCGTTTTTTTTGTCCTTTCACTTGTAAAAATGAATTACAAATGTTTGAACTGCCCCAAAATGTACTTTTAATTTTGTACAACTGTAGAATATCCTGGCACTCTTAAATGTCTCATGACTGTTACATTTTCCATTGTTTGTGTACAATAACCTGTAATTATTCTTAGAGTGAATGAGTTAAGCTCACCTGGTATTTTGCTCTTCTTTCTCCTGGTGTAACTTGGTGGGCTGGCTCAGGATCCGTCTCCTAGTTTGAAGTGAAATGCTTTGCTTTCATGTTTTAAGTAGAGGGATCTGCTCAGGGCAACATGTGACAGCAAGTGAGCGCACCCTGTGATTAACTGGAACCCTTTTAGTGCTGCTCCTTTGATTTTTACCTTACAGGTGTTTGAAAGGGTCACGGAGCGTACGCTCTAAGAACCCTAGCAGACTAGTAGTTTCAGTGTAAAAAAACGTCTCATTGACTAGAAAAAATGCGGCTCTTCCATGAGTGACAGTTATCATGATCATTTTGATACTCTAAGGTCCACCCCTCTCTACCTTCTGGCCATTATTTCCATCTTACAACAATCCTCATTGCCCCCTGCCTCTCTTCCTCTCTCTTAGTTTAACTCAGCAGCTCGTCAGCTTATAGAATTGGACAAGCCATCGGACTCCAACGGAGATTCGGGTGAGGGGGCCTCCTCGGGGCCCCAGAGCAATGGTATTCAACGGGCAGGGGAGAAGAAGAACAGCAAGAAGCGACATTCTTTTACCTCTCTCACCATGTCCCACAAACCCATGCTAGCTCCTCCCCCCCAGCGCCACTCCATGGAGATCAGCGGGCCAGTTCTCATCAGCTCCAGCAACCCCACGGCAGCTGCCCGAATTGGAGAGATCAGTGGGGGGCTTTCCTGCAGCGCACCTTCACAGGTAAGAGGGAGAGGAGGTGCGGAGAGTGGAAGCTTCCTTCCTTGATGCTTTTCTCAGTGTCGACTAAGACTGCAACTTGACAAATTAGCTGCATTTAGCATTGACTTCCTTTGTCTTTTCTCAACGTGTACAGTAGTACAAAAAAAAAAGGCTATAAAAATGTGCAAAGCAAGCAACATTATTGTAGCTTCTCCAGGTTGTCTATTGATCATTATTCTTATGCTTTGTGGCATTATTGTCTTGCATTGTATCAGCCATGATGGCTATCAACTGGTTGACTTATTGGTGTCCTGTCCAGCAGTATTTATTGGCAAAACTGTAGAACACAATAGACAATTGTTGAACCTATAAATCCAACTTCAGCTCTTTATGTATTCACAAGATGTTTGTTGCCTTTCAAAGTCTCCACTCTCCTCCTGTTAGCAATTAGACTGACTTCCCCATCATACCAAACAGGCCATTGCTCCATCCAAGCGTTTGAAAATCGTGGATGCGTGACTCCACTCGACCGCAAAAACGACTCCATCTTAGCCCTCAAGGTTTCCACACCAATATGAACATGACAGGAACTCACAGCTGCTTTATGGTTGCTACCCACTGGAGATTGGCTTTGACTTAGTGCTAGACAGTCAGAATAACAGACACGCACATTTACAAGACAAGTATCCTGCTGCTTTTACGTCTGAAGCTCACCATAAATGGGATTGAAGAATGCAATTTATAATTAAACTACAGAAAGAATGAGTAAAATTCTTAATACATTATGTAGTGGTTCAAGACAGGGAATGTAAGATACAATTTAGGCCTTAATCTGATTTTTATGTTCAACTCGCTTTGGCCACTTTATGGATGTGGCCACTCATGATTTCCACCTGATAGAGGCAGATTGTGATTGAATCTTGCTTTCCAAAAGGGGAAACAATAATTTCACCCTGCTCTGTTGACTGTGTATAACATAAATGATTACTTGTCACTTCTGTATACTAATGAACAACAGAAAAATGCCAGTAAAATGCTTCTGGTGGGATACAGTACGGCAGCATGAAGGTGCTTTGAGTAAGGGTTTGTTGTTGAATAACGTCTTCTACATTGTTTGGTAGTGTTATTTGTACAGTTGGTTAATCAGCACTTCATCTGACAAAGATATTATCAACTTGTAGCTTCTTGTTACACACTGTTTTTGGTTTTCTGTAACACGGTGTAACCAGACTGGTTCATCCTGACTCTGTCTGGTGTTTATTACTACAATGATTATATTCCTGTACCAGCCTGCTGACTGGTACAGGAATATAACGCTGCTTTAAGTAAAAGTTGTGCTGGATTCTGGAATACTCAGTACTCTAATACATAATGCTTGGGATACAACTTAAAGGCATTTGTTATTATTTCAGATCTTTTACATACAGATTACATACAGATTGAAATTTTTCCCTTTGGTGGGGCTGATTTTCAAAGCAGGACAGACACGTCGTCCTCTGTAGCTAAAGGAGAAATCACAACCTGTCCGCTGGTGCAGTTAAGATGGCATCATGTAGACTCTCGCTGTCTTTTCACCACATACTCTTATCCTGATGGCCCCACTGGCACATGCAGACAAACACTACCTTTCTAAAAATAATCAAGATACTTGAAGCACTCTAGTTAAAGGTGTGACTGGAACAGTGCTGATAACATGCCAGTATTAATGTGCATTCCTATTTACAGCAATTAATCAGTGATTTATTTGCCATTCATCCCTTGTCAGTGAACCAGTAATTATCAGCTGGTTTGAGAATAAGTTTAAGCGTGTCTGTTCTGGTTAAAATAATGGGAGGGTTTAAAAATGATCATGTTACTTTTCCTGTTGTTGTTCCCCAAACGAAGTGAGTGGGGTAATTTGTTCCATCTGTCTGTCACATTTTTGGAGCATAACACAAAAAGATTTTGTTTGATTTTTTAATTTTTTTAAATTTCTTTTAGCATTCACATCATCAAAAAACATGAAATGTTTTTACTTTTTTTACTATTCAGGTAATTTTGCTGCTTTTTCATTTTAACTTTCCAGAATTTCATGATTATTCCATGGATTTGCATTTGATGAAGGTTTCCAGGGTAGAACAGGGTAGTATGTCTCTCATACGTGTATTGGAGAGTTGCTTTTTAATATTTTATTTTGAAAGTTATACTTTTACTCAGATATGCAACTAAAAAGTATTTGTATGAATAGACAATGTAAATAGCCTCGCTCGGTCTTTCTCCAGTGAAATGCACCCTTGATTTTACGCATGTCTTTAATCTTGACCGACATGGCAACACAACAGCTCACATTGTCCTTCTATAGTTTAAACAGATTAAAGAAGATATTTATGGGCTCAACTGTAATGAAATTCTGAACAAATTTTATGCTTTATACATTGACATATGCAATTTTTATCCTACTTTGAGCATCTGGGAATTATATTTTTCTATTAATTTCAATCTTTTAGTTTGTTCTTTTTCTCAGGAGTATGCTACCAGTGTTGTCTGAAGGCTGTCGAGTCTCTTTAGTGCTCTGTTCCAAACCTCCAAACGAAGCTCATCAACCTGTCATCTCCACATTTGTTTATGCAGTTGTTTATTTAAAACCAAACTTTTTATGTAGATAAAATGTATCCATCAACAAACTCTTCCCACAATATCTGGATACTTTTTTTTTTAACTAATCATCCCCAGTGACATCAAGGCTTAAGATATATTTTATTTTAAGATTTTAAAGATTACTTTGTTCAAGGAAAACTGAATAGAGACCTCAGGCATGGCAAATAGTCTCTCTTCCCAACTTCTTTCGTATTTTGCATCTGCTCATCTTCTACCTCAAAACCCAGACAAAAAAAACAACAAAGGTAAGCCCCCAGGCACCTGGGGGGCTGAGTAGTCTGTGTTTTGGAAATAAAAACACCTCTTATCTGAGAAAGAAAATTGAAAAGATGTGGAAGACATTTATCAGACTGAAAGCTGCTGTTGCCAGTAGCCTTCTTTGTAAATTCTAAAGATTACGTATTACTTGATTGTTTCCCTGTTTTTAACTGTTGTTAAGTTTCCCACCTCCTACTTTGCTAACAGCCTCATGTTTGGGCAAACTGTTTGGCTTTCCCTCGGTACACCCAGTGATCGATAGGTAACGAAGCAGTCACCGCTGAGTTTGAGACAGGCTTCCTCTCTGAAAGGCTCACCTTAAGGGGAGGCTTTAAGCTGAGCAGTCATGCGTAGAGACAAACCTCAGGCTACAGGGAGATATTGTGTGCCCAACAGTGTGGCCTTGTTACCAGGACACCACTATGATTCACTTGGATGACTGGTTAGAGAAGCCACCCTTCCCTTGCATGCCCAGTCATTTGTACTGAGGAAGATGACCTGTTTTTTTACTGGCCAATCAGATTATCAGACCACTATTGTGATCATAGTAGATTCATTATAATATATTTGATAGTCAACATTTCTTTTTGTTAACAGGTACATATTTGCACAACTGGACTAATTGTGACCCCGCCCCCTAGCAGTCCCGTTACTACAGCAACAGTCTTCACATTTCCCTCAGAGGCGAGCTACACATCGATTCCTGTGGTAGGTTGGCCGGCCTCATAGATCTCACAAAACACAAAGCCACACAAAACTGCTAACGAAGCAGTTAAACAGTGTTGGATTATTGGATTTAGCGTTAGTTGCTATCGCTGAAATGTTTAACAGAGATCATACATTAAATATGGCATGTTACTATGATCAAAGGCAATGCCCAGATGTTTTCAAGTTGTAGTTTCCTTTTCTACAAACAGCTAATGCTAATTTCACAAATTGTTCTGTACATTCCGTTACACTTGACAGTTGCCTCACGATACATGATGGAAGAAGGTTTGCATAAAATGATCTAAAGGTACACAATATAAAATGACATTAGTTATACACATAGCGTGTTCCTTGCCAAACTTCTGCTTCTCTCTGACAACATGTTTGTTTAGATGAGTAGGCGTGCCTCATGACGTGCCATCTGCTGCACAACTTATTTACTTCACATTGTGCTGATGTGTAACACTGTTAATCTGGATTCTCTCCCGAATCAGATGCAGTACTTTATTGCTTCCCAATTTGTCAACAAATTTGATAAAGGCATCATAACAGAGAAGCACTTTCAGCAGAAATTAATTTGCTTCAGCTGGGGGGGAAATCATTACACCCAAAAATGTCAAGAAATCCCTTCAGCTGAAACAGAACAGCAGGCATGCTTCCTGTCTGTGTGTGTATGCTCTGGCATGTGGAGTTTGTGAATGAGCAGGAATGTGGACACAAAAGGTTGAGCTCTCTGTTTCACTGGGGAACACTATGTGATGTTTTTGTACAGATGATTTCTCGAGCCCACAGGCAACCTAATTATCTTAGCTCAAGCGTCAGCAGTGAACCGAAACAACACATCACTGCACTCACAAACACACACACACAGGCCTGCCACACTGCTCCGCCATTCGTCATGGAAGCTATTACTCTGCTGCTCAGTGCTGGCAGTGTTGGGATGACTACTCCTAGTTGTAGGATTTTTCTCTTCACCATCAATTAAACATATTCGTCTTTTAGTTTTTCACAACAGCTCCACGCGTAATGTCATGCGTTGTCGACTGGTGATTTAATTTGAACCTATAATCTAATATCACACATAAGACTGAAGGGTTCATCTCAGAGCTTGTTGGGATCATTAGCTTAGAGTCAAAGCCCTATTACACTACAAACGCACAACAAGGCACGAGAAGCAAATCGAGATAAATCAGCTCATGCTGCGTTTCATAGTTATTCCCAAGTGTGTCTCCAAACATGTTTTTTTCATTCCATATGTTCCCAGTTAAATAGTGCAATGGATTATAGCTACTTGGTCTCCTAGCAACAAACAAATAAGCAGAATGAGAAATTCTCAGATGCGAGGGGAAGCTGGGGACAAGACTCAAGTGTCTGCCAAACCAGACACTCCCTTAGCGTCTGCAAACTGGAGGGAATATCCCAGAAGCAGATGATCTCTCTCTCTGTTTCTCATAAACAAACTGGTTTCTCAACTCCTGCAAGACATACTGTTGTTTGTTATGGCTCATGTTACTTGTTTTTGTGCTTCACATTCAGAGTTACGGAATGATGAATTATTGCGAGACAGTAATTAGATGTTGATGCTGTATAACTGCTAACATATTTTTTATTCCTCTATCACAGGATGCTCTCCCGCCACCTCCACCTCCTCCCCCACAATCCTCTGTCGATGCAGCAGCATATTCATTGGCTGCTGGACAGAGACCCTCCCCCAATATAAGCGACCAAAGTGGGAGACAAAGACCCACAGTGTGAGTTATAAAAACAATCCCACAGAAAAATATGCTGTCTTCTTAAATGTGCAGTGAAATGTCAGGATCGGTTTGTGCAGCGATGGCCCAGGGCTCACATGCAAATGCGCAGTTCAAAGAGGGAGGTCTCCGTCAGGCTGCGGCTCCCTCGGATGTCAGTTTTAGGTTGCAAACTGTGACCATGTGCACAGGTGAAGGGTCAAAACCTGAGCATGAGGATCTGCTGGGCCTCGTTGGAGATCCTATCTGTCACCCCTGACTTCTGACCCTCCCGTTCCTCTACCCTCGTTACTCCTCTCAGATACCACACACGCCACACACCTGATAAGAGTTAGATCCACTCATGCCTGCTCTTCCTGCTGTCATCCATCTGCCTATGCATGCATGTCTGATTCAGAGGGCTTCCTCACTCTTTGACATCATTGAAGTCGTCTGAAAACATCCCATCTGAGGCTCGTATCTTCTTGGCTTCCACGCCAAGCCTTCTCTTTCTGTGCTGTAGAGAGATGACCCACAAATTGTTTTGTCCTCCAGTGTTGATTTTCTCTGGGTCAGGGGTCAAAGTCTCTACTGGAGGCTCTCAAAGAAGACAGATGTACAGCGAGGCAGCAGAGCAAATACAAAACAAATGCCACGCTGTTTAGAATATTTAACTGCTTTCATTTCCATATGTTAGAAAATCTTTTGTGGTAGCTCCATGTGGGTTTATATTTGGAAAATTGTGTGTAATGTCCCTGTCATTTTGCTCTTTGTTTTGAATATAGATACGTGGCAATGTTTCCCTACACACCTCGCAAGGAGGATGAGTTGGAGCTGAGGAAGGGAGAGATGTTTCTGGTGCTGGAACGCTGTCAGGACGGCTGGTTCAAGGGCACGTCCATGCACACTGGCAAGATCGGAGTCTTCCCCGGGAACTACATGAGCCCAGTCAGCAGGTCAGTCATGAAGTCGTGGACGTTTGTTTCTTACGTCAACACGATCTCTACACCTGCTTTCGCTTTCTGTAATGCACCTGTTTTTGATTTGAAGATAAAATATTCAGTTTTGTTTTACATGACAGTTTTGGCAAAGGACCAGGATTTTTTCAGAAAATAATGAAAAATCCAAACATAATATACTAAAATGACATTGGTTATGGAATGGTTCCCTGCCGTGAAATCTAATACATTACATAAAACATTACCTCAGACTGGAGGGTCTTACTTCTCCTGATGGTCTCTCTCCTCTCAGAACTGCGCCAGGAAGCACCCAACCAAAAGTACCCATGAGTCTTTGCACTCAGGCTGGCCGAAGCATCACCATCGTCAGCCCCTCATCTGCTCCTCTTGGGGCCATTGTTCCAGGCCCTGACTTTAACAAGCCCCTCAGCGTGTGCTCCAGCGCTGTGCCTGCCACCCCCCAGCCTGGGGGCCCAGGTGTGGTAACAGCAGCTCAGACAGCCACAGGGCAACAGCCAAAAGTCCCTTTGCATATCAGCTCTCAGATGACTGTGAACCAGGCTCGCAATGCAGTCAGAACAGGTAGACCGGCTGTGAGGAAGAAGGACATGTCTCCTGGTGTGAAATCGATTTTAAATGTGTTACATTATTCTGTGTATCATTCACAGCTGCGTGTCACAGTCAGGACCGGCCCACAGCAACAGTCACACCCATTCAGTCTGCAGCACCAGTGGCTTATCTCCCACACCTCACAGTGTGTCCACAGCCCTCCTCCGGTCCGGCTCAGGGTTGCACCCGGGCTGGAGTGGCAATGGGGTGCGCCGCTGTCTCCCTCACCCCACCCAATGTTAGCGCTGCATCCTTGGAAGGTGATGCTTTGAGACCTGTACCAGTCCTGACTGTCAGCCCCGTGAACAGCTCTGCTCTCAATCCCACATCTAACAGCACAGCTCTGGCTTGCAGGCTGGATAAGGATGTCAAGGTTGGATGTTTCCTCAAGTTTATCCTTCAAGTATTTTCAGTTCATGTTTGATCACGGCACAGAATTTGTCTTTGTTCTTGAATATTCTTGGATGATTGAAACACTGATGGTTGGGAGGAGCTGGGACGTTAACACCAACAGGTTTCAGCACAAGTCACTAATGAGGAAGTCTTATTCTGCGCAATTTTTTCCAGTCTTTATAGCTTTCACAAACAATCTGTGGCCGTGATGTTTCTCACTTCTCTAACATGCAGTTCAAAACCTGTCTGTGCTAATAGGAACCTCCTAACACCATTGTGTCAGTCACTAGTTAAGAATCAGACAGTTCCTGGCAGGAGAAAACACCACACCTCTGTCACAGGAGACACTGCAGTTTTCTGACAAGAAATATGCTTTTTGTTGTTGCCACAGAGAGAAAAGAAAAGCCTCCTGAAGCTGTTGTCGTCCAATAAGAAGAAGTCTCGTCCTTCACCCCCCGCCTCTCCCACCCTCGAGGCAGAGCAGGCTGCTACTGGAGAGGCCCTACTACATGGTGCAATGGGCCCCGAAACCTCCCCTCCCTCTAGCTCTGTCAATTCTGTCGATCCTGAACCCACTGTTGCCGTTGCTTTTGCCTCCTCCTCATCATCCTCCTCAGCCATCGAGTCCTCCTATCGAAAATGCAGCGCCCTTGATGGATGTGCACCTATAGCCCCACCTCCTCGTCAGCCGTGCTCCTCTCTGATATCCCAACAGCATGACGCACGCCCTATCATATGTGAGAGGTATATTATCTCGAGCTGCGCCCTGTTCATAGAAAGTGTAACATTATATTACAGGTATCAAGATTTATCACTCGTCATTGTTGCGGTGCGAACCAGGCACTGATTGTGTCTCTGATCACGTCCCCAGGTACAGAGTGGTGGTGTCATATCCGCCCCAGAGCGAGGCCGAGCTGGAACTTAAGGAGGGCGACATTGTGTTCGTTCACAGGAAGAGGGAGGACGGCTGGTTCAAAGGCACGCTACAGAGGAACGGCAGGACCGGCCTGTTCCCCGGTAGCTTTGTGGACAGCATCTAACACACATGATCAGCACCAGCCGAGGGCTGCCAGCCTCCCTCCTGCACATCAAACGGGTCAGCACTCAGAGGTTGCTGGGACTGGACCACCATTGTGACACTTGAACTCATTGAGACCGTTGTGGCTCCGGTCACTGAAAACAAGTGGCTCATGACAAAAGGGCTGCAGGGAAGAATGATGAAAGCACAGTGGACTACGTTAGAGGAGAGCACACTCGTCTCCAACATTTCCTTTCATGGTTATTTATATCTTTGTAACAATTCAGCTGTTTAATGTGTGCCTTGTACTGTTCCTCACTTTATTGTACATAAGGACACAAAGATGATTAGTCCTTAAACAACAGATATGAGCTGATAATATAGATATTTTACACATTTTAACTTATTTCATTAACTGGCCATGTTGTAGTGCAACACATAATCTGGTTAAGCTGGCACATGTCTTATTCTGTATATTCCCACATTAGCTGTACTTCCCTGCCTCTGACAGCCGGCAGAGGTCTTAGTACCCGTTCAGAGCGTCAGCGTACAGGAGGGGGGGTATTAGATGTGGCTGAACAAACGAGCCGTGCCGTCACCACCTGTGCTGCAAAGTAGGGAAAAGAACACGTTCACAGATGTAAGCAGGCATTACTTTAACCTGAGGATCACAAGCTAGATCCATCATATTGCACATTCAAGCACTCTAGCTACAGTTCACAGCCACGTGAACATTGCACATCATGAAATATCTCCTCATAGACTCCAGTTTTTGCTCCTGGCGTGGGTGACACTGAAGAGCTGAAGTCCTTTCCCTGCACCGATAGACTGTTTGCATGTGATTAGTTGTCTGCAGCAGATGGTACTGTTTGTGGCACAAAACACACTCCAAGAGAGACTTTGCAGTCAAGTATTGCTTCCTATGAAGCTTCTTTGTACGTGCTGACCAGATCCAGACGTAGCTCTACATCACAAGAGCAACATAACATTTCAGTAACGGTGCACAACAGATTCTCCTTGGTGTATATTTATGTTGGTTTTAAATTCCACAGAGACTGACACCTGCTGCTTTCAGACAGTCTGTCATATAATTAACCTGGACTCAGAAGGCACACAGGACCACAGTCACCCTTCACCCATACTCTGTACATTATATCTCACTCCCAGTACGACTTGTGGCATTAAAAACTCGGCTAGCTAAAGCACAATGTTTGCCTAAAGTAACAGATCGTTGTATGTCTGGAAACTCTTAAAAAGATGATGTTTTATTGAAATCATTCACTTTGATTCTCTCTTTTTGGGAGGTGGGGGGAGGGTGTTGTTGTACATTATGTCTCAACAAAGTTTTTAATGGTAAGTGTTGTGTTGACTTCAAGATTGCTTGGTGATTGGTGGGGCTTTGATTGTACTTGGTGCTTGAACAGAGAGAATAGGCTGTTTTTGAATCAATTAGAAGAATAGATTCTTCCATCAGATCAAATGTGTCAACATCATTCCTTTATTCATAACGTGTTCATTGGATATATGAATGAAATTCTCTGATAAAATGGTGTTACTAGGTGAGATTACAGACGGATCTCCTTCCTCAACATTTCGTGAGTTTGTGACTTATTCTTGTGAGCTCCAGTCGGACCTGGGAGATCTGAGCTGGTGGTTAAAGACTTTAATGTTGAGGCAATCACTGAAATGTGCCATGTTTGGCTGTTCACTGACCGAATTGGACCCATAGTGTAAAATGTGTGACTTTTTTTGGTTTTATAGTATTTTATTAATTGAGGGGGACCACTGTGTAACTGACTGCTGGAATATATTATTGTATTTTGTTTGAAATTTGAAGAGTCTGGAAAAAGATGGTACGAATCACTGTTAGGACCTTTTTTTGTCTTTGTAAATTAGTATTCTCTTAGAATTAATCTGTCTTTGTCTTGGCAATCACCGCACCAAACTCAGGCTCCGTGCTGAACGCCTCTGCTGAGTGTCTTTTAGTGCGTAGCCTTTTTTACACCTCTGACTTACAGCAACACTCGTTCTTATCATATTGATGTCCCGTACATATTCATGCATTGGCTGCACAGTTCTCAAAACATGAAGCATTTTTTCCAGTTAATGAACTATATTTTCTTTTTTTTGGAATGCATGGCAACACATGATTGCTTGATTCAACTTAACAGATGTTCCTCATGCCAAGGTGACTTACTTGATTTGTTTTGTATCGTAGTTATTATATTTGTCTGAAAATGTTGAAACTGAAATCAGTTATTTCGCACAATTCTGTTATGTGAAAAAAAAAAAAAAAACATTCTGAAGTATGTGAGGGAATAGCACATTTTGTAAAAATCTCTATAACAATAAAAGCTAATGGTTTCCATAGATCCTCAGGCTCAGTCTTTGTTTCATGCCGGATATGCAGCGTTCTCTTTGCCTCATTTTCTCTTTGTGTTTTGCGGTCCACTTGCTGGCAGTGCAGAACTGTCTAACAGGAAAAAAATCAAACTCATAAATCACTGTTGGCGTGAGCGGGTGCTGGTGTCCTCCCATCTCTTCTTTTTCCCCGTCCCAAACCCTGGAAGGCTTCAGATGTATAGATTCTCAGGTTGACAAAGTATTCACTCACAGTGAATTTATAGCAGAAAGGCATTTGTTCCTAATTAAATGTATCTGGGACAAGTCAGGGTACATGTGCTCATTAATGACTGGGGGAGTAAATGGTCCTTGCTGTAAAGGAGCTCCTCCTGTGACTTACACAGAGTCGAGCCTTCCCAGTGTGCTCAGCTGGGAAACACTGACTGGAACTGACAACCACCCTGAGAGGTCACGGAGCTGCACACGGTTCCCGACAGAGGAAGGGTTACCATGGACATACATTGTTCCAGTGTAAGAGTAAATGGTGTGTACATTTATCTCCCACTGTGCGATGGCTTCACACTTATTTCATAGTTCCTGGTCACTTAACTCATTTTTGAGGTTCTCCATCTGACAGAAGTGTGAGTTTAATAAGTGCAAGTGTTGAAGTTGATGTTTTGAAGCACTTGCATGTGGATAAATGTTGCATACACACTGTGTTTAAGTTGATATTTATCATTGCAAAGGCTGGGAAGAGTTCAGGAATTGAGTCTCAAGGTCAGGAATTTCTTGATAATGATCAACCCCAGGGTGTGTCAGTCAGTTCGAGTAACTCATTGAGAGGAGCGCCATTCAAGTCCTTTGTGAACCATTCACTGCACTAGATAACAGAGTAGGTATTCACTGTATATCTGGTATATTATTTGAATACACACTGCAGTTGTTCATTATGCCCTATCTATTCAAGGACGATACAAAGGTGTATTCACACTGACTTATAGGCACATGAGAAATTTTCAGATTCAGAAATAAATCCTAAGAAGCAACTCAGTTGTGGCTTGATTGTAATAATGAAGAAATAAGATGCATACTGGAGACATTCACAAAATGTTGTGAAAGCCTGAACAAAGGCTGAGCACTGAACTGACAAGATGCGCAAGCGAGCAGGAAAGAAATACTAGAAGTCAATGAGTCTACACGGTTACACAGGCATATCTAGTGTGTGTGTGAGAAAGAATAACTACGACCTATTGGTGACCATCATTTGGTGGTTTCAGCGTGTGAGGGTGATAATGTTTCTGTGTCCTGGAGGGTAATTTCAATACAAATCAATTTCTATTTCTTAATGAATGCTGTTGAGCAGAGCAACAACGGTGCTTGTATTTTCCTGCTGCAATGTGGATATAATTCATGCTGCATGCAGCGCAGCTTGTGACTGTGATTTAACCTAAGCACATCAATCCTCCAGTGTGTCTGCCTCTGATGGACGGTCCAGGTGTAGGCCATGGCCACCCACTCTCAGCATTATTCACCTTTTTTTTTTTTTCAGACCAGAGACAGTTTTGCTTTCCTGATGAAATGTGTGTCCTTGGAGAACAATGATACATGAAGAGAAGTTGAGAAAGAATGACTGTAATTAACAGTAAGTAACCTATTTCGGTGT
Source organism: Antennarius maculatus (assembly GCA_013358685.1). NCBI lineage: Eukaryota > Metazoa > Chordata > Actinopteri > Lophiiformes > Antennariidae > Antennarius > Antennarius maculatus. The sequence continues at coordinate 10,643,573 of CM023610.1, read as the reverse complement.
GCAGTAAGGTCACTCTGGCCTGTAGGTATAAATAGACAATCTTTTAAAAGTTAACATCGACACTGAGACAAATTAAACTCTTCCTGTTAAATCAGTGTTCTCAGAAGCACTGTAATAAATGTAAGCCTTGTCTGTCTATACTGCCTATTCTTGCTTAACCAGAAAAATTAATAATGCACATGTTACTACAGTACATGGAAAAGATATTATCGTAATCTTATATCAATATACTGCATTATATTTTAGTGCCATAACAATAAACATTTTTCTAACTTTGATTTTAGGTTTGAATATATGTTCTACTGTCAAGTGTATATATATATGTCACACGACATATATATATATATTATATATATATATATATATATATATATATATACAAAGACATATTGCTATATCGTGATAATTTGTTGATTTAAACAAAAGGGGTTCACAGTATGCAGTTACATTTTAAGGTAATGATTTTGAATATCTTACAGTAAATTGGTGGTTAGTAATGAGCGCTCCTCGGGATATGAAGCTAATCCAGCTGTGAGTTGGATGTAAATATAAATTATAAAGAACAACACAATTTATCAGGATATGATGTGTAAAATGTGTAATGTTTAAAAAAATTTGATTTTATCCTGTAAATTGAAGGCTTTAACATCAAAATACAATAAATTACAAATGTAACACACTTTATCCTGCCACAACAACAAGTTATAACTTGATATGTTTGCATTCGTTACTCCGTATAAAAAGTATCTGTTTATAATAACAAACATTTATCATACGTCAGGAGTGTCTTTTTTATGACATCAACAGGCTTCCGTAGTTTTCCAGGAAGTAACGTGTGACTGTTTCAGTTCAGATCACCAGTGAACTCGTAGTTTCCGCTTATTTTCCGCTGCTTGGAGTTTAAACATGACGAGTTTACACACTCACAGAAACGACGTGAGGACAACCGACCCCTTCGTCCGTTGCTCCATCTACCGACCGAAGACGAGCAACGCAACGACACCAAGAAGCAACATGGCGACGCCCGTCAGCTCACTCTGCTCTCGGTTCTTTTGTCTTTCCTCAATCGCAAAACTTGTTTAGTTGTAGGTTTTGACTCACAGCAGCATAGCAATAAAAGGTAAGTCACAGTTACCTCTTTTAAATACAATACAATGATTTATTTTAGCAGTAAAACTTACGGTAAAAGCAATTAAATATCACACATACAGTATATGGCTGGATCGTGTGATCAAACAGGGACGAGATGTTCGATTTCACCATCATTTCATCATTTACAGGTCAAGGGTGAAGAAGAGTTCATTGGATCACAACCTTTAGAATTCACAAAACAATTTGTTTCATGCAGATCAGTATCATTGATTAAGTTTATTTTTGCTAGTTATCAGACATTTTGGGACTGGGTCCAATGTCAACAACATTAGATTTAGATTAGAAGTTGAAGGACAGAAATGGCTCTACTGAGATGGCCTCGCCGTGCCTGTTAAAAATACCCCTAATGTCAAAATATTTTGCAGTCTGGAACTCGAGGCTGTCCTCGTTCTAACTAAACTGGTGCAGTTTTTTTATATATGATGTGTGTGTCTGTCCGTCCTGCAGCGTCATGTGCAGACTGGCAGTGGTATGTGGAGGTTCTCGGGGTATCGGCAGGGCTGTGTCCCGCCTGTTAGCAGAGAGGGGCTGCAGGCTGGCTGTCATCTCCAGGAATAAAGATGCTGCCTGCGCTGCTGTGGCATCTCTCCAAGGAGGTAGAGGAGCTGAAGTTGTGTCTGCTGCTTTCACTTTTTCATTCTTCTTAGTTTACTTTGACATTTGAATCAATCCCAAAGTGATTCAGACAACTGTGTGAAAACGCACAGACATTTGTGCACTTAAATAGATGAGATACAGCCCCGGGGTACTTTCAGCAGTTACGACTAAACTGTAGTCTTGTCAACATGAATGTACTCACAAACCTGTGTCTGCTCTCCAGCTGACCACGTGGCTCTGAGCTGTGACGTCTCCAAAGAGCAGGAGGTGCAGAAAACCTTTGAGATGATCCAGAAGACCAGTGGAAACATCTCGTATCTGGTGAACGCAGCTGGAATCAATAGGTGAGCTGCAGTTTCTGTTAACAGATCATCATTAACTAATAATCAATTAATGTGTGTGTGTGTGTGTGTGTGTGTGTGTGTGTGTGTGTGTGTGTGTGTGTGTGTGTGTGTGTTCAGGGATGCTCTGTTACTGAGGACTAAACCTGAGGACATGGTGGCTCTGCTTCACACCAACCTGCTGGGCACCATGCTGACCTGCAGGGCGGCACTGCGCAGCATGCTGCACACACAGGGAGCTGCCATCGTCAATATAGGTATTGATCACTGAATCCAGTGGCCTCCAAGATTGGGGTTATGTTGTCAGGTGAGCCACTAGAGGGCAGTGTACATCAACACTACAGTTGATGTACACTGTAGTGTTGATGTAGTTTACATTGTTCATAAAGCGTTATAAACCCCTGGTATGTCTTAGATTTACCACACATGTTGTTACTATTTTTTATTTTTATTTTTTTAAGAAAAGCAGACCAGATGTTTATTTTATTGCGTTGAGTATGTTTCAGTTATAGTATTGTCACATGTAATTTGCGTGTATGGTGTTTGTATCTGTGTGTAGGAACGGATGTTTGTGTTCAGATGATCATTGATGTTTTTGCAGCTATTTTTTATGAACTGGAGCTACAAACACATGACTACCTGAGTGCCGTTCTAGTGAGCACACTCCTTCTTTACCTTTTGGCTTTGCCCTTCAGGGGTCGCCACAGCAAATCAGTTGCCTCCATCTAACCCTGTCATCTGCATCCTCTTCTTTCACACCAACTACCTTCATGTCTTCTTTCACTACATCCATAAACCTCCTCTTTGGTCTTCCCCTAGGCCTCCTGCCTGGCAGCTCAAAACTCAGCATCCTATACTCTTCTTTCTCTTCCTACAAACACACTTTCCTCCTCTCCTTCTTCGACCAACAGTAGTCCAATTTCCACCTGCACCTTGTAGGTGAACAACACCGATGGCGGTCGTTGTTAACCCGGGCCTCGACCGATCCTGTATGGAAGTCATAGGTTTGATTCGCATGTTTGATTTGGCAAAAGTTTTACATCGGAGGCCCTTCCTGACACAACCCTCTGTATTTATCCGGGCTTGGGACCGGCACAATAAGACACTGGCTTGTGCCCACTTGGGGCTACATTTAAACACACAAGATACGTTAAAGCCAGTGGCTGCATTGAGTGTAGGGAAACTTCATTCACAAATCTGTGTGCTCTGCTTTTTATTATGGCTGTTGTCGACAGTAGTCACGCTGTTCGTGTAAAGGTTGCAGTTTTACTTGTCGCACTCGGTCGTCGTGATGGTTTCATGTTGTTTGCAGGCTCTGTTGTTGGTCTGAAGGGGAACGTGGGTCAGTGTGTCTACAGCGCCACTAAAGCTGGGCTAGAAGGATTCACACGCTCTTTGGCAAAAGAAGTCTCTTCACGCAATGTCAGGGTGAACTTACTGGCTCCAGGTGGGGTATGACTCCTTCCTGCATTGTCCTATGTCTCTACTTCTGTCATGTTAATGGTCGTTTTTATAGTTGTGACTCTTGTGGGATCCAGGTTTCATCCACACCGACATGACAGCCGGCCTGAGGGAGGGCGGTGTGGAGCGTACCATTCCGCTGGGAAGGTTTGGAGAGCCGGAAGAAGTGGCCCAGGCTGTCCTCTTCCTGCTGGAGTCCACCTACATTACGGGACAGGTTCTGGTGGTGGATGGTGGACTGCAGTTGTCCATGTAGGGGGGCCTTCCTCTGGAGTTAACTCACCTCACCGGACGGCAGCAGTGAGGACGGTGAAGCTTTGTGAAAACTCTACACCTTGTTTCATGCATAAAGATTTCAAAGGAAGTCGTTTCAGACTGAGATAAAGAGATGAGTAAGCTGTGTTACCCATGACTGAGGAGTAACTCGCTGACCAAAACCTGAACATTTACACGTAGCAAGCCAAACACGGCTGGAGGTGAATGCCATTTGTAGTAGTTATTGTAAACTGTCAAGGATCTTTCTGTACGACACAAAGAGTAAACAAAACTTCTGCATAAGAGACTTGTTGACATAAGAGGCACTAATCTTTCAAATCTCTGCACCATCTTTCTGCTGAGTCACTCCATCCAGTCACAGGAGGCCTGGCCTGTGTGTGTGTGTGTGTGTGTGTGTGTGTGTGTGTGCGTGCGTGCGTGCGTGTGAGAGAGAGAGAGAGAAGGTCCTTTGTGACTAACTGCTGACTCCAGAGTGTCTGGCCCTGTCCAGACCTCCGTGCCCAGAGGTCCTAAATTCAATCAGTAAATTGAACTATGTTGTCTTTTTCCATGACTGTAAAGTGCCCGTTTAGGTTTTTGTTCCCCCACCTCCACATGGAGACCCCCTCACAGCCAGCACATGTTTCCTCTCCACCAGCGGCCCCCTGAACCCACCGCCGCAGGGGCCCGTCGAGGGGCCTCATTGGGCTGCAGCTGGAGGAAATTAGAGGTAGCGGTGGAGGTGGGAGGGGGTATTTTTAGCTCTGGGAATGTTGTGAGTGTCCGGTTACAGCTTTGGACCTGCGGTGTGGATGGATGGGACTGGAGGTGACTGCCATGACGAGATCTGAAGTGCTCGTTCACGGCTTGGAAACATGCTGTTACTATCTGTCGCTTTCTCTTTTACATTCTCTTCTACGTTCTTTTTTCTACTTGTGTTCTAAATGTGAGGTTTTCCCTTTAAACATTGGATTTCATTCATTTCCACTGGTATTTTTGTGTTTCTTGGCATTCTCCCCCCCTTCAGTCTGTAAAAACATGTCACACCATCTCTTTAAGAGTTTAATTTTTATTAACTTTCATAACCTAAAATGATATCAAGAGAACAGTCCATATACAGGCATTGGTTGGAGTAGAAATGTGCAAAAACAGTCACTGTCAGCTGATGCAGGATGTTTGTGAATGAAGATGTCTTTGTAAAACAGCACAGAGGTGATAGTAGTAGCTATAAATATACCTTGCCTTTCACTTTTCACTGGTGTCATGTTTTCTTCCCCTGACGACTGGGAGGATTGTGGTGTTTTCATAAATCCTGGAATAAAGATTGACACTGTACACGTGTCCAAAAAGAACATGCAAAGATATTGTGTATTAAATCTTAAGTGATTGAAGGCAGTAAATATATTTATAAAACCATATGACACAGAAAAAATGGTTTTATCAGTGAACAAAGGTTTGATTGTTAGGAAAAGTCTTATCCCAGTAATTTTTTTTTTCATACAAAAATATAACGGACAATCTGTGATCTGTGTGACAAAATACACTGAAATCTTTCACAGCACCCTCTCTGAGTGACGACATTTCATTTCACACTTAAAAAAAAAATCCAATGGAAAAGAAAAATCACCAAAATGAGACACCATCACCAAAGTTTTCTGTCACTTTTCCCGTTCTTCACATCTTTTCACTCGCATCACAAAAAACCTGCTCTTACCTTCCTGTCTGTTCGACTTCCTGAAGCATTTCTTTTCACCAAACCTCACTTCTTTTCCTAGAAAAAGAAACTACTCTAAACATACCACTTGTAAGGCCCGGCCTTTTCCAAAATCTGTCAGCAACTCTATGACCTGTATGAGACTAACTACAATAAGATACTGTAGGTATGAGCACTGTGCTACACAAGCCCACATGAAAAACCTTTGTGCTCTCCTTCGTCAAAAGAGACGTGATCGGTCTCCTTGAAGTCTTTATTTTCTGGGACGTCCCTCTTCTGCATCACATCAGAGTAGTGTTCTGCATAGATACAGTATGAGTGTGTCATTCAAATAGCACCACATGCATAGTAATTCTATGTGTATTGTTTAAACCTGTTGTTTTTTAAAAAAAAAATCCCTACAGACATGAGAGGCACTTAATAAGACCGCCTTATCCACAACAGTTCACTAAACATGATCTATGAACAGTCTTTCCTCATGGAAAACACTTCAATCGATTTCTAGGTCCAGTTGACAAAATGAAACTTGATGGATTGTGTAATATTTTGTTATTTGGTTGTGTTTTTCTATATAAACATGAAAACCACCACTGCCCCTCCACCCTTTCATTTGTTATCTGCAGTTCAACGGTTGACTCCCTCAGGCAGACCAGGTTATATTGGTCTCAGGAGTGCTTGGAGCAAGGGCAGCTTTCGGTTTGGGTTTTTTTTTTTTGGGAGAGTGGAGTGACATCCCAGGGGTGTCTACAGGTCGTCGCTCTCCACCAGGCCTCCGGGCTGCAAGGGGCTCGAGTCGGGGAAGAATGCCGCCTTCACGTCCAGCCCCCTCTCTGTCAGTGCTGCGTAGCGGCTGGTGGAGGGACGCACCTTCTTGGGCTTGGGGAGGTGAGGCTGCTGCCACTGAGCTGTGGATGGAGTAGAGTTGGGGTTAGTAGTGGGTGGAATCGTGTGTGTGTGTGTGTGTGTGTGTGTGTGTGTGTGTGTGTGTGTGTTTCTGTCCCTGAGTCTGAACTCACTGTGGACGTCGAGGCGAGCGGTGCTGGAGACGATGCCAGCTTCATTCTTGGCCGACACGGTGTACCAGCCAGCATCTTCCTTCATGGCCGGCTGAATGATCATGCACAGGTAACCACAGTTATCCTGGTGCATGCTGGGAAGGAAAATAAATTAAAGGTATTAGCTACAAAGACTATCGAATCATTTTCAGTTGCAAAGAATTTTACACATTTAATTCACCTGATTCTGTCTGTGTTGTGAGTGAACGACTCATTCTCTCTTTTCCAGAAGATCTGTGGGTAGGGAACGCCTGCAATGCGACACTCCAGCCGCACAGGATGACCCTCAGCCACACTTGTGTTCTGCAGCTTCTCTGTAAATGTAGGCACCTTGTGCATCTCTTTAGCTGTGAAAGGAGAGCATTTAGTGAGTAATTTCCTCGCTTCAGATTATACCAACACGTGTCCTGCCTGTCTGCTTCTGTTTACCTGCAACAATGAGTTCCAGGTTAAAGGAGTTCTGCCCGGCCCGGTTGCTGGCGATGCAGGTGTAGATGCCGGCATCGCGGCTGGTCACGGGCTCGATGACCAATGAGTGAACGCCGTTTTCTCTCACTAGCATCTTGTGGGCAGAGTCAGGTCTGATGGTCTGTCCATTCAGCTGCCAGATGAGGTCGGGGGTGGGCAGGCCGCTCACCTGCAGGAGGTTACAGGAATGAAGTCAGGTTATTAGCTGCATGGGAGGTTAACTGTGTGGGAGATGTAAGCTTATTAGATTAGTTCATCGTGGGAATAAAGTACATCACATAAAGGAGTCTCTCTAACTTTGCAGACAAGCCCATACATGTGTTATTTTTATTATTATTATGTTATTCGATGTGAAAAAAAGCAGCATTGACAGATATCAGCAAGAGGACCAGACTAAGCAGGGAGTATTTCTGGAGACCGACAGTATAATTATAGAAGACGGGACATTCTAAGTACGGAAAGTCTGGAAAGTCACAGCTGATCTGGGAATAAATATTTGCTATAAATATCCTTGACATTAAAGGCCCAGAGGGAACAGAGGCTCTCAGTTTATTTCTGCCTCACATAAAAATACAGTTTTTCTAGTGAGTTGATTGTGTCTCTTTATTACATGAGCCAGATTTCAAAGAGTTTCCAAGTGCTGCAGGCTAGAGGAAGGCAAGGTGATGACGAAGGAGATAAAGAAGCACAATGAACACAATGGTGACCGGGGAAATAAACGTAGAAAAGCTGATCCCACTTAATCCCTGAAAAATGACGTCTGTGCAGTCTTTACTTTGAGACATTCACAACTCAAGGAAGTGATGAAACGTGTCATCTGCGCTAGTGTTTTATTCCCTAAAGAAGTTGGAATGCACAGGAAGGGAAAGGTTTCTTTGGCAAAGTAGACATGGAGCCTCCGTGAAAGCAATACAGACACTGAATTAAAGGGCGGAACCAAACTGTTTCTCTGTATTACTATGATTAACATATTCTCTTTGGTGCGGGCATTTTCCTTTGAGTTATGTCTCAGATATTCCAAATTTTCTTGCCTCTGTCAAACAGCAGCAGCACAGACCAGATACAGTGTTCACCTGCAGGGTACAGAAGATGGCTCTTAACTCTTCCACTAATTTAAATCCAATCTCATTTAAGCCGACTGTCAGTAAACAGGCTGAGGTAAACTCAAGTGGCTTTGAAGCTGAAGTCAGATATAAAATGACTTGTGCACATTAAAGTTTATAGCTTGACATGCCAAACCAGACCAAAAACACAGCATATAATTTCTCTTTTCTCCTTTCAAGTTCAAAAACGTCCTTCGGTGAGCAGCACTGTCTCCCTGGACTTCTATGAATCTTTGACCGGCAGAGGAGGAAGTGTGATTCTACTGGTCAAATGTGTCAAAGTCCTCATCCTCATCATTAAAATAATCATGATAAAGACTTTGACCTGCTTGCCTCTCATCATGTGGCCAGGTTCACACTCTATAAAGTAAGAGTTTTCACCTTGCAGTCCATCCGACACAGCCGGCCCTCCTGAACGATAAGGTCACCAGGTGCCTGCAGGAAGTGGGGGCGGAAATGACGCTCTTGGATGTTATCGTTCTCGTCGCCGCTGTCTCTAGACCTGGACCTGGGTCTGACGGAGAGGAAACCACAGAAGATTAAGATTAAATATCAGCAGCTGGATGACGTGCATTTTAAATTTATATTTGTAATACTTCATTAGATTGAACCACCCTTTCAGTAACATGTTTTACACGTGACTGTTCTCAAATTCTATAAATATGAAATACTCCTACAATAATCTTTCTTGAAATAGGAAAATGGTCTGTTTTATACTCTTATGTCCTACGTCCTTCCACTCCTTGGTTTCTTTCTGAGACCATTCATAGCAGGTCAGAACCCACAGATGTTCATGTTGCCCTGTCAGGATGACCACTCTGCACGCCGCTCTGCACACTAACCAGGGAGGGAGGAGGGAGGAGCACTGATTGTTATCTTGACCTCTCCTTTTGATGAAAACATCTTAGAGCTCAGTGATTTTTATTGCGATAACAGTTCACAAGTGTGTTTTTCGTGCTGTGAGGAACATCTGTGATCTTCTGTACTTTTTTACCTCCGATATCTCGACTTGGGTGAATGCATGCTGTATATACAAACTGATCAGACCACTTGAAAACAGAAAACAGCAAGCAGGTGTTCCTTCTCATTAATAGAGAGTTTTTGTTCTTCATGGTGTTCAACAAAGGAACAACTTGGACTGATCTCACAGCAAACGTTTGTGCAAACTGCAGCCACTCGGAACGTTTCACGTCAGATTAACACAAAGCAGAACAGCGAGTGAGAGCAGACTCGGTGCAGATGGTGATCAGCCTCCTCTCAGAGTTGAGTACGACATCGAGACGTTCCGGATCACCTTTCCTGGTTGTCGTCATGCAGCCCTCACCTGCGCATGTGTCCGGGTGCGGAGCGCTGGCTGCGTCCTCGCTGGTTCACAGCCTGGACCATCATCCTGCCGGTGCAGCTCACCCTGCCCTGAGGGGAGGACAGACGCCAGGAGGGAGAGTGAGGTTATGAGGTGCTGACACTCCACTCCATTTACCAGCCGCAATCAGATCAGGAAGAGGAAATAAAATGTGAGTGTTAGATCACAAAAAGCTGTTAGCAGGCCTGGAGCGCATGAATGTTTAACCCTCTTTGGGGCTTTAACAAACTCCTGTCTTGTTGAATATCCTCTTCCAAGGTAGAGACAGTGTATACACAATTTAAAAAAAAAAAAGAAATTTCCTGTCGCATTTGATCATGCTATTTGTCGCTCAGCTCCTGTATGCCCACCTCGGGGTTTCCTGCCATGATGGTGTAGTTGCCGTCATCGTCCAGGGAGGCTGCAACGGTGTGCAGAGAGCAGGTCCCATCGGCGTCACGGCTGATCCGGTAGTGCTCGCTCCTCTTGGAGATTTGCTTGCCGTCTTTGAACCAATAGACCTAGGGAAAAAAGAGAAGATGGACCAAATATAAAAGGAGTTCTGATATAGCAGACTGACCTTCAGGGGGTAATAGGTGAAAACACCTCCACCCCCTCTCTCTGCTGTCTTATTCCTTATTCTGATGCCTGTCATCAGCTGGTCATTACTGTGGATAGGCAGCCAGGGGCAGAATGCGTTGTTGGAAAAGGCCTTCCCTTATCATATCAGAGAACACACGTGCAGTATCTACATGTTCTATCACATCACTATCATTAAAGGAAGCCAATAATTTACCAATGATCCAATATGACATGTGGCTGATATTAAAGACATTATGGCCATAAAGCCAGAGTGATGACCTTCACAGAACATGTCTTTACCTTTGGCTTGGGGTCTCCTTTGACCTTGCAAGAGAAGGTGACCGGCATGCCCTCAAAGACTTTGTAGTGTTTGAGCTTCTGATTGAAGGACGGGGCCACCCCCTGGCCGGCGGAGTCTTCATCGTGCTGCACGTCATCATCCGATTCTTCCACTGATGAACGCTCCAGCCGGAATTCAATCTCACTGATCAGGCGCTGCTCGAAGCTGGAAACTTTGTATTCCTGCACACCAGGGGAAGGAGATAGAGACATTTAGAAAGAGCCTGAGACAGAAAATACTACAGCAGGTTGGTGAGATTAAGTGGGAAAGGCAAGAACATTAAGGAACGTGCAGAAAGCTCCCAATAAAAGTATATTTGTCCCAATTTCTCAAGCACTCATTAACTTGTCTTCATGATCACCAAACTGCCAACTTTCTCCCATTTCTCTAATTCGCCCGGCCTCCTTCCCAACATTTCCATCAATCTCTCATCAGCACAGCTCGGTTGAAGCAAAGGGAACATCTGCGGAGCTGCGTGGTCTGATGACACATCATGCAGATAATGACAGGCCTCGAACGCAGCTGCAAAACCAGCATTTATCCTCCTGAACTCACTCCTCCGCAGAACGACAGCAATCACAAACGTGGCTCATTGTGATCTGCTGAGGTGTCATCGTTGTGGGACAGCTGCAGCCTCATGCATCTCTGTGAAACCTTATAAATGTTCAATTCTTGCCTAAATCTCAGATGTAATCATTTTTACAGCATGCATTGCAGACAGATCAAAGTGCAGTGTGGATAAAAGCAAGTGTGCCAACTTGTGTTGCAAGTTTGAACGTGCTTCATTAACCGTGTCATCTCTAACTAGCAGCATTTACTGACAACATCCCAAAAGGTGCAGATTTCAAGCTGGGCTTTGTGTTCTGTGTACACTGTACTGTCAATGTGTAACCACAGGCACAGAGCACTTCTGCCTGTTGTCTGCATTTGCTCCCTTATCAGCTGATTCCCAGGCCTGATCCTGTCCCACTCAAAGTGAACTAACTCAGTTTAGTGTGTGACTTTTTACACAAAGTGAATGAGAAACCTGGAAGGTGATAGAGAGAAAAAAAAGGTTTCAAAAACCTTTTGAAGGAATGATTCTCTATCGGACCGTTTGTCATCCTGTGGAGAGAAACAGGCTGTTTTGTGTTGTGTTGTGTTCTTGTCACTGTGCATCACACAGAGTGGGAAACACACACATGATGTTCACACGTGTTCACACACACACAATCTCTTACCTGCTCTCACATATCATTCAAATTCAAGTTTTAGTGTCAAATTCAAGCATGTGGCGGCCACAGCCAATCAGAATGCTTCACATCGTGGTGGGAGGATGCAGGGCTAACTTGTAGCTTCAACTTTATTATGGTGGTGGATTAGATCACTGAATGAATAAAGGATTAACATAAAGAACCATTTGTCAAAAATGCTGTAGTATTGTGAATGAACCAACAGTGAATGGAGACACTGATTGCACGAAACGTTTTGCAGGCTGACAGCCAGACGTCGGCTCCATGAGCCGTCAGGTGGTATTATTCCATAGCATGTTCGCAGCAACGCTTGTTTCTGTCTGTGTGCATAAACAGAGCTTTTTATGGAGGACTCTGGAGGACTTAACAGTGTTTATACCCGGGTTTCATAACTCACTCAAAATGTTTACACTGGTGGGGGAGCCCCTCTGAATCCACAGTATATGAAGGAACGCCAGTAGATGCATGATCGGAATGACTCCAGCAGAATAGTTGGGTGATCATGTGATGCATGTGCAGCAGTGGCATTAGTACCAGAAACACAGAACCGGTTGTGTGGCCATGGCGGTCAATGTCTCCAAGTGGAATCACAAGTGAGTTTGTGAGTGTGTGATTTCCCTTTCAGGGTGTGTGTGAACCCACGGAGCCACCGTACCTGTGTTACGGGCTCCTCCTCTGCGTCCTGTGTGTTTAAGACTGTGGCAGCGTTGTCAGCCCCCAGCAGTCTGCGAGCCATCTTCTCCTCATAGGTTAACCTCTGGAAGCAGGGATTAATGGGGTCAGCCGGGGTTAGTGTGTGAGTAGCAGAACCAACTCCTACACACCATCAGCTAGCTACCGTATCAACAGCTTCTGTTAATCACAGATGTCATTACATATGGAGAGGACACTTCTCTATTTGCAGAGGCTTATGGGTTGTAAACCTGTTTATTTGCATGAATAGATGGATGACCTGTTAATCTATGTTACTGAACACATGCATTCCCTGCAAACACACAGCTGTTTCAGTGACAAACAAAACACACACACACACACGCACACACACCTGTTGGCCATTGCTTATGCGCTCCTCTTTAAAGCGCAGTTTCCTCTCCAGGTCCTGGATGACAGCGTCCTTCGATCCTTGGATGTCCGAGTCAGAGGTGATGCGAGGTGTCCTGGTGACGGGGGACCTTTTGGGGAAAGCTTTACTGAAACGATAACACATGTGACATATAAGACATATGACATATAACACATAGAAGTCAGTGCACTCTGCTCTGTGACACTCGTGCTATCTCACTAGATTGCAACTCCTCTTCCCTCTCACATCCACCCTTATCTAGACATGTCCAGCTATAGCATTCCACAATACGTCCTCTTATCTCTCACATGTGCAGCAGGAATGTCAGGGTGAGAGGGGGATCATGGGGGGGGGCTGTTGAATGATGGCTGGCTTGAAGGTGAATGTGGAATGCCCTTGATGGAGGGTAAAGAAATAAATAAATCTCTCCCATCAGAAGGAGATTATCTCCAAAACAAGAGATTTTTATCATCTAAGCTAATACACAGAGCCCAGAATCTAATCCAGGGAGGCTGCGGTCCACATGAGCTGCGTGAGGAGCTCTGTGAGGTGATGGATCCTGACAGCTTACACTTTTTTCACAACACCAGCGAGTTCAGCCTCTGAAATATGAGGGTCCTCTGAGATCCTTGTGTATATGGCATATGGAAAATAAAGTTCTCGCCCCTGGAGGAAGTTGGTGAGAACACATACACACCCCTTGCATCTATGTGTGTGGTTTTCTATGTTTAAAAAGGCTTTTTAGTTTGTATCTTCCTGTAAACACGCTGTGAAAAAATGTAAACACGTCATCTTCCATCCAGCAGATATCCTCTGTTAGCTGGCAGCGAGTTTATCTGATGGGGAGCTCCAGTCACTCGAACGTGTGTGTGTGTGTGTGTGTGTGTGTGTGTGTGTGTGTGTGTGTGTGTGTGTGTGTGTGTGTGTGTGTGTGTGTGTGTGTGATTCTTACACAGTCCCATTGCCTTTAGGCAAGCCCAGGGCATTGACGGTGGGGCTGCTGGGTGATGAAGGTGTGGTCGGCAACACAGAGGACAGGAAGCTGGAGGCTGGAGACGGAGGGACCGAGGAGAATGGCGAGGACATATCTGAGTAGACTGGAGATGAAGAGACAGGTGGAGGGGGAGGCGGCGGGGGAGGAGGGAAGTCTTGGGCGGGGCCTGATGGAGAGGAAAGGTTGGAGCTCAGGAAGGGCGGAGGTGGAGGCGGGAATGAAGGAGAGGTCGGAGACTCCACGCTGGTGGCCTTAGTGAAGGTGGGCATGGTCACCCTGTTGAAAGGCTTGTGTGAGGCGGGGGGAGATAAGGGGGAGGACAGACTGGATGCAGAAGAGCCAGAGGACTGGGTGGCGTAGCCCGCCCCCCCGGGGATCTGAGCAGCGATGAACTGCTTGGGCCGGGCGTAGTTGAAGGTGCTGGCCTGCATGGTCGAGTTGCTCTCCAACTCCTGGAACGACGGGGGAGGGGGAAGAGGTGGAGATGGCGGCGCAGGTGGGGGTATCTCCTGGGGTGGTTGGTGAGGTGGAGGCGGGACTTCCTGGTTCTGCTGCTGCCAGTTGGCTGCTTCCTGCTGCTCGAAGAGAATCTGGTCCTGCAGCTGCTTGAGCTGGGAAGCGTTCCTGCAGCAGAAGAAAAATCATCATTAGTGACGATTGCCAGGAGTTAAGGACAGTTTTCTGAAGAGAAATTCATTCTTCATGGGGGCGGGGCCACTTTAAAAATGTTTCAAAATCATGCTTGTTTTGGATTGATGCATGAAACCACTGCCAGGTCTCCATCCAAATGTAGTCAGAACACAACTGGTAGAAATGTTGGCCGCCAGATGTGACCATAATTGACGTCGAGTCAGAATGTCACCTATAGAGAGGAACCAGGTTAATTCCTGGAGATAGAATGCATTCTGAGGCCGACATCAGCACGTGCTCATGAGTCGGACCGTTTCAGCAGGAAGTGAAGAGTTTCTCTTCTGGTCTGATGGTGATAAATTGTCGGACCCGAGTCTGAGAAGTGTTGTGTCGACAAATTGCGCGTGTGTTCTGGTGTGTTCTGGGAAGGAAACCGCTGCACCAGCAGCACAGCCTGATAGGTTATCAGCTTCCAGCCTTTAACAAAGACTTGTTAAAAAGACAGCCTGTCGACAATAAGTCAAGCATGGTGGAGGAACGAGGAGATAAGTGCAGCAGCAAGAAAACCGGCCCTGTTCTAACAGCAATTTATCCTCATGCTGGGTGAACTGGTCTGAGCCCAGGCCTGTTTTTTTTCATCCCAGATGTGAGACACACACACGCACGCACGCACGCACGCATGCACACACACACACACACACACACACACACACACACACACACACACACACACACACACACACACACACACACACACACACACACACACGCACACACACACACACACACACACACACACACACACACACACACACACACACACACTCGAGATGTGGCTTTCTTTCAGTGATGAAAGAAAAACACGATGGTGTGGTGTCGTTTTGCCAGGGATGTGTCCTGATGATGAGTGTTTTTTCAGAGAGGTGTAGTCATCCAGTGGCTCCCCCGGTTAGCGTTATTCACCGCGTGATCACGTCACCATGGGGGGGGGGGGGGATGTTTTCAAATGTCGGTCATCAACAGTTTTTATTTTCCTCACTGAAACCAGCTTGACACACTCTTCTTATGGATGTGGGAAAAGCATAACATATCTGTGTGTGTGTGTGTGTGTGTGTGTGTGTGTGTGTGTGTGTGTGTGTGTGTGTGTGTGTGTGTGTGTGTGTGTGTGTGTGTGTGTGTGTGTGTGTGTGTGTGATTCTGATGAGTTTTTCATCTGTGCATCCTAGGGCTACATGTTGTCAGGATTCCTCTGGGGCTGACTTCACGTGTCTAAATCCGTTCCAGATGTTGAATAATCAGTGGCGTCTTCGGACTATTTTTCATCTGAGACTGCACTTAACCCCCCCTACCCCCTTTAGTCCACCACCCATATACATTTGCAAACAACACCACATAACTGACAGTTGTAGCCTAGTGGAGCAAACCCACCACCCAACCTAACATCAGGCTGCTATCCTGGTCCAACAGCCCCCAGAGGAGGTTTCACAAGACCAAATAAACCCTAGAAAAGCCTCCATTGCCATCATTCTAACAACCTGGATGTCACCTCACATGACTGAGGTTAAACAAGAGCCTACGGTGCATCCAATGCGTCCTGCTCTCTGTATACATTTGTCCTTTACATCCCCAGCAGCTCCGTCCAGGCCTCCACCAAAACAGAGCTTTTACAGGAATAGTTTGGCAGCTTGTGGGACTGGCGGCGCTCGGCGGCGGTTTGATTCCTTTTTTGGCTGTGTTCTCAGAGCATCGGGGAGAAGCAAACAGGCCGTTTGCTGGAGCAGAGAGGAAACACACTTAATTTCCTCACAGCGTCACCCCCCTCCAGCGAACCACAGCTTTACTGCCTCAGCATGAAAGACCTTCAAGACCTTTACTGAGTTCACCTCTGCATCCGACACATGGCGAAGGCATGTTAGTGAAAAGCATGGCACTGTTTAGGGGCTCTGATTTTAAGATGGTTGAATATATAAAAGTTTGATCATGAGGCGGTGGGTTTAAGGGAAACACCTTAAAAGGTGCTTTCTATATATAGAATCTGCAGTTAAACTTCAGTTTGGTCACGTTAGTGTTTCCTGAGCGCTCGTGTTTGTGATCACATTGCGTGAAAAGGTCAGCTCGTATAATTTGCAGCTGCATGAATAGTTTTATGGCCCACTTAAAGATTTACATCAAACAAAGGACAGGGTTCACCCAGACCCTGCAGCTCCCATCACCCAGACCACAGAGACCAGGATGAGGTCGCTGTGTGGACTCAACGTCTTGCCTTTTCATCCCAGCTGTGTTCCGTTGTAAAACCTGACCTGTGTATTGTGTAAACCGTGACTAGCGATCTACAAATGGGTCAAGCGGCAGACCAAACCTTCACTTCTCTTTTGCTCTTACTCTCTTTGCGGTGGATGAATTAGGCGGGAAGTATTCCTCTGTGCCCATGCCAGCGGCCCAGACCTTTACTGGTCTGGGTTTGGTTTGGGCCGACCGGCCCACAGAGCACCAACCTCTGTTGAGAGACATTGTCCCGTAAAACACTGTTCCCCTTATGTCCCTCCCTCAGCACCTCTTTTTGCCCTAATTTTGGTATAAATAGACAAAGCAGTTTTGTCTTCCCATTTCGATCCTGGAAAATACTTTCCTAGGGCAGGACCCTGTCTATAAATTCTTTAATGAGGCAGAGAGAGAGAAAAAAAGAAGGGTAGTAAAGGCAAAGATGAATCTGGTCTGGAGTAACTTTGTCTCTTTGGTTTCTACACGGTAGAGCTCAACAAACAGATGCAGGAAGGGATTAAAAGTAACATAATTCAAAGTGTGTTTTACAGGCCGGTGATGTATCAGTCAGCTGAGGTGTGCCAGATGCAGTGGGTCTTAACCGGAGGCATCTCACGCTCATAAAAACACACCTAAATATCTCAAATGGTCGTGTTTATTTGGTCCCGCTTGCTGGTGAGAAACTCATCCGCTGCTGCACCACCTATGAAGTGCCCCAGGGGGCCATCCACACCTTTATCCACCGCCCATCTCCTTCACTCCGCAGGAAAGAAGGAGACTTGGCCAGCTTAAGCATGTCAGGGGGGTAGGAAGTAGCGGAGTGTACACAGGGAGTAATGCGGGATTTCCTTCTGTAAACAACAACATGAGGCAAACTGAGGATGTGTCTGTTCTCTTTAAAAGTCTGAAGGTGTTTAGAAACAGAAAAAAAGAAAGAAATGAGATCAGGAGTAACCAGGCATGTCCTTGGCCATACAGCGACTGGAACAAGGTCAAGGCTTTACTGGGTGTTCTGGCTGGTTTCAGTCTATAGGCGCGCAGTGTGTTTGCATTACACCTCCATATGTTTGTTTCTGCTAACACCTGTCGCTAGGTAACAGTGTGACCTTATGAATTCTATCCAAATAGTCCACCGGAGCTGTTATCACACCTACAACACAAACACAGCCGTGGAAACCCTGCTTTAGATCATTACACACACCCTTAAAGCGCTTCATCAGGACTGTGATTCAGAACAGGAGGTTGTGACAGCACGCAGGAGTAATCACCTAGAGGCTTTCTGCTCACACACACACACACACACACACACATACGCACACACACACGCACACACCTGCTGCACAGCTTCCTTACTGCTGAATATTACCTCATCACAACTTGTTTGATGCCCCTGAGCAGGAACTTCATCTATCGCTGATATCTGAGCGGCGGTTAAATCTGAAGACATCCGCCTCATTATTATAAGGAAATGTTTTTACGTTTGTAATGATGAAACAGTTATAGAGAAGAGTGACACATCTCAACTGTAACACATGACGAGGCAGGAAAAACCATCCAGACTGATCCGAACTATACATGAAGGAGTCTAAAGAGAATGCTCCACATCACACACACACACACACCCCGACCCCTTCCAACAGAAAGCAGGAAAGAAAAAGGAGTTGCTCCAAGTTTCCAAGAGCATCTCAGTATAATCTCAGGCTGTCTGACTCTGCTGCTGCTGGCAGAGCACAATATTCAATGTGTCCCACATACGAAAGAGTGTTTTACTCTTCCTCAGCAGCCTCTTCCTCATCAGCTGGCATGTTCCCTCTGTCTTTGTTCTCCTTATTTTCAACTCCTCTCTTCCCCTGGTACCCCAGCCCTCCCTCGTCTTCATTCTCTGGCTCTAATTGCACACACACCACATAAAACAGAACCAGACTGTGCCCCCCCCCCCCTCCTTAAATGTAGGAGTAGAGGTTTTTTTTTTATTCCAGGCAACAGCTCTCTGCTGCTCCGTTCACCCACTTTCTCCCTGCCCTACTTTCTTTCTCCTGGTTTTATTCTCGCCCTCGCTTTCTAACTGGGCTCATATTTCATATCCTCGTGTAGGTGAGGAGGGTTCTCTCCATCCATCCCTCCCTCTCCCCCCCCCGCCCCACTCCTCCAAATTTCTGCTCTCTCTGTCCATGTGAGACTTTTTTTTTTTTCATTCTTCATAAGAATGCTGAAAACATTCTTCCCTGGATTGGAGTGGTAAAGACATCGCCATCAAATGGGATTAGCAGCAGGAGTGGAGAGGGGAAGGAAGAGCCAGAGGAGAAACAGAGGCAGTAGAGAGAGAGGAGAAATCAGCTGGTGGGAGTGTTTTTGAAGCTTTCTAACTAAACAGACCCCATTGTGTTAACAAATCCCTCCGACTCCAGTGAGGAGCTCTGCAAACAACCGAACCCCTCCACATAAACAGTGTAGGTCTGCATCCCAGTCACAACACCACACAGGGATGCCACTCTTTCTCTCTACAGCCTGGACTCTCTGCCTTTACCCGAGCATCCCGTGAATGAATGGCTTCCACTCACCCGATCCGGAAAACACATGATTTAAATAACAACAAGCTGGCCCAGCAGAGCAGAAAACACACATTCTTATATCCTCGGTTTTCTTCTGCCTAATTCAAATTCAGCTCCAACTATTTGTCTGTAGTATCTTTACATTTAAAAAGCAATTTTAAAAAACTAATAATAGCACAACTGCAATAACAAAACTTTTGAAGAAAATACATTTTCAGGCCAAAATTGCTTTAAAAGTTTCTTGAGAGCTCAAAGTCTAAAGTCGAAGTAAAGCATCACTGAGTCTGTCTTTGAACCATCAACCTTGTGTAACTCAAACACGCAGTCATCCTCTACTGAGGTTAAAGTTTTACCTTTGGTGTTGTGGTGTCGGTGCAGCGGCGCTGATATTTCCCTGCAGCAGTAAAGTGTGTTGCAGTGCTGCTCTGCCAGGTATGAGCAGCATATATAGAGCTGTGAGCAGCCAGACGGTGACAGAAGCTCTCCCTCCCTCTCTCCCTCCCTCTGCATGAGTCAGTCAGTCTGGGAGCTCCTCCTCTTCACAATAAAATAGCCTGTCTGAGACTGACCCCTTTCAGAATAAAAGCTCCCACATGTAATTTATGGTTATGGACAGTTCATAGAAAAGCAGAATGACAGACAAAAGTATCCTATTGCTTGTGAAAAATCCTTTTGTGTTCAAATCATATTGTGTCCTGACACCAGATGTGATGATTGAGGTGAAAGAAAGGAAGATAGATTTAAGAAATTCATCACATGAACAGTTATGTCAGTTTCAGGTGACTCAAATTAAATGCAACCATTGTAAAGCAGCATTTAACACAACACCCTGCCTGGAAATAAAACCCACGTTCTAACAGAGAACGATTATCTGTTACTATTACCTGTATGCTGAGTGTATTGAACATGGTGTTTTTATGTAACACACACACTGCATCAGACCTTTGTCCGTCTGCCACTGTGTGAAAACACTCCCACAGATCTGCTTTCATTCAACGAAATAAAACACAAACATTCAATTCACCAATCACAGAGTTTTCTTCTTCATTCTTATTAGATTAAGCAAAACCGTTTCGGGAATTTTGTCAGTTCTATTTTTATGTGTAATACTTCTATATTTAGAGCCGGTGTGCGTTTTCCAGGCCCCTGATGAGTCACAGAGTGTTGATGGAGGCGGGAGGCCCGGGATCCTGTCCACTGTGGTGTTGATGGTGTGTGATTGTGTCGGCGTATTGGGGAAAGGTCAGAAAGCCATTAGCGGAGGGTCCCCCCCTCTCTTTAGAGGTGCGAGTCATTCCCTGACTGACTCACGGACACTGAGAGGCGAGTCAGAGCGAATCTGCATTACTTTCACGAGTGTGTCTACACTGTGACACGCTCGAAGTAAAATCCACAAGTGGAAGTGGTGTCTGCAGGAAGATTAAGTCTCACCACTCATGCAGCCACACACACTGTTCCAACCCACAGCTCAGCTGGGGTCAGGATCTAACAGGAGGCTGATCGACCTCATCCGGAAACAATGTGATTCTCAGTGTGTGTGTGTGTGTGTGTGTGTGTGTGTGTGTGTGTTTACGGTAACGTGTATTTAACCAATGTGTTTCTAGTATTTAACATACCAGGGTGTTCTTACTAAGGAAGGAGTCCTCTCTCTCTGAGGGGATCACTGAGGCCTGCTAGTTTCCATGCTGTCAACTCCCAAGCATACACCCGGGTCTCTCGCTCCCCTCGTCCCTCTGCGTGTTTGTATCACTCCGTTTTCCCTCTGCTCACCCCTCTTTCCTCCAGCCTCTGTCTGTGTAATGAAGGTCAGCTCCAGCAACTCTCTTCCTTATTTGGAAAGTTTCTCCATTCCATGCAGGTCATTCTAGCCCAACCGACCAATCTGGTGGTTAGATGGTCTGGTGGCTCAGCCAATCCTGTGTCTCCCATGTCCTTTTAAGGACTGCCCATCTCTGACTCTGGAGATTGATATGAAATAATCTGCTTTTCCTGCTGTTGAGTGACTTCATTTTGCTTTTCCTTTTTCCTGTTGCCCAAGCACTTTCTCCCCTTCATGACAGCGAGCTCTCTTTCTACATTTTTTTACATTTGATCAGAAACCTCTTGGACCTGCCTTCAGGAAAGCAAAGATATTAATTAATGAACTGATCAGCCAGTATTTGACCCCCATATTTATTTTGATGCTTAAAGAACCTCAAGCTAAATTATGTGTGAGTAGCCAGTGCCATATGTGGTGGTTTATCTCCAATGTTTCCCACTATCCATAAAACCGCAAGCAACACCTCGACAAGAAAGTGATTGTTAATACTTCATTAGAGAGTTCACGACTTACACCTCATAAACACAAACACACTGCTGAGAGGAAGCTCTGAGTCACAGCGCAGATATGCAACGTATCCTGGCAGCTGGACGTCTTATTCAGCTACGCAACACAGAGGGATATAGGACCTGCTTTAAATTCTGTACAACAGGCCCAACACATCCTCCTGGTAAACTGGTTATAAAGAGAGAAGTGCAGATGAGGACAGCCAATCACCTGCTGAGGCTTCACACTGTAAATACACGTTACACATGTGTGACAGTGGGAGACAGATGAGGCCAGTTGGCAAAGTGCAGTTTGTTGCCTTCAGTTTGCACACTGTCCCCCTGACAACAGCCTCAGTGGGGTTAAAGCGGTTTGCAGCTACTGCAGAAATCATTTAATCTGAGTGCTAAGGCAATTATATCAGCATGGATTGAATGCTGTAAGGTCACCCTGCATGCAAAAGTTGTCGAGGCTAATCCTCCTCTTTACCACTAACATATAACATAAAAGTGGTCAGCAATGTCTTTGGTGTGCTTAACCAACTCAGCACCTTTGTGTTTAGGACTTTGGTAATTACATCATATTAAATGATTTCAATCGTCAGATAATGCAATAAATTCATGCCTGGACTGCAAAAGCCACATTTGACAAACTGCTAGTCAACTTGGCTGAATGTTATGGAGGAGATATAAAATAATCATGAATACTTAAAAAAGTTTTACAGGGGTTGTCTCGTGCCAACAGAAGCGATGTCATGCCTCACGCTGTTCCTTGCATAGGAAAACAGAAGCTGACAAGATCCGTTCTAACAAGGTGAATGGTTTAGCGGCAACCAATGATGTGAATGTGTGACTTCACCTCCGACCTGAGGCCTGGGATCGGTGTATGTCCAGTGTAGAAATAAAGAGAGAACTGGCACTGAAGCAGACCAGTGTTAGCATATTAGCATGTTTAACAACAATAATGTATATTGCGTGATGGCATGACAAGATGTGACTTTTAATATGTTAATAAACTGTATCACTATAGCTTATCAATATCAATATACATATTAATCTTAACATTTGTTTCCATTTTCATAAGAAGGAAAACAATGAAGCAATGAACATTGTTTGTTAAGGATTTTTTTTTTTTTTTTTATAAGTGTGCATAATGAACACATACTAATTCTAATTCTAATTCTGAATATCCCAGTTTGCAGTCTGTGTAATTCTCTGCTTGACACAAACAGGATTGATGATGCTGGCTTCTTTGCATTTCCTACATTTAAAACAGAATTTCCAAACTCCTCATAATCAAGTGCTGACAATGCTTTCTTCTCCTTCAGATAGATGGAGTAGAATCTTTATTGTCATTTCACATTTATCGGGAAGGATGAACTTTGTTCTGTTCAGACCCACATAAACGACATCTACCAGCCTACAAAGGTTAGAGTGTGAGATATACTGTACTGTACATACTGTATTGCAGAGCGCATGAAAACCTCCTCAGACTTGTGGCCAGTTAGAAGCATTTTGTGGAATGAAATACGTGCAAGAAAACAATTTGAACTGTCAGAGATGATTCCTGGTTTATGAAAGAGAGATTAACTTTGGAACTGTTTGAGGATAATTGTTGCCTGTGCTACTCATGCTTGGTGTGTGACGCCCACCCAGACATTATCCCAGCCTGTAATATAATGCTTTTCCTCTATTATCATGCTCAGTATTGTGGTGGTCACACCTTCAATGTATTGCCTTGGCTTGACACTTCTGTCTGTCTTCTCCTTTGTCTTGTAGTCTAGTGACTCTCATCTCTTGAAGCGGTTGCTCATTATCTTGTCTTAATGCTTCTCTTCACTGTAAGTAGATGTTACCTAAAACCTGGAGTCCAAATGGAAACCACACTTCAACAGCAGAGCAAGTTTAAGAAAAATCTTAATATCACAAACTGCATGCATTTTCCTTCTGTTCCAGCTGGGATGTGGCATTAAGAAACAAAAAGTTCTTGTGAAATCCGACACCATCGTGTTGATTTATCAGCATACGAATGCTGACACTGGACACGGCAGTCCAACACTTCATCTATCAACACACACTCACAAACCTACACATGCATGAGCATGACTGTATTCAAACACAGATTACGATGTGGCTTTATAAATTGTCACGTGTGCAGCCGATCCCTGCAGGGCCCCGAACAAAGAGGAGCTGTGTTGTTACATCACGAAGGACTGGAACTCCATCCAATATGCAGCAATGACCTCATGCTGGGGTGCAAAGTCTGATCCATCTCAATTATGAATCGTCTCATGGTGTATCTTTTTGTTCATAAATCTTTTCTGGCGGCATGTGGGTCATTCTGCAAGAATCCTAGTTTGTCTTACAGACCAGCACACAAAATCAAATTGGCTTCAATCTCAAGATAACTTTAAGCTGTTTTTCATGATTTTTGACTCTGAGTTCTTCTTATAAATAGCTGATATTTTGTATGAAAATAACTTGTACATAGGCGAGAAGCAGCAATTTAACTAGACTAATAAAAGAAATGTATGAAATCACCATTGAGAAAAGAAACTCATATTGAGATAATGTCAAATTTGCCTGAGAGTAATTCAAAATGTGGGACATACTCTCAATAGCCTCATTCACACGTGACTTGTGCGTCTTTATTCCACCCTGACATTCTCTTTAAATGTGATGAAGGAGCAGTAGGTGTTCCACCTAAAAGCAGCCGATACCAAGCCGAGACAAGTTGAGGCAAGAAGTGTTGGTGTAACGTGGTGGAAATTCAGGTCTAGTGACCTTACAACCACTGTATGGAAAACAGAAAAACTAATATAAAAATACTTAGAACCCAGTGGCACCACTGCAGATCAGCAATGATCCACGCTCACTTATACTTCTTTCTAGATTGGGAAACCTCCTTAAAGTGAAGCCTCCATCAGATGAAGTGGTTACACTGGTATTCCATCCTGTCATGCACCTCTGTTGGGAGATCAATAAATACAAACTTTGAATCATTCAATTCTTTGGTTTCTTTGGACTTTTACTGTTTTAATCAATGCCACCATTATCATTAAAGCAGGACAGAAGAAAAAACAGAAGTTACATTAATGATGCCAAACTTTTGAAAATTTACTGTACAAAGGTTATTTACATTGTATGCTTCAACCTCAGTTTGCCGGAGGAAAGATAAAATCCTGGCAAAAAGCAGAATCTGTTTTTAACTTTATCCTGCTTAAAATAGTCTAAAAATAACATCCATGAAACAAACCAAAATGGAGACACCAAATATTGTTTGTATCTGTGTAGCTTTGCTTTCCAGAACTATTCTCAAAAAAAGTTCTGTCTAAACCTGGGGGTTGGTTTGGATCCAAGGGGCTGCTCTCCTGAGAATTTCCTCTGATTCTTATCCTGCCGTCTGCCCTCAATGCAATCAGGCCCAAATAGCGACCGACCCACTCTCCCAACAGCCAGCAAAGGGAAAACAGCAGGACTGTTTCTCCTGCCGTCCATCCTGCTGCCAAGTCACACAACGACTTCCTCTGTCTCATCAGCTCAGTGTTATTGAAGCAAAAATCATCCCTCACACAGGCTTCCGACATGTTATTCCAACAATTTACAAGGATCTATTCTAGATTTTCAAACATGAATACTCCATCTCCCCAGCAGCTGCAAGCACTGGTGTTAAGGCTGTAATGTAAATTGACTGCCGTCCCTTCATGACTAATAGAGGTGCAACACAATCCCAGAATAAACCTTCGGGCTGTCCACATGAGGAACATTTACTTTGCTTTTTATTTCACAATTTATTTGTGAGTGAACCTGAAATGTAGCAACACCCAGACTTATAAAATAATAATTCATAAGTACTGAGGTCTAGACATTCAAGGTTTTCACTAGGTGAACTTCTCTTTCAGATAGTAAATCAGTGAAAAAAGTGAACTTGTTGTTGAATAAATGTTATAAAACTATTTGTAATTGCCGTCTTCTAAAAATACACACCATAAAGATCCTGGTCTCCACTCAGCTGTTGAATTTCGACAGAGAAGTTTCTTAGACAGTTATTGTTTAGTTAAAAAAAACCTCAAATAAATGTAAGAAACCAAGCAAATAAAGTACCCAACCAGGAGCATTTTCAAAGGCTTCAGGGTTAGTTGTGTGCTTTTGATGTTTCGTAACAGCATACAACTCTCAATCAGTAATAGCGTGCTGTGTGAGTCTGCAGCACGCGCCACATGACTATCAGGATACAAAGAACTCAGTGATAAGCTCAGCAGTTTTACACCAGTCGCTGCTCCCACCTGGGGAATCAGTGAGGTCTGGCAGAAAGGTGACCTTTGGTTAATGGTTGTTTTTACTGTGTAATTACAGAATTTAAAGAGGAGGTGCAGACGAGGGGAGACGTGTGCTTCCTAATTGCTTCTCATTTGGGAGATGACTGTTGATTGTTGTATCCTTGTTGTTGTGGATGAATAGTAAGAGACAAAGCACTCCTAACTCATTCATCAAGCACAAGAATCTGATCTAGAAACAGCTTAACATCAAAAACTGGTACAATAGTAAACTGGTTCTAAATACAGATGTGATGATGGGGTTATGCTACTTCTAAAACTAACATGTACAATTAATTTAATGTGAGGTAAATGATCATCTGATTCCTGTTCCTTTACCCCTCTTCTAAAATAATGGTGTAAACTGACTTACAGTATATGAAATAAATCAGTGATATAATTTGTCTTTATTTTTAACGCCTGCTTCTGTTTGTTGTCTTTCATCATATTTTGTTTATGAGGCCACTTGTGGCGTCACTCAGATCATAGCCAGTGCATCAACCTCACTCGCAAATATTTACCTGTAATTTTCTGTCTCCTCCTCTATATTCTCAGCTCTGGAAGCAAAAAATTAAAAAGTCATAACATACAGTACATAGATATGCAATACTGCAGCACCCCCAGCACGAATCAGATCCAGTGCACATGCAGCAGATTGGGCAATGCAAGAGTTAAGCTTCACTGCACTGAATCCAACCTCTAATCTGCAGCCTGGTATGACCCAGAGCAACACAGTTAACATCCACTGATGATGGATACACTGGTCTCAATTTTCAATACACTGACAGGTATTAGAAAAAAGTAAAAAAAAAAAAAAAAAAAAAAAGGAGGTTCACTCAAACTATCTGGAGAAATACTGATACATAAAAAAAGTGCAAAAAACAAGTCTGTAGCCATGCTAGCAGCTCTGTGAGGCTGTTATCCGCATGTGCTAACATGTTGATTTTGAACAAGCATAATGTTTAACATCACTGTTTAACTGGTAACCTTTTTAAACTTTGCTAATTAGCACCAAAACAACTCCATTAGTTGTTAACTGATGACTGGGATAACTGTCAGCTGCCATGTTCTTTCATGCATCTGCTTGAGATCCACTATTGCTGATCTCCAGGTGACCACATAACTGACACTTCTAGTACTCAGCACACATGGGACAAGTTGTAAACATAGAGAAAACAACAAAATTAAAATTTTAAAACCAACTTTTTTGTTGGAACACAGTGCAAATATCTGTGTATGGTCTGCCATCATTTATGATCAATAATGAATTTTAATTTAAAGAAATGCATCAGGGAATGAGATCCAAATCCATGCACACGAGGCTTGCCCACCACAGACAGCTCAAAAGATCTACTGAAAATAATACATTCAGTGTCAAATTCTTGTCTAATAACAGTGACACCCAACCTGATCCCAATAGAGAACACAGAAGGTGCTCAGGGAAAAACACACAATCCCTATCCTAGGCTGTTCATGCCGACTGAGGTCAGGCAGACAATGGGAGCCATCCAGCAAAAGCCACACAGATCTGTTTTCAGCCACAGACAGGCAGCAGCTGGCAGACTTGCCCTGGCAAACACGATGCCACATTGACACCAGCATAAAGGAATGGAGCGCTTTTGTTTCTGATGCCTGGGATTCCCCTGTTCACCCTTTCACAAAGTGGAGACTTGATCATTCCCCTCAGACAGTCCTCCCAGTCTGCCGCCCCCCACCCCCCTTGGCTAGCCTCCCCCCAAGGCACAGACACACAACAATACAACAGGTACTCACAGCTTTGGTTTGGGTTTTATAGGCAGCGGAGGGCCGTCTTTCCCAGGGGATGGTGACAGACTGCCTGGGGACGGAGAAGAGTCTGGTGCCACTTGGGCTGGACTTTGGGCTGTGACTGGGACATCTGTCATCCGGTCAGACTGAGGTTGAGGTGGAGGAGGAGGTGGAGGTGGAGGTGGAGGTGGAGGTGGAGGTGGTGTGGTTGACTTTGACAAGTCAGAAGGTGATGGTGGATTTGGGGGTTGGCCATTGTGTATAGACCCATTGTCCTTGTTCTTGTCCTCCACCTCTGGACCCATCTGTACTGGAGGCAGCGAGGACACACTAGGCCAGATCTCAAGTTCCCTGATGTGGAAAGCACTGCTGGGATGAGGCGACATCTTTGGTGGCAGTTCTAGGAGGCTGATTTCAGTGGGTGGGGGAGGAGGAGGGAAGGATGCCGCATCTTCAAAACCTGAGGTATCACTGGACATTCCATTACTGGAGGAGTCTTCAGCTGCCGAGAGAAACCAGCAGGACAGAAGTGGAACATGTTGGATTTAAATGTTAAGTAGTAAATACAGATACACACACGCACGCATACATTGGTACATATAGATCAAGTACATACACTCGCTACGGAGTCACACTTCAAACAACTCTCATCCATATTCAGTCACAACTTGCAGATAATCTTCATATTTGACAATAGAGACCCTTTGAACATGATGGTTGTATTAAATGCTCATAAACTATAGAATTGAGCCAAGTCTGGGACATGACCAAAAGGTTTCTGATGGACTGCTATTAACTGTTGAGACTCTGACTCAGTCTAAGATTAATAACTGGTTCAAGATGATGAATGTTGTTGGGTGTATTTTGGTGTGTTAGCTTGACAGTCCCTAGTAATGTGCTAGTCAGGAGGTACGAAGAGAGGATGACAGCTCTGTCATGTTGGAGGAACATCATGTCTAGTTTGATAATGCTTTACCAAGCAGTTGTTGACTCACTTGCTGGTAATCAATGACGTTAGCGATAATCTTTGAGATACAAATAACAGATCGTATAGAATGGTGTGGGGTACTGGATAGCTACAATAGTCCGTGTTGTGGGCCCAACAAAATATCAGACAAGGCCCACCTAATGATTCATTCAGAACCCATTGTTTCCTTGTTGGGACAGGTCTGTTGAAACTGTCAATCCACAGTGGCTGTTGGAACCACATAAATAATTATGGTGCGGCCACACAAAGTTGTGCATCAAGCCATCAAGAAGAGAAGATATGATCAACAATACCTACCATGGTGTAAAGATAAGTTAACCAACAATTAGCAAATCTCCTGACAAAGGGTTAGGGTTAGGTTTGGGGTTAGGACTGGGGTTGTGATTAGGGTTAGGATTCAGCACAACATAATTTGCCTAACTAGTCAGCTGCTAGATTAAATACTGGATCATCACTGGACATCTCCCGTCGGATTTGGTCTCACCTGCAGTGATGGTGAGATGGGCCTGGCTGTTGATGGAGCCATATGAGTTGGACGCAGTACAGCAGAACAGACCTCCGTCCTCTGGGAAGGCCTCGGCTATCACTAGCGTGCAGATCTCCTCTTTAAAAAAAAAACATTTTTAACATAAAACTACTCATGACCTTATACCCTTGATTCCAAAAACGTTGTGACACTAACTAAAACAGAATGGTATGATTTCATAATCCTTACTGAAATTCGACTTTAGTGAAAACAGTAACCTTAAAATAATACATCCACACCTCATCAACTTCATTGATTTTTCTAACTATATGTCTATTATGACTTTCATGTCAAAAATACATTTCTAAAAATTTGGGACAGGAACAATAACACAGGTAAAGTTGGTAAAGTTGTGGTAAAGTTGTGTAATACTCAACAACATCTCATTGGACCATTTTAGAGTTGAAGGGGTTTATCAAAAACAATTGACAGTAACATAAATGCGGATGAAAAAGACAACTTCGAGAAGCTCAGACATTGAGCAGGAACAGGGAGAAGTTCACCTCTTTGTCAGTAAATAGTTAAACATTTTATTTCCCAGTGTTCAGTTTGCAGGGAATTTGAGGATGTTATCGTTCACGTACCATCTACATTGTTACGAAACGACAATACAAAGTTAAAAAGCACCTCATTCGGCATGAAGGGGGTGTTGAAAGCCATGGTACTGTTGAAAGTTATATACTGGGTTTAGAACAACATTTACTACCATCCAGAAGATGTGTTTTCTTTGACATCGTGTTTAAACCAGCAAGACAATGTAACCATGTTTAATCATTTTTAACAATGAGTCTTCAGAACAAAATATTCCAGGTCCTAGCATCAAATATCGTGATAGAAACATGACTGTTGAGCATCTGACATCATTAATCAAAATAGAAGGAGACAAAAGTTACCTTTAACTCTTCCACAATTCCTACTGTCTCTTACTAAATCGGTAATGAGTGTTATTAAACGAAAAGATGATGCAACACAACAATAAACATCAACCTGTCCCAACTTTTGAGGAATGTGTTGCTGACATCATTATGAACAAAGCAGCCTGATGATGGACATTTAATGTAGACTGCTGAATCACTCTTCACAGTCAAATAAACAGACAGCAGTGGCAAAAGACAAGCAGACATGGATGTAACTTCTCATGAAGAACAGACTGACATCACTGATGCTCACACGTCTGAGTGACTCACAGTCTGAAAGTCACACCTGAAATGACCCCCGAATACCACAGGTGGGAGGCAGTCTGACACAAGGTAGCGTGTGTGTCATTGTTTATCTGTGTGTGGTTAAATGTTGGAGTGTGGTGGTGTTTCTCAGACTTTCCCATAATAATAATGGCGTGTCCGGTGAGACCCAGACTTATTAACTCTAGTCATAACTCAGCAAAAGGCTCCAGCTGACAGTGAAATCACTATAAAACCAGAATTATTTCAACACCTGACTGAGGTTTGCAATATGAAATCAGTGTGATCGACAAAGTTGCTTGTAGATCTGGTAGGGAGATGAGGAGACATACCTGACTCTGCTGCAGATCGAGGCTCTGATTCATAGATGGTTATAGACAGAAATGAGGAAACACAGATTTTAATTAGTATATTGACATTGTTTGTAAGATTACAGTAACGTCAGAAAATAATTATTTTCTAGAAGAACGATGTCTCACTTTTCTGGAGAATACGAAAATCAGGGGAGTCCAGGATCTCCTCTCCCTGACGGTACCACTTGACCTGCAGAGGAGGACTCCCACGGACCCTGCACTCCAGGACCACCACCTGGCCCTCGGATGCTTGGGCCTCCTGCAGCAGCTGCACAGAGGAAGGATGATGCAAGAGAGAGGTCATGAAAAAAAGAGTGAGTGAGTGAGTGAGTGAGTGAGTGAGTGAATTATGATGAGGAAATTAGAAGAGACTGAACCCAGTAATGAAAACAATCAATCTGCTTCAAAGCATGATGAGAGATGAGACAGGAGATTGCTGGAGATGAGGCCCTGACATGAAGCTGAGGGCCTGAGAGGCCAGTGGACACC
This sequence comes from Antennarius maculatus, assembly GCA_013358685.1. Lineage (NCBI taxonomy): Eukaryota > Metazoa > Chordata > Actinopteri > Lophiiformes > Antennariidae > Antennarius > Antennarius maculatus. The sequence continues at coordinate 10,612,506 of CM023610.1, read as the reverse complement.
TGCAAACGTTTGACATCACCAGACAGATCAGTGGGTTAACAAACTAGGATCAGCAGGTCTAGGGACAAATCACCCAACCCTGCTGGTGTGTACTCATAATTTAGATCATTTCCTGTTGTCACAAACTACCATTCACATTCACAAATGGGTGGATCTAGGATTTTTTTCTGCTCAGGGGCCACGAAAGAGCCGCATTCTTCATGGAGGGGCCAGGCATATGTTCACCAACTATTTATTCATGTAGTCAGATCTGTATGGGTTTCATTCTTTGTATGTCATTGCTCTCTATAGCTCAGGAAAAAACATTCTCAAATTGTGTTTAAATGTTCAAATTCATAGTGTACAATCTGATGAAACAAAATCTTCTTATTGGAATAGAATTATATGCAGTGTGCATTGGCGCATCAACGCTCGCGACTTACCCTCATCGCGGATTTTTGGTAGGTAGTCACGTGATAGTGGACGTGCATCCTATTGGCTGATGGCATCCGGAAGTGTGCTACATTCCGTCAGTCTCGGACTTCAATGAGACACAGAAGTGCTTTAAACACTCCATCAGAGTGTGGGAAAAGGTAATACAGATAGAAGGTGGTTTAATATCAGTATGGGGAGGGTTCATAAACATTTAAATTACTCTAAATAATAAGATAAATAGTTTGCCACTACATCGCGTAATTTGTTATTTGTGGTTCCTGGAAAGCAATAGCCAAAAGCAAAGAGGGCGCATTTTATCACGGCATACAGTGCGCCCTCGCTAATCGTGGTAATGCCATCCAGGAATCACACACAAATAACAAATTCCGCAATATGGCGGCAAATTCTTTATATTATTGTTTATGGTAATTTAAACATTTATGAACCCTCCCCATACTGATATTAAACAACCTTCTATCTGTATTACCTTTTCCCACACTCTTATCAACTCTTTAAAGCACTTTTATGTTCCACATAAGTCCAAGACTCAAGGAATGTAGCACACTTCTGGATGTCGTCAGCAAACAGAATGCGCGTACAGTATCACGTGACTGCCTACCAAAAATCTGCGATGAGGTGAGGTTGTGAGTGTTAACGCGGGAATGCACGAGGGCGTACTGTATAGAACAGAACCACAGAATAAGTTAGCTGAGCCATGAGGGCATCTTACTAACAAAGATGAATGCTACTGATAATCTTAAAGTCAGAAATCTGAAAAATATATTTGTTACCCTTGAAGCATAAGATTCTCATTGACGTCCAAAGTGCATCATCAATCATAAACCTCTCTGGCTGTACCCCTCGTCTGACCCACGTATTCACACCTACGGTTCACTTACAGTATATTGCCTGTAGGAGCCAGAGAGGGCACATATACACAGGAAAAAAAAATAGAAACTCTGGAAATCATCTTCCAAATCTCTCCACAGTTAGCCATCCACTCAGGAATGTGTTTGAAATACATTTCAGTCATTGACATGTGCTTTAGACAGTCTCACATCAAACATACAATCCTTTGTAAATATGCAGTGATGTTTTCCTTCCAATAACTGGGTATATGCTAACGTTTTACTGCATGTATTTGTTCTGGCTGGTTTGTGGATCACATGATAAAGAACGCTCATAAATCGGACTGTTCACTCTTGTTCATTTGTTTCAACTTTATCTTAGAACGAAGATCTGTCTTAATCCATAAAGATGTCAACCAACACTGACAGCTTTAAAAATATTATTAGTTGTATTTTCACAAAATGTCATTCAAAATTCTGATCATTTAGAAAACCATGATCTCCATATGCAAGTTATTAAGTCATCTTTTTTCCCTGACCACTGAATAGGTTTTGGAAGTCTACAAAAGAGGACTTTTTACTGGAAGACTTTCCGATTCAGTGAAAGATTGTACATAATTATTCACTCAGAATAAATTTAAGATTAAAGTAGTCACTAGCATTTAGATCAAAAACTACTAGCGATTCTGTTAAGAAGCTGATTAATGGGTCTTACACTTTTAACCTTTTATACTTGGAGTAATTTCCCTTAAAAATGTGTGAAAGTTGAGCTTTTGGGAGACAGAGCAGCTGAGAATATGACTCATGTCTTGAAAGTTGTTTTCAGCCGCAACACTGGAGAATCTCCTCCTTACAAAGAACAATTTATTGCCCAGGTTCCATCAATCATATGGCAGCAAATAGTGTTGTAGAATTTAAAAACTTCAAAACGGGAGCTGATGGAGAAGCCACTGTCAGTGCTGTGTTGTCTCTTCTGCTAGGTAACAGAGTTAAATATACCAGTATCCATCAACAAGAGGCACTCAGTGTCACTGTTAATTTATGTGTCTGAGCCCGAGCCTCTTATTTCTCTGTGCATCTTTGGTCTGGCTGTATTTTGGTAAGACCTGAGGTGGAATGTACACCGTTGGTCTGAAAGTCTGTCTGTGTGGGTCCGTTGAACGAGTGACATCACAAGTCTGTCTTCACCAGAGGTTAGCATCGTCTCATTGAAATGATTAAAGCCTGCGATAACTTTAAAAGGAGGTGGGTGGGGGTGACGAAAAACAAATGTCTTTTTGTAATGAAGTGGAAAATGATTTAGGGCCCGACTGCCTGAATGAGAGTGAAAGAGATCTGACCCTTGTGGGTTTGGCCAGGTCGTTTGAAGCTCTGCCCCAGCCTGTCTCGGTCCTGCCATCACCAGACCCACAGCCTGGGGGTGAAGGAGTCCAGAGACGTCGGGGGAGTGTTGAGTGAGAGTCTGGGCTGGAAAGGGGTGTTTATGAGCCGGTGGAGGAGCGCTCATCAAAGCTGATGTTTTATCCGACCCCCACTGCTTAAAGCCACATTATTGCATACTGTTATTATGGGAAGGCAAGTACATTGAGTGTATGTCTCAGGCTCTAAGTATGTACTGAATGAGTGCATGTATTTCATGCATGATGTACCATATGTAAGTATGTATCTGGAGCAGTTTTGCATGGCTTTGGCTCAGGCCCTCAGCACCAATTAAAGTAAAGTATGTGAGTATGGCAGCTATCCCTTGTGTTTCACGCCAGTGCCTTGGCGGACTGAAGCCTTTCCATAAAGACATGACTTTTATGAATTTGCATGAAAGAACTTGACTCCCCTACCCTTAATTCTGACCTCAACCCATCAAAAACCCAAAGGACCAATGCCCAACATCAGCTCTCAAACTCAGGCAGTCAGGTTCCAAAACATATTGGACAAACTGCCAAGAAAAAAAGAACTTCTTCCTGCTGTATATTAATAATTATGGCTTTTTAATAGTTTAAATATAGTACATTGCATAAACCTACCTTTGTGAATACAGGTGGACCTGATGTCTCACACCCATATGCTGATGACACTGGGCTCTGCATCTAGAAGACAATGAAACATCTTTATGCACACACGGAGTCCAATCAGAAAGACATCTGATCATGTCATTGAGGAGACTTCTAGTATGAATGTTAATGTGTGATAGGTGCTTACCCGCAGAGGGGGCTGAGACAGGGCCTGGACCAGGGTAGATCGATGTGGAAGAATCTCTGGTGTTTTGGGAGATGCTGATCGTATTGTAAGAGACATTGAAGTGGTCTTCTTCTGAAGTCTATAAAGGACAAAAAGAAACTCAGCACACAAATGACTCACAACTTTGCAAGACTATAAAAGCTTTTAGTTAAAAAAAAACTGATGCTTCAAGATACTATCAGTGTCCTTTTTTCTTCATGTAAACACAAAGAGAATGAGGAACTAGTCTGGAGGAGGCAGATTTATACAACAGATAATCAAAAACATTTAGAGAAGTAGGAACTGAAGATAACGAGTTCTGTTAAACAGAGGGTACAGTCTTCAAAAGCTTTAAGCTTTTTAATAACAGAAAATCTGGAGACATTTTTAAAACAACATGCATGTCAAGATAAACATAAGAACTATGAGTGTTCTACACAGAAAAAGTATAGAAAAAAATCAAAAATCTCAATATATAATTCTCTAATCCCAAGCCAGCTGGTTAAAACTTTACGCAGTCAGATCTTGATCCGCATCTGACCGCAACAAAAAGTATGTCTCTTAAGATCTCTGTCCTATTCTACTACTAAATTAACCATTTTTTCATGTGAAGCCCAAACAAATGATGGAAGAAACAATGAAGAAAGATAAGAACATGGTATAATCCTGATAAGATCTATATTTTTTTAGCATATTAACCCTCTACCCCTCATCATTTACTGTTGCCTGCACTCTGAGTTGGGGTTATGACCCTTTAAAGGCCTTTTAAGGGCCTATTTAAAGGCAGCAGTAGTTCCTGCAGGCCTCAGTTAAGCTGTTCAGAGGTTCAAGCTTCATTAGGTCAGAAGAGGTCACGCTGAGACACACATACTGAGGCATGGTTGGCAATCTGGAGCTTGGCACTGCACCCTCTCCTTCTGAGTCTGATGATGACGCTCCTGCAATGGAAAAAAAACAAAAGCAGACATAAAATCAACCTTAAGGTTTTATTCATCAATCATCCAAACCAGTGATTGAAGGCAACTTCAGTTTTATCAACATATAACTCCACAATCCTGGAAAAACAACATCAGCATCGTTGAGCTCATCACTACAGTATAACTAGCTAAAAACCTCAAAAGTAAAACTCTGAACATCCGACCTTCTATGTAAACCTCAGCAGAGGTGTTGTCTGCTCCCAGACTGTTGGAAGCCACGCAGGTGTAACGTCCGGTGTCGTCCTCAAAGGCTTCACTGATCACCAGTGTGTGCAGGTCACCATCCCTCCAGATCTGGATGTCAGGAGAGTTGTGCAGCTCTCGACCTTCACAGAACCACCTGGGAGAGGAGGTCAATCATAGCTTTGGTTACTTTAGCATGTCTGCTAGTCAAAAAAACCCCAAATTCATTAGAAAAATACTATGCAAATCTACTGCTTAAGTCAACCTTTCATATAGGATTAATTTGTGTACTTTTAAGCTTTTTTACTTGAGCTCTAACTGGTACTACATGCTAAAACTATACCAAACACTACCATGTTAAGAAATATCAATTGTAACTAGCAATATTAAGAAAAGAAGTAACCATTCAGGTTTCCTATAATTAATTTGACCATCATTCACATCAAATTTATTTTAGATTACTTTTATAGTTGATGTTAGAAGAAGCAGCAATGGTGGTACAGTATCCATTCGTTATTCGCGGTTAATGTGTTCCAGGAACCACACACGAATCACAAATTCTGCGATATAGCAACGAACTATTTATGTTATTATTTACGGTAATTTAAAGCGTTTATGAATCCTCCCCATACTGATATTAAACCACCTTCTATCTGTATTACCCTTTTCACACACTCTGATAGACTGTTTAAAGCACTTTTGTGTCTCATGGAAGTCCATTGCGTTCCGAAACTCACGGAGCGTGGCGCACTTCCAGATGCCGCCAGCCAATAGAATGCGCGTACAGTATCACGTGACTCTTCTTCTTTTTCTTTCGCCTTTTCCCTTCAGGGGTCGCCACAGTGAATTAACAGCCTCCATCTAACCCTGTCTTCTACATCCTCTTCTCTCACACCAACTACCTTCATGTCCTCTTTCACTACATCCATAAACCTCCTCTTTGGTCTTCCTCTAGGCCTCCTGCCTGGCAGTTCAAAACTCAGCATCCTTCTACCAAGATATTCACTATCTCTCCTCTGGACATGTCCAAACCATCTCAGTCTGGCCTCTCTGACTTTATCTCCAAAACCTCCAACAGGTGCTGTCCCTCTAATGTACTCATTCCTGATCCTATCCTTCCTGGTCACTCCTAAAGAGAACCTCAGCATCTTCATCTCTGCTACCTCCAGCTCTGTCTCCTGTCTTTTCCTCAGTGACACTGTCTCTAGACCAAACAACATCGCTGGTCTCACCACAGTTTTGTACACCTTTCCTTTCATTTTAGCTGAAACTCTTCTATCACACATCACACCTGACACTTTTCTCCATCCGTTCCATCCTGCCTGTACACGCTGCTTCACTGTCTCTGTCTTACTGCGGCTAACCTTCATCCCTCTCCTTTCCAGGACAAACCTCCACCTCTCTAGCTTCTCCTCCACCTGTTCCCTGCTCTCACTGCAGATCACAAAGTCATCTGCAAACATCATAGTCCATGGAGATTCCTGTCTAACCTCGTCTGTCAGCCTGTCCATCACCATAGCAAACAACAAGGGGCTCAGAGCTGATCCCTGATGCAGTCCCACCTACACCTTGAACTCCTCTGTCACACCTACAGCACATCTCACCACTGTCTTACAGTCCTCATACATGTCCTACACCGCTCTAACGTACTTCTCTGCTACTCCTGACTTCCCCATACAATACCACAATTCCTCTCTGGGCACCCTGTCATAAGCTTTCTCCAGATCTACAAAAACACAATGCTATGTTGTATACACTCTTGTGTATACACTCCTGTACCTCATCATTCCACCACCAAGTCTCCTTATCTACTTTCCTTCCAGATGACACACCAAGTACTCTCCTACCTGTCTCCCTGATCACATTAGCTGTAGTTGTCCAGTCAGGGCGGGGGTGGGGAAAGAGGTTAGCTAAGAAAAAGTGGGACACTGAGAGGACTGAGGAGAGTAGACAGGAGTACAGGGAGACTGATCCAGTATGGAAGTTGTAGGTTTGATTCGCATGTTTGATTTGGCAAAAGTTTTACGTCGGATGCCCTTCCTGACACAACCCTCTGTATTTATCCAGGCTTGGGACCGGCACAATAAGACACTGGCTTGTGTCCTCTTGCGGCTACATTGTACAGTATCACGTGACTACCAACAAAAAATCTGTGATGAGGTGAAGTTGCGAGTGTTGATGTGCGAATGCGCGAGGGCGCACTACAGTCATTTCACTTAAGAGCTCGAGCACAGGTTCAGTCAGAACAACTGAGGGCCATACTTTATTTATCACGTTATTCTGTTATTCAGAATTTATTTTTACTTTCTTTTTAATTGCCAGCTGTACTGTATATCTGATCACTGCTCAGATCAGAAGCCCTTCAATCCCTGTCTCCCTGAACACTTTAATCACCAAAGACTGACATACTATTGATCATCTTTCTGATTTAATAAACAGTTTGGAGCAAATATACTTTTGCAATAACACTGTGTCACTTGTTCCCAGAGCACACTGTCACAATATAATGTATGGTTGTTATGTGTGGTTGTGAACTTTAAGAAACAGCTTTACAGAGAGGTGTATGTAATTTCAGTTTCATTATTTCATTGTGTTTTGTGGCTAAATATTTATTTGACTTCTTGTTAACGAAGATAAAATATTAAATTATAGACAAGAGACAATAAAAATCATTATTCAAATCTGAATAAAAGTCAGACATGCAAGGGCCTTTACCCATCTTCATGAACACTGTAATTTAAATATACCTTTGCCAGTATGATGGATGCCCGCCAACTTAACTAGCGTCATTCACACACTCACGCAACCTCAGCATGTCTCAGTTGCAGCGTCTGAGGCGCGTTAGCCAGCCTGAGGCGCTGACGGGACTCTGTGTTACGGGAAGGAGACACTCCCTGTCCCTCCTTCCAATCAGAAGTCTTTGCATCAGGGCAGGAACTGGAGCCCTGCACCAGCCCTTAAGGGTCTCCTGACACAGACCTTATCTGATGTGAGACCCAGGAGGGATGACAGAGTTTACAACACTACCAGAGTCATCTGTCTCGACTGACACACTGTGCAGCCCATCAGAGAGGGCACATATATTAAGAATATGTCTACATTGACAGGAGATGCTCAGGAATTCCCTAAATGCCGGAAGAACAGCTGCTCTGTCTTCCCAGTGGTCTGACTTAGGGACATTCCAGCCATCTTAAACAACTTTATAAAAATTCCCGACATTCTGCTGCATGGCAGTCACTTGATTTTATACACTTTGGTGTGTCAGTCTAGGATCAGGCTAAGACCACCTCTAGAAAGTGATCCATCAGCCAAAATATGCTGACAACACTTCACAGTCGAGGATTCACACCTGACAGACTCAGCGTGGGAGCAAAGATGGATGAAAGTGAATGCATGAATGGCGAGTACAGGAACAAAAGGTGACGGAGTCGGGCTGGGTCAAACAGGAGAAATTGTATGTCCTGTTATTGTTGAGGAATCCCAGCAGGGAGTGCTTCATCAGCAGCAGTGATGGATGAAGCAATGCAGGACCTTTAAGATCAGTTTCTGCTCTCCCTGCTGAAGCCAAACCTCCCGGTACAATAGACTGCTCAGGGTAGTTCCTAAGTGTTATCGCACGATGAAGTGAAACAACGGAAAGTTGGCTGGCTCTGTCATGCAAAGACACGCCTGTGTGGTAAACGATAGGAAACAGATTGTGAAATGGGACTAATGAAAATTAGTTCATTACACGTGCAGGGAGACATTCTAAAGGAGACCAAGACTCACCACTAAATGACCCAATCATCATCTGTTCATCAAAGATATCATTCAGAGATTAGGGTTGTTGACATGATGCAGGACAAGCTCTTTGGCAATACACTGACAGCGGTCATCGATTCATGATCATTGTTAGGCAGAGAAAAAGGAAAGTGACACATCTGTGTGACTCAATGTCTGAAACTCAGGTTTGTTTTGTTGTTTAAATCTCATGACTTTCTTTCGGACATCACACACTATATTAGTCAAAATGATTTACTGCAGCCATGTGCTCTAGGTGCAATACAAACCATCTTGAAAGGGGAAAATCATTTGGATATTAAATGAGAAGCATTTGAACCAAATATATACGGAAAAGGGATTATTTGAAGACATGAAATCATTAAACTTAAGCCTATTGATTTTAGTACCCAGCTCCAAAAAAAAAAATACAGCATTTCCAGTTGTGAAATAGAAAACATAATAGACTTGGATTTTTTTTCTTTAAATTAGAAGTCATCATTTTTTTAATTTCATGCCTTCAGTAGCTTTCCATTCCAGTTATGGCACAAAGGTCTGCCAGGCTGTCTCTGTGGAATTAAAAACACAGCTCAACAGCTCAGTAGGAGTAAGGAATGGAAATGTAGATTTGTTTGGGCACAATTTGACAAAACACAGAGCGAGCACAGGACTCAACAGCTTCTGCTCCCCAAGGGTCAGCTGAGTACAAACTGGGAAGCACAAACCAGCACAACAATAAAAGTCCTTATTAATCAACCTTAATGATCTACCATTATGCATAATTACTGAGTAAACTCATTTAGAGACAGACGGTAATGTTCCTTTAATACCCTCTCTATTTCAGAGGAATGTGCTGAATGTGGAGCTTGGCCCGGACTGTTCTCTACAGTTGGGAGTGGGGACATTGTTGAGTCACATAAAGCAGGCAAAGAAGGAAATCACACATCAATAGTCTCATTTGAACAGGAAGCAGGGTGTGATGGGATAGTTGTCCTGGACTTAAAGAAAACTGGGTGCAAATTTCTTGGCAGAATGTAGTTTTAACGCCCATTTCCTCTCTACACAATACAGTAATAAAGTACAACTATGCTGAACACACATGCAAAATAGCTGAAAGTAATTATGTATTAATATCCACCCTTCATAATGTACAAACCACATGGGCACAGAAGAATGTGATGCAATCCTCAGAGCTTTTTTTTTGTTGCTGCCCCGATAGATTATCCTAAAATATTGACTTGTCCTCAAGATTTACAACTACTAACTTTTCTGACTACTCTATGTCCCTCCATGAGGATAGAAAGTTAACACCATACACAAAAGCCATGTCATCAAACCATTTTTACTTAATAATCTACAATCAGACTGTGTTTATGTCAGATTCTGCAAGTCACGTCAGAGTGTTTTCCGTGACTTTCTACTGCAAGTTGTTGTTGTAACTTGAGGAAGCATTTAAAAAATTCCCCAGTCAGGAGCTAATTATTCCAATGATTCCAACACTAGGTACTGTATTAGCTGTAGGCGTCCCATCTCTTCATTCATCTCATACCCAGAAAAGATGGTGACTAAACATTCCACCATCACATTCAGCAGTCAACACATCTCAGCTGTGACAATCGATGCTGGATGATGCTTCAGATAGCAATGAAGGGACGATCAATCACAGAGGGGAGGACGAGAGGCCAAACCAGACACTGTTGTCAGAGTCTCTCCAGTGCATGCTGAATTGCTGCCCTCTTCTCCTCTAGCTCTGTTGTTATTTGCTGCTTTTGATGGAACATTTTATGAAGCTGGGCTCAGTTTCACCACAAACCCAAAAAAAGCATAGACCAGAGCACAACTTAAAGAGAAAAATAAAGGAAGGAGGTACAATCCCAGTATCAGCCTTGACAGGATGCAGGGGTGACCATCTCCTAAAAACACAGCCAGGTCAATGAGCAATCAATTAGGGATACATATAAGGAATGGCTAGACTACATGTGCACTTCCTGAGACATGTTTGTTTTAAACCTACGTATATCTAGTGTTCAGTTTCAAGGCTGTGGACCACAGAAGTCAACCAAAGTGCAACTGGACAGGAAGAGCAGAATCAAGGCTGTCTTTATCCCTAATTACAAACTACAATAAAATTCAGCTGAAACTGCCCAAGCTTTAGTGCAAGCAATGTTGGTTTTATTATCTGCGGTCAAGAAATCTCCTAATTCATGCAAACACTAGATGGAAAGTATATTGGGTTTCCTCTTTCCCATGCATGCTGACTGGAACCAAGTCTGAATGCAGCTTTACGAGGCACAGTGAAAGGTCTACACTAAACGTCCATAGAAAATATGTTCCATAGCACCAGTGTAACATTGACCTGACAACAGGTATGCAGTGGAGCCAATATTAGTATCACTGACTGTCCTTTTGGAATTCCGATTCTTTACCACAAATCCACTGGTGCCATCAGGTTGCACTATGTAAACAGGGACAAGATGCTACCCAGCACCTAACTACCCAGCGAGACACAAAGGCTGATGTCCATTGTGATGAAACGGTTTGGTCATATCAGGCTGCTGGCCACCAAACTAAATCATAAGTGTAGACTAAACACAGACCAATGATAATCAGGTCATCTGTCCTGTCAGAGGACCGTGAAAACTTTTCTCAGCGTAGCACGCAAAACCAACCAATGGTTAGGACCTGATCACTGCAGACACACTTTAAGGTATGCAGATTTCAGTAGAAGAGGTCCTTTTGAAGTGCTGTGGAGGTCACATTTCCACACAAAGAGTATGTCTATATAGACTGTACCACCATATGTGGCAGACACATCAGTGGGAGGCATTGGCCTTGAGAGAGCAGAATAAGCAGAGAAGATGTGGGATTCTGAGAACCAGACTATGTAGGGCCTGTTTGGATTTCATAGAGCCAGCCACATTGCCGTCATTAAAGTGGACTATGGGAGGGATGGAAGGAGGTGATAAGAAGGGGTGGGGGTTGCATGTAGAAGGCCCTGTGGTCATTGAAGGGCCAAGGACTCTGCACCAAGGGGGAAGGAAGTCCTTCACCAGGGAGAACACTGAGGATCAGTGTTTGTGATTGATTGCCTGGAGGCAAATGGGTCCCGCCTGAGCTGAAGGCCAAGGCTCTGATATACCCCAAGGGTGGGGTAATTTCACATATTTACTGTAATGACTGTACTGTGCACCCAATGACCATGCAAAGGGCCTGTATGATGTCAGAGGGGAGGACACAGAATTCAAAGATCTTTTCCTCACTGGCAGACAACAGCCTATGAGCTTTCCTTAAATTAATCTGTAGGTAATCTATGGAGGCAGACCACCTGTCTACACAGAACCCCCTTCCTACCCCCTTGAATGTCAGGAGTCAGAGCAATGGTCACGGCTGCTGAGACGCCAGGATAGCCAATAAATCCAGCACTGACTCTTTAGGATGAGAGGCTCATTTTTGGTTATTTGTTTTCCTGTTCCAGTGAACCAAAGCACACCTCCTGGGCTTTGGAGGTGTTTGACGAGTCCCGGCAACCAGCCAGTACTGTCTATGGTGGCTATGTTCTCATCTGTATCATGGAGAAGGAATTTCTTCTTGACATTTTCCTAATCCATCCACCACATCAAAAACTCCCGACTGCACCATTTTACAGGTAAATAGTTCATTGACAGCAGGTGATGGTATCACATTTGGGTATGAATAGATGGTCAAGGAAAGGCCCAGTTGTTCACAGTGGAAGGTGGGCCAAGGTTCACCTTGTTATAAATTATGATTTTTGTTGTTGTTGTTGATGGTTTTAGACAGTGTCCAAATATTTTGAATCAGGGCTGTAACTTTATTCATATTTATTGTTAACAGCCAAACAAACTTACCACCTCAGTTTATCAATAATATATAGCCCAGCATATACTAGTATCAGACCACACTAGAAATTTTATATTTACTATTGATCAGGTTTCCACTTACATTAGCTGCCAGTCTTTGCACTTATTATTATTATTATTATTATTATTATTATTACTACTACTACTACTACTACTATTAATAATGATAATAACAACAACAACAACAATAATAATAACATCGTTTTTAGGCTGTATAGAGAGGATTCACAGTTTTAAAATGGCAATTACATTAATAATTTTCAGAATTCATTCTTTATGATCTATTTAAAGCTGTATCAGATATAGACATTCCACTTAATAGCTTTAATTTGTTTGAGCACCCACAAAGGCCTCGATTCAAGATGATGTGGGCAGGAAATCAGTGTGATTCTCAGCAGCAGAAGTCATCTGGTAATAGAGCTGCATCAGTCAGGGCACAAGAACACTGGTCAGAGTTCACAAGAATATTCTAGACAGCAAACAGCTGCAGAAGACAGTCGAAGCGCTGACCAGAAGTAACAAGGGAGACTTTTCTCCTCGGACTTTTAACCAAGTGGTTAAAAGTCCGAGGACATGTCGGCCATCATTCTCCAGTGATGCATCACCTGAGACCTCAGTGTCAGTGAGCCAAGACGACAAATGGTTCAGAGTGAATCATCACACCCAATAATATAAGATGTGTAATTCAAACTGTGGTTTGTGGCACTTTATTACTGTTCATGTACAGTATGTTGTCTGTAAAATTCTAGCCCTATAAACTAACAAACTTAACTTTATCTTTAACTTCACTTTACTTGGGTGTGTGAATGTGTCTTTGTGAAAGAGACACCAAAATAGTGACAGACATATGCAGCAGCTGAGCTATAAATGCACACACCCCAGTACACATGGGGATACCCCCACATACACACACACACACACACACACACACACACACACACACACACACACACACACACACACACACACACACACACACACACACACACACACACACACACACACACAGAAATACACCCAATGTTTTCTCAGCCAGTACAAGGTCTTAATAAATCTGTAAAATTAAACAAGGTTACAGGAAAACACTAATCTTTCTTTGTTTTTGCAAATAGAAATATTGTTAATTTAAACTGAGATTATACACAAACTATCAGTCACAGCTTTATTTTGGAAAGACACATCGTATCACCAGGAAAAGAAATAAAAGACAGCCCTATCCTCTTAAAATCTTTAGACACTCAAAGGGTTCAGTGAGATGTCAACCACATGACTGTTCCCATCCAGGGTGAGTGTGATAATCTCCCATAGAACAACAAATCTACAGTTAAACTCTGAAGATCAAACAGAAGATTAACCCCACGAGCTTTACTTCCACCTGAGATCACCAGCAAGGGACTTCATCAAGGAACAGAACTTACCTGAGCTGTTGCTCCCAGTTAATTAAAACCAAAGCCACTGAATGGTTTAATCTTGTAATGCACACAGAGCTGTTTCTCCTGACAGCATGACAGTCGTTGAGCCACTGACACTCGTACACCCGGACTGCCACTCTGAGTCACGCTCAGTGCCCACACTGAGCCAAAGGCTGAGAGGGAGGGAGAAACCCCAAACTGCTAAATTCCACAAATGAAAGACGGGCAGAAAAACACATCTAACTCATTTAAAAGGCAACATCTGTTTCAGCGTAACATTTGTTCAATTCTAGTGGTTGTGTGTATTGTCTCCATATTTTTCTCTTCCTTACAGCAAGAATATCTGTCACCCATCAAGCACAACTCTAAACCGATCATAGCTGGAAACAGGTAACGCTTTGTGGGCTACATGCATTTAAACAAACTGATTCAGGGATTTTCAGTCTTTTCCTTTGATTCTTCCAAATAAATACTGAACCTTGATGTTTCTGCTGCAACACAACTCCAGGCCACAGTCTGCCAACTATCAAAAGCTCCACAGCCGATCCTGGTCTTCAGCCAAATGACTCAGTCACCATATAAACCTCTGAGCATCGACCACAGAACCAGTGGGGCCAGTAGATACATGAAAAATCATTAACGTACGTCAGTAGCAACATGTAGCATTGCCCTCCTTCCCCGTGTCACAAAACAGCATGGATTTTGTAAAAGAGGACACACAGTTTGTGAAGTAGTTCCCAAATGAAACCACAAGTTCCAAATTCAAATTCAAATCTTAGATTCAAAGGCCATATTCCTATGCTCTCCATCCTACAAGTTGGCAGGTGTACACAGGTGCAGTGACATATGTCCTTTACAATTACAGTTTAATTTCTTTGGTAATCAAAGAAATTAGGAACCCAAGAAGAAAATTTTCCTTCCAATATTCTGTTCATTTTTAGGCTACACCTCATGTTGATGAATTTTCCTTTCACTGAACAACTGTCAAAGACCCTTCAGACTGCACAAGATGTTATTAAATGGTGCGCAGAATCTGTGATTTCTGTTCATACGTCGTTAAATAAAAGTGGCCCAGTCAGGTCTTTAATGACTTCTGCAATGAAGTTGAGGAAGGTGGCAAAGGCCTACAGATGCTTGTGTTGCTGAGGCAGCAGAAAAACCATAAAATACTAGCCAACCGAAAGCCTACTAAGGTATTCATTAGCTCATCAGATCATCACAGAAAACTCTAAGTTCTAAGTTCTAAGTTCTAAGTTCTACATCCACTTCATGATCGGACTGTGTTTCAAAATCTATACATGGTGACTACCTGTCTTCATTCCTGGCAAGTTACCTGAGAAGCAACTATAAAGAAATGGATCAGCAGACCTCGCTGACATCATTAATGCGTCTCTGGTGACAGAACTCTTCTGCCAGAGGATCGTAAGTAAAAACGTTTTTACGCCACTGCTACATCAGCTGCCAGCACTGAGAGGTCTTTCTCTTCCTTCTATCGTTCAAGAACTTGTCTGAGGTCAATAATGTCTAAAAAAAGACCATGACATATGCCCACAATCACTCGGGGCGTTTGGTAATAATGGATAAAATTGGGATCACCAGGACAACAAAAGACGGACTAAAGTATCAGTAACATCTAGATAGAAGTGATGAGTTGGGAATAATTTTTAGGATTCTTCTCAATATAGGTTATTCTTGGTCGATTAATAATCTACTAGCTGCAGTAATACAGTAACCATAAGAGGGGAGGTTTTCGAGATTTGCTTATTGGACCGATGGACTTGACAAATTCAGTGTTTTTTGTGGTCTGGGCCTCTGATCTGAGACTGCAGAGGGAGGAATCATGGAAAAATAAAAGATGAGGGTATTGCAGTGCGATATAAAATGACACATGACACTTAAAAAGCCAACTTAGGCCTGAACAAAAATAGGATGGATAAGTCAGGATCTAAATAGACCACTTCGATTGAGTTGGCAGCACCTGGCGAGTGGAAGACAAATGGCTCCGACTACGATGACTGGCCTTGCTTTGTAAACGCGCACATGCACGCACACGCACACGCGCACGCACACACACACACACACACACACACACACACACACACACACACATACACACACACACACACACACACACACACACACACACTGTAATTGAAACACACCAGATGCTGAACTGACATAGGTCAGCAAATATAAATGTGGTGTTTGAGGTTTGCTTGGAAGTAGAGGACTGACGTCGGATGCGAAGCCAGCAGCGAATGAAAGGGTGTGGATGTTTCAGTCTTTGCAGGGGCTGCGTTCAGCCAGAGATATTTTGGTCGCTGTCAGCGAGGAGCCTGAGCGAACGACCACTGGGACCAGTGAGATTATTTGTGGTGATTGTTACTAGGCCTGTGTTCTCTCTGTATTTGTTGGTGAGGTTGTGCAATCTACGAATCTAGGATGAGAAGAACACACACACCTAACGATGTCCTGTCCCAGTGGCACACACTGTAATCATGCGGCTCTTTTGTTCAAATTGTTCTGGTCTCTGGAAAAAAGACAACCTTTCTCCCATTTGCAGCAATAATAACATGAAAAGCACTGTGCTTGCCCTAGGTGTCTATAAAACAGGGTTTAATGAGAGGAAGCCTGTTTCAGTTTGCGTATGTTTCCATTAATTACACTCAGAATGACTGACAGCAGCCTACACACACACACACACACACCAACTGCTTCGTCTGAGCAGAGTAAATAGAACAGCAGCTTTCGAAAATATGACTCAACAGTGATAAACAGCATCCAGCATGCAGTCTATAAGCCTGCACGTAAGCACGCACGCACACACACACACGCATGCACGCACGCACGCACGCATGCACGCACACACATTAGTACATATAGATCCAGTATACAAACTCACTACCGTGTCACGCCTCAAACAAATAAACTATCATCCATATTCAGTCACAAGTTGATTCCACACTTCTTCAAGAGGGTCTTTCAAGGCAAGTGACATCAACCAAAAAAATCTGGGTATGTTGTCAAGGTAACCTCTGTTTTCCCTCCTAGGAGACTGAATGACACCAACAAAAACAGAGACAGACGTGTCTTCTCATGATGTCATACTGTGAGGACAATAAATCTTCCCAACTGTCAAATAAATCCAGCATGAAAACCAACAAATGCAACCTCCAGAGAAGACCAACATTAAACATATCAGCCGTATGAAATGAATGAGCCCACGCATTCAAACAGCAGCAACAGGACTGCTGGCCGGGGGGGACAGGCGTGTCACCGGCTCACAATTACTGAGGCCGAGCTGGGTGAAGCATTTACTCACTGAAAATCTCCCTGCATGAATGAAAATATCTTTCTTCAAAATCTGAGCTGCAGTTTGTTTCTACATATGTCCTCACACCCGAATGGGGTGTTTAAATCCGAGAATTCAGATGGCTTCAATTCCCAGTAATTTAAAAGAAATAAAACTTCTTCCTCAACCATCAGTTAACCTTCCTGCTCCTGAGTAATTATAGCAGGAGACAAACCAAATAACAGTCAGTTCTAATTTTAGGTATGTATCAGGTCTTGCTGGGAACAACAAGTACTCCGATTTAGGGCAATGGCTGAAGCACACAGAGAGGGTCTGTGGTCACACAAATGGTTTCTCTGACTCACCTACTGCACAGCTGTATCTATCAAAGTGACTATCTGTGGTAATTACATTAACTTTAGTTTCTCCAGCTGTCATCTGGTTACTTGCACCGGCCAGGAAACTTTTGAGCTGAGACGTCTAATGCAGATAACGCAACATACATGTGGTCATTCCAGGGCTCAGAAAAGTAAATATATCAAAAAACAATCACAGTCTCGTCCACCATTTACCCACAAACAAGCCACAAGCATGCAAACACACAATCCTATAATAATGTCTGCTTCCATGACAACCTGGTGTGTGGGTGAGTCTTGCACTGAAACTTCAGTATCCCAGTATATTTAGTTATAGTCTTATGCAGACTCCAAAAGCTGAGATGGGGAGCAAATGTTAAGATTATTCATTAAGTCCGCACAAGTCGCACAAGGGTGAACTCTGTGCACCCTGTCATTATTGTAAAACTATCGCCTACAAAAAACAAATAGTAGAGGCTGAATTTGCTGTGGCTGAGGATTGAACTCTGTGACCTTTCTGCCATGCTCTGACGTCATTGACATACAGTAGCTCTAAACTCTGATCAGAGACATGGAGCATCTTTATCTGTTCCTGCTGGTTTAATCCATCCATCTTCAACTGCATCCTCCTGTTTATAGGAAATGCAAAGTCCACAATGCACTGGCAATGCTTCTGGAGCACACACCAATTCTCACCCATAGCCAACTGGGATAGTCTCCAACAACACCCCCAAACTGCATAGTTGAAAAGCAGATGTACACAAGACTATTAAGGTCATCTTGTGTACAAGAAGATGGAAGGATGGATGGATGGATTGATGGATGGATGGATGGATGGATGGATGGATGGATGGATGGATGGATGGATGGATGGATGGATGGATGGATGGATGGATGGATGGACAGACAGACGGACCGAAATGCAAAGTTTTGCAAACCCATGATATCTAAAGTCTAGATGTGAAAACTAAAGTGGCAGAAATAACAGAAAGTTTTAGTTGCATGGAAAAAAAGGGTTGGCTAGAAGCAGTTTTTCCAGTGGTTGAAGGTCTACCTTTCAAAATAAAGTCAGAATAAGATGACAGTGGCGGTGCAGCAAATCTGCATTGGAATGTGAATTAGGGTTGCGTTCAGACGGCAGCCAAATCAGATTCCCTTTCATATCTGATTTTTAGGGCTGACTGTTCACACTGTTTTTAGCAAATGTCCAAATGGGATTTTGCTATGCTCAGACTGGGCCACACTATTGGCCGATATATCAGATTGCCATAGCAACCTGATAGGGCGGAGGCTCCATAACGTGCATTGGCTCTTGCGTCGCGCACAGTGATGTCATGGACAGTCAAAACCAATCGGTGTGTTTGGAGCTGTTCAGGCTGAGACTCAACTGTCCAAATGCGATTTGAAACTACCTCCCAAAAGTGGTTTCAATTCGCCTTCCAAAAATCAACTTTTATGTGTGTATGTGACTGTTTAGGCTACAAAAAAGACATCCGATATCAATCTGAAAGGACTAAAAATCGGATTTTGGCTGCCAGTCTGAAAGCAGCCAAAGCTCTCTTTACAGATAAACAGAACAATCCAACACATCATGTTCTGCCCAAGTGAATCATTTAAGCCTGAACCATAATGGGTGCAAACCTGGGCTGACGACACACACGTCTGAAGGTTGCAGAAAGCTTTCAAAGACTTGTGATTTCCCTTTTTCCTTTCCAGTTTTTGAGAGATTAAGGAGCGTGTCTTCAAAAGTTTGCATTTTCAGGCCCCTACAGCCAAAAAACGTTTACAGTCGAAGGGAAAAACCATTGTTGTGCAAACTGCCCCTTAAAATGGAATGTCATGCGATGTGATGGAAAGCTCAAACTGTAGCAAACGGTTACCCTGTTGTGCAAAAACATTGTCTTGTAAATGACCCCTTAGGTGGTATGTAGAAGACAAACATGGAAATCCTGAAGAAAAAGATACATATCTTGATTTCCATGTTAGACAGTTTAATGTTCACACAGATGTTATTCTGCCACATGAACATGGGAAGGAAGACTTGAACCTGTCTTTATGGGTCCCATCTGACTTTGCGTCTGCTTGTAAAACAGGGATCCCGGCACAGACTCTGATTTGCACACAACACAAAGCCAAGTGCACAACACATACACACAGATTTTACAGTTTTAAGCACCAGAGGAGTTTGATGTTGTTTCCGTACTGGGCACTAAAAACACACAAACACATGCAACAACATGCATCGAATTCCACCTTCTCAATATCGTCAAAGACGCATAATTGACTCAGGCTTGACATCAAACGCAGCTCCTTGGCAGCAACACAGGAATTCAATGTCCAGGAAAAATAAAAGTCTGAAATATCTCATCAAAAGGCCAGATTACTGTAAACTGAATCTAATGGTTGTGCCTTATCAAGCATGATGAATAGCAGAGAGTCATTTAACAGGTGAACAGAGGAATGCAACCCGGTGCTGAGTGTTCACAGCCCAGCTGTGGAGCAGACCCCAAGGCCCGGATGACTCAAACTACAAACCTTAATCGAGTACGGAAGAGAGGCAGACAGGACTGTGCTGACAACAACACCACAGGCAGCGTTCTGATGCCCTGCACTTTCTCACACTCGTGTACCTGAGTCCTGTTCTTCAGTCGAACATGTGGCCCCATATTGGCTGTGAGGCCCAAAGAAATTTGAGCTTTTACGATCAGACTGTAGTTGTAGTTGGAGCATTCATGTGTCACTGGCCATGGAAGTCCTGTCAGATTGATGCAGTGTGTGCGTGCACGCACGTGTGTGTGTGTATGTATTTGTGTGTGTTTGCCAATGAGAGTCTTTGGTATGGAGAAAAGATTTATGGAGCATCCTCTACCCATCCTTCTGCTGAACTTGTCTTAGATTACCATCCTCCTGCCCTGCATGAGTGCCGTCTTTGTCTGCAGCAGACATGCTTCATATTAAATCTGGTATTCCACTTCTTCAACTGTCACTGATCCACTTATATAACTCTCCAGAAATCTCATTTCCCTCCGCTCTTACGCTGCTCCCTTTTCTTATTTAACTCTTTCACCCCTAAGTGTTCACTTCTACAGTAGCTTATCGATCCCGCCTCATACTTTTAGTGTCATCTAGAAATTCCAAATAATAGTTCTACATAGGTGTTTGTAGGGAAAAAGCAGAACAGCGACAAATCCATTTTCAGGGTGTGGGAGACTCACCCACTAAGCCCACTTAATGTGATTTCAACATGTTACTGTCAGTGAGCCCAGAATCGTTTTGGCTGTCAATTTGATCCATGCACAAAGCTAACATTATTAGAGGTTTATGGTCTAGATTAAGCTGGAAATACAATCACTATCCCTGAGTCTACACAAGGTAGTCCTTAATTTCTATCAGTTACTGCACACTTGAAAAGAATAAAACCCTAGGAATATTTTAATTTATTTGACATTCATGCTGATAAAGATTAAACACTTTTCCCCAAAATTAATTCATCGAACACTCCATGTGGCTGGAAAGTGGAGTGAAAAGCATTATTCTTCAGAATAATAAACTGCATAATGAACATCTTGGCAACATTCTCACAAACAGCCAAACAAAATGGGGACTAAAATGTTAAAAAATAAAACAGTAACCAACCATAATGTGACTCCACACAAATTGAATGTTGATCAACAGTCTTTAATCAAAGTCTCCAAATGCCTTGAGACCACAAACTGATTCCAAAATACATTCCTTATACTTGTTGTCAGCCTCTATTTTTGTTGTAGCATCTGAGCTAAAACATCATCATACACTGAGGTGGCTCGAGCATGTGTGTCTGTGCTAGATGGGACTATTAAAACATGTGATTTCTGCATACATTTTTAATTGTTGTCTGTAAGTAACAGGTGAGCGCTGCTGAAGAAAAGCAACAGGCTCCTCTGTGAAATCTAACATCAGTTTTGTGTTTTCAGTGAGTCATACAAGACTGTGAACCCTCTGCAGATGAAGTGTACACATTTACAATTTGACATTTCAAGCTTGTGGAGACTTTGTGTATGCTGTGTATGCAATGTCTAAAATAAGTTGTGACAGAGGGTAATAAAGACAAACTACAATAGGTGCTAACACTATCTCATGTAGTGTACACTATGACCACTGTAGATGTTAGCGTGTGTAAGACAGCTGGTCTTACAAATATGATGCACTATATTGCCAAAAGTCTTCACTCATCTGCCTTCACACACATACTGTATAAACTTCAATTGCATCTCATTGCTAATACAAAGTATTTAACATGATGTTGGTCCACCTTTTGAAGCTATTACAGCTTCATGTCTTCTAGAAAGGCTTTACACGAGGTTTTTATCGTTATTCCAGAAGGCCATTTGTTAGGTCAAATACTGATGGACGAGAAGGCCTTACAGTCTCCGCTCTAATTCATTCCAAAAGTGTTCTGTCGGAGGTCAGGACTCTGTACAGGCCAGTGAAATTCTTCAACACAAACTCGCTCATTAAATGTCTTTACAGACCTTGCTTAGTGCCCAGGTGGCTTCCTATCAGTGTCATGGGTCACTCCTGAGAAGGAACCATTCATTCATTCATTCATTTTCATGTACCGCCGCTGTATCCGCTGTAGCAGGTCACGGGGAGCTGGATTCTATCCCAGCTGACATAGGGCATGTGGTAGGGGACACTCCGGGCACGACGCCAGTGCACCCCGGAGCAAGAGAGTGAACCATTCTTTCACAAATGTTTGTAGAAGTAGTCTGCATGCCTAAGTGCTTGGTTTAGTACACTTGTGGCTATAGAAGGGACTTGAACACCTACATTTGAATGGTTTGGATAGCTGAGCAAATACCTTTGACAATAGAGTGAATGTAGATTAATGTGGACCCTGGTACTGCATTGATAAGGTCTTACAATCCTTCTGTAATGCATGTCCATGTCTTTATGTTCATATGTGATTACAGGCATGTCTTAGTGGGAAATTTAGTTGTAAAACTGTTTGCTTTCAAGAATTTTGCATGTATAAATGTAACGAAACTTGAAACTCTGAGGCACAGAGGACAGAAATGGAGCAGGAAAAATCTCACCTCCTTGGGCGAAACTTCACACCCTGTCTCGATACTGGTGGAGGGCCAGGGGCCGCCACTGAGGCTCAGACAGGACAGCTCCATTTGTCACAAGTAGCATTAACATACTGCTGAGGAATGCCAGTGACATGTGTCCATCCTGATGTTTTACGGTTGGTATCCTAAACTGTTCTTGTGTAAAATAAGTGGAAGATCAGATCTGTCAGTGACTGGTAAAGAGTGAAGCCAGTGACGATACATGTAAAATGACGTTTGAATATCCACAGACACGTCATAGATTCTTTGGTAGCCTCCCGTGAACAGGTTTTAATGTCCTCATGCTTTCAACACGTCTTGCACACATACAACATACAGTCATGGACAGAGTTTAGTTTTCAGCATGGTGAGAACTAAACAATACGTCAAACCAAGCACCTCACAGCTTCTTGTGAAATCTCCATACAGTATTTGTAGTTACACCCTCAAATGTTTTCATGTTTCAAGAATGTTAAACTCGTGTTGAATAGTCTTGTAGACTGTTCATTTTCATTAAGTATGCAACCCACTCACTCCAGGCTTGTTCATTATTTGGAGGTTTTAAATATGGAATGACATCATGCTTGCAAAATTTAGGAAAAGGTAGGTATAACAATATCAAGGCTTTTTCCTGTTCCCTCCCCCTGCAGAGATCAAATGAGTCCAGGAGGGAGAAGTTAAGATTATAGCTTTCCTCAAACAGGCCAAACAGTCAGCATTACAGTCTGAATACGTCATGAGTCAGCAATGGGTCACCTGCTATGACCTCATACCAAGTCTGTTTCACACATTGTAGGAAGAAGCTACCGTAACTGTTAGCTAGTAACTACTTCTGCAACAACAGGCCGGTTATGTGGGGACAAATCACATCTTTATATGTGAGTCAAAGTGACAAAAGACAGCATAGATAAAAGAAGTCTGCAAGAAAAGAGAGTCAAACCAAACATTACCTAAACAAGAAATACTACCCATAAAAATCTAGAATCCAGATCCACACTAAAATTTAACAGGGACTATTCTGGCCCAAGAACCATCTTCCCACCAAGTTTCATGGAAGTCTGTTCTATACTAGTATGTAAGTAACCCTGCTGACATCTAATAAATGAATCAGAGAATCAGAGTATCAGAGAATCAGAGTCTTTATTTGTCATACTGACACACGTTTCCACAGTTGACAGCACGAAATATGACTCTGGAGGTCCCAGTAAGTCCGGTCAATAAATAAGATAAATAAGTTAAGAGAAACTGGTTAAAAAAGTTTTAAAAAGATGCAAGATAAATAAGTCAAGAAAACCTAGAGAAAAACAAAAAGTTAAAAATATAAGATAAATAGGGAAAGAGAACAAAGAGAAGTTAAGATGTAAGATATACAGTAGAAACAAACAGGTAAAAACAAAACCTCCTGGGTGGAGGTAACTCAATGAAGCCCATACTGTCCCGAGGGTCAAACATTCCTACATTGTGTTTCAGCCCTTCCTGGCTCATGTCCCTACCCTCCACAAAGCTATGTGGACATTTGTTCAGTCGTTTTTGGGTAATCGTGGAAAATATCCAAAATTTCCTAATGTTAAAGACAGACTTCTCCAGTGATATCTGAATGAAATGTATCGGGTTCATCCTCGGCTCAGGTCTCATTCCTCCATTAAGTTTAGCTGAAATCCATCCACCATTCTACCCAACTGAAAATCAAGTGGTAACGTCCTGCCAATTGTCTACCTTCAAAAATTCAAAATGAGTAAAATTCATTTGGCTAGCAATTTTTCCATTTCAATTATACCCATAGTAATAATCTATGAATAATCAATAGCCATGGATTTCAAAAGCCAGGGTGTGGTCTCGGCATGTCCATCAGCCATAAATAAAAAAATAGAAAGAACTCGCGCTGGTTTCATGATTATTTGGAAATTGTCATTTATTATTGTGCAGTATGCTGTATGTTTGTATTCTTAATATAGCATAGAAGTTACCAATAGAAAAATTTTTGCAATACATTCAAGTCTTCTCAAGCTGTTTTAATAAGATAAACACATGTTTGGCAATAGGTGTGATCAATCATCAGGGCATCCATATTGTTTTGCAAGTTCCTTGTAGAAATTCATGAATTTCTGCGTTTACAGTTCTGTTGAATGCAGCGAACTACAAACTATTACAAGCAATATTTCGTGAATCCTTCTGGCAGCAGAGGAATCAATTATTCCACAATTCATTCAGTGGTTTGGCTCCAGGTCTAGAAAAATGTCTGTCTGCTTTTTGTCCAGATGAGTAAAATGTGACAATACAATCAATGAGTGGTTGTGTGTCCTTTTATTTCTGTGTGCCTGTTGCCCTGTTGGTCAATATTAATCCAAACATGGGTTTGCATTCAAACATCTTCTGTCTGTTTATCTTTGGGTATCACTACTCTGTCATAATGTCATGGGACTAATGCAGGATTATTTTATGTTATCATTCTAGATCATATATTTGACCACAAATTTTACATTTAATCTATGAAACTTTCCTTCCACATGATTTTGACACTGTTTTATGTAGATTTCATGGTAAAAATCCAGCTGTGGTTCTGTGTATTTAGTTAAGTCCTAGAAGCTGAGTGTGTAACTGGCCATCTTTTATTCAAGTCCATGTCAGGTTTGGAATGCCTTGTTTCACAACAGGCAGTTAGGGTAATGACATGGAAGAGCATCAGACACCTAAAATAGCATGCCACAATGGAAGTGGATTTTCCCTGTCTGCTTCAAAATATACTGGAATAGTGAGGAATCGGTCATCGGTATTGGACATCAACATGACCTCATATCAGCTGTTTTCTTCAGAAATGCTCCCTCAAACCAGACACACAACAGTCTAACACTGATTGTATACACTCCCTATGCTCTGATGCCAACAGCTAGTTTTGATCCCAAACTACCCCCTTAAAGAAGAAAAGATTACCTCAACCTGAAAAAATGCACAAAGTGGTTTTCACAAGGATGCAGCACACACACATCCCAATACCATCGATGCATCATTACAAACAGAGAGTTGCATAAAACGTTGTGTGTGAGGAGCCCAAAGAAATCCTGAAGAATACCAGACTCTCAGCAGTGTAAGACTCTCTGTCCGAGACAAATTGTGGTGGACCACAGAAGACCGCACCCAGCACACAACCACCAGGAATGTCTCTTTCAGTGGCCGTGAAAAATGCTGGCATTAACTCAGCACCAGTCCAACTCATTATGCTGAGAGGACGAGGAGGTGAGGAGGAGCGCCACCTGCTCGGACTGGCATCTGCATCAAAGGTGCTGCCCCCTGGACATAACACAAGGAATCTGAATTGAAACAATTATTCAAAAAGACAACAGGAGACACGGACACATGCATATTGAAACATACAAACAGACTACAGAATGTAAACCTTTAAGAGAAGGACAGTTAGAATGGAAGAAAGGTGAAACACATATGTGCATATGAAGGCAGGTCAACACACAACTACACACACACAAGAAGTAAAACCTCTGCAGGGAATTCACTCAGATGCGAGTTTGAGATGTTTGAGTTCAATCAAAATATATCGAGAACACTTGTGCAGCTAATATCAGACCTCAGGACAAATACACAAACACCTCTGGAGGCTCCACCAAGGGTGGGTACCTCTTACTATCATTATCTGAATAAAATGTAACATGCTGCCATCTAGTGTCCACAATCAGTGGCCAACACAGGATGTGATGTCACTGTTAAACCGGGGGCACACAATGAATGTCGCTGCAGGAGAGGCCACAAGCAAACAGCCCATCAAACAAGAAGCGCTGCACAGATCTGCTTCCACCTCATTCTGTAACAGCTGCATTCACTTTCAGTTGAATAAAGGCCGCACTTGATTGGAGAAACTTGTAAAACGTATTTTGGTTAGACCAAAAGAGCTTTTCATTTTTTCCTTTGCTGTTTTCTATTAACTTCCTCCTTACGCAACACCCGTATGGCCACCATGTCGGGCTCTCCTGTTTCCCTGTGGTTAAGCATGTGGCATTCTACCTTCATACTTCCCAAGAAGGTGTGGGGAGATGTGGAGCCTGGTGACTGAAAATGCCGTGTCATCACATTGCCTGCATTCCTGTGCCTGGCTCCTGCTGGCCTGAAGACTATTTATACAGCCATAGAAGAGGCCCCTCAGTGCCTACGAGGAGACTCATGTCCTGCCTGGGCTGCTAACTTCATGTCTTCTAACACAGCACATCACCTCTTCATGAAAGTTTTGGATTGTTCATTGTCAGAACTCCAGAATAGACAGGCAGCAGTGTATAAAAAGCTTATTTGTTTAAATTTCGTGTCAAAAAGGGAGCTGTTTGAAAGGTTTAAGGGTTTAAAAGCAATGGATATGGACAGTACAATCCATCATTATGCAAATTCACACTTTCAGCCATATTCACACAGACTGCAACTTTAATTTGCACAGGTAGTAAACAGCACGTTGACTGAGCTGTGAGGCTGTCAAGTATAGAAACAAGAGAGGAGAGTATTTTTAGTTTGACCTGTAGCATATATCCACAGGTCATCATAAATTAGATCTGCTTCAACGGGTATGATTAATAAATCTACTTACGCAGGTTGGAAGTCCCCCTCAAACCTGAAACCAGGTGCCCTGCTTGTCAACACATGTAACTCTCACCTCGTGACCACCTCCATCTCACCCACATTATCTCTAACGGCAGGGCCAGCCAGGCTACATCCTGACGCCTGCTCTGGAAAGCATCACTGACACTGTGACATAAAGGACTGTTAGCGCCAAGCACGTCAGTGCATTCACAGACCACAGCAAAGGAGTTTCAGGCAGTTCTGATGCTCAGCCGCTTCCACGATGACTGTCTGTTACAGTGACTTTTATTTAATATATCACTTCACTATGAAATTATACAGAAAAAGGACACCATGTGGTGAGGGATACTGATGAATGTGTGTCTCCTCCTTTAATGTGATCATTCATTCATTCGTTTATTTATTCATTCATTCATTCATTCATTCATTCATTCATTCATTCATTGACTCATTCATTCATTCATCTACTGAACCTGCTTCATCGCCTGTCGCAGGTCGTGAGTTGCTGTAGCCTATCCCAGCCGACTGAGTGCCTGAGGCAGGGAACACTCCAGGCGTGACACCAGTGCACCACAGAGCCACAAATAGACAGACAAACACGCAGACACTCACATCTCCCTACATCTTCTTGGGAGACTAGCAAATTAACCTGAAGCGCATGTTATTTGGAGGTGGGAGGAAGCCGGAGAACCCACGCAGAACCCAGACACGGGGAGAACATACAAAATCTGCACAGAGCAGGACTCGAACCTGGACCCAAACGTTGCTGTGTGGCAAGACCGCTACCCACTGCGTCAATGTACCGCCCTAACGTGATTAATTGATTGCGATAATGTTATAGATATGTACAATTTTTTAAATTTATTTCGTTGACTGTGAAATAATTTGATTGAAGAGATTGACGGACACTCCGTAAAAATGATAACTTAATTAACTAGGAGGACATTCAGAAGACCAAATACCTTATCAAAGGCTGAACAACCTCAATTAAATTAAACCAATGGCTTCTACCTTCAGGATGTTTGCAATGTTAAAGGGTTAATAGAGCTAAACAGGAGTGTTATGCCTAGGTGGAGGAATACCCTCCTCTGAGCACCAAACCAGTTCATGTCAGCAGCCATTGTCCTGACTGGAATGATTACAAGTGCATTTTATAGATTCATACCATGAAAGTAAATGTTTCAAGCTATCGAAAAGGCTATGATCAGTGGTCATGGTCACTGCATATTAAGTTACAGCTTCAGAAAATAAAGCTACTTAATAGAGGATGTCTTGAGAAGTTCAAACCTCACCTGACGAGTGGCAGGGGGTTTCCTCTGACTCTGCACTCAAGACGAATCGGACTTCCTTCTGCCACCTCCTGACTCTTCAACTTCTGAAGGAAGCAAGGAGGAGACAGCAGTCCGTGGGTCATTGGAGCTCCGGACTGTGGGTACCTTGCAGAAACTGCCACACCCATCAAGCCTCCAGGTAGGGTTCTGTCTTGTTGCCTGGGCTGTGCCTCGTCTTCCTGGCTTCGGGGCAGAGAGGGAACTGAGGCTGAGCCCTGAGGGGCCGGTCTCCGGCTCCGTGGAGACAGATAGCCACTGTCAGGAGAGGACGAGTCCTCCTCCACCTGCTGCTCCGAGTGAGCAGAGCCTTTGAAGATGGAGGACAGCTCCTCAATGAACGTAGCAGCCCGGCTACAGAACTCAGTGGCTGAAGCTGTCCGATCATTCATCTCCAAGCCTTCATGGACCAGCCTGGGTTTGTCCTGCTTATAAACAGGCTGAATCGGCTTGCGGCGATCAGCCTTCTCCGCAGAGAATGGATCTTCACTAGACACCTGCACTGGTTTGCTGAGAGGGGTGTTCTGGTTAGATGGAACTAAAACTGCTGCATTATCATCTGGACAAGGGGTTTTGGTCTGATGCTGAAGATCTGGGCCTGTGCCAAGGTTTTCACTAGTATGAGAGGTCACAGGAAGAGAGGGGACATGTTGGAGAGCCTGCTCCTGGGATGAAGGATTAGTGAGGCCTGGGTGTTCACGTTCAAACGAGTCACCAATGGCCTCCCGGGCTATATCCAGACTACGGTTAATCTCTTCTACACTCAAGAAGGCGGTAAGATCAGCAAAGTCTCCATCTCCAGAATCCAGCTCTGTCCCTGAGTCCAGGTAGAGTTCCCCATCAGAAGATGCCTCAGAGAACACCCCTCCATCGCCCTCCAGAGTCCTGCCTCCTGCCACATCCTTCAGCAGCAGAGAGATGGGGAGTGGCTGGTTCCAACTCCCGTCCTGCATCCTGAAATACACATGAACCATCATCAACCAGCAAATTCCACACATAATCATGCACACATCACATCTGAAACCCTACATGAGATAACTGACCAGCAAGTGGGGTCAGGATTAAAATAGAGATTTCACAATAGTGCCTCATTTGTTCTCGCAGCCATAGCTGGCAGCATGACTCAGGCCAATGCTGCTTGGACACAGATGGATAGTATTAGCAAAGACCTTAACTGGGGTCATAGTGAACAGGACCGGTATCTCTCACTATATCTGATTTTAATGGGATATATTATCATCTCTGTTTTCATCGGTGCATCCATTACATATACTGTTTGACTAACTCTTCATCAGCAGAGCGTTAGGGTTAAAACAAACAACTAATTAAAAAGAAAGATCTGATTTAGAGATTGTTTTTAAAACCTAGAAAAATAAAGTTTTTCTACCAGTCAACCACTCACTTAATCAACGGGTTCTCAGTTTGGATGTAAACTGAGAACATTTGTAGTAATCAAGGCATATTAGTACTGTACAGAAAGTCACTGCAAAAAGTATATCCAATGTACCAGATTGAAAGTCAGCTCAGAAATTTGAATTTGCTCGTACCACAAATTTCTATCATCTTTCATGATTTAAACATAAATGTGGATGCAGCATCCATGTATGTGATGTTGTTTAAGTTTAAACACATATTTTAAAATTCCAAAATTAGTGCCTCCTCTTGTCTGTTCTCTTGAGATGCTGACTTCAGACATTCAGCATGTTGTCAGACTGCTGGTGCAGATACAAGCATGACAAGGTGTGACGCTGAGCGCCTCATGGCGTCCTGAAGGCCAGCTGTTGTTATTTTTAATCTCCTGGGCTATGTTTCACAGCAGCAGCACAAACTCGACCACCCTGATCTTCGGAGAGAGCTGGTCGAATTCACCGTTAAACTTACAAGTACACATGAACATGCAGCACAGACTGGGTTAAAGCCTTCAAGAAGACGAGCCAAGACTGTCTCTTAAAAGTAGTATTATATGAACAGAACAAAAATAACGAGACAGTGGTGATCAAATATTCATGTGGAAAATTTATACACTGAGACTCACAGACTCTTAACAACTGTCAATGCTGTCGAAGTTTCCACTAAATACACTTCTCTTCAAGATATAGTAGATGTTATTAAGTTAACTTCAATCTTTATTGTGGCTAATGTTTTTATTTTCACATTATTAATGTGAAAATATTGACATTTTTATTATTACATTATTAATTGATACTGTATATATACACTGTATATATATATATATATATATATATATATATATATATATATATATATATATATATACAGTATATATATACAGTGTATATATACAGTATGTATACAGTATATATATATATAAAACTACTGATAAATAAACAGATCAAACCCTACCTGATAACCTGTTATTTCTTCAAATACTTTCTCCTGGTTTTGTGCTTCCAGGGTTGTCGCTGTATTCAGTAAGACTGAACCAAAAAGAAGCTCTTCTTTCCAGGAGAGCAGCCTTATTGGTCAGGCGGTCTGCGGGATCTCTCAGGTTCAGGGTCCAACTGCGTTCTGCCTCTGCAGTGGCCTGCTGTCCCATCTGTCCCGGTCTCTACTGCTCACTGTGTTGGGCTATATTTGGCTGCAGCTCAGATTTCACAGCCAGGATATTGGCAAGAAGAGAGAGTGTTATGGTAGTCCTGGGGAAGAGGCGGTTGTAGTACAAAAAACAGTGCATCTTGCTGTAAAATTTAACATCACACACCTGTCAGTAATAAGCTAGTTGTACCGGGGTCCATGAAACATTTGGGGTCCTAACTGTACATGAGCCACTGAGAAATTCTGTAGAAATAGCTGTAAAAATTATTTTTTAAATTCACTGTAATCATAAAGATATTTCCTTTACCAGTTCTCAGCGCTCCTCTGTTACTTTTATTAATATAGACTAAAAAACATATGTAGCAAACAACAGTGAGATTCAGAGCAGAAAGTAAGGAGAATGTATCCACTCTAAGTACTAGCTATCCTAGTTAACTTCAGCTAGTAGGCTTGATAATAGTAGATGTATCAGCACACCTGACAATTCTTCCTTAATTACTTGATTCATTAATTCACAATCAATAACAATCAAATGTTCCTGTAGATACTCCTAATGTTGTAACGTTGCTGGGGCAGTTGTTGCGTGGATGTAAGAGTGTTATTCACTAATCAGAAGGTCGGTGGTTTAACCCCCAGTCGCCTCAGTCCACAGGGCGTTGTACCCTTTAGCAAAATACTTAAACCCAATTGGCTCCTTAAGGGCAGCTCACTGCTCCTCAACATGGGTCACATGCAAAGAAAAATTTTGAAACAAAAGAATTAAAAAAAAAAAAAGACAATGTGTTGATGGATGCTTCTTCTCAAAACATTGATCAAAGTCCTCTTTATCCAACTAAAAAAAAAGCAAAGTCTGCAGGAAGACAGAGAACAACTCTGAGTCTTAACAGTGTCAAAAGTGAGTCAAACATGCCGTATATGGTGGTAACCGATTGATCAATTTAATACTGAATTCAAATATAACCACTGGCATTTGGTCCAATGTGCTCCTCAGCTAACAGTTTCTGATTGAATGATGATGTAGGATCAAATGTCATAACCAGTCTCTAGTTACAGTAACTGAGAGAGCTCCCTCCAGTGGATATCTGCATGTGGCGAGATGGACAGTTTTAGGTTTAAAATCTCTAAATGTTTCGTTAGAAAAATGCAGAATCTGCATCATTAAAACAGAAACACTATATGTGAGTGTGGTGACTCATGAATAACTTCGGTGTCATGGCCTGTCTCTCTGGGACATGTGTAAACTTTTATATGAAATCAACAGATCAGATATAATAATGAAAACAGTGACTTTGAATGACTGTTGAATGCAATAGTACCTCTTTTTTAAATTTGAACGATGATAATTTTTTTGCCAAAGCTGTGAATAAATGCATGTAAAATATGAGGATGGAAATTCTACCTGAGGAGCACGCAAGATCAAAATGTTGGCTGTGAGTTGGCTGTTGCCCTGCCCGTCAAAGGTCACTGGGCAGAGGTCCAGCATACAAGTGGTTTTTACTTCAGTTCAGATTCCAGTAAATGTTGCAAGTCTGAGTGTGTGCTTGACATAAATGAAACAGAATGCCATAGCTTCCTTAGCTTTTTGATAATTTCCATTGAAAATTTCCATTTCATCGTCTTCATTCATTTATCTAATGTTATGCTTATTGTGGGCAAAGACATAACAGTCTTTAATGATTGTGGAATGGTTGACTTTTTTATTTAAAAGGCTCTATCATTAACATTTAAGGCATCTCACCATCTAAGATCCATGACACTATCTACTAGCTTGATGCCCAATTTGTGATTAAAGGACAGGTACATTTTTAAAAGAGAGGGGCAGAGCTGTCAACTGATCACCACCTGGTGGTGAGTTGGGTCCGTTGGTGGAGGAAACCTTTGGATAGACCTGGTAAGCCCAAACGAGTAGTGTGGGTAAACTGGGAACGTCTGGAGGAGGACTCTGTCCGCGAGGCCTTCAATTCACACCTCCGAAGGAGCTTCTCGTGCATCCCTGTGGAGGCTGGGGGCATCGAACCTGAATGGTCAAAGTTTAAAGCTTCCATTGCTGAAGCTGCAGCTGAGAGCTGTGGTCTCAAGGTCTTGGGTGCCTCAAGGAGCGGTAACCCTTGAACACCATGGTGGACCCCGGTGGTCAGGGAAGCCGTCCGACTGAAGAAGGAGGCCTTCAGGGGCATGTTGTCCCTGGGGACTCCTGAAGTAGTTGCAGGGTACCGACAGGCCAAGAGGACTGCAGCTTCGGCTGTGATGGAGGCAAAACAGAGGGTGTGGGAGGAGTTCGGAGAGACCATGGAGAAGGACTATCTGACGGCACCAAAGGTGTTCTGGAGGACTGTCCGACTCCTCAGGAGGGGGAAACGGGGACCATCCGAGCTGTATACGGCAAGGATGGGACACTGTTGACCTCGACTGAGGAGGTTGCCGGTTGGTGGAAGGAACATTTTGAGGAACTCCTGAATCCAACTACCCCAACTGACCCGTTCTCTGTTGCAGAGGCAGAGCTGCAGGATGATGGGGGATTCAAGTCAATCTCTCTGGGCGAAGTCACTGAGGGAGTTAAACAACTTCACGTTGGCAAAGCCCCAGGTGCCCGGAAATGCTGAAGGCTCTGGGTGTTGAGGGGCTGTCATGAATGACAGCCCCTCAAAAAGGGGGACCAGAGGGTGTGTGCCAACTACAGGGGCATCACACTCCCCAGCCTCCCTAGGAAAGTTTACTCCAAGGTGCTGGAAAGGAGGGTCCGGCCGATTGTCGAACCTCAGATTGAGGAGGAACAATGTGGGTTCCGTCCTGGTCGTGGAATAATTAACCAGCTTTTTACTTTCGCAGGGCTCCTAAAAGGGGCTTGGTAGTATGCCCATCCAGTCTTAATGTGTTTTGTGGACTTGGAGAAGGCGTACTATCAGGTCCCCAGGGTTATACTGTAGGAGATACAGCGGGAGTGTGGGGTCAGGGGGCTTCTCCTCAGGGCCATCCAATTCCTGTACGCCCAAAATCCCCAAATCTCATTATAATATTTATAATGACAATAAAGGCTTTCTATTTCTATTTCAAAGTGAGAGCTGCGTTTGGGTTCTCGGCAGTAAGTCGGACTTGTTCCGAGTAGCTGTTAGCCTTCACCAGAGCTTCGCTTTATCACCAATTCTGTTCATGATTTTCATGGAGAGGATATCGAGGCATAGTCGTGGTGAGGAGCTATTTGCATCGCTGCATCGCTGCTTTTTGCAGATGATCTTCAGTTCATTGCAGGCCCACACAGACAGACAAACACCCTCTCATTTATCTATGTAGATCATAGCTTCCCAGGTGCAGCTAAAAATTAATGACGTGGATGTTTGTAGAAAAGAATTTCACTCACCTGTTTTTTGTATCTGTGAAACAAGTCTGATCAGTTGTTATATCTGCTTGGGCTGATCTCTTCCCGCTCATGCTGGTAAGTGATCAGCATCCAGACAATGTAGTTCAGACAATGTGTCGTCTGCATTCACAGCCACTGACTTTAACCATGATATAATGAATTAACATACAGAACATAAGCCTCCAACCCATTGTTATTGGTGTACAATAACAAAAATGCTTCATTGGAAATGTCATTTAATAGGTATATGCATTGTTTCTGTTGAATAAGGCGCCAAATAAATGATAAATGAAGCCTACATATAGTCACTTAGAGGTAGCAGTTTAATTACTTTATATAATTTTAAACTCTTACAAAGTGATTCACTTAAATAAAAGATAAAAAGAGGTCAAGAAAACCACAGATTGCAATGGTCCTGGACATGTGTGACTTTTTGGAAGAATACATCTAATTTATGAGTAATATTTTTTCATTTCAGTCTACAATTCACTAATAGTCGAAGGGAACTGTTGCATAACAGTAGCCTGGTGCAAAAGGTGCAGGTAAGTTGTACTCCTCAGGTAACCTGACATTAGTAGCATCAGTGTAAGGATATTGTGGGCTGTGGGTTTTGTACCTTGTGATCATATGGTTCTGGTTTTCAGTGTCTCCACCCTCATGTGTCACCATCACATCATTCTCTGATAACCTAAACTCCTGCAGCAAATCTGTCTTCACTGGAAGTTTTTTCTTGAGATCATTTGTCTGACTGATGAGTGACGGCTTTGTTTCCTGATTCTTTGCAGGCTGGATGTTGGCACAGAATGGGTATTCAATATCTGTGGGTGAGCCGGGACTTTCAGAGACTGTTCCGACA
Source organism: Antennarius maculatus (assembly GCA_013358685.1). Taxonomy (NCBI): domain Eukaryota; kingdom Metazoa; phylum Chordata; class Actinopteri; order Lophiiformes; family Antennariidae; genus Antennarius; species Antennarius maculatus. The sequence goes on along the minus strand of CM023610.1, from coordinate 10,577,410 downwards.
AAAGTCTGTTTCTGCGTCAGTGGACGAGTGGCGGTCCGAGCAGGGAGGTCAGGAGGCAAGTTGGATGGAGGGTTAGTGGCCAAAAATATTTTCCTGGGCTTTGTCATAGGCTGGAAATCATAATCCTGACACAAACAGAATTGAAAGCTATCAAACAAAAGTATTCTTCAGTGTTACGACTGCTCAAACTTCACAATTAATAACATAAAAATCAAACAATCATAACTGATTAACCAGTTTTTGGCAGAAAATATTCCGCTGATTCCTGACAAAGGTATATAATGGCAGGAAACTCAGAGCTTAAAGGGTGTCGTTTAGTAGATCTAAGGCCTGACAATGAATGGAAACAATCCCACATTCTACAAAAACCGCAACAACAGATAGACAGACAGAAATCTCTAAAGTGGAGAAATCAAAACTGGTTATATATTTGGAAGACGATTACGTGTTCATAAGGAAATGTGAGTATAGTTCATCTTAAGAATCTAAGGAAGTAAAAGTGTCAAGCCTTAATTAATTTTTTTGTACATTGACATTGAAGAAAATTTCACTCATCATTACCAAGGTAGGATGAAGGGCGGTGACCCAAGAACATTCTCCTCCCACACTGGGATTAAGTCTGTTGGACTGGCTGTTCAGAGTCGGTACGGTCGCGCTCCTCAGGTTATTTGCTGGATGAGGGAAGACTAGTGGGATGTCTTCTTGTGATCCTGGGGGATCACCTCTCAGACTCCATGAAGGGTTTGGTTGTAAACTTTCATCATGACTGGAATGTTTCTGAGGGAATAACAGTAGTTCTGCAAATAGTTCTGCATGGACCATCTTGTCACTTGAGTTCTTAGAGAGAAAAACGGAGCATAATGCTGAATTATGCTCTTTGCAAATATGTTGGTCTGAAACAGTAACAGTGATTTTCAACCCTACATGCAGGCAGGTTCAATGCCTGCAAATGTGTAGTCCTGACGCCGCAGTTACACTCAAAAGTACAGAGTTTATGAGCACGATGAATAAAACAACATGGAAATTACAGAGCTGGATGCTTGCAGGGTATCAAACCATCTATCTACCTGTCCGCAAGCGACGGTCAACACCTCCATGAAAGGCATAATGGGAGTCTTTCGGTGGTGATCCACCAGGTCCTGCAGAAACCGGTGGCGGATCTTTTCCCCTACTATGACGTAATGGCCATCTTCTAAGACATCGATCTTGTAATGTCTGCAGCGGTCCCTACCCCTGAGAGGACAGAGGATACGACAAGGGGAGTGAGCATTGGATGACCTTACACTGTGAAATCGGTGAAACCAGTTTAAATTGTGCAAACACACACTGGTAAGAGAGGGTGTAGCCAATCCTGCTCTCACTGACTCGGATGAGGAAGTAACCGGGAGATTTGAACATCAGCAGCTCCTCTGCCTTCCTGCAAAAACAATTAAAATCCCTGTTCACACGTGCACTTTTCCAATTTTTCCAAGATAAAGTGATCTGGGGACTTTTAGTGTGTCGTGACATGTGAACTCAGTTCAGCCTGGGTTCAGGCTAGTTAACGTAAGAGTTTCCCAGTAGAGGTTTCCATAACAACTGAGCTTATGGTATGTTGGACTTGCTGTATGGAGCCAGAATAGTTTTTATTTGAAAGCTTTTCTTTATAAAATAGAGCATTGACCGTTCACAAGAAACACTCAAGCTTCACTGAGAAAACATTTTAGGAAGTTGGGCCAAAATAATGATTCCTCTGTTTATGTTGTTGTCTGGAACTTCCTAAAAATTACTTACTTCTTGAAAATGACAATTTTGGACATTCCACATTTTCCTGTTTAACTTTAATTTGGTTATTAGGCATAAAGCAGAGTAAAAAACATGTTTTCTAATGTAAATGACAAACAGGAAACAATCTCTGCTTGCTGGGACAAAACACTGATATCTTGATAATTTACCACAGCACTCCACATTCCTCCTTGTCACCTTCCACCGCCACACTGACTTAGTGAACTTACTTCCTGGAGATAGTTCCGTGAAACCATTCCGGGACGACATCATTTCTCGTGACAGTCTGCAGTTGGGAGCCTGGAAAACAGGTGAAAGCAGCACTCTGTCCTTGTAACGACTGACTCCAGTCCATGAGTCACTTCAGGAGTCACTTCAGTCAATCCTCTATTCTGTCTCTTGACAAACGCACACAGACGACATACCTGCATGTTATTCATCACTCCCTGAAGTTATACAGAAGCTACATTAGTCTGTTCAGAACAAAACTGGATCAATTTGGTTTAAGTCTTCAGTGTTCAGTTCCTCTTACAGTTACACACTGGTGAACTGTTGTAGAAAATGATTATTTGTCCTGAGGTTCGTTTGAATCAAGTCTTGAATAATCTTGTTTTTCATCACAGACATGCTGCATTTTTTTAAAAGTCTCATATGAAATGTAACCCCACTGATGTTCTCTAAAATCACTTTACAACTCAGACAGAAGAATTACTTTTTTGTAGTTTGTTGGTTAAATTTTATATTTTGAGTTTGAACGTTTCAATAGTGAAAAATGAGAGAAAGTCCTCCAAAATATATTTGACAACGCTCTCAGCAAAAGTTTACTCACCTTGTCTGGCAGGTCTATGCAAAAATACAGCAGCAGACGTGATTCACCAACAAGAACTATTTGGGGTGGAGCAAAAATTACATCCTTGTAAGGTGATTTACTGCCCCTTCATTTAACAAAAAAGAGCAGCGCAGCCTAGCGCAGGAAAAAAACAGCAGCATGATGCCATTTAAAAGGGATACAGCAAAATTACATAAGTGCATGACAAAACTACAGGTGTATCCAAACATAATGGAAAAAATACTTCTTAGGCTTGTCCTAAGTAAACCAGGTCACAGATAAAGTATCCTACAACTAGATAAAATAAGGACAGGTGGATTTTTGTTTTGTTGTAAAGATCTAGAAAGCAAAATGGCCTTCTTATATTAGTTCTTTAAATAGGAACAATGAAGTTTTTCAGATTCATAAACTTGGTTTTGAATGTGTTAACAATTCAACAACCTTCAGTTGATAAAATGTTAGGTCAGGATCAAATTTCAAACATGAATCTCCAGAAATCAACAGAAATAAACTGAAACAATTTTTTTATGAATATAATTTTTAATGAATCAGAAGTACACATATCTACAAAAGATGTAGATCAATAAGATTTATGAAGTACAATCGTTGTAGATTTTATTTACAATTGCTAAATTATTTATTTCCCATGAAAATCTGTGACAAAATCCAAATTTAGTCAGGGGATGCCCGTCAACAGAAACTGCAAAATTCACAAATGAACTGACTTACAGACGATTTTGTTTCAAAGAGGAATCACTCTTATTGTACAAAACCAAATTTAAGTCTAACAACCTATTTTTTTTAATCAAATGATGAACTGGAATAATCTGTTAGAACCAGTTAAACAATCCCCAAGATCAGTTATTTAGATCCACAGGTTTCCACCGATACAGTGAAGTTTTCATAACATCTTTGGGACTAGAGGATTTGCTCACACTGTGAAACATCTGAGTAGATTTGAATGAGCTAATTATCCATTCTTTCATCTGAACGGCTCAAAAAAGCAAAGAGAACAGATTTCTAATTATTTCTCATCTCACATAAAACCTTTCAAGTCAAGCTTTTTGAGTTTTACACATCTTTAATTCAGACGGCCAAAAGAAGACATGGGATTTCTCTGGGGCGAGCAGCTGGGGTTCCCAAAAACATCAATGTTTATGAAACTACATAAAAAACTAGAAAAAGTTACACATCAGTACATGGAAACTGGAATGTAGTACGTCTCTACATCAAACGCATTCTGTATATTTCACCATGCAAACTAAAATGACAGGTTCAGTGCTCGGATGTTTTTAGGAAGCCCAGATAGGGTACATAGAAAACTGGTGCATGAATATTCTTGCTTTCAGTGAAGACTCACAACAAAAACAGACAAAAAATTTTAAGATTTTTTTTTTCTTCAACGGAAACAACAAAGGAAAAGTGCATCATCAATAAGAATATTAAAGGGCACTTTGTCATTTTGGTGCTTTTTGTTTCATTCCATAAATACTGCTACAGCACAGCCCCTATCTAAGGCCCAGAAACAGTGGTGTGCTTGTTCCCCCAATGGAACCCACAACTGGAAGAAGAATGAATACTAGTTTTTGCATCACTGTGCCACTGTTGTATAATTGCATTTCCTCCATGCATCAAGCAGTTTTAAGTATGATGATGCATCAAGTGCATCAGATTGCATCCACCTCACACCTCTCACATTGTTCTTACCCATAAAGATTGCAATACAAAAATGATGAGGTAAGCAACTCCAAAAGCCACTTGTGTGCCCTTAAAACAAGTGTTCTTTGTCATGAACCCCATCTTACTGCAACCGTGTGAACAGTTAAGACACATACATTAGATTGCACAATAAAGTGTTCATGAGAGGAATGGAATGTGTAAGCATCAGAAGTCAATCGAAGGACTTGAGGTGTGAAGAACTGCTGCCTCAAAGGGTGATGATAACTAAAACACACTGGTAGTATTGTTTCATATGTGGATTCATAATACTAATAACATATTGATATGTTGCTGTTATATTATTGCCTTTTTATGTAAACTTGAAGGACTACCAGTCAGTACTTGAATATCACATAATTGATCAAAAACCAGCAGGTTTGTGCTCTAACGATGAATTTGAGAGGAGCCCGGTGGTTGGTAACCTTTGGTGAAGGTCACATTCAGGCTGCTTTTAGTAATGAGGATTAAATAAGTGCAACATCACCAGATGACACTGACCTCCAGCAGAAAAAACATGATAGCCCACAGACTCAGTAAGTCGTAAAGCTTCATCTCTGTATAGAAGCGTCTTTAAAAGTTATTAAAATGATGAACTGTAAAAAGATTTCAGATTTACCATGTGAAAGAGGCCACACGAGTTAGGTTCACAGGTGATGGGAGAAGATGAGTAAACCAAGGGAGTGGTAACCATTTTTCCTATAAGATAACCACGCAACAGAAAGACGAAAAGATGAAGGAAGACAAGAAAAGCAGGATAAGAGTTCAGCGTGGGCTCTGTCCAGTTCCATCCAGTGGGGGACACAGTTAAGGCAATGACGGTGACTGACTCTCCTGTCTCCTCACAGGAGCGTGCAGCGGAAGAAACTGCTCTTCTTGGGCCGTTCTGTAATCTTTACACCTTGAGTGCTGCCTTGCGGGGTGTTACCCTCCTACAAGACACACAAATATGAGAACACAAATACAAGAGACCAAAGACACGCATTCATCCAAGTGTCTCCTTTCTTGCTTCTTACCAGCTTCTTGTCCATTTTTGCTTTGATGTCTCTGGCGAGGGTTAAGAAGGCCTGCAGAACAAAAACACATTAAAAAATGAAGCAGCACAGTTATGGCAGCACTCGGAAGAGAACATTTAAATACTTTTGTATTTAAATTTCGGACAGGCAGACCTTGAAATAAGTGACCAAATCAGACATGAATAATTTTGCCTTAATACCATGAAAGTTATCATGAAGATAACAAGCATAAACGGACAGTACAGAAGATCACGTCATTTTAAAATGAAATATTTTAGATGTAGGGATGAAGACTAAGTGGAGAACTGATTGTAATTTTCATATTTTTCATCAACTAAATCTTTTTCAATTTCTTTAAAAAATTCAACAGAGATTGTAAACATGTTTATTTCATCATATGATTCAGATTCTGGAATAAAGTTGATTTCTAAGGGGTTGAAAATCTGACATGTAATGATCCATTATCCACAAAAGAGAAGTGGGAGAAAGAGGCAAACATTGAGCTACCAGTGGATGAATGGAGGAGAGTAATGAGCAGCAGTGAAAACAACTGGCTCTTTATGTTGGACAGGATATGAATGGAAAAACATCACAAAACTTTTTATCACACAGCACAAAAAATATCAAAATACAAATTGTTCTAGACTTCGCAGTGTAAATGAAGTCAACCACTTTCATTTTTAGTTGTCCGATTACCAAACCTTACAGGGAGGAGATTGGATGATGGAAAGACAGTATTGAGGGTGAACTATTAACATTTACCTTTAAGGTCCTATATTTGGGGAAATTATACAAATACACATTGATGATGTTCATTACAATTAAAAAAGCCACAACCAGAAAATGACTGGAGACTGCGGTACCTAAGGTTGAGGCCTGGGTTGATATGATGCAGACACTGACACAGACGTTGAAAAGTTACAGGATGTTGGAGTTGTTTCAGTGCATTGTTGTTGATAAATATACATATTTTTCTATTCTATCCTACTCCAAGGACAAATGGTAAAAACTACTGAAGCCTGAATTTGTCTGTAGGTTCTCTGTCATTCAGGTCGAGGTAAATCAAAAAGAGAAAACCCACTGGACTTGCTTTAGGTTGGTTGGAGATATTTTATGTTCAGCATGATACAAATAAAACTGAACTTAATTAATTGTGGAGCTCTATTTTAGTTTGCCTCTTCTTTCAGTCATTTATTTTTGTGTAGACTATTTTTTGCACACACTGTGCATGCCTGTACCATTCTTTTGTTTTTTCAGTTGGAGGTGAACAGGAGACAGGAAAATGTAAATAAGTGTATGCAAACTTATTGCAATAGAAAAATGTCAGTGACGAGGATTTAAAGCACATGTGTCAAACTCAAGGCCTGGGGGCCAAAAGTGGCCCGCCACATCATTTTATATGGCCAGCGAGTGCATAAAAGGTCAGAGTGTCTAAAAATAAATAGGTCAAGACCAAAACTACATTTCCCACAATGCAGTAATTAAGTCCATTTTAGCTTTGACAAAAATGTTTTGAACAAACTTGATGTCCTAACTTGTGTCTGATGTTATTTTCTTTGTTCACTTGGATAGTTTGGTCCTTGATTGATGAGGTTTTGTGGGTTTAATAACCTGACAAATATAACAGAGCAACAAACATATTTTTTTGTACAGCTGTAATGTTTGTAACTTGAATAAGTAATAAACTTAGAGTTATTTAACATTAAGGAGTAGTTACATTTATTTTATATTACACTGACTTACACTTAGTTACATTTATAGGTTATATCTGGCCCTTTGAGGACAGCCATTATGTGAATATGGCCCTCGAGGAAAATGAGTTTGCTAGGGACACAATTTGCTTGTCCCTAGCAAAGACTTAGCGCAACGCCAATGGAGAAGCTCCTTAACATCAACAAGAAGTAGTCTCAAATGTACAGTAACCTCTCCTCCAAAAATTTAGCTTTTTGTTTTACAATTTTTGAACAAACTAAATAACAAAGACACAGAAAATGATTCTTAATAAGACACCGAATAACTGCAATTCCAAAATTGTTAAACTATTCCTATTAGCTCTACAATTATTTGTTACTAGACACATATGGGGTTGCCAAAAGTGAGTCAGTTTTAGTACAGTACTTTAAAAGCAGCAAATACAATCCTGAACAGTTACAGACAAAATTTGCGACCCTTTCTCAAGACACACATACAAAGTTGGTTACTTCTTGCAATAATTAATAACATGAACAAGAAAGTGTAAACTCACATTCTCCACATTGATGTTTGCCTTTGCACTCGTCTCCATGAACTTGATACCATACTCAAGCGCCAGCTGACAGCAGGAGGAGACACACAACACTGTCAGCACTCAAATAATAAGCATGATCTCCAGGAGAGTCAGACTCACGTATATTTTATCAAGGTCCATCTACGTTTATTATTCATACAGTCAACTTCATCACCTTCTCTCCTCTGTCTTTGGACACCTGTCGCTTGTCATTGACATCACATTTGTTCCCGAGGACCATCCTTTCCACATCTGCTGAAGCATGCTGCAGAAGGACAAGTTTACACACAGGAAATTCATAAAAATATACAAGAACAGGACTTGTTCCTAAGAGTCCTTGCTCTGATGCATTGAATTTATAAAAATTATTTAATTCAACAATTATGAGTCAATAATCCACTACGCTAAATACTTTAGAATTTCTTGAAGACCTCTAATACAGATAATATAACTAAACATCACATGGTGGACAAAATGAAAAACGCTTCACCTCTTCTATGTTGCGTATCCAGTTCTTGATATTGTCAAAGGACTTTTCATTGGTAATGTCATACACTAACATGATGCCCTGAAGAGAAAAGACAAGAAAATAAAGAAAACAATGAAATCATCACTTACTATTGTGATTTAATTAGCTCGTAATTCAAACTAGAAGATCAAGTCTCTAATGTGATTTTCCAGATTTCATAACAACAATCATGAGTAAAGAATCACATGATTCTGCAGCCTCAAGTAAAAGCATGAAATTCGAATACCAAAGGGAATAGCGAACATTTAGGCCTGTGAAACACAATATCAAGATCCAAGCATCAGGTTAAACCTGAGTTAATGGAGAGCTAACAAAAGCCTCCACTGACTGACTGATAAAGTGTCTGATTTCCAAAGTGGATACAAAATAGTAGCAACAACAATGCTGGGTGTGATTCAGGGAGTTTCATGCTGAAGTGCATTCATTAAACAGATCCCAGACACAATCTGCACGACTGCAAGAGTTATAAAAGCTGAAGATGCAACATACCATGGCCCCTCTGTAGTAGGCTGTTGTGATTGTCCTGAATCTTTCTTGTCCTGCTGTATCCCTAAATTGAAAACATAGACATTGTGACTTGTATTTAGTATGCACTTATAGTAATTACTTAAATTATATCATAATAGCAGAAGAATTTATGATAGTCTGTGAAAATTCCATTTTAAATGCTAAGCATCTGATAAAAATAAAGCTGCAAAATCAAGCCTCTGGCTTCCTTACTACCCTGTTTGGTGACACACTGGATACGAGTTACCACTTTATCCAAGAGTCAGCAGAACTTCTTGAAAAATGCTAATTCAGCAACATTCAGGGCATGTGAGATGGATCAAACAGCCACAAACTGCAGCTTCTATGGGTCTAAACACAGACTAGTTGGACACTTTTTCCGACTACAAACATTAAAGACACCCAGACAGGATGCTGCTATGACAGATTTAGAATACTTTCTCACAACTTACACACACACACACACACACACACACACACACACCTTTTGGAATAAACATCCTCTCCTTTGGATTTGATCTTTGTTCAAAACACATCACAGGCTATCATTGCATTGAAACCACTGAAATTCAGCAGGTGTGAATCTTCTTCATTTTGGCTTGGGTGAGAAAACCCCAGCAAATCCCCCTGTTATCCTTTATTTCAGGTCACACTGATGGTCAGAGGATAAAAAGAATCTGGTACTGCAGTATTCACCATGAGTTACTGATTCTGGGTGACAGGAATTTCACAAGCCTATTGGCTTCTACCCGTCAGCCCTTTATTTTTCGGATGTTGTTGTTGATGTTGTAAATGTAATGAATGTGTGAAATCTGTTATATTTACATGTCCAATAAATAAATAAATAAATAAAAAATAAATATAAAATATACAGTATATTAAAACCTTGGAAGCATGATTTTGGAAGGTAGGAAATATGCATAAGAAATACAGATAATAGAATTTGTGATTATAGCGATCACTTATCATCCATCTTTATACTTATTAATCTTTATCTTTCCATAATTGAAAAACAAGTTGATGTAATCTGTCCACAATTAATTTGATTCATTTATTAAAGTGTTAATGTTACTATATAGTATTTTTTTTTGTAAGAAGTAAGCTACCTTTTGAACACCAAACTGCATATGCTTGTTGTTCATCTCTAAATATTTGTTCTCCCACATCAGTCAAATGGTAAAGTGAAATGACTGACATTATGATTAATGTATAGAACCTACATAGACAAATTATGATTATCTTACCATATCTGTAGCTTGATTTTCTTTCCATCTAATTCTATTGTTCTGATTTTGAAGTCAATACCTGAGGGAAAAGCAAAGTCACATCACTCACAATTGAAGCACACCCACTGGCAAACACAGAAACTCACTCAGCATCCCACTGATAATAACATTAATTATTTATGAAGCTTGCAGGAATAATTAATACTTTCTGTAACTTTGGCAACCAGTAAGGGAAGCTGACAGAATGAAAAATGAAACTATCCTCGCTCACTGTCAACTCTAGGACGCTAGCTTGCCTTCATGATTAAAAAACTCCGGATCGAGCTTCTGTTTGGTTTCAACACCTACTGTGCTTAAAAATATGTGAACCCAAAGTACAGCCTATTTAAAATTTTTGTCGGTTCTGTCAAAGACCAAACACACAACGATTATGTCGCTTCCTGACCAGGCACTACAATATGAATGCTAGCCAGAAAAGTTAGCAACATATTAGCATGACGGGTTGGGCTACTCCTAGTCCACTTCTCATCATAAACAATACTGACAAACGTTTTTCACCCACCTATAGTTGAGATAAATGTTGAGTTGAAGGCATCCTCTGAAAATCTAAATAGCACACAGGTCTTTCCGACGCCTGAATCGCCGATTAAAAGTAGTTTAAACAAGTAATCGTAAGTCTTCGCCATGTTATTAGTTAGCTTACTACTGCGGATATCCCGCCCTATGTGACGTCATTAGCTATAACTTTCCTGTTGGTCCAATCAGCTGCCGTTCTTCTCTGTCGTCGTGGCTGCGGAAGTCCGTTGTCACCAGTTGGCTTAGTTTAAATATACTGGACATGTACAGTCATTCGATATAATTTATTGACTAGTCGTTTGTAAGAGCAAATACAACAATTTTGAAAATTAGTTGTTTGGGAATTTGCTTGGGTTGTTTGTGTTATATGATATTAAAATCGATTCTTGTCTCAAAGCTTATTTTGGTAATTTAATCATTAACAAATATAGACCGATCCCGATTAAAGAAATCTCCAGCGAATTAAAAAAGAACTGTTAAAAAACCGTTAACATCAGAGCGCATCAGTGGGAGCATAAAGCACTGCACATACACAGTAATTAATGTTTCCCCTGTCAGTGTGGATGACGTCAGTACTAGTTTAAAGCAGACCTTTATTGTTGTACTGATGTTAAAATTAGTTTTTCCAAAAATGCCATCAACCAACCAGCATGACCAGTTCATCCACTTGTCTGTTGAGATCCCGCCTCCAGGAACATCAATCCGATCATTAACGTCTATTCAGCTGGATCTGCAGAGGCGCACTTCACTTGTTTTTATTTGTACTGTACGAAATAAGAAGAACCTGAGGAAAAATGTCTGTAAGTACATTTTAAATTACATTGTAAATTTTATGTTGTATTTCTTGTAGCTTGAAATGTTAGATTTATGGAATAAACAGCAACCTGCTCCTACGGGTTGTTTTTGTTATCATTAAATAAAAATGATGGAATATTTAAATATAAAAACAGAGGCATACTAAAGAATTGATAAATGTGTTGGACGTTATGAGACAAGTTCACTGTATTGATAAATCAGTAGATTTATATTATCTATTAGGTATACAGATACGTATTAGGTTTGAACTTGCCCGGACTTGTCCTACCCGCACTGGTTGCAGTGCACTCATCGGACTATAGGGGGCAGTAGAGTAAATTTAAAAAATAAATGAATGAGTACATCAGAGGGACAGCACATGTTAGAGGTTTTGGAGATAAAGTCAGAGAGGCCAGACTGAGATGGTTTGGACATGTCCAGAGGAGAGATAGTGAATATATTGGCAGAAGGATGCTGAGTTTTGAACTGCCAGGCAGGAGGCCTAGAGGAAGACCAAAGAGGAGGTTTATGGATGTAGTGAAAGAGGACATGAAGGTAGTTGGTGTGAGAGAAGAGGATGCAAAGGACAGGGTTAGATGGAGGCAATTGATTCGCTGTGGCGACCCCTGAAGGGAAAAGCCGAAAGGAAAAGAAGAAGAAATAAATAAAAGCATTTAGAAGAAAATAGAAAGCCTTTTATTGTCACTATACATAGTATAATGACATTTGAGCAATTCCTCGCAGTGCAATAATTTACAGTAGAAAAAGAGTAAGAATAAATACAAATACAAGTATATACAGTTGTTACGCTTATTTGTTGAATAAGTGAAATAAAATAAGATTTACAACACGTAATAGATGGATAGTGTTGTGATCATCTTGTCTTTTCTTTCAAAGGACCTGATGTACCCCAATTTTACCAAGGAGCGGACGAGACACAAGAAGAAGAGGCTGGTCCAAAGTCCTAACTCTTACTTCATGGATGTAAAATGTTCAAGTGAGGACTCGGCAGCACATCGTGGTTCCTGCTGTTGTTCCATGATGTGAGAACTTCTGTGTGTTCATTAAACATGTGGATGTTCCCCAGGCTGCTACCGCATCACCACCTTGTTCAGCCATGCCCACGCAGTCATCCTCTGTGCAGGCTGCTCTTCAATCCTCTGCCAGCCCGCTGGGGGAAAATGTCGATTAACTGAAGGTGAGAAAAACCAAAGTCTCTTCCATCTGCCTGTTGTTCCTGGGATGAGATGTTGAAATGTTTCATTTTTGTCTGTCCAGGCTGTCGCTACCGACGAAAGCCTTCCTGAAGAGATATCTGTCAAATCACCTCTGATAGCAGAAGCATCAGAATAAAAGATGAGTAAAGACATCTGGGACTCAGTGTCCAGTCTGAAGGTGGAAAAATATATTAATCATCTTGATTAATTGTTTTCCGCGGCGTTTCGTATTATTGAGGGGGCTTTATAAACGCAAGCAAAACTTAGTAATTTGAGTATAGAATATGTCATATACATCAGCGGTCCCCAACCTTTTTTGCGCCACGGACCGGTCTTCATTTGCTGTAGTCTAATAATAAATCATCATGGTTTTATGTAAAATGCAAACATCAACAGACAATAAACAACCTTTTTTTCATAAATTGATAATCAACATCTCTATAAAGAATACAATTGTAAGAAATAATTTTATTAAAAACTCGATTGAAGGGACTGCACTGACCAGTTTGGTTTTCTTAACGGTCACTGCAGAAATTCCCACTTCACAAAGACAGGAAAATGGAAATGGAAACAGGGTTTTCAATACTTTTTGGGCGATCTCAGGATAATCTGCCTTGACTTTAATCCAGAACACTGGCATAGTTGTGGGTGCTTAATTTAGGGGTAATGGCTGGAAAACCTGTAATGTGACCGAGACTTGTCAAGCGGGACAGACGCACAGATTCGTCTGCGTCATTCCGCAAAGACGTCACTTTTCAAAATAAAACATCTTTCAGACTCTGAAATAAATTAAACGGAAGTAATGTAAATTATTTTGTTCTTTCTGTGCGGCCCGGTACCAAATGACCCAGACCGGTACCGGTCCGTGGCCTGGGGGTTAGGGACCACTCATATACATCACATCGAGAAGATAATATCAGGTTGATGTGGGGCATTTATTTAAAGATAGTTTGGGCAGAAAATTGGAAGAGGTAAAACAAAGCAATGTAATGTAATTGTCACAAAAACTCAAATGAGCCACAATTTCTGTAAAACTTTTATTCGTTTGACAAAGAGGGGAAGGCGAGGAATGAAATATCCGTAAATAGTTCTGATGACATATGAGATGCTTTACAGAGCACTACTATGAGATGAAATGACGCTGACCATTACAAACAAAAATAAAACAATTTAAGACTTAATTGTCTCTGCTCATTGTTACGTGTGTTCTTTGGTCTTGAGAGTTCCCCCAGTGAAAAGAAGAGATGTAAATGAAACAAACAGGAATCAAAACATTACAATTGCTCACATCCCTAACATTATTCTACTATATACAATAAGTATTTATGCTTGATAAAGTTGGCCAAGGTTTCAGTGGTTTGGCTTTGCGCTCGCTCATTGTTAATATATTGGAAGTCCAGTTACCACTGGTTGCATTTTGGCATATTATTAAGATGCAGATTATGTTAATGGTTGGGTACCGGGGGTACAGCTTGATTTGTGCTATAAAAGCTCTCCGGGTCCTTACTATTACTCTTTTAATGTATTTAATCTTCCTTGCACTTGTCCAGAATTAAGAATCATGGAGTCTTGGCTTGTAATCGTTCCACAACATGACCTGAAAAACAAGAGTGTGAACTGACTTCATGTCACCACTGGCTGGTGCTTCAGAGCCACAATAACAGCATATGTGTGAAATGAAAGCCAGTGTGACCTCCTGGAGAGCATTTATCACAATAACCAGAATGAATCTGCACATAAAAATGAGACATTGAGCCAGTTTAAGTGGTTCAGTAACCTGGGGTGTCCTGTGGTGTATTAAGTGCCAGTTTTTTCTACATAAGTGGTCATTTGTGTTGAGTTTCTGCAATCACTGATTGAGACAAAAAAAAAAAAATGTCAAACTATTTTTCCATCTTAGAAAAATGAATCTGTGTCTTAGATTGAAAGAAAACAAAACATCGAAGGGACAGTTATTAATTTAATCCTCCTTCACAAGGGGAATAAAGATCTTACGGCTAAAAAATGTGGAAATGACATTGAAGGAATTTTACATGATAATCCTCTCCAGTTTCCGCTCTGTGTTTATAAGCTGTTCAGTTCCATCAGGGTCTGATCCAAGACTTTCCTCATGCTGATATTGTCCTCCTTGGCATCTGATAGTTTTCCTAGAAATAAGAATAAAAGTGACATAGTAAGTCTCCGCCATCAGCAAATAATATTGTGAAGTCATGCTAATTTTCCTGTATAGGCCATCCAAACAGCGTCTCTTGCAGAACAGCAATGAGTACTGTTTTACTGACCAGATGTTCTGCATAGAACAAGTTTGGTTAAGTTGTGACGCATGCAAATTTCAACCACAAACTGTGTCTTGCTTGTTGACTGTTCTCTGGTTGAACGCTGTTAGTAGATTATACTACATGACTTTCAGTGGACCTGTGTGCTATACTGTGAGGTCCTTTGTGGTGTTTTAAAGGTGCGCGCAATTCACTGACACACGTGAAAATATATATAATCGTAAGTTAGATTCATAACCAAAGAATATCGCAGTTAATTCACACCAAAATCAAAGTAAACCGCTCACCTTGTTTCATGTACACTTGCTGCTAAATCGATGTTTAATGCGCACTTACAGTTCACTTCAGTAGAGCCTCATTACAGAAATAAGAATGCTTAGCATTGCTCTGAATGTAGGGGTAGGTTTGTGTGAAAAAAAATCAATAAACAGAGAGAATACACAGCTAAGTATTAAAGTAAAACATTTTAATTCATTAATTTCTGTGTAAGATGAGACACAGGCACATACGATCCACAGAGATGTAAAGTCTGGGAATTCAAAGGCAGATAAGTTCCGATGAGAAGGCGAGAGAGAAAGTGCATCTACAGAGAAGTCATGTCATTGAGGGCATGGTCCAGCTCTTCACTAATGGCCTTGTACTTCAGCTTTTGAGCGTACAATTCATCTGGAGGTCAAAGGTCGACAGGAAGTGCAGACAGGTGCCAAATTCAGCAGCGACACAAAGAAGCCGAAAACAGGATGGGAACGAGAGATTGACGGAAAAGAGCAGAGGGAGGAAGAAGAAGAAGAGAAAAAACAGTAAGGCTTTGAAAATGTTTGGAAGAGAGAATGATGTAATCAGCTGCAGCTCTTTTGTTGGTTGAGCTTTGAGCCTTTAAGCCTGCTCTCAGCGTCTCATAAAACTGCACCAATAACTATAAACTCAGCTGCCTGCAGTTCAGCCACTAAATAATGCTGACCTAAAAACATCTGAGCACATTGTGTTCTCTTTGGAACACGGCTGGCATGGAGGTTTCTCCACAAAAAGGTCTTATAAGAACTTCTCTTAGGTAAGGAATTTACAGTTTCCACAGAATATGTGTGCAGTATTGCTGTAAAAGAATACTTCTTCTGGACCATTGTCAAAGTGAATGGAATAGTGCGTTAAGATGTTTTAGGATTGGACCTGGCCCCTCACCAACAGGAAACTCCACTGAACTATCTGCTTGTGGCTCATCAACAATTCCGTTTCCTGCATCCTTATGCCAGATGGCTGCTTATCCCCTTGATGGCAGTCCTGCGTGTCACTTATTGAACTAGACTTACCAGTAATTTGTGTTAAAAACTGCATTAAGTGGTACAAAATTATGACATGTGAGTGGTGCTGATCACACACCTTCCAGGTCGTCGATACTCTTTTCCAGTTTGGCCACTGTTCTCTCTGCAAACTCTGCACGGGTCTCAGCCTGACAGGAACACAGACACAGTTTATGATAAGCTTTTACAGGATGAGGATAGGTAGACTAGCATGTTAGCTTAAATTAGTTTAATACACAAAAACCTTTAACATAATATCAGCAGTGTTGTTTCCTTACATGAGGAAATTAAAGTCAACAGGAAACATTACAGTATTTTCCACAATATAAGGCGCACTGGATTATAAGGCACACTGTCGGTTTATGAGAAAAATAAAGGCTTATAGTGCGGAAAATACTGTAGTTGTTGAAATCTTTTTCACAAAGATCTCTACACCAGGACCTTACCTCCTTCAGTTTGTCATTCAGGGCTTTGATCTCCTCCTCGTACCTGTCTTCTTTTTCTGAATACTGTTGACAGAGACGGAGATAATATGACCTACTCTGTGGTAGCGTGCTAACGGTCACATGCACCCTCACATCACTACAACACCATCCTCACCTTCTCAGACTGAGCTTCTAAGGATTTCAGGTTGTTGGTCACATTTTTCAGCTCTTCCTCCAGGTCACTGACTTTACTGTAAAGAGAGACCAACATCAGCTTGTTTTCAGTGGAGGAGTGACCAATGGGTGGTTTGTGTCTATTTGTGCTTTCACTGGATCTACCATTCTGAGACTTCTGCCCTCTCCTCAGCTCTCTCCAGCTCTCCCTCCAGGATCACGAGCTTACGGGCCACCTGGAACAAAATAATCAGTATAGCTTCACAAAGCATTTTGAATGAAGGACCTTGAAGCACAATATGATTTAACAAAGGTTTTCTATTTTGGTGGAGTGCAATCTGGCTCCAAAGAAGTGAATGATGTGAAGTCTGACCTCCTCGTATTTACGGTCGGCCTCCTCTGCAATGTGTTTGGCCTCCTTCAGCTGCATCTCCTGCATCTCCATCTTCTCCTCATCCTTTGTTGCACGGATCTCGATCACCTTCATCCCTCTAATTGGACATGATATAATGTGTGAACATAAATATGAATCACAGTACGTAATGATGGCCAGGTATTGCAATGAAATAAGTTCTCAGACACAAGCAATCTAATCATATCAAGTTTTAATCTGGTTGAAGATCACCTCTGGCTCTCATCTGCGGCCTTCTCAGCCTCTTCCAGTTTTGCCACTGCTGTATCTAGCCGCTCCTGGGCTCTGTCCAGCTCCTCCTCCACCAGTGCAATCCTACGGTTCAGGCCTGCAACTTCACCCTCTGCCTAAAAAGAAAAATTAAAGTCAGAATGAGACATTCAGTCATTTAGTTTTTCAACTCCAAATTACCCAACATTGTGTCCCCTTACCCTTCATCCTCCCCATTAAACAGCAAATGTGAAAAATAAAAAGCAGTGGGCGGAGGAAAAGTATCCTGTACCTTTAATCTAATGAATAAAACCAAAGACAATTATGAAAATGGAAGAAGAGAAAGAAAGGACAGCCATTTTTCTAGGATGGGCTGTGGACTCCTGCTCCTGATTTTTCTCTTACCCACCAGTAGATGGAGCTTAAACATGGGATATTTTACTCTCAGGCCTCACATTATATTTCAGAGCAGCAGTAACTGACCAGGTTCTTTGTCTCATGGAAATGACAATACAGCATCTAGACACACTATAAGTTTTGCCTATACAAAGGCCACATTCACGTTTGGTTATCTTGCTATTTACATTCAAAATGATTTATGATCTGTACTGAATCCAATATCAATGTAAAAGCATCTGTCCTCTGAAGCAGCTAGCGTGCGCACATTGATATGTTTTATGAGTCATCTGCATCACCCGCAACAAAAAAATTCACAAGTCAAACACCTCAGCTGTTTGTGCTTCAGCCACTTCCGCTTTTTGTATTTGTGTCACCAAATCAGATTTGCATCTGATCACGATACATGAAAGTGATTTCAATCTTATTTGATATCTATGATCATACAGTCCTGAACAAAGTTACTTCAGCCTGGTCATGTGACCAACAACAGCATTGTGTGAATGGCATTTAAAATGAAATCTTGTAAAGTTTATTGTACACAATGAAAACTTTGAGTCACAAGTTTCTATACCCCCCCGCAAGTGTGAACTGTAATTATATAATAGAGCTATCTTTTCACTTATACCTTAAATATACAGAATACAATGGTAAACAACAATTCTAAAACTTTTTAAATTCTTTGTCACTTCAAAGAAAGCCAGCTCATCATCTTTAGAAAACTGTCACCAGGGGTGCAGCACTTCCCTCTCTGGCTCACAATAGGAAATTCTAATAAAGACTGACAATTTAGTTCCCACGGAGGACTGGTGACGGTCACATGCACGCATTAAAATATATAAAAGATTTTGCTGCAAGACTAAAATAAGCATTGATCTCATAAAAGGTTGACCCCCTTTTATGGGGTTAAACTATGAGAATACATGCAGACAAGACAAAAAAAAGAAGAAAAAAAAGAAAACTGTCACCAGCAGATGGAGGCATTTGGTGGAATAACACACTCATTCTGGAATGCTTTAATAAATAATTCATGTGTATTGTGAGTGAAGTTGCAATCTGTTCTTCATGCTCTCTGGAACGGCTCCTGTTCCAAAAACTGAGTCTGGTTGACAAATAATATGTTAAGTGGAGATATCTGCAGGTCCTTGGGAGATTTTGCTTGGGAACAAGGTCTACCGGCAAAAACAAACTCCGACCAAACAAGATGTCTAACTTTTAAGTCTGGCTGTAGAGCATAATCTTTTTATTATCAGAAGCTTGCTGAAATTTAGTTCTGAAAGTAACCTTCAAAAACTCATATCCGGTGATTGTGATTGCAGAACTGGGCCAAGTGGTGTAGGAAAATGGGCTTCTTCTCATCTGCCCTTGGTAAACAAAGGCAAACAGGGGGAAAGAGAAAGCAAATACACAACCATAGAGGCATTTCCTCTCTGTTGGTCAGGGAGTTTATCCAACCGCCACCCCCTATGGAGACATATTCAATCTGAGAAACAGTTTTCAGACAAGACTCCCAACAAAGAGACCACCATTAAAAGGTGAGAGCAGCCAAGAAGGTCAAACAGCATTATATAACTGCACATTTGCACCATTACAATGTAAAATCATTTATTCAAACCTGAATATATGATTTGACATTGAAGTACTCACTAGTTTACATCGTACATGAAGCAGCTGGGGATTTCTTAAACAAACAGGCATTATTCCCAGCTCATTATCAGGGCAGCTGTTAGACCAGTTACTCATTAGCAACAGAGTCCAGAACTCCGTCTGTGAGTCAGATCAACAGCCAGCGTCTGTAATTCATTTTACATGTAGGTAAAACACAGTTGCTAAATAACAAGAGCACTCAGACTGCTCCCATGGAAAAACATATTTTCTGTTTGTACTGGGAATGAATAAACTTCCATTCAGTGTCTACTTCCATTCTGTCATACAGTCAACATGTCAGGAAATGAAAGCATGGTTTCCTGGGTTCTGCGGGCACAGCCGTTTCATTTCAGTTTTCAAGATTTTCTTCCTCTTGTGCCATCTTGGAATGCTAACCAGTCGGTCTATCCAGCTTTTGTTTTCTTTGTTTGTCTCCCTTTCTTCAGGTCCTGCCCTGTCGCACCTATAAAGAACAGGGCAGGCTCCTGATGTGAAACAGGAAACGTCTTAAAGCAGCCAGCACTTCATAGAGGAAAACCTAACCCAAGTAGCAATGATGGAAATTCATAAATTGGTAAGAACATATTGAAATGTCATCATCAGTGTCCTTCACTCAGATCAGAGCACTAATTGACACCGCGTTTTGCTGATGAGACATGTTAACAGGATTAAACTGGAGCACTAATACAACAAATCGTTACTCCTCTACCCTTGAATGAAGCAGTGTGCCGTGTACAAACAAACACACTATTCATGAAATTGAGGTCAGCTACAGTGGCACATCAAATGGTGCAACGCAAACCAAGACACACACAGTCACTCTGTCACTCTCAACCTCTGCTAAACACATCATTACCGGTTGGTAACCAGCTAGTTTTCTTGACAACGAACAGTAGTTGTCAAAGAAAATGCAAACCTTCATAACCTGGATATACATCTTTGCTTTACCTGCCGTCAGATTTACACAATCATGTGGAGCATTCATTCCTTTATTAACAGAGGTCGCCTTGAGCTAAGAAAAATAGCCTATGTGTACACAGGATGCTCTAATGACCTCTAATTCACTTGTCAATGATCACAGCCTTTCCTGTAAACCCTGAAGGCAGTTAGTTTTTAAAATAAATCCCTCTCTGCAGCGCAACACAATTTACCAATGCTCAAAGGCTAAACACACAAATCCTTTGAAAGGTATTCAGAAATTGGCACTAAAAAACTCCAAAGTTAAGCAAAAAGGTCTCATGTACAAACAAATGAAGTCAGCAAACAGCAAAATCTTAATCATCTTGGGAAAAAAGTGACAGGAAGTCAGCTGCCCAGCATCGTTTCATGTCTTCCTGTTCCGTTTAACACCAACTTTACTTTATGTGAGTCTGAGGTGTAGATACAACCTTATATGGAAAACAAAGAACAGAGAATGCCAATGGTTGGGTATCTAGAGGCCTGACACACACACACGCACACACACACACACACACACACACACACACACACACACACACACACACAGACACACACACAGTACATGCAAAAAACACTAGATAACTGCTCTGTTATCCAGCATCTCTGGATCAGGTAGAGCTACGGCACGTTCGTTCTGTGCGTTCCTAGAAGTCTTAATGGGATACTGTCCAGATCGTAAGATGAGAATATCCATTTTGCTCTCTTCTCAGCAGCCATGTGTCAGTTATCTGAGAACCAAGACTGGAGACTGAGGGATACAGGCACTTTTCTCCCTAAAGTTAAATACAAATACATATATCTAAATATACTGTACGTACGTATATAAATACATAGTAACATCCTGCAAAACCAAAGCGCAGTATTTTACACTTTCGTTTTTTGTGGGTTAAAAATTAAAGGAAAAACCCATTCATTTAACATTTTTCATGTTTTATGCTTTTTTTTATTCAAAAAGAGCACTTTCAAATGACAATGCCACAGTCTTGTTACATTTAGCCTCATGCACATATGTATACAATGACATTATCATATAAATAGCCACAGTTAACCTAAATATATTTCTATATGACTTTTTCAAATATTTTCAATACTTTATGTGAAGTTTTTTTCACATGTTTTAAGTATTTAACTTTATTGTTATTATTATTATTATTATTATTATTATTATTATTATTATTATTATTATTATTGTGGTTGTTGTATCTCGATATTTTGGGCATCAGTTTCCTTGAATTACTAGACTTTTTGCTGTGCTAGCAAGCAGACAGCTGTAGTTTAGGATTTAGTATGCAGATATAAGAAGTTGCCAATCTCTCCATCTTAAGTTCGGAGCAAATGCCAAAAAAAATTTTTAAAGTAGTTTTTGATAAATGACTGTGGTATGTCTGATTGCAGCTCTCTAATTTAGATCAGTAGATAAACTGACACATCATTTATTGATCGTGAAGCAAATTCAGGATGTGTGTTTCAATTCAATGTCCCTGGCTGACGTTATCAACATCATTGCTACCTACGGCCTGACCCAAAGATACAGCACAGTTCTACTGGGAGGGATCTAATAAATACCTGAGTGTATCAAATTAATTTGAGACAGGATCAAGGACAAATGAAAGAGAAATCTAAAATGGGCTGATTCCAGGGCAGTGGGCTAATGAGCTGCATAATGCTGTTGGTGTTCAGGAGAGGCTACTCCTCACTAAGCTACTACTCTCAGTGGGAATGTTTCAGAGAATGTAATCTCTACCCATAAACACTGAGCATGTTAAGACAGCTGCCTACAATGCAGCCTAGTCATGAGGTGTGATATGTAGAAGAAAGCTGGTAAACCTCCAGACAGACAGCTGAGAGCTTACGCAACACAGGATTTTAATTATCATCATTTTTTTTAAGGTAAATATTAAAATTTTCACAAAGATTTGGGGCTGGTATGTCTTTTATGGGTCTGCTAAATATAGATATATCTGCTCCACACTAGAGATCCTTTGTAAAAGTTTTCAAGTAGTCTAAAACTAAACTAGGAAGCAAACACGTTGTCTTTCACAGTGTTGTTGGAATTTACATTAATTTTAAAGTCTTTGAACAGATAAGAAAGTCATGTGATTAACTGCTAACAAAGATAGATCGTGGTTTACTCAGGCTATAAAACTGTTTATATGGTTTTTTCCCAGTATAACAAATATCATTTCTCCCCTGCAGTGCTAGCATAGGCATAATATAACAAACACAAGTATGTTACTAACCCACATGCATCCATATAGGAACAGAACAGGCTCATTGTGATTCAGACGCAGCTTTGTGTGATGAATACACCATTTTCACTCTTAAAGCACAACTTAATGACTTTTATCACAAAGGTAGTTTTTTTTACCACAGGCTGTGTAATGACACTTAACTCTTTTCTTGGAATAAAACTCACAACCCTAACCCCCGCCCCCAGAACCAAAAGCCACTGACATGGGAGTTTTCCTCTCGTCTCCTCGTGTCTGATCCACTAACATGGAGTGCCAACACGGTCATATACAAACATATGGTAGTTATATTTGGAAAGATGAGCTGTTCCAAGTGAGGAAAAGTCCAAAAGAAAACAGTGAATCAGGAAGTACTTCTTTCCAAAGAATTTCACTGCTAGACTCAGCAGAAGAAGTTCCAATCCATCCATGACAATGAGCTACTGGCTATTAGCTGACGACTGCTCGGTCCATTTCAACAAATTGAAGGAATTCAAAATTTATGAGATCATCTACAGACAGGAACCATAAAACAGTAAACTTTAGCTACTGTTTGGCATTTTGGTTTCCTGAAAGAGGAAATTTTTGATAAGTTTGTAGACTTCTGAAAATGATATAGTCACCAAGTAAACAAATTAAACATAACTTTGAATCCCAGAATGAGTGGCATGCAAAATACAACTTATTACACAATTTGTGACTGAAGTTTGTTTATGAATATAGTTTTCGGAACACTGTGGTATGAACGTGGAACTTTACATAAATGTAGGTAAACATTTTCAACTTTCAGCTAAAGTGCTGACATGTAAAAGTGGGCCTTAGTGATATAAAAGTTATCACATGTCTAAAAAAAACCACTTTAGTATATCTATGAACATAAATGTAAATATCATGGCAAAGGAGATCCATCCATACAAAGTTAGTTTGAGATCATGAGCTGACCCCAACTGCCAGAATAAAACTAACTTCAAATAAATCACCAGGAGAGGATGTGATGAAATTCTTTATATTATACTAAAGTTCTATACTAATGGCATTGCCAGTCCACCACACACTAATCATCCTGTTGATCAAGACAGGAACTCAGGGACAGGAAGTGTTGGGAGCAGAGGGGCAGGAAGTGCTGGACCACTGTCGACAGACAACATCCTGGGAGGAGCAGCTGTGGGTGTGGACGTGAGCGATGACCTCATATCATCATGGATAGCTCAGTGGAGGTTTGAGTCGAACTTGGATCACTATGTGACAAAGTGTATTTCATTATCTCACAAACTATATTCATAAATACTTTTCACATGGCTCTCGAACGAACAGCTCACTGACATTAACGGCTGCACAAACACAAATGAGTGTTTGAAGCCTGTGTCATGTCTGTGGAATCACCATTATGGAGTGGTTGGTGGTGTAATGGATCCAGCAAACCATGCAAAGCAATTACTTTAGTTCTTAAGTTGGAGATGTGGCCAAATGTTTTTTTTTCTTCATACACCCACATTTCCGAACAATGACTCATTGCCGTAACACACACACAGTAAGGTTCCTGTGCTGATCGCCCCATGCACTGATAAAGAAGTTTGTGTGCCAAGGAATAACTCCAGGTTGCCCTAATTATTCACACATAGAACCGCACCAACCTCACCACGCAAAAGCACTGCTCTGTTTAATCAGGACTGACAAGGATTCTTCATGACTGTGTTCACGACTACTCCTGATCATAAATGAAGGTGATTCAATGCTACATAAGAACATTTTCAATCATAAGCCAAGTTCTGAAGAGCGTGTTATCTAAAAGGTTAATGTTTGGTTAATGTTAATGATTACAAAGTCTGGGTGACAACATTCAACTCTCAGGCTCTTATCCTCATCCCATTACATGATGTGACAAGAAGCATGTAGTACCCTCATTAAATTTCACAGATCTATAAAGCTGGAAAATGGATTTTCATAACCTGAAATAAGTTCAACCATCAATTTACTTCAGTGTTTTGGATGTAGTGTATGCCTGCATGTTGGACAAAAAGATTTTACTGAACTAAACACAATATATAAGCCCTTGCAGGAGTGGAAAGGACTCTAGGTACACCACATTATATGTTCCATTCTTGTAGGGAGAAACTGCAATTTCTCTTAAGTAATGATTACACACATGTCTGACCTTAATTTGCTAGTTACTATGAGAACAATTTATCCCAACTTGAGCTAACATAGAATTAGAGAGGTGCCACATTATCTAATAGGCAGTCTGCAACAAAGGGGCAAGTCCTTCAACAGGACTCTTTTCATCATCTCAGCTCCCATATCTTTACAGCCACACCTTCCCCTCCCACCATCCTGCCTGCCTGAACAACCGTCTATGCGAAGGATATGATCCCTGAATGATAAAGCAGGAGGGGAAGACTATGACCTAACTACCGCTGAGCATTTTTTCTCCATTGTCTGCTTTGTGGGATGAGTCAAAGACAGACAGGCAACAGAGTCAGGCAAATATTAGACTAGTTACTGTCTTTATGCACGGTTTGTGTAACTTCAACTATTAGTTCTGCTTAAACCAGTCAAAGTTCAGCTACAAATGCTGAAGATACGATAGTAATACTAATAGTTTTTCACAACTGGGCCAATGGTTAACATGCAGATTTGATCTCCATGATGCAAATAGCAATTTTGTTCTTTGTGAGTTTGCCTGAGGCAAAAGAGACAAAAAAAATATTCTCATAACATTGTAACCAATATGAACTCCTAACTTCTGATCAGTTATTGCTGACTAACTCAGTGACTTCTAATCTCGTAATAGCTATGGCACATTTTGGCTTTTCCTTTTTATCCCTAATAAGAAGGCAGTCATACTTTGAATCCAGGGGCCTGTGTGCTCCATTCATGTGTGGGCAGGGTGGTAGGTGGTTAGCTTTCATCCACACAGCTGCTGGTGACACATACCCACCCTGCTGAAGTGTCACTGAGCAAGACATCAAGAGTGTCACCCCTGAATCTTCAACTTCATCCCCTCATACCAATGTTGGGAACTCTGAAACTACTAAAGTATAATTGAGAGGGAATGAAATAAATGATTAAGTACTGGAATGATTTGTGTAAATGAGAATTAATGCGGTCAGACTGACAAAATAAATGAATTAAGTCAACACTACACAACAGGCTCACTGTTGTCTACGTGGTTTTCTGTATTCATGGTCATTTTACAACTACCATAAATCAGGCCGCACTGCGCATGCGCACACACAGAGGAATCCCTACTTTTTTTATTAGAACCAACGCCTTGCATTGTAGCTGCGCGCCTACGAACCAACACGAACAATGATGGTAACTTTTTAGCGGCAGAGAGGTGAATATGAAGTTTATCAGTGCGAAAGAAGGAAAAAGAGAGCGGTTTAGTAGAAAGAAGGGATTTGATGGGCTCACATCCTCTCGAGATTTCCGTTCAACTTCCAACTGTTTCTGGAGGATCTGGGCCCGATCCTCTGCGTCGTCGGCCTGCTGCTGTAAACACTGAATCTTCCTCTTCACGGCATCCAGAGAGTTCACACCTGCCATTGTAGACCGTTTGTAAACTTAATAAGACTGAGCGGTGAAAAAATAAACAGTTAAGACTATTTCTGGTTTGTGCAAAAAAAGTTGGCAAGTTCGTCGCGTCGTGCGCTCGGAATAATGTCGGGGTAGAAAAAATAAGTTCGGTCTCTGGTTTATAAAGAGGAAGCGGTGTCCGTTCTCGGTCAAAGTCTTCAGAGAAGTTTGTTGAAAGTGTTCGAACTGTTTTAAAATAAAGAAAGAACGATGTCCAGGTGTTTTCCGAATGTTCCTTCTGTTTTATAGGAATGATACGTTAAGCGGAGCATTAAATTATCCCGGGAATGTTGTAGGTCTGATCCGGACGGCTCAGGCGAGGAGAGTGTGCGATGAAGGAAGAAACGGCGATGAGGAGCGCCAGAGTTGGATAGGGAGACTATTGAGACTATGAGGTCAGAGAGGCGGAGCGTGTGTGTGTGTGTGTGTGTGCGTGCGTGCGTGCGTGCGTGCGTGTGTGTGTAAAAGTTGATGCGTGTGACCGAAATGATAACTGCAACGAAACTTGGTCAAGACAAAGGCAGAATTATTTATGATTATTATAATCATAAATAGTTTTTGGTGACACGACAGCACAGTATCACACACACACACACTCAAGTCTACATAGAAGTTACTGTAGGGTGTAAATGTTCTAAACCAGGGGTGTCAAACTCATTTTCACCGAGGGCCATTCAGCATAAAGGCTGTCGTCAAAGGGTCAGATGTAACTTATAAATGTAACTCAATGTAAAATAAATTAACTACTCCTTAACGTTAAATAACTGAATTTACTATTTATTCAAGTTTCAAACATGATAGTTGGACAGAAAAAAAAATTGTTACTCAGTTATAACATAAATCCTGTTAATTTGTTAGGTTATTAAACTCACAGAACTCCATCAATCAAGGATCAAACTATCCAATGAATAAGGAAAGATAACATAAAACATAAGAAAGGACATTAACTGTTGAAAACGTTTTTGTCAGAGTTGAAATGGGCTGAATGACTGCATTCTGGGAAATGTAGTTTTGGTCAAAGCACACTTTCGACCTGTTTACCATTAGACACTGACTATGTTCTCGCAGTTTCACATAAAATGATGTCGCGGCCACATTTGGCCCCCGGGCCTTGTGTTTGACACATGTGTTGTAGACTATCAGACTCCATGGAAGATGCTTACATAAAGTTTTAACAGACCCCATTTCAAATCATTTTACAAACAGTTTTGAGTGATTACCCAAACCCCTCATCTGAGACTACCGTCACTCACGGATTGAGTCAGTTATGAGACTGAACCAACTGATTATATGACCATGAAATTAGAAAAAAAATCAAAGATTCATATCAGAATTGGAAGATAAAAATTCTAAACAGCCAAAGCTTCTGTAGTTGATTTTTATGTTATGTGAAAGAAAAACTGAAAGTAAAAACTCTTGATTTAATAATGTGTCCTGGTGAATGTTGAAAATTTCAGCGACCAGTATCATTAATCCCAAACAGATAGTATATCAGCCACATATTTACTATAATGATTTCATCTGTTCTTTCACAGCAGGAAGTTCATTAGGATTAAAATGGTTTCCTCACAGTGAAGCCTGATGCTCACTAGCGATGATCAGAACCCAGTACATCCACCTGGATCCAGGGAGTCAGAGTCATCATCAGGAGAAAAGTTGTATCAGTACATTTTACCTACTTTAACCCTTTTATTTTTGAATGATACAGAGAATACTGGTGACAGATATTCACAACCTGCTAATGGGTGAGTTAGTGTCATTTCCCCATTTAAGACTCGTGGGGCTGAGATTAGGTGACATAAGACATAAGCCTCTTGTTTTTCCAATTTTTTAGTAATGGAAATGAATTTTGATATTAAGTGACATCTGTCTGGTGAAAAATAGCCTCTTAAATAACTGACAGATATTCAGCAAATACTGTTATCGCCAAGTAAAGTCAGGGAATATTTACCAGTATATTCAGATTGAAATATGACAAATATAGGCAGTTGATGCTAAGAGTAGGGAAGGAATATTCATCCTTATTACTACCAGTACTAGTACTAGAGCTACAACTATTACTGCTACTACTGCCACTACTACTGCTACTGCTATTACTAGTACTATTCCTACTACTGCTATTATTACTATTATACTACTACTGGTACTACTATAACTACTGCTATTACTACTACTACTTCTACTCCTCCTATTTGGACACCTCCTCTGTTCTATTTATTAACTGTACCACAACGCTGTGTGGGCGTGAAGCTGATTTATTCTGTGTCTTTCACATTTCTATGACAGCCCATCCCGTGTTTACTCTTTGGTTCCTATTCTCATCATCACCCTGTGAGCAAACAAACAGGCTGGGTGGAATAGTGCTGATATCAGCTCGGTTCAAGTTCGGCCTGGTCGGTCCCGTTGCTCCTCGTTAAGAATCAGTCTCATCTGTTGATTCAGCCTCTGTCTGATTTGCCCCTTGCACCGGAAAAGCTACAAGCATTGATTTCATTACACACAGGGGTGTAGGGCTTTCTGTTTGCCCTAGCTGCATTCCTGGCATACCAGAACCCCCCTCCATCTCCTCTCTGCTTTCTCCACCCGACAGCTACCTCTGCCCTAGAACAGTAACCATGGGATGTGTAGAGTGCTACCAATGCCTGCTTTTAGACTACATGCTGTCATCCTCCATGACTCTCATCTCTCCACTTCCCTGAGCTAACAATGGCCTGTGTTGACCTAAATATTAGCATTACCCATCGCTGGTGTTGGGACAACCGCATGGGTTTTTTTGGCTGAGTGTTACGATTTCCCAACCCCCTCTAGGATACCGATCTGGTCGTGCTCTCTATGTGGATTCAGATATGTAATGACCTGACTGCTGCCTCTAATAAATGACATATGGAGGGGAATTTATGGAAGTGGAGTACTTCAGCTTTACTCGCTGGAAATGTTGGTGCTAGTGTGTAAGATTGTACTGTAGATATGTACAGTTTGTGTACTACAGCCTACTACGAAGTGAAAACTGCACCTGGTCGAGCTCAAACCACAACTTTTAACCATGACTGTTTCCACTTTCTTTACATGCAAAACTTCTCAGAACCGCTGTCACACTTTAATCACTGCCTGACGATACAACACAGAATTTCCTTCCTCTACTAGGTTCAAAGACTCACTTCTTGGGGGAAGCTGGAAGAGTTTTCATGATGCATTCCCCTGCGTGGCTTACTCAGGAATTGTGTTGTAATGACTGTGGATTCCTACATTTTGTCATTTCACTGGTATGATTGGTATTTTAGCCTTGACACCCAAGCAAAGACCTTGTTAGGATTTGTCTTCCTCCATCTTTCTTTCTCTCTCGAATACACATCTGTAAATTCCCAGCGCCGTGCACACAGGCACTAAAATGAAGTGGTTTGTACTGGATGGGGACATGGTTCCTGTTATAGGATGATTCTTTGAATGATGATGATGATTACTCAAATTAAACTGTTATTACTTAACTGTGAAAACACTCATTAGTGCTTAGATTGAAGCAGAACTCCACTCATAAAGCCTTTCTGTTGAAGACTACTGCATGAAGTAAGTTGTAAGCAACTAGTCCCTTTGTCACACTAGTCCAAGGGACTAGTGTGAAATCCTCATTGAAGTGTAATTGAAGTGTGAAGTCCAACTGTGTGGATTGGTGTCACTTGAGGTGAAATATCCACAATTGTGCTGAGAAGTGTGTCATTAGAAACTCACAAGCACACCAGACCTGTGTCATAATGAGGCTAACTTAAGGCCAAATTAGCCCATAATAGCAAAATACACCTGAATTTCAATCAAAACTCAAGAGTTGATTGCATTGTGGGTAATGTAGGAACCAAGTTTTGACCAGGAAGAATTGTGGAATTCCAGTTTTTTGTTATTGATTTCTTTTCTATCTGTAATGGAGTGTAATACACATGAAAACACTCCAGATAAAACCTCAGATGGTACTAATTAAGTGTGGTATGATATGTGGAATATTGAGGCATCATTTTACCCTACAATTTATGTCTGAGCTGTACAATAAACCCAAAGTGGAACATTTATTCATAGCTTATTGAATCTGTGTGTGTTTTTGTGTGCGTGCATGTGTGCGTACGTGTGTGCGTGCGTGTGTGTTTGTGTGCTTGTGGGGACTGACTGCACAGGACATTTTCTTCCTCTGAAGAGCTCCATGTCATTCAGTGTGTATTAGGCACAGCTGGTTCTCGCTCAGACAGTCCAGCTGCGCTCTAGGAGCTCCTTCTTGGTGGAAACACAGTGATGTGAGTGATAGTCATGTAGGGAGAATGTCAGGACTTCTTATGAAGAGCATGACTCAAACTTGCAAAGTAGGGACCTCTTACGGTATCATTTTGCTGTATGAAATCCTGAAGTGAAGTGAGACTCATTCAATCCGCTGTACCCTACGTGAGCTCATGTAAAAGATGAGTGTGACAGTTCACTCACGTCTGCAGCTTTCTTTTCAGACAGTTCCAGTTTCTCTTGAGCATCTTTCAGGCCCTCAGAGAATTTGTCCAATTCATCTTCTGTTTGCTTCATCTTCTTCTGGAGGTCCACCAACTCCTCCTCCAGCTACAACAGGAAAGATTGTCAGTCCACTTCACACACTGTCTCCAGGCAGTATCACACTCTGTTTACCTTCCCTTTTAAGGTATGAAAAAGCCTGAATATCCTGGACCCTGAACTAACCTGGATACCAAGAATACCTTTAGAATGAGCAAAACTAGAGTTGATTCGCCAAACATTGGTTAAGAACAAGTCATATGCAAAATGATCAATAAAATTAATTTGTCTTATGTTTAATGTGTTTGGCATTTTAGTGATGATTCAGTCTGATGGGGTGCTATTGATTTCAAGGTGTTTGAATTCAGACCCGCATACAGCAGATAAAGCAGAAGTCTAATTGTGTTTATGATGTTTGAGAACTGGTAATAGCGTACAATCAGTCTCCTATGGCATGAACCCTGGTTCTAATCCTCAGACACACGCACAGACACACACACATATACGTTCCCTCTAATCAGTGTTCCCTCCGGAGCCCAAGTGCTCCTGATAATCAAACTGAATTCCATGCTGTCATCCCAGCTGGCGTCTGGAAGGTGTTGCCAGTCAGACCCCTGGCTCCTGGGAACATGGGCCTAATGCCTGTGTGTGTCTAAATTTGTGTATCTCTGTGCATCAGTTTTTCAGGCCGGTGTCACATCCACCTGTCAACTGGGCTTCATGACAGACGTCATTAACTTCAATGAAATCGGTCCTGGATGGAGGACTGTAACTACTTTCTCCTCTCCAGAGATTGATTCTGCATCTGGGTGGAGTCTGGGTTGTGTTACTGCATGTAGACATCACAGACAATACTGCTCTGTGATGAGGTTCAATTTGATTTCTTTAATTTCTTCATCTGTGGTGTTCAGGCGGTACGGGATTTTTTTTTTTTTCACTTCACTGGACTCAATCAGGATGATCAAATGTTGATGCTTGCCTTTTGGAAAACCAAAGTTTGTTGTTGTCATTTTTTGTTGGTTTCTGACTTCTGCATGGGATGAGCTGTATTTGGAGCTCATGTGATCACACGGTTATTTAACACGCCGGGAGACTTGGCAGGCTGTTTGTGATAGCACACACTGCCACAAACGTGTGTTGAATTTAACATTCAGTCTCAGCGTAATGAGAAAAGTAAAGTGGTACAAGAAATTTAAAACATAAATTATCGGACAGAAATATTTTACAAATAATTGTGAAAAGTGTTTGCACATTCTGGTATTTCTAGTATGTGTCAGTGTTGTGATAAACCTTAAATTCCTTATCAAGATTCTCTGACAGGGCAATTTTTATCATGTCTTTACAAATCTATTTTACTTTTCTTTAACCAAGTCACTCACAGCTTCTCTATGTACCAAACTGTGTTTTTCTGCAATCTTTAATGTCTATCTGGGTGTTTTAATTCTCATTTTTACATCTATTTTTGCTCTTTCTTTTTGATAAGAAACTTAATTTCTGTATTCTTCCAGGATTCTCTCACCATTTCTTTCCTCTCCCCTCTTTGAATCTCACCTGTTTGCATTTGTCCTCAGCTGCCTTCTTGTCTGTCTCTGCCTGTTCTGCCCGGTCAATTGCATTCTCCTTGTCAAGTTTCAGCATCTGCATCTTCTTCTTGATGGCCTCCATGGTGTCTTCTTGTTTGGTTTGCCCCTCTCTGAGATGTGAAAATGTTGCTCCAAAAGCTGTGTCTCCTGTTGTGATGAGATGCTGGAGATCCTACAGTGATGTGCTGTGAAGAGCTTAAGAGTCCAGCAAGGCTGTAGATAAAGAGGGGAAAAGAGACAGAAAGGGAGAGAAAGTAGGAGGGAGACGAAGTCGTGAACAGGAATGGAGAGTTCAGCCCAATAGGAGATATTTAAGATGCAGCAGAACCTGCCACTCATCTCTAATCACCCCCTTCATCCTCCTCCCATGGTCTCACACCTCCCTCCCTATTTTCATCCTTTCACTCCATCCTCTCCTCTATTCATTGCTGTGTCATTCACCACTCTCCATCCACTCCATTTTCCAGGACTATCACTATCTCATACACACTCCAGCCTATCAAACCCCCTTCCAGCATCTGGCTGCTCCACTCCTCTCGCTCCTTAGACGTGTCTGATGTCCTTATATGGGTTGTTGTGTTTTCGGAGAGAGTTGGAGATAAGACAGGAGAGAGAGGAGCACAGGTCCTGTTTCCACATTTAACCTCCTGTTAATAGACGAAGAGGCCCATTGGCACACTGCATCTCACACTTGGAACCTCTCACAGTGTATTAGAGAATGGGAGAAAAATGTGAAGTCAAAGGGAAGGAGAGGTTTGGAGTTGGGGGAGGACAGAAATAGAGAAAGAAAGTCCAAAATTGTACAAAGGAGGCCTGAACTCACCAAAAAAGAAATGTAGCCTGAAGAAAAAACACAATACTATTGATTTGTACCAGATGGAAACAAATGTAATTTGGAATTAAATGGATCAATATTCAGTCAGTGTCTAGTTTGTCTACAATGGTATCCCAGAAGTGTTTTGGTTTTGAGACTGACTAGCCTGTGTAGTTGTTCAGATGTCTTTATTGGCACAAAAGATGTGTTATAAATTTGGAGTTACGAAACCCCGTTCTGAAATTTGAGCTCTGGAAACTGAGCTCCTGATATTTGAGTTTGATGAGTGATGAAGACAGAAGGAGAATCAGAGTTTTTGTGAACAATGCAGACCATTGTCAGTGGTTTCTTATGGAGGGGGGTGGGGGTATGCAGAGCAAGACAGAGGGAAGCCATGGTTGTGAATGCATGTATGCTGTACTGTATTTGGTCATTATTCACTTTCTCATGGCAGCTAGTCATTATTTTCTCTATTTATTTTGCATAATTATTCATACAGATCGTAACATTTCAGCACAACTGTCCAAACTTAGGAGCTGCTTCCAGCTGGTGCTTAACCATTCCAGTCAGGTACGCCCTAATAGGCATTATAATAACAAGCACTACGGTGATTAACACCCACAGTAAGTCCATGCATTGGTACATTATAACATATGTGTGTATTACATGCGTTACTGTTACAGATCTAAAGAAAATATTACACAACCAAGTATTGTTTGAAAAGGTCAGTTCTGTGGAGGAGCTTGTAAATCTTTAGATCACATCTCCACTCAGATCCGTCATAAATCTTCTGACTGGCCTCTCTTTTCCTTAAAAGCACTCAGTCAGGGGATCCTGCGACAGAACGTGCTGACAAAGTAAAACCTAGCTGATTTTCCACTGGTGTTGAAGTGGATGATTTGAAAACTGTCCATATTTCTGCAGGACGAGAATGACAGATGGAAAAACTTAAGTAATCATTCAACTATGTTCATTGGTCAGTGAGCTGGTGTAGAATAAGCTGGTCTATAATCATCTTTTCCTTTCCCTTCCCTGTACAGTCGTGCCAGACACCTTTACTGAATCTCTACTAGTCAATTTTGTCTGATGTCTGACAGCATTATACTTTAACGGCAGCTTGAACAACATAGTTGAACGGGCGGCAGTGGCTCAGTGGTAGAGGGCACAGTAGAGCAGGTCATCCAATGTTTTAAAGATCAGCGGTTCGATTCCCGCTCCCACCCAAAAAAAAGAACACCCGGAGGTGAGCTGACAGTGGGAGGTGTCAGCTCCCCTCCGGAGCACTGCCGAGGCACCCCTGAGCAAGGCGCACCCCTTACAAGTTGCTCATTTGGGGCGAACCAACAAAGGAGCTGCCTGCCACTCTACCTCCTCTGCATGCGTACAGGCCCCATGTGTGTGTCTTTGTGTGTTCAGGGCCTGTACACACATATATATGCATGATTTGATTTGAGCTAACTAGAGTGTGCTACTAATTTCCCTGCGGGGATTATAATCAGTATACAGTATATATAAAAAAAATTTAAAACAAGACTTTTGTCTTGATGCTTCTTTTTCATTGGTAGCTGTTGTGACACATTTCAGCAGTGCAAGCAGGACCAATGGCTCCAAGGTGACGTTACCCCCAAATCATCATAGAGGATTATGGAATCTGGTTTTAACTGTTGCATAGTTTAGCTTCATTATATCAAGATGTTATGAATTAGCTAGACTGCAGCATGATTGATTTACTTTCATTGACTTTGGGTTGAAGCGGAGGACAATAATAAACTGATAAATCAGATTAACAGAGGAAGCAGCCAAAGAACCTTTGATGGAGTTTAAAGTCCAAAAGTTTAAAGTGATGATGATGTTGATGATGATGATGATGATGATGATGATAACGATGATGATGATGATGATGATGATGATGATGATGATGATGATGATCTTCTTCTTTTCCTTTCGGCTTTTCCCTTCAGGGGTCGCCACAGCGAATCAATTGCCTCCATCTAACCCTGTCCTTTGCATCCTCTTCTCTAACACCAACTACCTTCATGTCCTCTTTCACTACATCCATAAACCTCCTCTTTGGTCTTCCTCTAGGCCTCCTGCCTGGTAGTTCAAAACTCAGCATCCTTCTACCAATATATTCACTATCTCTCCTCTGGACATGTCCAAACCATCTCAGTCTGGCCTCTCTGACTTTATCTCCAAAACCTCTAACATGTGCTGTCCCTCTGATGTACTCATTCCTGATCCTATCCTTCCTGGTCACTCCCAGAGAGAACCTCAGCATCTTCATCTCTGCTACCTCCAGCTCTGCCTCCTGTCTTTTCCTCAGTGACACTGTCTCTAGACCAAACAACATCGCTGGTCTCACCACAGTTTTGTACACCTTTCCTTTCATTTTAGCTGAAACTCTTCTATCACACATCACACCTAACACTTTTCTCCACCCATTCCATCTTGCCTGTACACGTTTCTTCACCTCTTTTCCCCACTCTCCATTGCTCTGGACTGTTGACCCTAAGTACTTAAAATCCTCCACCTTCTTGATCTCTTCTCTCTGTAACCTCACTCTTCCACTTGGGTCCCTCTCATTCACACACATGTACTCTGTCTTACTGCGGCTAACCTTCATCCCTCTCCTTTCCAGGACAAACCTCCACCTCTCTAACTTCTCCTCCACCTCGTCCCTACTCTCACTGCAGATCACAATGTCATCTGCAAACATCATAGTCCATGGAGATTCCTGTCTAACCTCGTCTGTCAGCCTGTCCATCACCATAGCGAACAAGAAGGGGCTCAGAGCTGATCCCTGATGCAGTCCCACCTCCACCTTGAACTCCTCTGTCACACCTACAGCACACCTCACCACTGTCTTACAGTCCTCATACATGTCCTGCACCGCTCTAACATACTTCTCTGCCACTCCAGACTTCCTCATACAATACCACAGTTCCTCTCTGGGCACCCTGTCATAAGCTTTCTCCAAAAACACAATGCAGCTCCCTCTGGCCTTCTCTGTACTTCTCTATCAACATCCTCAAAGCAAATACTGCATCTGTAGTACTCTTTTTTGGCATGAAACCATACTGCTGATGATGATGATGATAATGAAAAATTTTTGCATGCTAGCATGCAGTCACAGTGTGAACATGCTAATGTTTGGCATACAATATTTTCCAGGTTAACCATTTCAGTGTAGCATATTATAAAGCTAACAGTTGCTAACTAGTAACAGAGGTCAAGGAATTTGAAGGTGATAACATGTAAAGATAAATTCTGGTTGACTGATCGTGTATTTGTTGTTGTGTTGAAAGGACCGTGCTGTCATATACTGATGCTGTTTACATCCTTCTGTTACATCACGTTGGCTCAGAGGACCCTAAACATGTGCTTTTTTATCCTGCAAGTGTGAGAAGTCCAGTGAAGTTAAATTTTTTGGTTATTATAGGAATGAGTGTTTGTGTACATGTTTGTCTGTGTCTCTGTGTGGCTCTGCGGTGCACTGGCGTTGCACCCAGAGTTTCCCCTGCCTCACACCCTCAGTCAGATGGGATAGGCTCCAGCTCCCCCCGACCCACCACAGCGGATGAAGTGGTAGAAACTCAATGAATGAATGAATGAATGTTTATGACATGGGTCGACTGTGGGTTGGGTGGTAAGAACAGTAGAGAGTCCACCTATCTAAGTATCCTTGAATGGGTGGAAAACAGTGGTGGGCGGTCAGGGCCAGCAAGGCCTTCTCTGCTGGTCTAACATAACCAGAAATCATGATATTTATGATGAAAGTTAAATATATTTGAATGCATTTTCTTTAAATAAATATATTCAAATATGTGCATAAATATATAATTTTACATTGGGATATAATATGACATAGGCCAACACTGGGTCAGTGTTCTATTTTTAGGTTAGAGAGGTTTTATCCAATCAGAATTCACCTAGCTTGTGTTGCCAGGTTGAATGAAATCTGTACAGGACCTTCAGAATCTGGAATGCAGTTCTCCCTGCACTGTGAGTGAACGGGAACATATAGTTAATAGACAGATGCAATAGCCAATCAGATCACGAGTTGGCGACGCTAAG
Source organism: Antennarius maculatus (assembly GCA_013358685.1). Lineage (NCBI taxonomy): Eukaryota > Metazoa > Chordata > Actinopteri > Lophiiformes > Antennariidae > Antennarius > Antennarius maculatus. Next base: position 10,540,378 of record CM023610.1, on the reverse strand, counting down.
GCCTTCTAGCTGGCCTCACGTTCACCTGACATGTACGTGTCCTGTGATTGGATACTCACTCTGAGAAGGCGGCGCTATGTAGACGCTATGCAGATGCACATTTGAAGTGAAGCTCTAGTGAGAGGAGGGTCCGATCCCTGAAGGAGCTAACCTGAACTAGCTAACCTCTTCTAGCTAACCTCTTCTAGCTAACCGGAACTAGCTAACCTCTTCTAGCTAACCTGAACTAGTTAACCTGTTCTATCTTTTGTTCTAGCTTACCTATTCTAGCTTATCTGAACTAGCTAACCTGTTCTAGCTAACAGAGTGTTCTTGAGGAAAGAAAGGAGAATGGATTTTGCGTTCAAATAAGCCGTTTGAACAGCTGTTTTGGTGAGTACAAACATTTCATTCATCTAAGTTTTCATATTTAATGTTCTTGTAATTCAATTTTATTTATGTCAAATCAATTGTAACTAAATAAAATGACAAATATACTATAAAAACAAATTCTTGCTCTTCTGCAATGTGTGTAAATAATGTGGTGCACTTGCGCAGCTGTGTGAGTGTAGTGGAAATACACAAAGAGACTTATGTCCCTGCTGGAAAATAGCCTGTTTTATACATGATAGAGGTGATGCAACATCTAGTAGTGTGTTAGTGTATGTTTGTATTTTGTTTCTCTAGCTGCGGTGTCATAAATGATGGTCATTTCAGTCGGTTCTTCTGTGCTAGTGACAATAAAAGGAGTGGGGCTGACGCCGGTTTTTGTCCCATTTGAGAGAAGTAATAAACACCTCAGTCCTGAACGCTACATAGGTGGCAGTGGGGGGAACAGCTTATAGTATTATGGGTTGTATTTATTCACGTTTGACTACGGAGAACATCACTGAAGGCCTAGGTGTGAAATGCACGGCCCGCCATTGGTGGAAAACATGATGAGAAACAACAGACCATGTGTACTATTGTTCGAGTTTTAATGCTGTCTGTGTTTTATTCTTACAAAATATAGTTATGTGATATTTGCACTGTGACTGGATGACATACAGGATTGGCTACCTTGTAAAATAACTTAAGGTTAAGTTGTTGGAGCAGCATCGGCAGCCACCATGATGACGGGTCTGTCTGTGATTCAAAGTTGGATCTTTCACCATTTTACTTGTCAGGCGGTTAATATTAGTGGGGGTGGGGGTGGGGTGCTCATAGGCAAATGACCTGCTGCTAACTGGCCATCAGATCAATGCCTGGGAGGAACCTTCAAACAAGGCTTTATCGACATGTGTCAATAACCAGTGGGTCTATTCTAGACAGGCTGTGGTTTGACAACCAAAATGTATGAGTCCTTCATAAAATCATAGGATTTGGCTTTACTTCATAGACAGTATTTATCACACAGTACGAGATCAAATCCAACGACAACATCTACTTCAGTGTGTTAAATCTGTTCAATGTGTTCCCAGCAAAAGCATCCCATGTGTCCCAAATGAAGACAGCGCATCACTGGAAGCATGTGAGACATGTATGAGACATGTTCCAGCCAGACGTCACTGAGGAATTCACAGCTAGCGTTATTATTTCCCTCGTGTGTGCTTTTTTGATGCAGCACAGCCACAGAAATACTATGCAAAGACCCGGACTAATCAGGATAATATTCTGCAGATGTGTTGGGTTTTTTTTAGCCAATAAACTGGTATGTTTTAAATCAATGATGAGAACAGAGGATATCAGAGAGGGCAATGAAGGAGCAGAAAGTGAAGACTGTCCAGCAAATCCTAACATAAACAGAAAGGTCTCAATAGTGGACGTCCGTTTGTGACCTCCTGAAACCTTGGGGCGGAAACTCTCCTCATGACTCACCCAAACAGGACACCACCTGGTCAGAGACACACACACACACACACACACACACACACACACACACACACACACGCACACGCACACGCACACACACCCTGCACACAGTCAGTGATATAAATCTCTGCTGTAACATTCCGTCTGTACAGGTCGCAGCACGCTTCCTGTGTGTTGCTCAGGTTCTGTCCTGCATGACGTCATGACCACCTGTTCACGCACCGAATCACCCACACACTCACCAACCTTCTCCATACCCACATATAAACATACACACCCACACACACACATGCGCTGGGTGATCTTTGTTGGTTGTGACTGATTCAGCAGCCAGGTTACATGTCTGAACGGAATGCAGATGAATGACTGTGAAAGGTGTGTGTGTGTGTGTGTGTGTGTGTGTGTGTGTGTGTGTGTGTGTGTGTGTGTGTGTGTGTATGTGTGTGTGTGTGTGTGTGTGTGTGTGTCTTTGTGTGTGTGTACTTCAGAGGTTTCACAATCTCATCTTGCCAATTATCACTGATCAAAACATGTACAACCAGCTGAATGTGTTAGAACTTGAATGTAATAAATCCAAAGTCTCAGGATTTGGTTGTTGCAAATTATTTCCATTTCCATCTCTTCTTCAATGCTGTCCCCACGTCTGAAGGACAGGAATGATGCCCGGGAAACTTTTAAGTAGTCAGTCAACTTCATTCATTGGTCAGAGAGCTGGTGTAGAACAAACTGGTCTATAATCAGCTTCTCCGTTCCCTTCCCCATGCAGTCGTGCTAGACATCCATACTGCACCTCTGCTATAGTCATCTTTTGCCTGATAGCATTATACTTTAACAGCAGCTTGAAGAACAAGGTTATGTGAGAAACAAGACCTTTGTTTCGCCATTGGAAGCTGTTGTGTGACATTTCAAACAGGCGCAATGGCTCCAAAGTGATGTCACCCCCTCATCATAAAATATAACACAATGGAGGGTTGTGGGCTAAACTACAGCTTGTTCAACAGGCCTGCTATGAGAGCAGGCCGCCTGTTGGGCCTTGATCCTCAACATTCTCTATAAAAGTTACAAAACTGCTACGATAGCAATTGTTGTTCTTCCTTTAAGGTGACAATGGAGGAAATGACAGTCCTGTATCCACATCTGTAAAGAAAATAGAGAGATCTGGCGAGGCATTAGGACAGGACAGGAAAGTCAGATTGACTTACTGTGCATGCATCTTACAACCAAGATGTTTATACAATAGATATTAGCATTTAGCAGTTAATTCAAAGATGAAGTCCAACTGAAAATATTTCCAAACTGGAGAAACATTGGGAAGTCCTTACGGGAGCAGGGGATGAGATCCATATAACAAGGAAGTTAAGTCATTGTTTTTCCCATGTGCTTGCAATTCATGCATCTGTTAAACATCGGCGTGTTGTATAAAAGTTGGTGCATGGAGGGACATTCGTCTTGGTGCTAGTGAGTAAAAAGGTTTTTGTCACTTTCACATCATGGAAGTAAAACATATACTGACACATCTGTGGTATAAAAATCACTATCAGCCTGCTTGTTAAATGCTTCATTTAGTTTAACTGTGTAACATTATCCATCATATTTTATTTATGAAAGTAAAACATTATGACTTCACTGTCTGACTTTCTGTTTGCAACAACCTGTGTGTAAAACAGGTAAAAACATCACAGAACTATTCATGAATCTCACTCTGGAGATGTGTTTAGTCAGTGACACCAAATCAAATCATCAAACTAGCTGTTGCTTGATTATCTGTTTCCCAGGAAGTGTCCCTCACCTTCAAGTGATAAAACGTCGACTGGTATCCAGATTTCTGCTGTCATCTGAAGTCTTAAATGACTCTTCAGTCTTGATCTTGGAGATAATACTTGTGAAACTTTTAACCAGCAATGATCTGAATAAGTTCAACACAATGTTCTGTGTTACTAAGGACTGTAAGGTGATAGTGCTGAAAACCCGTCCTGTCACCCGTTGATTCCTGTCACACTCATGTCAGGTAGCTTTAACTCATATCGGATGATCTTTGCTGATAAAAAGTGTGGTGTGTCATAGAGTCAAAAGCTTTTAAGTGAGACTGCTTTATTGCCTCAACACCAGAGCTGAAATCTGGATTTCTGATTATACACAAACTGTATTTTACATCTTTTTTTTTTTCAAAGTCCAAAGTTCTTTGTAATCTCTGTCATACTTTGCTTTCTTATTCCTAATATAAACCGAAATGACTGAGCTTATTTACTTCAGTGGTGAAATAAACTCACAATGTAAGCAGACTATCGACACCTATGAATGGATGCTGGGCTTCCAGCCCCAGACAAAGGACAAGAGCCATCAGACCGGGTACATAATGTTATAGTTATGACATCATGCTGACATGGTGGTGACACACCAGTGGAGCCTGTCGGCATGACTGACCTTTTAAGGGCGTCATCCCAGTTCTCATATACTATCAGACTGACTGACAAGCTAACTGATTAGGTGAGTGTTGAGGGAGGGGACGCAATAGATGATGCATTTAGTAGTTTTAGTCTCCAATAATCTGCAGTTCCATGGAGTCGCCTTGATTATCACTGCTCTACACATCTTTCCTGCCTCACATTTGCTTCCTGTGTCCTCCAGCACTTCAGTTCTTTACACCCTTTCTTTTGATTTTTACCTCATTACCTTGTTTCCTGTGTGACCGTGTGTTCACCTCCTGTTAGGTAAGGAGATTAGTGAGGATTGCATACAAAAAAGGTGAGCACAGATGTGCACACACATGTATACAGACACACACAGAGACACACACATCTGGCTGTAGCTAGATTTCACCACTTTGCTGGGAGTGAAAAAGGAAGGGATCTGTGTCTGTGTGTGTGTGTGTGTGTGTGTGTGTGTGTGTGTGTGTGTGTGTGTGTGTGTGTGTGTGTGTGTGTGTGTGTGTGTGTGTGTGTGTGTGTGTGTGTGTGTGTGTGTGTGTGTGTGTGTGTGTGTGTGTGTGTGTGCACTCGCATATGTGGGAGGGACCAAGGCAGTCAGGGTGAGAGAGGATGAGGATGAACCCTGCCTCCAGCTTCAGAGTCAGAGAGGAAACTCCTCCCACTGGAAACTAGTGCTCCACTCCACATGGCCTTTTAAGGTAAAAAACTCCACAAAACTATTCTCACTAGGGAAGAGAGTTAAGATATAGTCACACTTAAAGCTACAGCGAGAGCAGGAAAGAGCCGGGTGTGAGGCCGTCAATGTGGGCAGACTCTAAAAACATTTCAAAGGCAGAACTTTGGACTTTTTCCAGAGTGCATGCTCTTTTGATATAATTTGTCATTAGTCACATTTTCATGTCATTTAACTATCAGGACTTTAACGTCCACATTTGCTCAGGTCAAGTATCTTTATGGCAAAGTCAGTAACCTGCTGCTTAGAGAAGAGAAACATTTACATCGTTCATTTGAGTCACAGTAAATGGAAAGGAGTGTGGGAACGAGACCTCAGGCGTGTCTTCCACATGGGAATGTTATCTACATTTTGAAGCAGTTATAAACAAAACAAGCATCCATTAAAGTGAGCCATTATCATACATTTTCCTGTGTTATCAAGAGAATTGTAAGAAATAAAATGACCCTAAAGAGTAGAAGTTTCTTTTTTGAATAATTTACTCCATTAAAGCTACAAATTTTCCTTTGACTTCAACATTAGCTGGTTTGTATGTGCATTTGTTTTTGTTCTTGCTCTAAATCTTTGCTGATTTATTTGCCTCAACTGTCAGGGTCATGTCTCTAAGAGATGTAATTATGTCCAAACATTGACATGTGGTACCGGGGTAAGGCAAGGCAAGTTTATTTATAAAGCATCGTTCAGACGCGAGGCAGCTCAACGTGCTTTACAGAGGCAAAGAATGAATTAAAGACATTAAAAACACAACAGGGCTCTGGAGACAGCAAACCTGTCTGCTATAGATTACAGTAATCTAATTTAATACAGTCTTTCATCTTCCTCTCCCGACGACACATTCTCTTCATTGTGATGACCTGAAATAAAGGGAACACAATGCTTTAAAATTGTTAACAGCAACATAGCACCTGTGAAAATGTGTTGGGGTGTGTGGGTGTTTGCATGTGTGCCACGACAACATGTTAGCTCTCTGCAAGGGTTGGAGTTTTGACTTTTGTGGCGTCACATTTTCTTCATCCCTCTGTTTAGGGGCGGCGGTAGCTCAGTCCACAGGGTTGTGGGCTGGGGACCAGAGGGTGGCCGGGTCAAGACCCATGTGGACCAAAAGGCTCGGAGGGTGACCTGGCAGAGGGGAGGCTCCAGTTCACCTCCTGAGAACTGCCAAGGTGCCCTTGAGCAAGGCATCATCCCCTTACATGTTGCTCCTTGAGTTAACATGATGTGGCTGCTCATCGCTCTACCTCTCACTACAAACACATACACACATACATAGTTGTAATGAGAACCTGTTTTGGTTCAATTATTCAGACTCTTAATCATCTCATCACACTCACATGACTGAAGGAAAAATAGCAAACTAATGGGTACATGCAGAAGTTTTCAATGTCCTTTGGTTTCTTTGGTTGTTTAGGGCTGGATTATGCTTTAGTAGCACGTTGAGTCTCCTGTTTCTCTAGAAAAATAACCTGGTCACTAGGATTTGTTAACACTTAATTGTTCATCAGACAATGAATACTGATGTTTCTTCATATACCAGCCAGTAAAATGGGGATTTCATACTCATTGATCTCATAAGCACCTGTTCTCTTAGAAATATTACCAAATCAGTGATGAGACCCAAATATTTAAATGTTCCTGGAAAAGCAGGATGAGGCCTGGGGAAGAAGACAGTGCTGTGTCTAGGGCATCCATTAAAAGGCTGGTGGACTGTTCTCATGGTCTGATGACAGTCAGCCCAATGTAAACCACATATTTAACTGTCCTTTGGTCTCCACATACAAAATGCTCTATAAAGAGTAGAGATCATGGAGAATGAAGCAAAAAGGGCATTTGTGGGGCGGTAAAACCCAAACAATTTCCATAATCTGACTATAAAGCTCCTTCAAGCTGAAGGAAAGGCAGACTTCAACAGTAATCATTTACTGTTGTTTTGCCACTGCAAATATTTGCTGTCACGGCACAAATAGTGACTTGACTCACCGTGATCAGTGCAGACTTGAAAGTGAATTATCTCAGACGGTATTCATGATTCTAGACTCTCTCTGTGTTTACATGTACAGTATTGAAGTAGGTAAGTTTCCACTGAGAAACCTGTTCGTATTTAAACCCAGTCTCATTTTATCTGATGCCACACTTAGGGGCTCATGCAGTTAGAACGTCTGATGTTGTCTCACAGCCATTCTGCTGACAGCCTCCAGCACAGCCCAGACCTTCTGAGCTGGTTGTCCTGACACCAGTCCAACATTGACGTTAGGGTCATTGGGTGAAAGATGACTGTATGTTAGATCGACAGTCTTCATGGAGTATAAGTGAGACACAAAAGAGGACAAGTTGGTGAGAGTTGTCTCTGCTAAACGTTGCTGTTGATCTCACACGAAGCAGATGGAATCAAACAGCTGCTTCACATTTGCATTCTGAGCCAAGTTTCTGGTCTTACTGTAACTCCCTTCTGGCTGAACTTCACTCCCTCTGACCTCAGCATCTCATCCACAACACTGCTGACTGGTATAACTTTAACCTCCCTAAGTTATCCCCCCATCCCTTGCTCCCTCCACTGGCTGCTCAGTGAAACTCCTGATTCCAAAGCGACTCCCTAAAGCAATGCAAGGCCTCCAACTGTGAATGCTGACAACTCACGTCCTGTGCCTCGTGGGTGGTGTCGATCGTGCCCCCACCTGGTTTACACAGAGCTCCCCACCCACGTCAGGACACGTGTGATAACTTTAAACATTGTCCCTCCATCCATCCTCCTGTAAAATCACACCCACCTTTGCATTTTCATCATCTTCTCCATTTGCAAATCTTTTTTTTTCATTTTTCACTGCGAAAAAAATACTAAAATACCAAAACTGAATGAACAAAACTATTTCAGTTCTGGGTTGGGGAGTGTGTGTGTGTGTGTGTGTGTGTGTGTGTGTGTGTGTGTGTGTGGGTGTGTGTGTGTGTGTGTGTGTGTGTGTGTGTGTGTGTGTGTGTGTGTGTGGGTGTGTGTGTGTGTGTGTGTGTGTGTGTGTGTGTGTGTGTGTGTGTGTGTGCGTGTGTGTGCGTGCATACGTGTGTGTATGCGTGTGTGTGTGTGTGTGTGTGTGGTTGCTCAGTCAGTCTTTTAACCTCGCTCGCCACATACCGTTAAACATATGGCTTCATTTAAAAACTAATGGGAAGGGTCAGTTGTCATCAGCACTGTGGCAAACAAGGCCACACAGACACACACACACAGACACACACACACACAGACACAGACACACACACACACACACACTTTGTTTTACTAAAGGTTCTACTTTGGCTGCGTCACACCCATTCTCCCTTTGTCCCTGGTAAAGTAAGGGCTGGTTTCCTCTCGTCTCCCCCCTCTGTTCCCGGCTGTATGTGAGCAGCTCCGTCTGCTGGACTCTTCTTGTATTACAGACGCCCCGAGGCAGAGACAGATCCTCTCAGCAGGTTTTCATGTACAGTATATGTATAAAGTATAATCAGATGAGTCAGCCTTCTGTTTTATGTGAAACATTTTTGTCACTAATATGTCTAATAATCACTTTCAGTTTTGCATCATGTAAACACTGCTTTACAGCTCAAAACGAATAAATATAACAAGAGTTGTGAAGAAGACATACCAGGCTAACATCCCCCAAGTAATGCATGAGGACAAACTTAAACTTTAGTTTAGCTAAATTTCCCAGTTTGGGATAAATGAATTTTATCTATCTACTGTGAACAGTTTATGAGATTTTCTCTGTACAAAAGGGTGATTATGAAGTTTTGAACAGACGGACACGCTGTCAAGTGCATCATATTTATATTAAAGGCATGAAAAACCTGTAGAAGAATAGATTAGATATGCAGAACAGGAACATAGAGAAGCTAATCTTTTTAAAACTGCTGTTTTTTTAAAAGTTAAAATTTATTGATCACATCTTCAGTACAAACATAAAGGAGAATTTTGTTCATTTAATCACAGCCTCAAGACCTGAAAGGCCTCATTGTGTTTTGAAAACAAAAATCTTAATACTGGTTGAATTCTATTGGATCTGGGGTAGCAACTAGCAGATTTCATAGGGGACAATGACCACTGCTTCCATTAAACGGCTAAAATGAATTGGCAGCAACATTCTTTTTTAAAATTGTTTAAAAATGTAATTTGGATTACAATAAAACAATTTCTTTAAAAATTAAAACCCTCCAGTAAAAAATGATGCAGTCACATGTTTTCACACCAAACTTAACAGAAAAGAAAAACTCTGTCTACTATGACTTAGATCATAGTTAGTGATTGATTTTCTTCTGTAAATATTATCAGCAAGTATTTTGTAATGAGTATTTTTTGAGAATAAGGGGGTAGGAGTTTAACAAGTTTGGACTTCTTCCTACTCCTTTTCGGATAGTGCTCACACCATTCTGGTGTATTTATTATTGTGTGTTGTTGTTATTTTGTTTTGTTATTCGAAATAAATGAACTCATTCATTCATTCAGATCGGTGGTCACTATCGGGTAAAACACTCCCACGAGTGTCACTTCCTTCTGTTGGTCGAAGTCTCAGTGACACCGAACAACCTTTTGTGCTTGATCACAGACAAACATATTATTACGTAACAGTAAACAGACCGACAATTCAAAGTAGATAGATAGATAGACAGATAGATACTTTAATAATCCCGGAGGAAATTGCACATATCCACTGTTCAGCCAAACACCAGGAAAAAACAAAAACCAAATAGGACATACCAGACATACACTACACTAACAGACACATGTAGCATGAACAGGACATATACTAAACTATAACTAAAATATAAACAGTAACAAAAAAAGTTAAATATAAACAGTATAAAATTAAATTAAATCCATTTAACCGCGTGCTGACCTCGCCACCTCCCCCCCGCTCCTCCTGAGAGAGTCATTGTACCCCCTGATGGCACGGGGCACGAAGGAGGACCTTAGCCTCTCTGTGGAGGCACCGTGTGACAGCAGTCTGCCGCTGAAGGTGCTTCTCTGCTGGGAGAAGGTGGTGTGCAGGGGGTGGCTGGTGTTGTTCATGATAGCCCTGAATTTAGACATGGTCCTGCTCCCCAGAACTGTCTCCACAGAGTCCAGGCTCAGCCCGACCACTGAGCGGATGAGGATGAGTCTGTTAAGACGGTCCATATCTCTTTTCCTGGCACCACCACCCCAACACACAATGGCGTATGACTGCACACTGGACACTACGGACTGATAGAACATGAGAAGGAGCTTAGGACAGATGTTGAAGGAGGCCAGCCTCCTCAGGAAGTACATCCTGCTCTGCCCCTTTTTGTACACACAGTCCGAGTTGAGTGACCAGTCCAGTCTGCTGTCTAGCTGCAGTCCCAGGTACTTATAGTTTCCTACCACCTCCACCTCACTGCCCTCGATGATCACTGGTTGTGGAGAGGGGGGTGCCCGCCGGAAATCCAGCACCATCTCCTTCGTCTTGGAGACGTTGAGCTGGAGCTGGTTCTGCTGGCACCACTCCACAAAGAGGAAACTGCAGCCTGCTCGCGCATGAGCAGAGATATAAGTAGCCCAAACAGTGTGTGTCGCCTCTATCACTGTGACCGTACTGATGCTAGTTGTTGTGTAAGAGCAAATGTGATGATGTATGACAGATACGTGTTGGTCTTATTATTTTAAAAAGCTGGATGTGTGTGTTTTACTGTGGGAGTGCAGCTAAGACAATCCCACAGTTGAGATTTTCTTCATGGTGGTCTACATTTCATTGTCAATGGGACCAGTCTGCAGCAAAAACTCTCTTCTCACATGTCATTTTGTGCAATGCCTGCTGTTGCCCTTATCATGTTGGATTTCTCTGCTTTCTAAATCTTGTTTCAATGTCTGGTGATAGTTTCTGTAGTTTCTCTGTAATCTTTTGTCCAACAGATGTCCTCTGTTGTTTTCATGACCTTGTGTCCAAGGTGGAAACAAGTAATATTAAAGAAGATGGGGCCTAAAAGCTAGGCCTCTAAAACCTTCCACATAGCTCCTCAGGCTGGTAAGATTCTAAGGAATTATTTTAAAATAAACAGTTATTATTACAGGCTCAGTTTATAATACTTATTTATTGCAATGTGGATTGCAGATGTCAAAAATGAAATAAAATAAGAAATTAAATAACATTTAAGAAACCCATGCAGTGCTGCTGTCTTTGTACTCCATATCTTTCTCTAGGTGGAAGCATTGCATTGCGAGTGGACTGACGGCGACACAATAAATCTGACACGGCACCTACAGTATGTGAGGTTTGCTGTTATAAAATAAAAGTGCTTTCAAATTATTTCAGATGTTTGTTTTTGTTGTTTCTGCATACAATTCATTCTTATTATTATTGATGCTAATCATATTAGTAATAAGAGGTGAGGCCTTACTCTCTAATTGTTATTTATTTGTACTTGTTGAGTCTTGACTTGAAATAACTGCATAAATATAGGGTTGATCTACTGAGCCTCCAGGCATCAGATGCATCAATAAAGACACAGAGATGGATGGACGCTTGCCAGTCAACTCATTTAAGATCTATGTCAACGTCTTGGGATACAATACACTCATTATGCAGCATGACACACATGACTGCGGTCTTATGTGAAGTGGGTCAGGCCCTTGAAGTGGTTAACATTTGGCTGTGTAAGCATGATGATGTGATTTGATAATTCCCATTGCCTCAGAGCACCAAACAAACCTGTTAAGGGCCTGCCGTTGCTCCAATTATCCCATGATCCTTCGACTGGCCCTGAAGACCAGACATTCGTGGGTCAGATGGGATGTCATTTGTGGTGTTGGTTTGAATTGGCCTCAAAGGCAACAAGAAATTCTCAACATTTAAATCAAGCAGTGAGCAAACAAAAATGGCACAAAAGGGGGGAATCAACTTTAATCCCTGAATGCAAAAGACGTTTCCAGAGCTACAAGGATCAGTTACAGCAACGCAGCTTTTTCCTTTCTATTCATGGCTATGTGAGAGAGAGTCCAGCATGTTTAAACACTCCATCTATGTCAAGGCTGTAGTAGCTCAGGAGAAGCAGAGCAATTTTGAAATGAAACACTGAGAAAGAATCATATTACAAATGAAAAAACTGCTCCCATCACCTCAATGCCCTCAGTCAATATCCAAGAGTAACCTCTCCAGACTTCTGATAACTGCAGAAGTAAAATTTACACAAGGAGGAGGAGGAGGAGGAGGAGGAGGAAAATATGTGCAGGCGTTCAATGTCCATTTGGAGACTTGACACTTTCCATCCATATTTAAGTAACTTTTTGATCCAGGTTAGCCTGCAGAACCTTCATAAATTGCAACAAGTCATTAAAATGTTTTAAACTTTGTAAACTGGGCCACTCCGGGCAGAATGAGGGACACGTGGGGGTGTTAAGTTACGCTTCCTTTTGAGTGTTCAGATATTTGTGCGAGCCTGCTCATGGGTGTGTAAATGCTATGATGTCACCGCTTGAATACGGGTGATCCCTTTCTGGCCAATCGGAGAGGAGCAGGAGATTTCTGGGGGAGGTGGTCACAGATGATTCAAGGATGGGGGAGGTTAAGCTCTAAACCAGGCTGTAAAACATTGACCTGTGGGAGCAAGTTGCTCTCTACAGTAGCATCGCAGACCAGGAAGCTGTCTGCAGCCTCAGCGTGAGGTCTATTAAGTTTATAGGACTGGACACGACCCAGGTCAGATATGATGAGACTTGTGTAGGATTACTTAATAGTCTTAACAACATTCACTTGTGTAAAATTCAAGACAAAAAACACCTTAAAAATCTTCAGAGGATTCAACATAGTTTTTTAAAAAAACTTATTTTTTATTATTATCTTATTTTTCAAATCAAATCAAATTTAATCATTTACTATTTCAGTTATTCTCAAACAGTTATACTAATGCAGTACAGAATTGATGATAGATGTTTTTTTATCTGTATACATGCAGTCAGTATGGTTCAGAGGTACCTGGGTTCCAACATGACTTACTTAGCAAGTACTTTTGAAGTGATTCTGATAACAAATAGAATAATTTAATTTATATCCTCGCTTTCATTTGCCAAGCAGCCCAACCATCAAACTCCACGCAGTTTCACCATGAAGCTGCGTGGAGACCACATGGTAGCTATTAGCTGGAGCAGCTAGCTGAAGCTGTTAACTAGGCCTGTTAGTATCATAACATTGCATAAAATGGAAGAGCACCTCTGTAGATTGTTTGAAATGAAAACCACAAAAAAAGTCTCCTTTACCCAAATCTGGGTATTGTAGGGTTCAAATGCAGTTCTTACTGGTTCTGGGTTACTTGGTGGTACTGATGCTTGACCTTTAGCTTTCTGTCCTGCTTGATGTCTCCATCGGACAAATAAGTAATGGTGGTGCTGAACTCTTGTGTTCTTAAACTGCTTTCTTGCACAACAGGAAAAACACTTTCAAGAAGACAAATTATCCGATTTTCCCATTCTATAAATAATTAAATGTTCCTGAAGATGTTGCAATCTTATTGTCATTCCTCCATGCAGAAGTATTTGAAGCAAATGACTTTTATACAGCAAGACATGGTTCCCAAACCGTGTCTCATTTCATCTTGAGGGGTGATTCTTCCACATAGTTAACTTTGATTTGGGTCCAAAAAATGTCTCTAACAATTTGACTTACACTTCAGATATTTAAATCTAATTTAGCATAAGGGTCGATAATATCACCTGCGTCAGCACATATTGATCAAAGTTTGGAATTTATTTATTTATTTATTTTTTTATGTTATATACTGATTATAATCTCCGCAGGGAAATTAGTAGCACACTCTAGTTAGTTTAAATCAAATCATGCATATACAATGTATGTGTACTGGCCCTGAACACACAAACACACACACATGGGGCCTGTACGCATGCAGAGGAGGTAGAGTGGTGAGCAGCTCCTGCATTGTTGCGCCCCAAATGAGCAACTTGTAAGGGAGACTGTGCCTTGCTCAGGGGGACCTCGGCAGTGCTCCGGAGGGGAGCTGACACCTCCCACTGTCAGCTCACCTCCGGGTGTTCTTTTTGGGTGCGAGCGGAACTCGAACCGCCGATCTTCGAAACATTGGACGACCCGCTCTCCTTCGCGCTCTACCACTGAGCCACTGCCGCCCCTTCAATGTTAATGTTTATTCAATATTTACTATCAATGCCAATACTAAAAGAATGTCTTTTTAGTGCTGTAAGGTGTAAGGACATCATCACCATCCCAGTCTATCCATTCCAGTAAGCATTCCAGCTTCATTTCAAAGCCTTCCTTCCCTTTTGGAGAAAACTTGTCCTATGGTAGCAAACAAGTCTGAATATGCCTCTCCACTGTGTCAGTGTTTGAATCTCAGTGTTGAGTTCTGGCTTGAAGCTTCCTAACTTGTTGCATTCCAATGATGGACGACCACAGGTACCAGGCTGGTGAACACAGAAAGGATGAAAAATAGAGACAGATGTGAGCGGAAGAGAAGAAAGAAAAAACTGTGAAAGATAAGGAAAAAAAACACACCAGTCAGAAGAACATGGTGCTTCAAAACTACTGGCTGCTGCTGCTGGTGGTCGACTGCTGTGAATGGATTACAGGTAGATTCAAGTGTGTGTATGCGTGTGTGTGTGTGTGTGCGTGCGTGCCTGCATGTGTGTGTGTGTGTGTTTGTATGTGTGCGTCTGTGCATGCGTGCGTGCATGTGTGTGTGTGTGTGCGTGCGTGTGTGTCTGTTTGTTTCTCATACTGTGCCCTGAATGCGTGTGTTTCTTTACACAGCCATGTGTTCATATATGTACAGTACATGCGTGTCTGCCTGCTGTGTGTTGTCAGTGTGAATCACTGGTGGGTCCTCTTTTGGGCTCAAACGCGTCTCAACCTGACAGGAATGCTGCAAACTCTTCACATCGTCATGTAAAACCCGGTGGTGATTTAGAAGAACCATTTTGCTTTTTTGATTAATTAGTACACACATTTATAAGGATGGAAGTTGGTGTGACTCACCCAGGCAGGCGGTGGTATGTAGGTGCAGCACCTCTCTGAGGAGAACACAGGCCTCTCTCCTCCTGTTTGCCACGCTTACACAATCAGCACTCAGTGGAACATATATTAGACAATCAGAGGAAAGGAATAGACTAAATTTGTTCTGAACTGGCAAGAGCAGATAATCTGCCGGTCTGTACTCAGTTCAATAAAGGTGTTACTTTTCCTGTATTATAAATCACTATCAAGAGTTTTAAATGAACTAATTGAAGTAAGGAATCATCAGTTACCCTTGTACATGTATTTCAGTAACATAAATCTTTAATTACAATTTTTTAATTATAAATGAATATTTTAAAAAAGGATATTCTTTTATAAATAATAATGGAATATCAATCTCCATTTTGTTTGTTGCATATTTTATATCAATTAATGATTATCTGAATTTAAATAAGCATTCAGTCACGTTGTAAGGTGATGGTTCACACATAAACATAATTGGATGTTTTTTTCTTATAAAACACTCTTGTCATTTTCTGTTGGACAGCGTAACTTATTTCTAACTGAACAGAATAACACAATAACAGTGATACAATAATATTGAAAAATGATAAAGAAATGGGTGAATATCATTTTCTTCAGTCTCATCCATGCTTTGGTTTCCGTCCCTGCAGCCTCACCTATTCTAGGTCATCTTCAGAAAGACATTGTCATGTTTCAACTGTAGACAGTGTTAGTTATAATCAATATGTTTTTAATTTTTTCGGCAATCTTTTTTTGAAAATGATCTTAAAATCTATATGAAGACTGAGTCTATGATGTGAGTTGGTTCTGTAGATCTTCATTCTACTGCTGCACAACCTTGTCTGGTGTTCTTGTCAAGAGTAAAGTGACTAAATAAAAACAACAAGAACAACAACAACAACAATAATAATAACAATAATAATAATAACAACAATATTGATTGTTTCTCCAGGGGCTGTGAGTGGCATCAATCCATACATAAAGTATTATGAGACTCTTTCGTATGACCGGGAGGATCTTCACAGGAAGCATCTGAGAACCAGGAGAGATGATGATCACAAATTGCAGCTGGACTTCACAGCTTTCAACAGGTGATGCCAAGATGTGTCATAATGTTTGTTATAATGTTTCATATACAATCTGCTTAAAATAATTTTTTTGGACACACTTTTTTTTTGTTATTGAACATGCTACCCAATAACTGTCTACATGGTTTTCCTGTTGACAAACATGTTACACTGCAGTTATGGATTTAACCAATTCTTGAACGCATTTGATTTTGTTTCCTTCAGGAGTTTCCATCTGCATCTGAAACATGATACAGCAGGATTTTCAGAAAATTTCATGATTGTGGAGGATAATGTTTCCACATCAGCCGACCTTTCTCATATATACTCAGGAACACTAGATGGTAGGTACAGTACATCTTGTAAAACTGGGAGCACTTTACATGGAATTTATTGGCATCCAAACTTTCAACAATATCATATCAACACTTTGATATGAATTTACAGTGTAACATAAACAGCATTAAGCTTTGTTAATGCCACAGTGACATGCTGTAGACAGCATTACTCCCATTGCACCTGGTTGTAATGAAAACTGCCTACAACAGACTGACAGAATGCAGTTACATTGGTCAGTTTACAAGAATGCACTTTAATCTTAAATAAATAACAGAGCATCTTTGGAGAGTAAAAGAAAAGTGAAAACTCTAAAAAAAAAAAATTAAAATATGAATTTAAAAGAAATGCTAAAGCTGCCCAGCCTCAGCACTGAGCAAAATAAACAGCCATTTTTATTCTCTCAAAAAAAGATCAAATTTACTAATTTAGACTAATTTGGCTTAGTCAGGTGAGTCGATTGGTAACTAAAGTTCAAAAGTCAAAAGAGCAGCATGGGAGAACAAGAAGAAAGGAGAGTCATATTTAAAGGGACAGTAAAGTTAATTTTAAGTGACATATATGTTATTCATCATTATGAAAAATAGAAGAAATTTTTTTTGTGTGTGTAGCGTCCTGCGCCGCAGCAGCTTCCGCATTCCGTGGGCGTCATACGTCACTGTTGCCAAACAGAGCTTAGCAGCCATTGCGATTGGCTGCTAAGCTCTGTTTGGCGACAGTGACGTATGACGCCAATTCAGCATCAAGCTGATTGGCTGGCCATGAAGGTTGTGTTGCTCTTCTATTGGCTGGATGTGAGTGAAAACAGCTAAACACATGCTAGAGCATGCAGGCTACAGCTTCATGTTCTAAATATACAATGATTTACTGGCACGATAACAAATAATAATTGTATATTTATTTCTACTGACATAATTGTTGAACTATAATGCTAAAGCACAGTAAGAAACCAACTTATCAATAATAAGTTATGAAGCTGCAGACATTATTTATTTGCAGTCTTGATGGTTTGTATAAAGTATCAAATTTAAACATCTGGATAGAAATCATACAAAATTAATATAAATTCATTCCAGATATTTGTAGATATTTGCTTCGTATGTCACCCCTGTATTTCTGTGATATCTGAATGCTGCCTCCAGTCCAGATCTTCATCATTATTTGCCTGACATGTCCCTTATCACCGGCTCTTACAGGTGAAGACGGTTCAAGCTGCTACGGCTCTGTGCTGCAGGGTCAGTTTGAAGGAAGCATCCACACAAACAACGGGATTTATTACGTTGACCCAGTGCATCGATACACCAGCAGCGCAACAGATCACCACTCTATAATCTATCATGAGAATGATGTTGGTAAGACTATCAGCCATTTTGCACTTAAGCAAAAATATTTTCAGAAGGCCTTCTTAGCATATATTGTGATGCTTCCATCTCATCACGTGTCCCAGTAAATCTCCCAGTTTAAGTCCCAGACCTCTTGCTAGTCTCAGAAAAAGATAAACACGTTCAGCAAAACGTGTCTGCATGTTACTAATCCTCATGCTTCTTTTGACTGAGGTGCTAGCACAAGCTGGAAGACCAAAAACCCTCTTTACACTGAACAGTACACTTGTAATAGTCATAAGGTAGCAGAGTAGGAGAAGGGAAGTGTGCTAGAACCTTTCCTGCAAATACGTCCAAAAAACAGGATGAATGAAAATGGCATAACTCTTCATGAAGTCAAAGGGGAAATGGGAGCTTAGGAAGGTATGATGGGACAAGGGGAGGATGGGATGCGCTCCAATGGCAGCAGGATATCAATCTCTAAAAAGAAATGAAGGGAGCATTTAAAGGAAGTTTGTCCTGCAGAAACTATTTCTGGGTTGGCTTACACTGTGTCCTGCAAATGGTTTATGGTTTATAGATGGCTGTCATGAATGACATTGAACAAATTATGTTGTGTTACAATGGGTATGTGCGGATGCATGTGCCTTTATTAATGACAAGAAGAAGAACAAGAAGAACAAGAAGATTTTTTTTGCAAAAACACTTTAATCACACTCAAATATTTTACAATTTTACATTAGATGAAAGTGCTTCAAAAATACTAAAAACCAATAAATAAAAAGAAATACAATTTAAAAATCGAAAGTGAGTTGATCATCAACTAAAGTGCATAGGACATTTTTGTGACACCAGATGTTCCTAAAGTTATTTAGGTCTTTTGTCATTTTATAAAAACCAAATTCTAGTTTTAAGTGACATCTGATGTTACAGCAAAAAACAGTAGCTGCTTCTTGAACAGTATTGTTTTCAATTCTCCTCTTTCTGGTCACGTTAATTGCGAGTTTTGCCTCTCCAGACATAAAATTTAAAAGCTGCCACTTTCTTTGATTCAATTTATTGTACCCAGCACCATAAATAAATTTCCTGATATTAAAATATTCAATGAACAGATTAAAAACACTCGTTAAAAGAGTGAAGAGCACTGCAAGTCTCGTACACTCACTAAAAGCATGAAAGACTGTCTCACGAAGGGGACAGAAGGGACACTGGCTGGACACAGCAGGGTTAAAAACAGAGACAAAAGCATTGGAACCGATGGCACCGTGTGAAATTCTCCACTGGAGGTCGGCTGTTTTTTTCTTGAGGGGAGATTTGTATAGAAGTCTCCACTGTGGGTCAGGTCCATTTCCCGTCATCCTGTTGGCCCAGGCGTTGGGCGCTCTGTCACATAGGCCTTTCTTGTTGATTACTTTTACACAGTATTTGTACAGTATTTTTTTGTTGGCTGTGTGCAGGCTGATTTCTCGTTCATCTCCGAGGAGAGGACCCTCCAGCCCTCCAAACAGGGGACTGATGTGGACCTCAGGGAAAGGATCTTTATTGTCAGGCACAGTCCCTGTACTACAGTCCAGGAGGAGGCTTGTCTCCCTCCCGGAGAGTCTTTGCCTCCACAGTTGTAGCACCCTCTGAGCCACCCTGGTGGACTGGATGTTCAGCAGGGAGCTCACAGCCTGGGCATCCGCCAATGCTGGCCTGGCATTGTCCACCAGCTGCTGGAGGGTCAGGGTCCTGGTTCTGCAAAGCACTGCAGACGGCCCAGGTGTAGCTCCACTGCAGACATCCAGCCTGGCTCCATGCACTAGCGGTTCCTTCAGTAACCAGAACAGAGAGTCAAAGCTTTTTGCTGGACTGCTTTTAAATAGGGCCCATGACTTAAAAACACCAAGATAAAACGGAGGCAAACCATTTAACTTTAGAAATTTAGAATCCATTAAAAACAGTGCAGCATCCAGCCCCAAGTTACTCACACGTCTGAATGTGCAGCTGGCCACCTCTCTCCACGTCAGATCCGCTGGTCCGGTCAGAAACCGCTGGATGAACTGTAATCTGAACGTGGCTGTTCTACTAGCCAGGTGGATGAGGCCCTGTCCCCCCTCCTCTCTCGATAAAAACAACACTCCTTGAGGCACCCAATGTAGCCCATCCCAGAAAAAGTTAACAAGTTTGGTCTGGATTTGGGCTAGAAACCCTGATGGAGGGTCCATACAGGCCAAGCGGTGCCACAGCTGCGAGGTCATCAGGTTGTTTATCAATAAAACTCGACCTCTGTACGACATTCTGGGAAGCAACCATTTCCATTTTTTAAGTTTCCCTCCTATTTTTTCAATGACGCCCTTCCAGTTCTTCCTGGTTGTTGTCTCATTTCCCAGGTACACACCGAGATATTTGAGACCATCAGTCTCCTCAGGAAGAACCGGGAGGTTGCCATGCCACTCACCAACAGCAAGGGCTTCACTTTTGCTCCAGTTTACTTTTGCAGCAGTTAAAACATTGACTAAATTTGTTAAAACCACCAAAACATCAACATCCCTCTGGTTTTTGGTAAGAACAACAACATCATCAGCATAGGCAGATAAAATAATGCTCTCTCCAAAACCAGGTAAAATCAAACCGTTGATGCTTGTGCGGATTTTACAGAGGAGGGGTTCCAGAGAGAGTGCATAGAGCATCCCAGATAGAGCACAGCTCTGCCGGATGCCCCGTTGCACCCTGAAGGGGGCACACAAACTGCTGTTAAGCTTCAGTATACTCTCAACGTCACTGTACAACACCTGGATCATGGCAATAAAACCAGTGCAGAACCCAAACTTCTCCATAGTTTTCCAGAGGAAGCTGTGCTCAACACGTCAAATGCCTTTTCCTGATCTAATGAAACGAGGCCAGCATTTATACCCAATGATCTGGAAACCTCCAAAACATCTCGAATTAGGTAGACATTGTCTTCCGTCAGCCTGGTAGCCAAAGCCTTGGACAGAACCTTGTAATCCTTGCAGAGCAGTGACACAGGGCGCCAGTTCTTGATGTCCTGCAGATTACCTTTTTTAGGCAGGAGGGCAACGACAGCCCTCCGGCGGGACAATGGCAAAGAGCCCGAGGCCAGACTATCGTTAAGCACTTCTAGAATATCATGTGCTACAATGTCCCAGAAGGCTTTATAAAATTCGACCGTCAGACAGATCGTCGTCCCTGCATGTTCTGCAGGGCAGTGTGGAGCTCCTCTAACTCCAGTGGCCGGTCGAGCTGTAAATTTATCTCCGTGGAGACCTAAGGCAGCTCTGCACAGAACTCTCTAACAGTGGCTGGTTTTCTTGGTATTCACTGTCATACAAAGATGAATAAAAATTCACAGCTCGCCTTCTGATCTGTCCGGGCTCTGTCAGCTCCTGTCCTGTGTCAGACAGCAGGGAGTGGATCATGTTGGTCTGTCCATGCTTCCTCTCCAGGCCGAAGAAGAAACTAGAGGGAGCATCCATCTCTGTGATGTTTTGCACCCTGGATCGGACCAGTGCACCCTGTACTTTAGTATCCAACAGGTTGACGAAAGCCATTCTTTTGGACTTGAGGATTTCAATACACCTCTGATTTCCTGTGGAAGGGCTTGTCTCTAACTCTACGATCTCAGCCTCCAGGTCCTTCATAGACCGGCAGGTGTCACGTGTGACATTCAGAGTATACTGCTGACACAGGAGTTTTATCTCCGTTTTACCATAGTCCCACCACTGCCTAAGAGAAGTAGAAGAATGTAGAGATTTACTGGAAACACAAATATCCAGTCAGCACCCCACCTCTCCCTCCTATTCCTCAATTCCTCCATCTGTCAGCATTGAGACTGAGCGTGCTGAGCAGTTGAAAACTTACTTTTATCTATCTATCTATCTATCTATCTATCTATCTATCTATCTATCTATCTATCTATCTATCTATCTATCTATCTATCTATCTATCTATCTATCTATCTATCTATCTATCTATCTATCTATCTATCTATCTATCTATCTATCTATCTATCTATCTATCTATCTATCTATCTATCTATCTATCTATCTATCTATCTATCTATCTATCTATCTTTCTACAGTATCTATCTATCCATCTACAAACCACTGGGACCACTTTGGCTTTCACCTTCTTTCGCCATCTGCTCCAGCTGTTCCTTCAGCTCCCGGTTTTTCTCATGACTCATGGTCTTTCCACGGTGAGCTGGGAACACTGCATCACAAATGCTTCTTCTGCTCCTACACAATAACAAGAGGACAGTAATAACAAAAAACATACATGTATAGACACGTACTGTGTGTGTTTATATACAGTCCTCTTGTACAGTTATGCTGTCAAAAGCTTCAAGAGTTAATGATTTTCACATCTTGACTTTAGTCTGGAGTGAAATGTGACACTCTACTGTTGTCAGCTGTAAATGTGCAAGGTTAATGTGAATTTATAGCATATTCACCTCATTTTGACAAAATGCAGACAAACTAAATGCTTTTTCATTTTAAAAGACTTAAGATTGATATTTTGCAACTTTTGGGAATACAATCCAGAAACACTAATATTCTGGACAGAAGCAGAGGAAGAACTTGAGAAAGTTAAAAAGTCTGGAAATAATTCCGTCAGTGTGTCAACGCCCGACATTTAAGCCTCCACATCCACTTCCACCCCCACAACCACCCCCATTCATACCATGTGCAAAATGCATCAGTGGTTTGTGATTGGCTGAAGGGCTTTTGTAAAATGGTGTGATCAACCGTGTGTTGCTTGTCCTTCAGAATAAGTCCTGTCGGATCCAAGGAGATGTTGGCCTGGGACACATGCACATGTATGCATACAAACACATGCAACCACATGATGAAAATATATGCACGTACATGCATACACACACATGCATGCAAACACATGCATACACACATACAGTATGCACACAGTTCTTTACCTCCTTAACTCTCGCTCCAGCAAACAACATGTGAATATGATTATTATATTATGTTTTTCTACAGAAAACAAGTCAAAACTATTTGTTACAACATTACTGAAACTGGGATAGATTGTTTTGTGCACATTTATATTTTTTTGCACATTGAAATTAGTGAAACCACAGCTCTAATACTACTAAAACCTAACTACTTTTTTATGTTATTTAGTTTTCTTCAACAGTTAACTTTGGTTGCAATTCTTTCTTCTGTATGCAAGTACAAATTCCCTACATAAACCCTCAGACTTTGTTGGAAAGACTTAGGTCCTTGCATTTTTGTGGATTTCCGAGACCCCCCCAGTGAGACAGCATGGGCCATTGTCTGTGTATATTCTCAGTCATCCAGTTTGAGGTAAATCAAGAAGAGCAAAAAAGAATCAACTGGACTTGCTTTAGGTTGGCTGAAGGTATTTCACCTCTCATCCAAGAGGCTTCATCAGTTCTGAATGACTGATAGAAAATCCAGATACTAGAGTCCACATAGTCTTGATGGAGCAGAAAACAAACAAGGGACCCAAACCACTAAGCCAATGAGTATCAGTACGAGTTTTTACTATACACTGAATGGCAACGAATCCTAATGAGACTTATAGTTCTAAATCTTTCCGTTTCACCCCTCTTTTCTTTCTCTTCCATGCATATTTTCCACAGGTCATCAGACATGCCATAAGTGTGGCCCACAGTGCTAAACCTTTTAACTATTCTTCCTGATCTGAAAGTAGTTTGGTACAGCTTTCCCTTTCATACTATTGAGCAATCAAGGTCTAACATTTGATCACAGCATCGCACCTATAACATGACAGCCTAGATTTTTCTTCAGCTATCGCCTCAAGATCTGCATGCCCTGTTTCCGATTCACTGAAATATGTCTCAGCAGTCACACTGCTGGATCCAATATCGATAGAAACTGTATTTTTGACCTGGTGCAGACACAAGAAAGTGACCCTTTGTAGACCCTAGGAAACACGTTCCTTCATGTGCATGCACAATTAATATGAAATTGGTGGAGGTAAAAAAAGGTAATCGAAGAAACGATGTGGAAACTTCCAACTTAATCCTTCCATAAATGATGCCCATGTGTGGAAGCATATAAGCAGCGGATTTAAAAGTTGATGCATTTTCTTCATTCATTCATTGTAAACAGGAATAAGCTCGGGTCTAAGGTGAGACACTATTGGATGGACAAATAAAACTGTGAAACTCATTTTGTTAGGCCATGTTTTCTGTTTGACAGTCTCAACACTGGAGGAAATTTCATTTATGCATTGCAGTCCAGTCATTAGTTCAGGTTTCAATGCCTGCGACTGTAAATCGTTAAAATAAGTGTGATTTGATGCATCTGTGAAATGAACTGCAACCAAATAGCCTGCCATTTTTGATTTGTCTTAAACTTGCAGACCTTAAGTCTGTCTGCCAAATATTTCACATAGTCTGTTAAAGCAGAAGGGTTTTCTGTGAAATTCTAAATTCTTTCTCCAAACATTGGTTCTGATTAGGTGTGCACACAACACAGTACAGTATATGTACAACATATTTATTATAATGTGAAGTTCAGACTGAAGACATGTCAGAGTGATTAATTTACCGTGGTTGGAAAGCATTGTTTTATTGCCCTGCGTGCCCACATTAAATTGAGTCCTGGACAAATCGTTGAAGGTTTGCTAACTAGGAAAACATTAGCGATGACAATGTTTTGTGTGTTTGACTTCAGAGCAGAGGTTGATAGGAAAAAATAGAAGATGGAGAAGTTTTGGTTCATTGATGAATATGTAGCTATGCTTCGTTACCATTTTACAGTGACTTCGCTTGTTTTCTTGCAGCACTAACATCCAAGAGGACTGGCAGTGTCGGATTCTGTGGCTTAGACCTCCTCACTCAGAGCCTCAACCCCAATGAGGTAGGACAGCCCAGACATAAGTACTTAAAGACACTCTTTTTCAGTCCTTACCCTCCATCAAGTTCAAAACTGCTTCTTAGGGCTTAAAGCTCACTAACTTTTTGCTCGAAACTGAAAAACTTTTTCTTTATTCTAGTATTCTAGTACATCTATACGAAGGTCATGGTTATGGATGATAGTGAACGGAGGGGGTTTGACTCTGGCAATGCACTTTTAGAGAAGTATCTTTGATGAGCTCATCCAGCTGATCCACACTGATGGTATGAAGGATGAAAGTGATATCTGCATGAATAACACAGCTGTAGCAACATGCATTTGAGGAGTTGGATGCAGGTCAACCTACTAAAAAGGTCGCCAGGGCAATGAAATACTCACCATTGATCAATAGAACCGAGTTCTGAATTACCGGTTCTGACCACTCTGTAATGGACCTTTGTGCACCAGATCAACAAGACGGTCTCTTAGCCATGATGGAGCCCAACAAACTTCCACCAGTACTGTGCTGACACAACGCTATCCAGACTGTATATCCTCTATAGTCAGAGGTTACACCAGCGCCTGAGGAGGAGTGCTCCTGCTGTGGTCAATGCTGATGGGGGAAAACTAACTAATCAATGTGTAAAATGTTAAAACCAAAAATAGTGTCATTTTTGGTTTGGTTTTTGTTGATTGAATTAAAATAAGCATTAAAAGATGATCAGGAGCTTGCAACAGATTGATAGTTTCATAAGACCCAAGTTACACAAGCAAATTTTCAGATAAACACAGTAGTGGATTTTAACGTCCCTTGAGTCTACTCTAGTCGCTCCAGCAAACCCAAATGTACCAGATGACCTTCACTGTTACACAAAATGATTATTAAACCAGATGTAACGGAAAAGAAATCTCAGCTTATCTCCCCCTGAGGTACGTCTAGGTGGTGGTCCTCATGTGTATTGTCAACAATGGATGTGTGATGTCAGTGCAGAGACATTTTTAACAAACAATCCTCTTGATAAGGATCATTTCCACATTGGCAAGTGACAGGCTGAACAAATGTTCCCAGTTGTGTTCCTTTGACCCAACGTTCAAAAGGTTATGTTGTCATGTTCTCATCTGATTCAGAGGAAATGGGTATGTTTAGCAGGTTATATGACCATACAAATTAAACCCCCCTTATTTTTCCTCTTCAAAATATTTTCATTTTTCCTCTTTTTGTGTCCTTCCTATTTCCTCCACAGGGGGTGCCAGTGAGCCGATCGAGGAGAACAGTGGACGAGTCAAAGACCACCTGCCTGCTCCACTTCCATGTGGATCACCTCTACTACAAGAAGTTCAAGTCTGTCGAGGCTGTTGTTGCCCAGGTGACAAGTTCAGATATTTGTTTCCTTTTTTATAATTTTCTCTTGATATTCTACTTCATTGTTTTATTGAGCTTGGTCTCATGTTCAGTTCACATTGTATCTGTTCACAAAGTTTTGAGTTAAGATTGAGTTTGGAGACATAGAGCACGCACACGCACGCACACACACACACACACACACACACACACACACACACACACACACACAGATTCTAGATGCATGCAGCCCTCATGGCATTGGTGGACATTGTGCAGCTCATACTGGTAGCGCTGTAGCATTGAAGTGTAGTGTGGGTGGAGCTGAGACAATTCAAATGAAGCTTAGTTAATAATACACACCTAGTATGTGAGTGAAAGGTCTCACATCTCAGCTGCTGCTCTGATGTGTAATCTTGAGATCCTGTTCCCAAATGACTCAAAGTAAGTTCACTTTGAAAATGGAAAAGAAAACACCTAATCTCTAGAAGTAGGTCAGGTGCTGATAAACCTAAATTTATTAACAGGCAAAAACACCATCAGCATGAAGGTAAATAATAGTCTGTCGTCATTTGCTTGACCAGGATCTGAGGAACATGGTAAGACTGGATGAATGAAAAGGGTTCCTCACAACTTCTACAGTGTGAGAGGAGTTTGCCTGTTAAACATGGACCAAAGTGAAGGATGCATCAAGGACATTTCCATCTGTACTCACCGATTACTAGTACCAGCGAACCCAGACAGGTGTTAATAGTCCAAGAATAATAAGTGAATCCTAAAACATGTTGGAAGGTGTTCACAAATAGCAGTTGATCCATCATTTCTTAGATTTATGTTTCCAGCTTGAGAAAGAGGGAGGGAGGCTCACCATACTTTAAATTTTGAGATTCATTAATTGACCAAATTTTATGAAAAAAATTCCATGATTGATGTTTTAACAAATATATTTTCTGAATTCTTCTGTGACCTTTGGAAGGGAAAGAAGGAAGCCTTCCAGTAAAGATATTAATCACAAGCCTAAGAAGCCACTGGCCATATATCAGCTGTTATCTTCAGATCTCACCTGATTTTTCTCTCTGTCTCTCAAATGGGTGACAAAGAATAAATATGATTTTCACACATTAATAAGCCTTGAATGTTATGTCAAAGAATAGAACAATTATCTTTAGAATTTAATCTTTGGTCTCTAATAGTCAGAGTGGATTTCTAATGGTGTAGGGAGCAATAGTAAAAGAGACGATTCCGTGAAGTAGTTTATGATCAAGTCAGAAAACATGTTATCTATAAATATCTGTGGAGGACATGTGGAAAATATAAGACGCCTGGAAGATTATCAAGCCCAATAAATACAAAAACATTCTTCTATAGGTTATGCTTTTGTTTGAAGTTTTTCATGGAACATATCACACCATACATTAATTTGCAGCATAAACTGCAGCACAAATGTAGACCAACTGCATTAAACATGAATGTTAACAGACCCATCTGTTGTCCCTTCCTGCTTACCCCACCCCAAACCCCCATCTATTCCCAGGAATTGCTTGATCATATCTTTATACAAGTAAGTGCAAGCCACATCACAAAGTGTTTGAAGATAATGATGAAGCATCAAATGCCAAGACTAAAAGAAATGAGAATAAATTAGAGAAGTATATAAAACTCACAATGCTGATAATCACAGAGAAGATATAATAAGGGAGAGGGGAGGCCTTTCTCTGGTAACACTGGGATGTTAGTCATCCTTATTTAATGGAACCTGTGAGCTCATTGTAATCTAAGAGATTTTTTTTTCAGTTTTCTGTACTCTACGAGTTTTGGATGGAGCATCAAAGGTTTAGATGATTTTATCAACATTCTGAAAATACAAAATATCTCTGACTCCTAAGTTTAGGTGGCGTTTGTTCTTTCCAGCAGAGAACAAAGAGACATCTGGAAATCAGGGAGGTAAATGCTACGACTGCAAAAGCTTAACTTTTAAAGGAATGAGCTGCAATAAATCCAAACATATCTGATCGGGAGTAGCGTTTTTTTGTGTGTTTTTTTTACAGTGCAGTATATGCGCTATAAAGGTTGTAGCATAACTAGAATATATGTATGTAATCCACTTGTTGGCCCGTAACACTATTTTAGTTGTCTCAAGCTGTCGCTCACAATGTGAAGAGGAGTATACAGAACTCATTTAAAGACCACCTGTAACTGATCATCAATTATTTCTTGTCCATTGAGAATGAGACCAGCAGAAAAAAACGTGGATATGAATTCATCGTTAACCCAACATGGAGCACAGAGCGAGGCCAGGACCATAGGAGTAATCTATCTAATGCTTCTGCTGTATAGGGATTCACAGGACTGATGTGTTGACTCCAGTATCCACATTCATAATTCACTCGTGTCACACCACAGATAAGGTGCAGTTATAGTGATATAGCACTAAATACTAATAGTGCTAAATACTACAGCTCGTATCCATCTGGAAAAATAAGTGACCTTGAAATGTTAAATGTATTCGACCCTTTGTACATTAGGTGACAAAACACTAAATTCATCTTCAGAATTTTTAATCTCAAGCTAGAGACAAATCAATTTTACAGATACATTTATAAATGGAGCTTGTCTTGATTTTATTGTGGGCTGATCTATGAGTTGAGTGAAATGTTGGGTTTAAAGCTGTCTTCATGATACCATGGCTTTATTACGTCAATAATAAGAGTGACAGATTTAAGTGTTGTCCGAGATGAAGTTACTGCATGAGAATGAAGCCCCACGCATGTCAGAGGTCACATGAGACACAATCCTCATCCAGCCTCAATATGATCTGGGAATCTGTTCCGGAAACCTGAGCACACTTGCTTCTCTAAGGTCCTTTAATTAAAAGCAAGAAATGTTGTTTATTATTACATTCTACATTTTATTTGAAAATACAAGAGAGCAGATGTTTGATCGTATTATTTCAGGTTCTTGTTCTCAGCGTCGGATCCAACTCCACATAAAGAGGCTACACCTTTGTTCATGTCTTTCCCGTTGAGAAATTAGTTTCACTTGTCATTTATTTGATTAAATTTTTTTGTGTTCAAAGCGAGGTCAGTTAATGGGTAAGTCTGTTCGCTGTCTTTGTGGCTGTGCTGATATTTTTTCTGGCTGTCCTCCTGCTGTTTGTCCTTTCATCGCGTCATCTCAGATTCTTTCCACCTTAAATACACATGATTGTTGTGGTCTCTGGTTCTGAGCCAGACCTTTGATGCAGTGGGTGAGAAAATACACTGTAAGTGATGCCGTGATGTGATCTTTGAGGGTAAATAGACAAAATGCTGTTGTCAATCACTAGTGACCTGGTTTTCTCTTCTCCTTCATCCAAAGTGTCAATATTTATGAATTTTCCCAGCGGGTTCGACTGTACATCTCTCCTCTGCTATACAGACTCGGACCTTTGCATGTGACTGGTTTTGCACGTGTCTTTCTGAGTGGCTAGCTTTGCCACCCACACTGAAACTATCCTGTGGATAACCACACTTCACAGATCACCTCACATGATTTAATTATGGCACAATAAAGTACATTTCAAGTAAATCAAGGACAAAACACTAAATCTTCTATGAATACTGCTTCGTGACTATATTAGAATATTTCCTTGTGCATTTTTCTACTGTGGCCCGGAGAGCTCAGTGCAGCCTGAGAGAAAATATTGTCCACAGTTTTAGAAGACATAGGTAGAAACTCATAGTCTGCTTAAACTACAACACAACACCCACAACAACAACAACCAAACACAGACAAATGAGTATCTAGAAATAGATAATTTTAGAAAAGAAAGTTGTCATTGTTGTGTTGGAATATTGTTGCGGCATCCTGAATGGAGTCAATTAGCCAATGACGCCACCCTTAAGATGATGTGAGGGGGTTATTTTCTGATGGGATTTCATCCACTCAGGTTGAATCAAGGATGAAGTAGTGAAGCAGATGTAAATATATTTAATATTATAAGCATTCTTGTACATCATTGCACACTGAAAATTCACCAAGGAGCTTCAATGAACCTAACAAAAATATGAACTTGTGATAATTACTGGTATGAGCTGCAAATACCAACAAATTATCAGGAGCTGATGATTATGACGTTGTTTGAGCCAGGTGCCACAGCAACATTGCGCAGCAGGTCAGCAACATTGGTTTATTGTCCCCTCAAACCAGTAATTTCCAGTTGCATTTAATTTTGTTCATCTTATAGCCTTTCCTGTGGCTGTGTTTCCAGGGTCAGCAGTGGGTTCTTCAGACTGCTGCACATGTGTGATATTCTTCAGTCATGGCTGGTCTTGTCAGCCAAACAGGGGACCTGATTGACTGTTTTCACTCTCTAATGTGCTTCTGTGTCTCAGGTTGCCTCCTACTTACAAGCCGTGAATGACATCTATGACAAGGTGGACTTTGATGGAATAAAGCTGATCAATTTTAAAGTGAAATCCCTCAATGTAAGATTTTAACTCAGCAACATACCTGTCTCAAATCTTTCAACGATTATCCTAATTGTGATGAACTGGGAAAACCTCTCAGCCATAATGATTTAAAATGTTAATATGCCGTAGCTAGCGTTCTTCATGTGCTTCTCTCTTTTCAGGTGATGAGTGAGGAGGACAAAAGTGACCCTCTGTATCCCCTGTACCTCGGGCCTGAGAAACTGTTGAGTGTGTACTCTGAGAAAAGGTGGGGCAACTTCTGCTTGTCCTATCTGCTCACCAACAGAGACTACAGTGGAGTGCTGGGGCTCGCCTGGGAGGGCAAAGCAGGTCACCGTGACACATATGTACACTCATGTGACACACAAACAATGGCTTACAGGGAGTTTTGGAGCACCAATGGCCTAGAATCAATAATTCCTCTCAAGTATTTTAACTTTAAATTACAACATCATTTTGCCAACTGGCCTTAAAAAAATATCTTTCATCCCTTTGTGTATATATTATCACATAAATGTACACTGTGCTACCAAGTATCACTTTGTATCAAAACCATGTATTAAATATGCAAGGCAGGTCTACGAGTTTAAAATGTAAAATATAATGTAATGTACGGTCAAATGTAGATACCTTCAAGAGCATCCACATACGGTATATACGGTATAGTCAGATATTAAGGAAGATTGTTTTGCAGCCTAAATGCTGCTGTGGATTAAATAATATTTGACAAGCATACACAGGAGCAAAACATGTGATTACAATGTTATTATGAATTTAAGTGGAACCTGAGATTTTACAAACAAAGCTGACTTACATTTAAAAAACAACAACAAACATTTCAACCAAAAGCCCAAAAACCTCAAAAGACATGGTGGAATTTCATTCTTAGGAAGAAACAAGAAGACCAAAACCACTATTTTGTTTCAGATTATTAATAGTTAATTAAATGCATTGAATGCAAAATTAAAAGCCATTTAACAATAGAAAGAAAATTGTTTAAGTTAGTGGTGAGAACAAAACAGAAACATGGACCACACAATAACCTGTTATGTTGAAAAGCATGAAGACTGCAGGGTGAAATAATGTTTTTCTGCTCTGACTCTCTGTGTGCATCTCCGTGGGACTCTGTGTTGATCTATCAGAGCTCAGCACCGTCCCCCACCACTCCCTGCCCTTCATTGTCTGAGAGTTCTCCAGAGGCTCAATACTCACTGATCAGTGTGAATTATGACCCCAAAAGGAGGCGAATCAGGGTGATAGATTTTGTTCCTCTGCACTAATGTCAAAAATGTCAAGAACTTAGAGGTAAGCACTGAGAAAAGTGCATTCTTTGTTCAAATGCATCACTAGCATCTAAGTCATCACTAGGGATGAGTAAGTTGTAGCAAGTCCAAAATGCAGGGAAAGTTTCTAAAAGTCATGGTCAGTGCAAACCTGTTACACAAGCAAAGTTGAAGTTTGAGAGAACCCCACAACAGTGTAGATTTTTGGAAAAATCAATATAAGATGTCATAAAACAAAAAATTTTTTCAATACAATCACATAATGTAGCATCATTACAAATAAACAGTGAGATAAATCAAGCATTAGCAATAATATGTGTTTCTTCTCCTCTATAAAAAAAGAAGAAATCTTTATTATGTCATTGGGCATGTAGTGCACAGTACACACACACACACACACACACACACACACACACACACACACACACACACACACACACACACACACACACACACACTCACACACACATACAACAAAATTACATCTTTACCCTACTACAGGCCCCCCTAAACAATTCACACACATGCACATATATATGGGGGCCCTCCCAACCCACTGATCATGTATGCTCTTATGAATTTAATATATGCTTTTTCTGTAAACAAAAAAAACAAAGTGATCTTTATTTCTGTAACTCACAAATTGTCAGAAACTCTCAGTGCATTGTGTGTGAACTTCCCTTCAAACTCCTCTGGATATAATGTATTTTCTATAAATCTAATGGAAAAACTATGCTGTTAGATTTTTAAGTGTTGAAAAACATCATTCCACAAGAATAATATTTTTAAAAAGCCATGTTACCTGACTATAATATTCTTTTTTTTGTTTGTTTCTGAGCGTCAAGGGTGCCTTGTGTCCAGAGACAGTCTTTGAGCGTTGTTTATTTTTGTTGTGCTGTTGTACGTCTATGTTGGGATTGTTGTCGTCGGAGGTCCCTCTTATTTCCAAGTTGCTTCTATTTTCCATGACGTTGTCTGATACTCAGCATTTGATTGGATAAAACGAGGGGTGTGAGTTGCAGACCAACACAATGACATGTGATTACTGTCACACAAACATACACACACACACACACACACATACACTCCCACCACTCTCAGACATCTTAGCTGGGATTTGCGACTGCATTCCTCAACATGGTCACCATGGTGATACCTCACGTGAGGAACACATGCAAACACTCACACACATTGTGGAATCAGTGACATTGTTTTGACTTTTCAGTGTCATGTGACTTTCCTGAAGAATGAGCAGACCGTGGATAATGTTTGACCTGCAGAAACAGCTAGACTCAAGCTGAGTATCTCCATTACCCACTTACCCCAGTTTATTAGTGCTCTTGGGTAATACTTGGTTTTAAACCGTGGCACCATAAAGTCACAGACCCCAATAAGATTATTAGAACACAAACTCAGGCTTATGCACAAGGCTAACCCCCATTGGACTATGGAGCTCCTCCTCTAACCTTTCCAAGGTACATGTTCATGTAGGGTGGGGGCTGGGGCCTGAACCTATCATGTGAGCTTCCACACCAGTGATTTTCCTTCTTATCCTGATACTAAAAAGGGAAGAGATAGTAATTTTCCACACTAGATGCGTGGTCTTACCGATCAGTTTTGACAATTAAACAACAATTAAATAGGAATTCTTTTACATTTAGATTTTTATTGATTTTTCAAACCCACAACACAAGAAGACAAGAAATCAAAACAAAAAAAGAAGACAACAGGGAAAAACACCTCACATAACATAACACCTGTAACACCCACACAACCCCCCCCCACACACACACACTCTGTTTGCCCCTGCACAGGTATCACAAGGCGTAGTGCGTAAAATAAATATGCATTCTTGGTTGTAAAGTTTCACCTTCACCTCTTTTGACCGTGGGACACTTCCTGCTATGTCTATCACCATTGGTTCTATGGTAGTTGCACTGCAGCACACAATCCCCTCAGAACTGCAACCTTAAATTACGTTGTCATCCTGTTAGTGTTGAACGGTGTACTCTGTAATTTAACCAGATTATGTCTGTACTACAGAGTAATGATTGACATTAAATTCCTGTAGTAAAACCTGCCCCCATGAGTGGGACTACAGGATTGAGACTTGACATCCAGCAGGTTTACCTGTCCTAAAGAGAGGGGTTCCACGTCTCTGGTTCTCCCATAGGTTCCTTTTTGCTGTTGGGGTTTTATGGAGCTTTTTGTCACCCAGTATGGTGTCTGTTGGTAGAGGATGTTACTCTGTTCAGATTATTTGCTAATTTGATTGATTGATTGATTGATTGATTGATTGATTGATTGATTGATTGATTGATTGATTGACTGATTGATTGATTGATTGATTGATTGATTGATTGATTGATTGATTGATTGATTGATTGATTGATTGATTGATTGATTGATTGATTGATTGATTGATTGATTGAAAAATAGCCTATTTGTGCTGATTTAAACACCATCCCCCAAAAGGACTGTGTGTTTAAAAGATAATGACTAATCATTCCACCTCCAACACCTTGTCCAAATATAGTCACCACCAGTGAAGAGGAAGCTGGAGGGGATAAGGACCTCTAACCTGATTGATTATGCCTTTCATTTCAGTATAAACCATATCAAAGACTTTAAATAAGTGTTTGAGACAGTAAATCCAATGTAAAATAAAAAATAAAAATTACACGCAGTCTGTCTTGTGTCTGACAGCAGATAAGTTGCCCCTGCTGTCTGTTGGAAAGACCGAGGGTTTACTGGCTTCACATTTCGAACCCGTTAGGTCAGTCCACAGTTTATTTCACAACCAGTTGACCACGTCTCCAGTGGCATAAAGCCTCTCCCTCCTAAACCACAAAAGGCTATATACAACTTTTTTCAACAATGTAATGGTTGTTCCCGCACCTTGTTGACAGATTGTGATGAGTTCCACCCCTTCTAGGACTTTGGAAGTTTGCACTAGGTCACAAATGACAGCTCTCCACTGACGGCCGGCAGACAGTACTGCCATGTACAGGGTTAGGTAAAGTTCATATCTTCAAGTTGAAGCAGCCCAGTGAGAACAACTATGTGTTGTTGACGGAGTCTGGATAGCTCCATGTGTCTGTAGACCCAAACATCAAAACATAAAAGTGCTGACACAAACTACTCTCATTTCCATATACATGTGTCATAGCATAGTGGAAACGCCTCCACCATAGCAGCCCAAATGTCACGTTTATACGAAACATCTTCCATAAGGCTTGTGTATGGATAATAGTGGAATTATTCTTGATTTTCAGAGCGCAAACATATTTGACTGTGTGAGTCAGGTTTACATCAGGGTCTGGTGAAGTTATTCAATGAGCCATTGTAGTTATTAATCAGGCTTAGCAGAGCTACATCCTGGTCCAGTACTGATTATAATGCCTTCTTGTTTTCACCTCCAAATAAATGCTTTTTGTTGTACAATGAATTATTATATACATCGACTTCTAAAGAATTGTGTTTTCAACATTGTCCATTTGAGTTGGTTGGTTAGCTGAAATTTATTTTGACTTTGTATTTCTGTCAGTTGGGAGGATGGGTCTTTGGCCAGAGCAGATCCAAGGTTTTTTTTATTTTCACTGTCTTAAAGTGAAGTAAAAATCAAACATTGAAATGATTAGCTGTCAGAAATTCAGTAATCTTGTGACATTCCTGTAAGTTAGTGTCTGAAGTCTGAACAATGAGAGCAAAATACCATTACAATTCCCAAGTTGAACATGACCTGTGATGCATTCCAAGCAGTCTTGCCTGGAAAAAGGTCAATTTGGTCTCAAAATGCAGTGAATAAATTCTATTCAAACGCGCACTGAACTCTGTAGACAAAGAGAGCAGTGAGGAAAGGGGAACTGGTGCAGTTACACTATTTTTTGTCGATATCCACATTAACGATTCCTAGTTTTTTATTTCTCCCTGTTTGTTTTTTTGTCGTTAAAGGTTTTACTGGGACAAACGGACTTCCCCCTCATGTTTATCCATGGAAAGACCTCCTTTACTATTGTTGTTGTCATTGTTAGTATGCGTGTTTGTGTGTGTGTGTGTGTGTGTGTGTGTGTGTGTGTGTGTGTGTGTGTGTGTGTGTGTGTGTGTGTGTGTGTGTGTGTGTGTGTGTGTGTGTGTGTTTGTTTCTCTCTGATGTTTATTTGATGTTATGTAATTCTTAACCCTAGAGCAATTCTTCACCCGAGCAAATGCATTTACCTGATCGACAGTATGTTGCGTTTGTATGCATGTTGGGGGTCTCTGGGTAGCATTGTCTTTAATGTCTTTGAAGCTGTGGGAGTTTTCCTACCCAGAAGCCCACTTTTTTCTACAGCTTGTGTCTTCACCAGGGAAGTCTCAAATGTCCCAGGAATGGATTGACCAAGTTTTCAGTATTTTTTTTTTTTTTTTAGGAATCTTTTGTTCTCAAATTACTAATTTTTTAGTAACTCGGACACTTTTCTTTCATATTTTTAGACATGTCACAGTTGAAAATAAAGGAAAACCACTGCAATTTGTCATGTGTTGTCATATTTTGACAACACATTTTGTTGCATGTATCATATCGGGTAAAAATCACCCGGTGTTGGTGATGATGTTACTATTTTAAGAGATATAGCGTTTGAAGGTTAAGTGTGTCCTGTCTCTGTTTACGTATGTCTCAGTGTGTGTCCTTGTTCCCTCCTGATATTTATACAAATGATCAGCAGTTAGTTTGTTTGTCCTGAATGTGTTTGTCCAGCGGCTAATAATAGGAGTCTTTCATTACCGGCTCCTCTCTGTGAGACATTAAGAAGGAGGAGGGGGCAAATTTGCCGCCCACTCAGTGCTTGGACTGCCAAAAAACCACAGGGCACGGTGCCAAAGTACACTTTCTAGGAAACCCAGCTCCTTGGAAAAGCCCATCGAGGGCGGGGGTGCATTTTAGGTCAAAATCAAAGAATGTGGGAGAACAGTATCCAGAATTCTGTCTGACACCGCTTGGGGAGTCTTTCCTGGCAGTCTGAGGATATGGAACTTCTCCCTTCTTATTTCAAGCAGTGAATAGTGTACTAACTAATGAGTCCTTGCAACTATGCTTTCTCATGGCTGAAAAAATTC
This sequence comes from Antennarius maculatus, assembly GCA_013358685.1. Lineage (NCBI taxonomy): Eukaryota > Metazoa > Chordata > Actinopteri > Lophiiformes > Antennariidae > Antennarius > Antennarius maculatus. Next base: position 10,503,654 of record CM023610.1, on the reverse strand, counting down.
ACCATGGGATCAAATACCAAGAGCTATATGTCGGGTTCTACCCTCTTCACCATTCGTATGATGGCAGCAAAACCACCTTTCCTTTGCTGTTACCTTCTTGTTTCTACAACAGCAAAGATAGGAGGCACTTTGTTTTTTGTTTTTCAACCTTTAACTGTCCCTCACCATTCCTTTACGTCACACGTTCTCCCACTGCGTAACTAAAACACACTGGTGAGAGATCCAGATGCCCACGGCTGGTTCCCACAGTCCTCAATGACACAGCGAACTCAGGTTTCCCCGAAACGTGTGCGTAGTAAGTCTAACAGATGTGGACCTCACCAGCTATACACCTCAGAACAGTCCTGCTGGACACATTGTGTAACAGGTGTTATATAAAACACATGCGTACATGTGAAAAGCTGAGACCTCATACGTGAAGCATACATGGAGAAATAGGGGAAACCAATGATGGGGGAGAGAATGGCCACATAGAAATAGAACAAACCATTAGCCTCTTCCCAAGTTCAGTGTTGAGCAAATGTGACGCACAATAAAAAGCCTGAAACAGGTTTAACGTAGTTTGAGATTCCACAAATTTTAGAGGCGGTCATGTTCAAGTACTTGAAGTCCATTTTGTATGAGTACATGAGCGGAGCACCTTATCATGCGTGCTCAGTTTGACCAATTAGAAGAGTTTGTCTAAAACAAGCCCTCTGGCTGGACAGAAATATGATGCCACAACCTGCCCCTCCATCCATGTGAATCTTTCCAGCTGTTTGTGATTGTGGGAATGGCTTTGAAGTATATGAGTTTAGCAGATCTGTGGGTCTGTCTGTGCTCCCAGACCTGGGGCTTTACAGGTCGATACCGCTTCAGCAGGAAAATGGTGTTAGTTTAAGATATTTCAAGGTCAGTTATGCAACCATGCCTTCCTGCACAGTGGCAAGAATGACTGATCCTGAGGTGGCAGCTTCTGCTTGGGCTACTGTTAATAATGTAAATAAAGAAAAGTTAATGAAGTTATGAGACATGATGTTGTATTCATGAGCTATCAATTTGAATAAATCTATTAAAAAATAAACCAATCTAATTTTCGCTCCTTTTTGCATTGCATCAGATCTTTGTAAAAAAATGGCAAAAAGTTTATATTTTATTTAGTATACAGTACTTCTCTTTTTTCATATTGTATAATAATTCCTATGTAAATTGTAAATTCCTATGTATGTATCTGAAAAACAACAATGTTTGTCCTCTCGACTCTATTTCAGGTAACTGGGGAGGAATATGTTCACAGCCGACGACGCTGCGTAACGGCCGGACTGCTACCCTGAACACAGGTCTGGTCACGATTCAGAACTATGGACAGTTCCTGCCTCCTCGACACACCCAGCTGACCTTTGCCCACGAACTCGGCCACAGCCTGGGAGCTCCGGTCAGTCGCCATCGTCGTTTTTATGAAATGTAACACGTGTGTGACGCAAAGTAATGACGGGGTGTTCAAAAGTGATTCGCTGAAATAAAACACTGATGATACCAGAGAATATGGAACACTTTTTATCCCACGGCATTGGGATTCAAGCTGTGATCTCAAACTGTCAATAAAGAGTTAATGGTTAGTGAACTTTCTTTTAACCCTAATACCTCGAGTCAGAGGACTTTCCCTGGTTACATAAATAATACTGTCCGTGATCCTGAATATTGTTTAATTAAATCAAATACATCTTCTTGTCAAACTATGACGTTTGTTGAATGAGAAATTTCTCTGAACCTCTTTCGGTGCCCCAGTACCCAAATAGGTTCAAGACAGATGGGCTGTGAACTGAATGATTAATGCTTCAGATGTATGTTAATTATAATGTAGACTTTCATCACATGTTCTTACTGGGCACATGTGGCTATTTGCATGGGACTAGAACAAATTATCTGTGAATGGTTCACTTAAGAGGGCATAAAAGACCTCGGCCTTTATTGACAGGCCTTTTAGACAGATTCTCAGTCTGATTGGACGATCTCTAAAAAGAGAAAAGGAGGATCTCTGATTTCCCTCTTAGTTTCACCTCACAGTCTTCCCCTGCTGATTCAGGTTCCTAAGTTTAAATTGCAGTTTCCATGTTCTAATTTCATGCTAATACATTTACATTAGAATAAATGGTGAGCTTATAAAAAGCAACACATTAAGTTTGGGGTTCCTGGTGTTCTTGATTTGCGGCTCGTAGAACGTGTTTGGGTTACATTTACATGTGTTTGTGTGGCGTAATTTGTTCTCTCAGTGTATCAGATGGATTCATATAAAGTTAGTGTGTGTTAGTACTTGAAGTGAAATGGCTGTCAACCACCACAACACCTCCCGGATTGTGTATACACACAAACACATGCATGTCTTTCCAAGTGTGATGGCTGTGAACTTTCTCCCACTGCCAGAATTGCAGTAGTGCCCCTCAGCCTCTTTTCACCCTACCCTCTGTTATTCACACTTCCACAGACCCTGGTCCTCCTCTGAGGCATTCTTGAGCAGATTAGTTCTGCGGTGTCAGACCCTGCAAACTACTGCTAGTCCTCCTGCTCGGGCCTGAGGTCCTGACTCCTGTTACAAGCGTGACTTATTGTTTCCAGGCAGGACAGGCTGGGAGAAGCACTTGTTTGTTTCCCCAGCAATCCTGAACGGTGATAACCTAATATCAAATGTTTAGAAGTGGCACATTTTATATGATTCAAAACCTCCACTAGAAATTAATAACAACTAGAAAGTTGTTGAAGACACCACCCACAGTAAAGTAATTCTGAGTTTCCCCATTTCACCGTTATGTCATTAACATCATTAGTTCCATGATAATTTGGCCAGCAATCTCCTTTCTCCTCCACATTTTCCATGTTAATTTCCAGTCCAGTTCTTACGTCATGAGTTTGATTGCCGGAAAACACAGTTTCCAGACAATATTTGGCAAATGCAGCACTCCGTTCAGGTCTTGGTGTCCCACAGGGTGAAACAACATTGCTTATCCGTTTCAGGGCCATCACTCTTTGAGAAAATCTTTTGACTGCATGGAGGATTTGTTGCTTTTTTATTTAATAATATGACATAGATAAAATGCTTTTCAACAGCCTTCTCATGAGTAGTCTGTGATTTTGCTTTCCATTTGTTAAAGTGTTTTTACTATCAGCAGTGGTTTATACCAAACCACTGAGGTTGGCCACAAGGTTCCTCCTATCCCCCTATCTGTGATCAGTATAGCAGCAGCTGTTGCAGCTGTTATCTCTGATTAAAGCTATGAAATACCCAAATAATTCCACATAAACTCAATATGACAATACATAATTTATCAAGTATTTCAATGGTTATGGTATTTTGTGGGTTTATTTTCAGCATGACGAGGGCTCAAACTGTGGGAACCTTGGTTCTGCTGGCGGTAAAGGCAGGTACCTGATGTTCCCTCACGCAACGGACGAAGTGCGTGAAAACAACGATAAGTTCTCACCCTGCAGCATCAAACAGATCAGCAAAATCCTGCAGCTGAAGAAGGATGATTGCTTCGTGGGTGAGAAAGTGGAGATGGTATCCACCTGCATGTTGCTGTGCAGATTTGGGACTGAATGTTTTATAAATTGCATTTCTCATTCTATTGTTTATGTCCAGTCAGTGATCTGCCCATTTGTGGAAACCAGATAGTGGAGGAAGGTGAGGAATGTGACGTTGGTCACAATGAAACAGACCCCTGCTGCTTTAGTGCCAGGCAGCCTGCAGGAGTCCAGTGTCACCTCAAGCCCAATAAAGCTTGCAGGTATTACACGCACTTCACCTGAGAGAACAGAAAATTTCTTCATTTTGTACAGGAGCTTTCATGTTTATTGTCATGACTCTACATGTATGATCTTTTTATCCACCAGCCCGAGTCAGGGCCTGTGTTGCTGTCAGGATTGTAATTTTAAACTGGCGGGACAAACCTGTGATGAGGAGACGGACTGTCAGAGAGAGAGCTTCTGTTCAGGCCTCTCCCCTTTCTGCCCCGAGCCAAGCAGCAAGGAAGACCTGACAGTCTGCAATCAGGGCACACGTGTTTGCCTGAATGGGGTGAGGCAGCCCCAACCATCAGGCCCCAGAGTGACTCAACATGACTCAACACACGCATTTGGTTATTGCTCAATAAGCTAATGTGTATGGCGCTGCTTAAAAGCAGGCCATTATGTATGTTGGTTTTATTCTCAACTCATCAGAGTCCAATTTTATTATGGTCCTCATTAGCAGAGAAAGTAGATGTCAGTGGGTTTTAGTTCATCTTGAATGAAGTAAACATAATATGATAATGTCATACTTTCATCATACTCATGCTTTTGTCAGAAAATCTTTAGAGTCTGCATTAAGAGCTTGTGGTTGAGGAACATCTACTCTGTGCAGCAGCAAGATAAACACTCCTGACACTGGTGGTGATGGTGGTGGTGGCTGATAACTCTGCAGAGACCAATGGGGCTACAGACCTGAAGGCTGAGAAGCAAACAAAGCATAATAAGCTAACAATTAGGGGGTGCACTGGGCTATTTGATAGATTTGGCCAGCTGATCAGAACAGTTGACCTCCCATTGGCGACCAGAGACAGTGTGAGATGGGCATCCATTTCTTTGTCATACCGTCAGTGAGTAACTGACAGCATTACAACTAGACTATAAGCATTAAGGTGCAAGGAAATAACATATCTTAGAGGTTCTTTAAATATTTTGTGGTCCGAGATAATTTTTCTTCAGGCTTATCTAGTCCCAAGTTGTTAAATGTGAAACATTTCATTGGTTTGCCATGAATTAAAGTACTGTAGCTTACAAAAGGATGACAACTCCAACAGTCCAGTCTTTTTAATGGCCTAAAAGGAAATCTTGACTGGACTCCGCTCCCTAAAACTATTGTTGTTGTGCTTATATATACGTAGTCTTTGGTATTGTTGTAACTATTCATCTGTAATGTTTCTGGTTGTCTCTGCAGGCCTGCACTGGGTCTGTTTGCATGAAGCACAGCCTGCAGCCCTGTGACTGTCCTGGAGACTCCATGAGGGAAAAATGTCACATGTGCTGCCAGCAGCCTGGTAACCATCGGTCCACCGCTAACCGTGTGTCCACTACTACTGAGGAATGTGTTTACTCTTTAAGTCTCAGCACGTCAGCTTGTGTCAATTTGTACAGCGGGAGGTTACAGTCATACTTGATTGTTTTTTTATTAGACAACTCAGAATTTCCACAATAGACACCATCTGACATGGTGTGCAAAGGAACCTGTTAAGGAACTTAACAACAGGCCTTAGAAGTTCAAATCTAAAAACAGTGGTTTGACATAGTAAATAAAAGCACCATACTACATTTGTATTTTATTTTCTCTGTGTCCATGTCAGATAAGCCTGAGACCTGTGCCAGCACCACATCTTCTGTACTCTCTCGTCATTTCCAGAGGAAGGCGCTGCCCCTGGGTGGCGGGTCGCCGTGTTCAGGGAACCAGGGATATTGCGACAAATTTCACGTGTGTCGTCTGCTGGATGCAGACGGCCCGATCGCCAGACTGAAGAACTCATTTTTCAACCTGGATGAATTTGACGACATAGGAGAGTGGATGAAGGTGATGCTTTTATGTGACTAGTTTGAAACATATATTGTCCATGATAGTGCATGTAAAACACACAGGTGAGCTCAAGTAAAATATATGCCCAAACATGAGTGACGCTAATAGTAAAATCAGAAAGTCAGAAAGAATATAAGGCAAATCTTAGAGGTGATGTGATGTTACATCAGATGCAAGGAGACACGTGATCATCGTTGAGGAAGCCCAAATTAATAATAAGACTGCAAAATTTTGTTCACATCAAGTGTTTTATTAATCTGCTTTAATAATGAACAAAAGAAGAAGAAGAGAGGAAATTGTTGAAAGAAGTTTTGGGCAAGTTCTGAGTTCAGTCAGAGGAGGAATCCCATACACAAGGTTAGCTAGTTAGCTAATGACAGTACATGCATTGTTGCAGCCTAAAATAAGGCATGTTAAAAATGATGTCAGTCATATCTGTAGGTATTATTTAACAGGTTTGGACATCATGCTGCTCTGTTGACCTCAGTGACCTAATTGGTGATTGTCTAGCTGTAGTCAATGTGGTTAAAAATAATAACTTGCCTTCGCGGTAGCTGAGGATGTGGTCTGTGCAGATGTCTTCCTCGGGTCTCGTATCAGTGTTTGTTAAAACTTCCTGTATGATTAATCTTCCTGTCTTGCCATTCAGATATTTTTAATGTTTAAATCTTACCTGTTCTCAAGGTTAAACTTCTCATGACTGCATGGCAAATAAGGAAGGACTGTCTGGACTGAGCAGCATCTCATTGGTCAGCCATCTGTTTCACTGGAAACAGAAATGACCCTCATCAGGACCCATTGTCTTGTAACAATGCCCATGTTGTAGACTCATTGTCTCTCACGCCAAATAACCTGTTTACTTTGTTGCCAATAAGTCGAACATGCCAACTTTTTCACAACATGAATCTATTTACAGTTCACTACACTAGTGGGGAAAATGAACCAGTGCAATAAACTTTCTCTGAAACAGAGTGAGGAGTTGAAGGACTGTACTGAGCTTCTAATTTAACGGAGCATTTTATTTGGTCATTCGTTTTGCTTCTCTTCTTTTTGGTACCTTTCAGCTAGTATTTAAATACTGCCTGACCAAAAAAAACGTTGCCACTAAAAAAAAGTCACACACTTTTATATTTTGTAAGACCGCCTTTAGTTTTGATTACGACATGCGTTCCATGTGACATTGTTTTGATAAGCTACTACAATATCACAAAAGTTATTTCCATCCAGTGATGCGTTATTTTTTTCATCAAGATCTTGCATTGATGACTCATGCTCCCAGAACCACTCTTTCACAATTTCAGCCCAATGAAAACTGGTATTGTCATCTTTGAATATGCCCGTGCCATTGGGGAAGAAAAAAATCCATTGATGGAATAACCTGGTCATTCAGTACATTGAGATAGTCAGCTGACTATCATACTGTTGCTGAACCTTGACCTGACCTGACTGGACATATTCCAAGACAACAATGCCAGGATTCATTATTAAAATGTTGTGACAGTTTGCTGTGGTCACAAACTGTAAGGTTTGTAGCTCAGCTGATGTTCAGTGCAAATACCCTGTTCAAAGCTGTGAGCAGCAATCCATCTCACAAGGATTTGCTTCACTGGAGCCCATGTGTAGTGTAACTGTTTTCCCATGAACCTCCTGCAGGCACATTGGTGGGCCATCCTGTTGGCCATCCTGACTCTGTCCGGAGTGATGGGCTGCACCGTCTTCTTCTGTGGACGCCCGCTGGACGACGGTGACTCTGGACCATCACGACATTTCGGTGGATGTTGTGCAGCTGATGATCCAGAATAAACAGGATTCCTTATTCCAGGATTTATTGTTTTAGTCAACTCTGTTTCACATCTGTTCTGAGATGACACTTTCTCAGTAGGTGTCATTCTGGTTTGTTATGTTTTTGAAGTCATCATACAGCCAATCATTCTACTGTTATATCAACAAGTGATGAAAGTCTGTGGTGATAAATGTGTTGTGGAAAATTCTGCTGCCAGCCTTGAGGTCAATCAGCCCTCCCCGGGGATGCATAGCATCAAATACCTTTTTGATTTAAAGCCATCCACACCTGCAAAAACTTACACAACACCCTCATTCTGCTCTGAAATTGCTGCTGTATCTGAACTGGACATGAGATGACTGGTGGTGATCCAGCTTCCTGTCTACTTGAATAAAATCACAAGGGACCCCAAGAAAACATGGAACCTGTGGTTTTGGCATGAATGAAAGTTTAAACTTCACTGACTGTTCTAACAATGTTTAATTGATGAAATCTCAATAAACATCAATGATTCACAGTGGTGTAATGTTACCCTGCACATTTAGTAGAGTACTTTACATTTCAAGTTACTTTACTTCATAAATCCATTTAAGTCACATTCTACTTCTCATTCACTACACACATTCAAAGGGAAGTTTTATCCTCAGAGATACAACTGAAACAACTAGTTTTAATAATTATTGTTAATGTAATTTATAATTTTACATGAAATAAATGAATGAATGAATCCTGTACCACTAATGCATGCAGAATGTATGTCAAATTCAAACTTGTTTAAAGTAGTATTCTTAAGTTATTGTAGTTTTACTCACATAAAGGTTTTGAATGCTTCTTTGACCGCCAATGATTTATATAATAAAAAGTGAATTCTTATTTTTATCTTTTGGGTCACCTTCACCATAATCAAAGATAAGTGTCTCCACTACAAGGACATAAAAAAGAAAGCACAGTGTGTAATAAAATGTGTTTTCGGTGTACTTACTTGAAATATTTTGAACCAGCTAATAATGAAATGAAATGAATGCAATAGGAGTTGTTTTGATAGTGTTTTGATTCAAACAGGCATGGAGGAAAGAATGTACAACTGTCAGCTGTAATGAAGTATCAGGCTCATGATGACTAGAGGTGATAGTTTTGGCTTTATTAATGAATATATAATACAGTGAATATTTACAGATATGAAAGACTATAGAAATGTACGTATTACAGATTCAACCCCCCCGAAGTAAAAATATACAACAGTATTCCATCTGTTAGATATTTACATAATAATGTACAAATAACTTGGCTTTGCAAACTCTTCTTGTTGTGCAAAATGAACATTTCCACATTTTTTAGGTGGGAATGATGTCACAATGATTACAGTACCGATCTCCAAAGAACCGAGGTTTAGACATTCACAGAACCAAAAATAGAATAAATAAAACAGCGATTCATTCGCACCGAGTCTTAAAAAGATTGAAGATTAAATCCACTTTATTTGTCCACACGTGGGGAAATTATCTTTACACTCTTCACACTTTCTTTGCACGTGGTTACATTTTTTGGTTAGTCATTTACATGCACACAGATAAAGAATCATGATGAATAATTGTGATGATAAAAGAAAATGAGGGTAACGGTATTAACTACTTCCTTCCTCACACTGAGCATGACGTACCTCGTTCCTTTTAGCCACTTTAATAGAACCAGGGTTGACTAAATATCTGAAGAAAACAGATAACAAACACCAGATAATAATAAAAAAGTATTTAAAAACAGTAATTTTAGCGTTTTTGAGTCAAAAAGTACTTTAAAAGAAAAACACAATAAAATGAACTGAAACAAAACGCAGCAACACAGTATTAAGTTAAGACATTTAGCACAAGCTTCGGTCAGGTGACTGTTTACAGTAAGGCACACTGATACAGGTCCCACAGTCACAGACAGTGCTGAGAGCCTCAGTGGTGAATGCTCTGTTATTTTAGATGTCATTCAGGTAACTAACATCTAATTTATTGCATAAAACCCTTAATAAACTCATTTTATGAACAGGAAGAATTCATGGTTTTACCCTCTTTCAGAGCAGTGTTCTGCAGACACAGAGAGGACAGAATTCTCCATAGTGGTTGCCATAAATATGAAATCTGAGGCATTTCATCATCAGTACCTCCAGAACTATTAAGGTAAATTCAATCAGTGATACTTTTACAGTATGTCAGACTCTGAGGTGACTTTATATCCATCTCATTAAATAAGATGGATATTGCATTTAAGTTACAGATATTTGTCATCAGATTGGCTCTTTACAAAATATTTTACAGTATTTACATACAGGTTTGGCAGTATCCAAGTCAAAGATTGTCATATCATTTTCAGATATAAAATAAGTTAGGGTGTACAGATTAGTCACTAAGTGCAGATATTGACGGCGGGTCATCAACAGTCTTCTCGCCAGAGTTAGCGGTTCCCCAAAGTAATTCTGCAAAGAAAACCATGTTATTCGTCTGCTTAGGCAGTGATCATAACAGAAACTAGGGAAACTTGCACAACACTAACTCACCTCTTAGATTTGAAGAATGCCCTCCATGCATCCTTGCATCTCACAAATGTGATCTCTTGACTTGAGCTCTGAGACTCAGCATCTTTTACACAGAACACCATCCTGAGATGGATAAAACACAATCAATTGGTCTGAGCACATCGTTCATTGAAATAATCCTTCATTGAAATAAAGTTTCTAAGATTTTAATCTTTCCTTACTTCTGTTGTGTCTCGCCAGCTCGGATACGGATTTTGTGAACCTCCATGTCGGAGCTGTCGGAGTCACCAGACCACCAAGAAGAAACCATCTTCAACATGCTGGAAGACGTCCAACCGTTTGTCTCCTCCCATTTAAACTTGAGCATCAAGAGATCTCCGATATCTTTCTCTGTCACCAGCAGGAATGAATGAGTCCTATTGGTCGCAATTTTCTCCTTCCTGTCAGACAAAGTCATGGAAAGAGATATTAGTGTTCAACTTGTTCCGAGGAGGGAAGGTCATGCCACCATGTGAGTACACGAAGTAAAGACCACACTGTTTTCTGTGACTGCTGGAAGACACACAAGATGCAAGTCTGTAGCTTTCATGGAACATATCCACTTACAGTTGGAGCTCCAGGTTCTCGGCATCTCCTCTCGTTCCGTACAGCGAGACGGTGAGTGAAGGCTCGATCTCTGAGCGGTTCACTTTACTGGAAAAGTGGATCTTCAGCTGATAGTGATAAACTGTAAGAAAGAGCAAGAGGTTAGAAAAGCCGCTGACATGTGTGATGAAACTCACACCGACATATCCCGCTTCCCACTGACCTCTGAAAGGCATGGCCGCTCGTGTTTTGGTGTACATCTGGACGTTGCGTGCCTTGCGGACCTTACTGATGTTGTAGCCCACCGTGTTGCAGCGGCTCTTGCGACAGCTGAGACACATGCCGCGGTCAAACATGTCGCTGCTGCCACACCTGTAGGCTTTGGCCATTTCTTGTTCGTTCAGCAGAGAGTCAATGAACAGGTGGACCGAGCGCTCGTGTTCGCACTTCACTGCATCGGCGATCGCTGAAGCAGAAAAACGGCTCGGAATTAACTGGAAAGTGTGCATAGTGACGTCACTTGTTCACTCTAGATGCTTCTCATTTCTTTTCGGTCAGATGGATGTAGTATCTGACTTGTTTATGGTCCTCTGTTCATTACATAAACAGATAAAATTATATAAGGCAGATTAATGAAAAGCAGCAGTAAAGCTGCTGAACTATGTTCTGTATGTCTCTGTGAAGTAATCATCATAAACATGTAACCTGGTTGCCACAGATCATCACTCGGATGTTCGCTTTGACCTCTTCTACAGTATGCTTTACTGAAAATAGATTATATATAATGCACTGATAAGCCAGAATATAACACTTTGAATTCCTGATCTCAGAAATAAAAACACTAATGTGACAGAAATATTTATCAGAAATACTACTTTACTTGTGGAAAAGCATTTGTGTATGAGTTGTATTACAGAAATTTCTCAGAATGAACACATTCCAGGAAGTGTGGATTTAAACAACATACAGCTCAGAATTCGAAATTTAAAGACAACACATAATGGTGCAAGAATGGTGAAAAAGATATATTACATTTGAAAGATTTTAGTCATCTGAAGAAAAGCTATTTAATTTTTCAGTTGTGTTTTAAGTCATTCTTACCAAAGATCCCAAACTTAGCAATCTTCTCCAGGGCTCCCCGGAGGTTGCAGCCAGGCTGGAAGCTGCCCCCGTTGGGGTAAATGTCCACGTGTCCAACAGGCTGCTGGATCCCAATGCTGAAACCTAGGGACTCCCGGGTGAAGGTGTGGAGGACGTCCACAAAGTGGGCGTCATCAGGAGAGAGTCGCCTGTGGGCGTGCATCCCCTCAAAGTCAGGACCAGCGGGGTCCAGGCCTGCAGGCGCAGACCAGAGATCAACCAATCAGCTCACAGATAACTGATCACTAAATCGCCCTCAACTAGAGGGAGCGTGCTAAACACTTAAATGACATTCACTTTGTTTTATTTACCGGTTATTCTTCCAACTTTATTGCTGGTATGGCTTCCAGCAAATCCTGCCACATGTGCCCCTAGGCTGTATCCAATCAGGTGAAGGTTCTCAAGAGGCATGTTGGTGGTTTCCTTTAAAAAAAAAGTTTGTGAAATGTTTAATAAGTGTTTTAACAAACTTTAACATTTCCTAATGACACGGGGAAAATTCTCCCTAACCTCAATCCAGTCGATGAAGCGAGCGATCTCCTGCCCCACCACCCTGGTCTTCTGGGCTGCCACCACATAGTGGTTCTGAGCCGAACTGAGCCAGTTCACCACGATGACATTGGCCGTCTGTTCTCTCTCGTACAGTGCAGACACCAGCTTGGCCACCCAGCTTTCATAAATACCACTCAGCTGAAAGGACAAATCATCAATCTTCAGTTCCAAGTCATCAAACTTCACTCCAACAGGATTAATAACATTACAAACATTTATTAAAATTATGAAGACTCAGGAAGAATTAGCTTAATGAGGTGTTATATATCCATGCGGTAAAATCCTCTCCAGTCATTTTTACGGCTGTTAGCTTCTTAACATAATCTCTTATCAATAAATCTCTGAATGTGGATGTTTAGATGTTTAAACCAGAATCTGGGGAAATGGGAAACTACCAGTCAATGGTGATTTTATCAAAACCAGAGGAATGTCAGCAAACAAAGGCTGTGGGTGTGTCAAAGATGGGGGGCAGGTCACAACAGGCTGAAGCATCTCCACTCACCGTCCACCCGTGGATTACCAGGAATGTTTTGGAGGTGCTGTTGAACATGCAGGTTGCCAGGGAGTCCGGTTTTCCAGGAACGATGAAGCACAAGTCATTATCGGGATGGGATGGTGTCCTGAGGGAGAATTTGGCAACTGTTTGATTGGCGTCGTCTTCCTGGTTAAGCAAGAATTTCAGCGGGACAAGAAAGTTTCCTGAAAGGGGAGAAAGCTAACAGTTTAGTTGAGTTTTTTTCTTTTTTTAAAAAAAAAAAAACTAGGTTAGAAGACAAGAAATCCCTCCGTGGAGCCGGTGTGGATGTGTAAATGAGATCTACAGGGGGGGGGGGTTCGAGACGCCTGACTAACTGAGTGACTGGCTCCAAGAAGCTGTGCCCCCCCCCCCCCCCCCCCCCCCCCCCAGGGCCCCTCGGTAATTGAGCTCCATCTTAGACAAGATCTGGCCTCCGGGGTTATGGAGGTTCACTCGGTCAGATGGAGCTCCTTAGAAACCGCTGAGACTTTCTCACAGCTTTGTTCCTGCCTCCCCACTGCTTATAATCTGCCCAACTATCAGTGGTCCTCCTCAGTCAGCTGACTCAACTCAACTGGGGGTTGTGCTGGTTTAGAGCTGGGGGGTGGGGAGGTGAATTCAGGAACCTCACACACATTTGTTAGGTCTGAATTGCTGGGGAATCCGTTTAGGCGCCATAATATAACCAACCATACATAGAATCACTCACTGGAGGTTAAACTTACGTTAAAATCATGAACAATCCCGACAAGTTCACCATTCGCGCTCAAGTCAGATGACAACACGACAGTAGACTCTACTGGGGGTTGTTGCAGTAATAGTTTGTCATTCTCCAAAAAGACACATTTTCATGTTCCCAATACATTTTCATTACCCTCGTTAATATTCTCCAAACACTGCGCAAACTATTAGACACACACTGACTTCACTGCCGAATGGATTCGATGAGAGTCATTGGCTGGACTCACGGATTTCTTAAAAAGTCTTCCAGATTGACACAAAAGTGAGTTGATGTGTGACAGTTAAAGCGAATGAAACTGGAAACTCACCCAAAATAGAATCGGCGAGCTCCTTTTCCAAGGACGTCACATAGTGCACAGCTGCATTCAACACCAGAACGTAAAGAAACACAACTTTCCACGGTTTCATTTCTTTTGCAGCTGTTTCCTTTAAGAGTGAATCTCCTTCAGGATCACTTGAACTCACCGGATCTCACGGGAAGAGTGTGTGTGTGTGTGTGTGTATGTGTGTGTGTGTGTGTGTGTGTGTAGTTTCTCGCAGACCCACGTCAGTGCGTCCTGTTGCGCGCAGCGCGCTGATATCTGAACCACCTTGAACTGTCAGCTTCTTAAATAGTAACTCCGACAAGCGATTGGCTGCTGAGTCCGGGCGGGGAATGACAAAATAATGTAGTAAAGTAAAACATTAGTCCGTTTTATGGGCAGCGTTTACAACTCTGGTAGTCCGGTCATCAAATCTATTACCCATGATGCACGACTGACGTTTGTATGTAAAGTAAATGTATGTTTCTGTAGGCAGCGCATGAGTAGTTATCAAAGAAAGCTACTGCTGTAGCTTACCTAACTAAATTGATGACTGACTGATCACCCGATCAGCTCATTGCATTTGGAGTGGTGATTGATTGATTGATTGTTTGATGGATGGATGGATGGATGGATGGATGGATGGATGGATGGATGGATGGATGGATGGATGGATGGATGGATGGATGGATGGATGGATTGGTTTGTTCGTTCATTCATTCATTCATTCATTCATTCATTCATTCATTGGTGATTGATTCAGTGTTAAAAGATCACCAAGGCAGCTCAGCTTCCAGCAGTGTTTTCAAAGCAGTAACAGTTTGAGTCTAGGTCTAGGAATCCCACTCCTAGACTTTGGAATCACATCAGCACCACTATCATAACGCATTCAAATAATTCAAGAAAGAAAAATACAATAATTGACTCTTTTAGGTTTTCATCAATATGACGCTCCAAAATCGTGGCATATAAACATCTCGGTAGAATTAGCCAACAAAACCTGATATAAACCCAACGTGACCAGTAAAGCTCTGTGTTGACATTCACAGCCAGTTATTATTGCACACTGCTCAAAAACGGCATAGGTAGAGCTGAAGAGCTGTTGCTACATGCCAGCTGAGGATTACATGCCCACAGTCAGGTCACAGTGTTCAGCACAGCAGCTGATTTGTTGCTCAACACAAGATGCCAAGTTAAACTGGGATGGAGGTGGATGAGGTGATGTCTGTTAGCTACAGGCTTGCTGCTGTGAAAGGCATCTGAACAATAAAGCCTGGTGACAGTGGTGACAACAAAACACTGATGTTGTAACAGTGATAAGTGATCAGGCTTTTCCAGGACTCTGAACACTCACGGGACTTGGACTATCTGAACATGCTATGACTTCTAAACCAGGTTTGTACTTGAATTTAGGTGAAATTCTTTTGCCATAATCACCATTGTTTCTATTAAAGGAAGCACATTCAAGCACAAGATCCAAGTTCTTAAGCACTGCATCTTTTAAATTTTTGTTTCAATTTAAAATATTAATTAATCAGTAACATTAATGTAATGTAAGTTTAGAGAAGCGGTGATGTAATTGTCAGTGTTTGTGTGTTCGTCCGTCCTTCCGTCCAACAAATATCTTCACAACCGTTGCAGGTGAAAAGATGAAAGAGAAAGCACATTACTCAGGCAGAAAAGGGGATGAAAATGAGATGATGACCTTGACTTTGAGAAAACTAGGTCAAGGTCAAATTTTCACTTTTATACCTTTTTAGGTACACGTCTCTGAAACCTGATGAGATATAATCACAAAACAAAAAGCAACATTTCCAGGAAGCCAGAGGCACAAAAATATGTTGGTCAGAGTAAAATTTTGAATTCAGAGGTGTCGCAAGATGTTGCCATCTCTGACTGCTTTGCTATGTTTTTGTAAAGGAGCTTTTTAAACAAAGACAATCAAGGTCCCCATGAATCTGACGTCTGTCTTCGTCAGTGGGCTGCAGGTCAGACGCAGACAGTCGTGTTTGGAACAGGTTTTAAAAGTCATCTTTGTGGCTTCAACAACGTCGGTCCAGTGACAACACTACGTGATGCGGGGGGGG
Organism: Antennarius maculatus; assembly: GCA_013358685.1. Taxonomy (NCBI): domain Eukaryota; kingdom Metazoa; phylum Chordata; class Actinopteri; order Lophiiformes; family Antennariidae; genus Antennarius; species Antennarius maculatus. Next base: position 10,487,848 of record CM023610.1, on the reverse strand, counting down.
GGGTGTTTTCCACAAGGATCTCAGAAAAGGATGTTCACAGATACACACTGGTAATGCTGATCAATATTAGTCTGTTTTCAAATGAGTATGATACGAATGCTTCCTTTAATTCTTTAGAATGTAGTTAGATATCAGTGGTGCTCCTGAAATACAATCAGATGCAGATATAACTCCTCAGGAACAAGTTATCATCCTTAAATGAAAATTCTTCTAAGCGTTATTGTTCCTTCAGCATCTCATTTTATAAATTATTTTTTAAAGTTAGGTAAGTCTTTCACTTTGTATGAAATTCCAACCAGAGAACACTGTCAGCTGATGTTCCACTAATGACCTGAGCCATGCAGGTCCTGTCTGCTGCTCAGTTCTTTTCCACAGCCAAGTGTAAATCCTCCTCAGTGGAGGGAATACCTAAGTCAAGGAATTGAAAATATGGCATGATTTTCTCTAAGTCATACTATGAACTCAGCATTACATAATATGTTTTGAATTTGAGCAAAGCTGGCTTAGAGATAACAGCGAGCTTTAATCCTGTGCTATTAAAACACAGTGGACGTGGGCTTTAAGTGCCTCCAGACGATACAACGACCTTTTGACGGGCTACCAGAGTAGCTGGTAGAACATTTGTTAGCCATTAGGGAGAAATGGTTCACCCGTAATACAAACCAAACTTCATAAAGAGACTCTGTGGGACTTTTCTTTTCAAAGCCACGTATTGATAAGCAGCTTCAACGATTACGTAGTGTCTAAACAGGATGATGGGTGAAAGCACCAAATCAGCAACGCAGCAGCTTGTGAAATGAATTTAGATACAGGTACAAGAATGTGAGTGACTAATCTACTTTTATCTATCTTTTGATTGTATCTAGCTATAATATCCCCAAGACAAGTATGAATTCAATAAAAAGACTCTCATTCAATATTAAGATTTTATCATCGACAACTGTGGGGAACGTATGCTAAATAATTATAAATGTGCCACACAAGCTGATGTTCCACTACTGACATAACTTCTGACCACCTGCCCTACATAGCCATCATAAAGCAGCAGCATCCATCAGTTTCCAGCCTGGATTCTCATGTTGTTGTGCACTCAAGATGCTTGATTTTAAACCCTGACTGATGTGGAGGCGCTTTCTCAGCTCAATCCCACTCAACTTACCAAAGTCAGTGCTGTTCACCTCACAGAGGTTGAGGGGATGTTTGCACCAAATTCACCACCAGCATGTCCGCTAAAAAAAAATATAATGACACTGGAAGGCCTCCAACCTTGACATCACTGTGGATAGAGATAAACACTAGTCAGATGTCTTTTTAAAAAAATCAAGAAAAACCAAGGGTGTTGAATATCATATTAATATGTCATGTTATTGTATTATTATACTAAAACAGGCAAGCAGCAATTTGCACAGGTTACAGAGTTGAATATTTTGCTGTGTTTATAATGTTAATTTCTTTTATTTAGTCTTTGTTAAAAACAAACTGGTCGGTCTGAATCAAGTCCAAATAAGCTTCTAGAAGCTTTGGCTCTTTGTAGTGATCAGTCATAACTGATCTTAAAATTTTTTAAAGATATTTAAAAATTAATTTAGCTGCTCTGAAATTTATGCTTCACAGTGGATATTTGAAAGAAATACATAGAAGTTCTTGGAGATGTTGTGTATGTTTCAAGGCAAGCTCCTGTTCATGTTAATCCTTGTCTCCAGAACAGGGTTTTAATATTTTAATTATTATGTAAAGCATTAGACCAGTCTGGAAATTTAAAAGCAAATTATTACTTTATTCAACTATCCTCAATTTTATTTATATAGTGCACTGTTCATAAAGTAAATGCACTGAACATCTGGCATGACGACCAGTTTGATCAACCTTTTCAAAGCCTTGTGCATTAAAAATGCTTCATTTACTAAACATACACACAAAATGAAAGCCTGCAAGAACACATTACATCTTAAATTACAAATATATCAATGTACATTCAATAAATACAGTATGAAGTATTCTTGAGACGTATTATGGCTATCATGTAGGTGAGTCCATCACAAATGACCAAGGATTACATGTTTATTTTAAGCAATTCTGTAATGGTTGACCTTTTAAAATAAGGGCATGTTGTAGACCAAGCTTAGTCAATGAGGTAAACGGTTGCAAATACTGAGATACTGCTAACCCATTAATAAAGTAATTAAGGATAACGGAGGCATTACTGAAACAATTGAGAAGTGACCTCATTTCAATTTCATGACAAAATTCCTAAACCTAACATCCCTGTTAAATCTTAACACCAATATGGCAGCATGGGGCTGAAAGCCTACTAAAGTGACTAGTGACAACCAAAACACAATCAAAGAACAAGGCTTCAAAAAAATCAGATATTACCACTTGACTCATATTCAAAATATATACTGATTAAAAAGTATTTACAAAGACTTGTTTCATAGCTCATAAATACTTCTTTGGTCCCTGTTGATTGTTGGAAGTTAGTGGTTCACTAAAAGAAAACATTAGGGGCAAAATGATTATTTCGCACATTTTTTAAAAAGCCTATCACTGTGAATCATTTATATTTACAATAATCCAAGTTCATAAAGGCCAATAAAACAGTTCAAAATACATAAAAATCAGTACAAGTATTATTTATAGGTTACAAAACAAACAAAAAAAGGATTATAAAGATATAGAACAGGAGATACTGAAAGTGTAAATGTATCAAATGTGGCACATCATCACAAAGAAAATATATTTCAGGAGCAGAATTTAGAGACAGACAGGAAGGACTTGATGAGTAGAATGATTCCAGTAGGTCTTACTGGTTGCACTGGGAGTTGAAGTCATTGTGAAGAAAAAGATAATGGCATTCAGTCTATATAGAATAGCTTGCAAAGGCTTTCCCAGTGTCGTGCTGTGTGCTGTATATCTTTGGCTATGCATGTAATGATGGGTGATGTGCATGATGGGTAGGAGGGACTGTTCTAGTGCAACATCAAGCGTTGTTCTGCCCAAACTGACTGCCATTCATCTTCAGCTTGTGCATCCTATAAGGAGAAAGAGGCACAAGTTAGGTTTGTGTATCCTTATCAAACTTAGGCTGCCATTGTGTGTCACAACCATCAGTCCATGAAGTCTGTAGTCTACTCTTTTTAAAATGCAAAATTCAAATCAAAATTACATCAATTGCTCTGAAGTTATTTCTGAAATGCATTCTTGAATTACAATAAATGAATTGTTAAAAGCATATAAATGTATTGTCCACCTGAGTGTAATGGAAGCTTCTCCTCAACTTACAGTTTCTCTTTCCGGCTGACAGCGTCCTTTAACTTCACAAAGACTCCGGCTTCTCCTCCCCTGTTGAGGTAGACAAACTCTCCTTCCTGTGCACTAAAGATCACCCTGGAATCACACAGGTAAATCACACAGGTAAACGATGAATCACACAGGTAAACGATGAAACACAAAAACTATACAAAATAAAATGCACACATCCCAATCATCATCACCTTTATGGTGGTAGTGAGTAAGAACTTACTTGGATTGAGTATCCCCAGACTTCACGCGCAGTTTGCGAACATAAAACTCGCTGCTGCTCCACCAGTCCGACCAGCTGAGGATTCTGTCCTTCTCCCAGCTTATTTTCACCATCATCAGATCTCCGACGTCAGCATCGGTGGTGATGAGAAACGACGAAGTGGTGTTAGTCGTCAAGACCGGCCTGCGGGGTAAAAGGAAAAGTAAGTCAGCTGGAAGGCATCCACGGCATGTGACGTATGCAGAAGGACCATCTTCATTTTTAGAGTTAAGGTCACTACAAACACGTTTGCTGACCATCTGTTTCCACTACAAGGACTGTCCATGAGGATATCTGTGTGTTTTTGGTTTTCACCTGATGGATGTTAAAGTTTTAAATGCACGTACAGAACAAAGGAGATGCCCTCCTTCTCCCCGTTGGTTCCATACAGAGAAATCTTCATGGGCTGCTCGGTGAAGCTAAGTTGGCTCTTGCTGAAGAAGTGCACCTTTACCTGATAGTGAAAAACTGGAAGAGACGAAAAAAGAGTTTACTGAGGTACAGCAATACATGCTAGAAACGCTCTAATGTAGTATTGACCTCTCTGTAGCTTCATGTGATCGTCACAGGGCTGCAGCTCAGCACTGATATTTTTGTACATCTAAATTGATTCATTAAATAAACCCCAAAATAGCGATGGTCAATGAATATGCTTTCGAACATTGAAGAAAAATGGGGCCAGTGTGTTTCATAAATAAATGTTTCCGCTTCAAGTGCATCACATGCAGAAGTGTTGAGTTACTGTAGCCCACCTCCAACAACTAAAATACTCATGACGGCCTCTTCATTTGATCTGAAAACCTGCTGCTTGTCAGACACGTCTGCTGACACGAGTGCTTAAGTTTCCCTTAGAAGTGTGTAACAGCAACAACTTTACTGACATTCAGCTTCCGCACACAACAGGAGCTGAAGCTCTGAGGATTACTCCAATTTAGGTATGTGCATGAATTAAGAAAAGTCCGGCTAATCCTTGGTAAAGTCCATAAACCCACAGAGACTTTTCTACAATAGTTCAATGTTCTCTAAAGCCACAAATGCCTTTTCTACGTGCCCCTTTTCCTGGTGTCTACCTTTATAAGGCATCATTTCGCGGGTCTTGAGGTACATCATGGTGCTGCGGGTCCTGCGGACCTTGTTGATGTTGTAGCCAAGCTTGTTGCAGCGGTTCTTTCTACAGTTGAGGCACAGACCCATGTTAAAGGCCTCTTTGGAGTTGCAGCGGTAGGCCAGGCTCTGCTGCTGGGTGTTCAGCAGGGAGTCGATGAAGAGGTGGATAGAGCGCTCATGGGAACATTTGACAAGCTGGTCCATATCTGCAGCACAGAGTACAGGAGCGATAAGACAACACCTGCTTTTCCTTCATACAGCAGTAAAAGTGTCTTCCCTGTTTGACATGTCAGGGTTGATTGACCCAGATGGAATTTCTCACCAACAAAACATCAAGTCACACTTAAATCTCCACCCTGAAAAGCACATGACTTTTCCTTGCTGTGAATCCGTGGCCAAATCTGTTCTTACTGGAGATGGACCATTTAAACTGTATCCCTGAAAGCTTTTGTGCGGTCAAAGTGTCCACTGACATAAAATAAACATACATAAAACCTAACTGACACTTTTTAACACTGCTGTATCACTCTGATGTGAATTTATGGTGTGGTCTGTCACACAGCAGAGGTGGAGGAGATTGGTACCACCAGTATGAACAAGTTGATTCACATACAGGCCACCGGAAACCTAAAGCAACATGCATGTCGGAAAGCATCCAGGTTTGTCTAATAGAAAGATAGATTTTGCACCAATTGAGTCCTAGTGAAAAGCTTTATCTTCAATACATTGAAATACATACTTTGGAGGCCCTTGATGCCCTCCAATGCAATTCCCAGCAACGTATTCTGGATGTCGCATCCCGGCTGGAATGCCCCTCCGTTAGGGTAAATGTCGATGTGGCCCACGGGCCTCTGGATGCCAATGCTGCGGTCTGGGGAGCCCCTCGTGTTGGTGTGCAGGACGTCCACAAACTGGGCATCGTCGGGCGACAGGGTGTTCTGGTCATCTGCATGTTCAAAGGTGGGACCAGCAGGATCCAGACCTAGAAACCACAACAAGATTTCAGGGTCACCTTTGCAGGACTTTGTTGCGCACCAGTCTCAATATGGAAGAAATACTGTATGTTCACACATAAAAACAAGAAGGATAAAAACTACACTTAAAAGAGATACGATGTGGTGTTCTTTCTCCAGGTGCAGCTTTGCAGAACCGTTGGAGCTCAGAAAAATGTGGAGCACTATTTGTGAGTTCTAATGGTCCTGCCTCAGATCCCAGTCAACATGCCATTATTCTAAACAGGTCAGGGAGATTTTAAAGCTGGATAAACTTCACAGTAACAAATACCGAGATTGGACATGCTGACTGGCAGCCAGTGGCTACGTGCACACATACGATATGTGTCTGGAATGTAATGAGGAACATTTCATTGTGGTGAATTTGAGAGTAGGGCTAGAATAATACAGTTATACTGTGATAGTGAATATATTGGTAGAAGGATGCTGAGTTTTGAACTACCAGGCAGGAGGCCTAGAGGAAGACCAAAGAGGAGGTTTATGGATGTAGTGAAAGAGGACATGAAGGTAGTTGGTGTGAGAGAAGAGGATGCAGAAGACAGGGTTAGATGGAGGACACTGATTCGCTGTGGCGACCCCTGAAGGGAAAAGCCGAAAGGAAAAGAAGAAGAAGATACTGTGAGAGTTTACGGTATGTTTACAGGCAATCATTTATTGGCTCAGAGATTTGGGCATTAAAAGTATCAAAGGAGCAGAAATCCTTTTAGTTAAAACACTAAACGGTCATAACTGTATTCACATACTGCAAAGAAGAGATAAACATGGGGACCAGTCATTTATCTATTAAACCAATCAGAATGGACCCTGACAACGTGGCAACCCCTTTTCTGGTAATATATAGTTATGTTCTCACTGTCTGTCTGCTTGTAATCAAGCAGATTATAATCTAGTCATGGTGGCTAATTTCAGGGTCCTACCTGTGATCCTGCTGATTTTATGATCAGTGAGATCACCAGCAATTCCAGCCGCATGCGCTCCAAGGCTGTAACCCAGCAGGTGAATCCTGTCCCAGGGCAAATTCAGCTCATTCTGAAAGTAAGGAAAGGGATTAAATGATCCACATGTTGAAATGTTTTATACTAAATCCTGCATATTTGCTGGGGCTTTTAAAAAAGTAATAATAAACTACAGATGGCTGCAGAAGCTCTGATTCAGCCTGAACTGAATTTGAGACAAAATTGAAGGGTTGAACTTCAAAGTCACCTTAATAAAGGACAAATGAATTTAGTACATTTAGTACTGAATTCCACTAAATACTGAGCCTTAAAATGAACGGTTACACTGAGCCACTAAAACAGCAATAAAATGCTTTTACAGAGTGTTTAAAACACAAACCAGAAAGTCAGTGTTTCCATCCACGAGAGCTGGGTTCAACAGTTTCACATCCTTCACTACAGATTAGCCTCCGACTCATCCGATGGGGCATTAATGAATATAATGATAATAATCGACCAAAAGCAGCACGACAGTTCCTCATCTTGACAAAAACAAGCAGCTGCTTGTCATTTCTTAACCAAAATAAATACACTCACGTGTATCCAGGTGACAAACTTGGCGATGTCGCGGCCCACCAGCTTGGTGTAGGCTGCAGATGTCGGGTAATGCTGGCTGGCGCGGGTCAGCCAGTCCACCACGATCACGTTGGCGCTGGGCTCACGCTCGTAGAGCGCAGAAACCATTTTGGGCACCCAACTCTCGTACATCCCCGTTACCTACAGACACACATTCACGTGTTTACTGTTCTTTTCCCACACATACCTGAGGTCAGCTGCTGTATGGTGTAATTTATCCCGGCCACAGACCTCATTCTATGTCCTGGAGACGAGCCAAGTTGTCATTAGTTCAAATCCGAATGCATGACTGGTTCTAAATCACGTTAAGGAGACGATGCATGGACTGTTTGAGAGCCAACTCATTGCCCTCAGTCTGTCCAGCCTGAATCTATATTTTGCTTTGTGTTGCTTTGGCAAGAATCCAACTGCCTTTTTATGTTCTTGCAACATTTTTAGGGCATTAATTTACCTGCAAATTGTAGCATCGTTTCCCTACATCAGCATCTCAGAGCCTGAACTGTGTGTAAACTTTACTCATTGCACAAATAAATGCAAAAAACTAGTGGAAATAAATATGAATTTTGGATTGTAAAGTAAGCTGACGTACCGTCCAGCCATGAATCACAATGAAGACCTGTGTTTCTGAGTTAAATTTACACTCGTCGATGGTTTCTGGCCTGCCAGCCACGATGTAGCACAGGTCATCATCTGGGACTTCAGCTGTCCGCAGGGCGAACTTGGACACAATGTCAGTGTAGTCTGTGATCCATTCAGTGGTGTTCAGCAGGGGATTGGTAGTGGTGCTGCTGTTCGCTGTTACCACACAAACAAACAAGATGCATTGATCATTAAATATGCACATGCATGCAGAGGGAGGGACAAATCTTTATAACATTATTATTACAACTTCTACTTGTGCATGCAAGCAACAACCAGGTAGCATGAAAAACATTCTTTAAGAAAACAAAATTAAACTTTTAAATTGATTCATTCATAATTGTTTTTCATGCACATTATGCAATCTTGCAGCTTCTTTCTAACAAATTAAATAATCACTGAATATAAATTATTGCAAATGTTTTGCATAATCTAGATAATCATCTTTGTTAATCTTTGTTCATCTTTAATCATCTTTACCGGTTGAATTATAAAACAAACACCTCTTGACTAATTATTTAATTGAGTCCGTTTCCGTTGATAAACGGATCTGTAGACCAACAGCCTGCAGCAGCGGCCTTTCCTCGCGCGCACACACACACACACACACACACACACACACACACACACACACACACACACACACACACACACACACACACACACACACACACACACACACACACACACACACACACACACACACACACACACACACACACACACACACGTTTGAATGGTGTGAAATGTGATGCAGACCTGCAGGACCCGGGAACGCATTTTTAATGGGTTACTGCTGGTCAATGCGGAGCTGCACGCTTTAATTAACCTGCTTTCCACATGTTTCCAGGGACAGTAAAGTTAATTTTAAGTGACAAATATGTTATTCACGCGACTTTCAAATAAATTCACTGTGGAATTAATAACAATAGTCCAATAGTAATAAATGGCGGTTAGCTCAATGTTAACATAATATGGACAATCCCATTGACCGGCTAGCGCATTAGCATTTTTAGCGCGATACTTTCCCAGAAGATATTCTAAAGAACGACAAGTCGTTGTCTTCGCGTCTTTTTGCTCTGTTGACACAATCGTTCACCGTGCAGGTAACCATGATACTTTTGGTGTTAACCGCGTCTACAGTTGCATTGTTTCTTATGGCTGCTAAGCTGTTTGGCGACAGTGACGTATGACGCCCACGTGACCACTGAATGCGGAAGCTGCTGCGGCGCAGATTTTAAGCTTTTTTGACCAAACGGATGATTCTACACACATAAAATGTATTTTTTCTTCTATTTTTCATAATGATGAATAGCATATATGTCACTTAAAATTAACTTTACTGTCCCAAAAGGCTGTGGATGAATCATGAGTGTAAAATCCTTCCATGATCATACAAGGAACGAGTAGGAGTTCGATCTTACCAAACACAGAGCTGGTGGTAACTTCGAGGTCAGAAGAAACTGTTGCAAAGAATTTGCTCAAAAGTATCCAAAATGTCAAAAAACTGATATTTTCTTTTCCCATATTATTGAGGGTTTTTTTTCTAAAACTTATCTTGAATATGAACTTCTGTGGGCTGATCAGTTGTGTATCCAGTGGCGTTTAAAGAGGAATGGAGTTGTGGTTTGGGAGTAAAGTTTCTTATGATCTGTCACAGAGGCCGCTCCAAGTCATTTATGCGAAGCGCATTTGAATATTCAATCATGATTGGCTGGAGGATAAAGGGGCGGAATGAAACCTTGGACAGGCTCCGAGTCACAGACAGAACACCATTCACAAGTTCTCCACAGACAACCTGCAACATGCGGGAGTCTGCGTTTGACCTCAACGCATTTCACTGGTCAGCTATGATATGTTGCTGAAGAAATGACTGGAAATTTCCTTCTTTCATGACTCATTAAATGGAACAAAAATATCGCAAGAATTTATGTGTAAAATACTCATGTACAATATCTTAGTACAAAATAAAATCCCTACATTGCACATGTTACTCAAGCGAAATGCGCGAGAACATAAAGTATTTAAAAATATATTATTATTATTATTATTATTATTATTATTATTATTATTATTATTGTTATTATTATTATTATTATTATTGTTATTATTATTGACTAATTGTTTAGTTGTTTAGTTATTATTATTATTAATGTAGAAGAATGAGCACTCATATTTGTATTCTATATATTTCTCAAATAAATACAATGAATTCTCACATGGTCTTGCAATGCAAATGTTCTTTACTTTACAGCCTAACAGTGTGACTCACTTACATTCCTTCTCCAAGGACATAAATTATATCCAGTGATCCCACAACACATGTGATCATCTCCCACGAATCTTTTGGTGGGTGTGTTAATACGCCTTCTTTTCTATTGGTGGAGCAGAAGTGAATCTGGAACAAACAAAAAAAAAAGAGACACATGTCATGATAGCAAATGATACTAAAATTTGAGGGCCAAGGCCCCAGTGGTTGCACGCAAGAAGAAGCATGGGAACTATAAAAGAGAAAAAAGTGCATTCCTATTTCATATCATAAGAAATGCAAACAAGATGTCTAGAAACTGGGAGTACTCTTCATGGTGGTAGTTATATCACTCTGTCAGCACTTGGGGGCATTAAAGAATCCCCCAAACTCCAGACAAATCAAAGACTCATGTCTGATGAGAAAGAACAATGAGGGGAATGTGTTTTGGTTTTCATGCTAAAACACCTCCATGAGAATATTTTACCCTCTATCCTCTCCGAAGAAAGCAGAGACAGCCGGAGTCTATATGTTTTCTTTTTACGAAAGATTTATATTTCACGGACTCATTCCTGTGTGAATTGTAAAACTAGATAAATCCACAGAAATAATACATTTGTAAAGATCTGTACAGAAACAACAGTAAATCAGATCTTAATGAAATATTACAAGGGGAGTGTGACTTAGGGGGAGGGTCGTGTTGTTTCATGTTACCTTCAAAAAGAAACAAGCTCCAGACACATTTTCTGTCCAAGAAAAGTCTCCCCTTGAGAGAATTCACAATGCATACTGGTGTTACAGCTTAATACGTGAAATACTAAATTTGTACCCCTTGCTCTCTGGTTCTATTTCCTTTACTTCCTTACTTTTTGCTTTCTGAAACAATCAAATCCCAACATAAAGAAAAGCATTTCTGTTTATTTGAAGTATTCCCTTTGCTTCAAACAAAGCTTCTGTATATGATGACAAAATTACCATAAGCAATGCTAGATAGAATAACCGAAGTATTTGTTTAATTTTATATTTTATAAAACCCAGAGAGCGCTGATTGTTAGACAGTTCTGATAAACAAGATGTTACATTATTTAAATAGTAGATATGGGAAGGGACTTTCTGTACGTTCTTTGTCTGTGTTCTTCTTGATTGAACTGTCCTCAGTAATGAACTCTTGCTCTATGGTGGCCTTCTCTCAGTCTAGTCAGCTGTTTCCTTTATCTTACACGTCCAACTCTATATATGCTGATGTAGGTTGGCCCAACCCAATAATTAGGGAGATGATTGATGTCTGTGAGACAGGAAATAACAGGGCCCAAATGTAACATCCTATATTAAAGACTCTCAGATTAGCTACCTTCAGCATTTCACCTCATTTCACTTCAACAGTGTCATCAACCATCACCACCATACACACACACACACACACACACATACACACACACACACAAACACACACACACACACACACACATACACACACACACACACACACACACACACACACACGCACACACACACACACACACACACACACACACACACACACACACATGCTGTATGTATATTTTGTTTGTTTGTTTGACTTATATATAGAATGTCGGATTTGTTTCACATTCATGTTGTTTGCTCCGCTGATGCACTCTGACAACTTTGTGCATCTTCTTATCACAAATATTTAAACAGGTCATAAATACACTCCATCCCTTGTACGTCTGTTGTGTTTGTACGAGTTACATTTTTTGCAGGTGTATTCATTAAATTCCAAATAATAAAACATGCCCTTAGTCACGATAACACAAAATCTCGAAAATCTCTTTAAGTTTGTGTTGAAGCAGTCGTGCGAGACGCAAACAAATGGAGAATGGCAAAACCTTCAATGTAAACGTCCATTATGATGACTCACTGAGAAGCATGATTCTAGGAAAAACTGAAGATGGGGTTTACCAGGATGCTGCAGTGTAAATATTCACTTTCAGACGTCGCATATGTGTGCAATATGTCTCCACACTGAAGAGGGTGTTTCAAATATCGCCTGCAGACGGGAGATTTAGCGTCTGGTCACGTTTTCTAATATTAATATGGATTCATTTTGATCCACCTTTTTTTCAGTTTTTTTATCTTGCTGTCTGGCACGTCCCCTGTCCATCCAAGGTTATTCGCTCATTGTTTTTCATTACTTCATTGACACTCATCACTCTGTGTCCTCCTTTTATCTGAATGTTTCAACTTTCTCTCATTGTCATGACTGTCCAGACACATCAGGAGATGAAAAGACCTTCAGGATGTTCTACAAGCCAGGTGGGGATTAGATAACATCAAAAAAGGAAAGTCACAGTTTCACTTCACAAGATTTAGACATTTCACGGGAAAGCTCAAGTTAGCAAACACGAGAGTTGATTTTGTGTTAACCACCCATTAATCCTTTAGATGAGGAGAAAGAGCTGCCTGGCACGACAGAGAAAGAAAGGCTCAGCGAGAGTTCAGCCTCTAACACGTCTCCCATGAAAAGCTCATAAAGAGACTGAAGGAGGAAACTGTAAGGCAGTATTTTATCCCTCTATTCACCAGCGACACGAAGTAGTCCACTTATCCACCCTTCCCAGCAGTTTAACAAACTATTGAAGTGTGACAGTGTGTCCACGCGTTTGTGTGGCTAAGGCTGGTTAAGAAGAAGCAAGGCTGGTTAAGTTTAGCTGTTAGCTTTGCATGATCTGATTCATGCAATCAGATCATGCAAATATCCAGAATAAAAACTGAAGTTACTTCATGGTGTTTGCTTTCATCTCAGTGGGTTTTCATGCATCGTGTTTGACATACTGTAGATGTAAAATACATGTACAGATGCCAAACAGCCTTGAGAATGTCTGTCTCCCAGTTAGCTAAAGCAAAAAAAAAAAAGACAGTGGAATGAAACAAGGGTCATTGGTGCTGATACGTTTATTTGTTTTATACATGTTGACACTCTATGTGTTGGACAAAGTTGTGGGACTGCAGGTTCTCTTTGAAAAAGACAGACAGAGATCTCACCCTTGTCTTTTGCAGAGGCTTATTAGTTCTATCAAATCCAATTTGCCGTATGGCAGCATAACTTCATGAGTCAGCTTCACCCTTATATATTCATACAACTCATTAAAAAACGATTTTAATATCAAAGAAACCTGAGTTCATGTTCATCCACTGTCACTGCATGAGGACGGTTTTGTCTGACATATGCATGTAAATAAGTGTGTAGTGTGTGTATGTGTGAGCATGTAGTGAACATAGATTTGCACACACATGTTCTCACACATTCATGCTGGAGGCTTTGTGCAGATGTTGCTGCATGTCCTCCGTATTTCACACACACTGTGTCTGGTATGCAGACATCTACACACACCTGTTATCACAAAGACTGTATGTACACCAACTGCTTCAAATAAAATAAAGACAGAACATAAATTCAGGATTTCAACAATAAACACACATTTTTCAATGATATTAAAAGCAGAGATGCAAAACAGCAGCGGGAGCTATGTGAATAATTAAAAAAAAATCCTAATCCTGAAAACAAGAAGACACACAAAACTGAAGAATTCAGTGAAGAACAGCCTGCTAAAAAAGTCAAGACCTTCAACTGAACAAGAGGAAAAGTTTGAAGATGTTTCTCCTTTCATCCAAGAAGCTTCTTCACTTCAAGAAGAGTACAGGATGTTATTCTATGTATGATAACTGCAGAAGCAGAGGGACCAGGCAAGCAAGTTTCAGCCTTTCTGGAAAGCAAGACTGCATCTCCAGTTTACTTCTCTTTCTGTCCACCTCTAGTCGACTGACAGCAGACGATCTCAATGTTCTTGACTTTTAAACAAGGGGGTTAGAAAGTCAAATCAAGGGGAAGCTAATGTTGGGCAGTTAAAGATGTTCTAAAACAACCTTCATAGGAGCATTTCCTAACAGACTGCTCGTGATGTTTTGTCTCCCTGGTTGACGGATGTCCGTCCCGCCACCTGCTTTGCTGATGAGGCCTTTTACTGTCATGACCTCAGTCTGCCTCAGCATGAATCTGATGCCGTGTGAAAGTGACGCCAAGGAAAACAAGGTTTGCATCATTCTTCACACCTGGCAGCCTGAGATGACGTCTGGCTCTCTTCGACCAATGATTGTAAGAAGTGCCGGACCATCGTTCTGGTGACAGGCCTGGACCTCATCAAGGACTTTCCCCTTCGCCCCTGCTGCTCTGTTCAGGGATTATGGATTATAAAAACATTCCCATCTCCTCCCTACAGGTGAAGTCGCCCTGAGCTTCAGTTCTATGAAAACAAAGTAAAGATGTTGTATCAGCTTTGTTTTCCCTCAGCTGCTCAAGGAAGCTCGATGACCTGTGGGGGGTGGGGGGGTGGGGTCTCAGGTCTGTTGCCCCAAAAACATCACAACTGTACCTCTCACATTCACGCACGGTGCCATCGATTCACAGACATGAATATCTATCTATCTATCTATCTATCTATCTATCTATCTATCTATCTATCTATCTATCTATCTATCTATCTATCTATCTATCTATCTATCTATCTATCTAGCTAATGATTAGATTAGAAGTCAAACAGAGACAAAAGAAATATGAAGCATAGATACATTAGAAATCTCATCAGGACAAATGTCAGAGAAAATAAACACAGTTCATATCCAAAGGTCAGGACTCTGATTAAAGGATGTTTCACAGTACGGAGGTGACCATGAGGTCAACGGTGTGTGTGTCTGTGTGTGTCTCCAGGTGAAGTGTCTGTTGCCTTCTCCAGCTCAGACCCTGAGTCGCAGCCCTCACAAGTCCTGTTGATTTAAGATGCTTGCCCTAGATGTGTTGGACTAAGAAAGAGAGGAGATGTGAACCAGCTGCTCGGACGATGCAACGTGTCCTGGTTGTTCTCTCTGGTAGGTTCACTGGATATGAACTGATTGTATTGTAGGACGAATCTGCTCCAGTATAAGAACTATAAAAATAAAATTCCTCTTCTATTTGTAGTTGCATGACGCCCTCTAGTGGACAAAATGAAAACAACGGGGGAGAAAGTAAAGCGGTGAATCTACTTCTATTCCTGGTGTTGGGTAACTGCAGAACTGCAGAATGGGATCACCAGATGGGTGGGTGGTGGTAACCAAAGTGTACCCAAGACGGAAAGGTGTCCATAGAAATACAGGAACTCCGTTTGTGGAAAAGAGGAACCTGGAGCAGTTGTTGATGAGGAATAAGGAAGTTCAAGCGAAAGTCACATCTGATGCTGGACAGCTGGTGACTTATGGGACTGGAGTACAAAGGTCAAAATCATTTCCTTTTTCATTTTAATATGTAACCTTGGTCATTGTTGTTCAACAGGGGGAATGATCCATTAAACATTACTCACTGGTGTCACTGGTGGTCTTATTCTCACAGGCTGCCAGTGGTTTTGCTGTTGCAGCCGACAACCTCTCACCTCATTTCCTCCACAGGCCTCGTGAAATTGTCCATCGTTCAACACGGGACTTCGACTTTGACACCCTGGTATTTAGGGACGTGTGAGACCACCGAACAGCAAAGACCCACTGTGTGCTGAGAGATAACATTACTCTGTTCTTCTCTCCAGTGCTGCATTAACAGTGACTTTTTTCTCCAGTAGCTCTTTGATATTTACATTGCAGCATGAATGTGGACATGATATTCACTTTGTTTGCCATACAATTTGGTAACAGGCTTCATTGTGACTCACAGTAAAAACACTGTGTAGGTTCTCAGTCATCCACGTCATGGTTATTCAAAAACTGTTGAGTCGACCCACTGGACGTCCTGAGTAACAACACTCAACACATTTCCAAACTGGCCTACATCAGTAGAATTCAAAGTGTGGACCTTATGTCGTGTGTTCTCTAGAAGAAATTTAACTTACATGAACAAATTGCCTGAAAGAAGTTATTCTCAATAGAACTTTCCCTGTTAAAATACATAAATCAGACCAGGTCATACACACATTCGTGTATTATATGCTCAAAAACAGTATCTAAAACTGACTTTTGAAAATTTCTTTGACACCATTGCAAAAAGCTGGATACTTTATTAACTTCACTGTAATTTACATTCGGCCTCCGTCACACAGCCGATATTCTCTGCTCTGAACAGTCAAAAGAAAAAGAAACTTTACACATAAAAATAAAAACCATTTAGTCACAAATCTCAGACTGACGACCCATACAGTAATTTAGGATTATAGCAATCTGTCAAACTGTTCGTCCACATGCATGAAATACAAACTTTTATACAATTATCTCACAAAAGCACAAATCAAACGCTATTTACAAAAAAAGCAATTAACGAAATATTAAAAAAAGTTCTACAAGTGTGTTGAATCAGAATGTGACATTTAATTTAAAAACCTTTTCTGCAACAACGCAACTTCATTCGTCATCAAATGAAAAACGTCAAAAACAGGAGCCTGAAGCACAAAGTAACTTATAAACTGAACACAAGTGAACGTACAGAGAACATTGATGAGGTTAGGTCCAGCAGCCCATGTGTGTAGAAAACATCTGAATGTTCAACAAACAGCTTTTCTTGCGAGCTGGCAGCTGTGAAAAGGGTATTTCGTTCTGAATGATGCACACGGAGAAAAAAGTGACTACTTCACACAAACAAAACAAATTGGGACGCGACCAGAAAAATATAGGTGTCCGTCAGAATTCCTAATTTAAAATCATGTACAAGCCCAGCCGGTAACAATCTTTGTACGAGCTCCAGAAACGGTCCCAGTTTTGTTTTTTGTTTTCTTTTCGGAGGTCAATAGCGCCGACCAAACGCTCCGCCCTGCATCCCGCTGCCCTGCATCATCTGGTTCTGTCTGTTCAGAGCTCCGGAGAGGGACTGGGAGGTTCCTGTGTTCATGTAGCCCCCGCGGCTGGTGGTAAACAAAACAAACAATGATCAAACAACAGCCACAGCTGATGCTCCAAAGCAATAGAATGACAGGAAGCGAAAGCTGAAAGCCTCCACATTGGATGATACTCACCCCGCCATTCCTCCACGAGCCATGTGGCTCTGACCTGGGATGCCTCCGTCTCTACCTGCAGCAACAGGGGTGGACAGACCGACATGGTTACGATTCTACGCTGCAGCTCAGCACATGTTGAACCATCTCTCAGCAGCATGACACTGTATTTGTATTAAATACTTTCACAGCCAAAGGAAATGAGCAAGACATTCGACAAAAACTAGCAAGTGAACACTGGCATCAAGGGTATCACACAATAAAGCACGAGCCTGCCTACTTTGCCATGTTCTGTCTCCATCCATCTTCCGGTTGGAGTCCCAGTCTCTGCCTCCTTCCCTGGAAGACAAAGACAAATTGTTTTGAGGTTTTAACTTGTTGCTGGGCTTGAATGTGGTTTTCTATGGTTGGAACTACAGCTGATGTTCACCTTGGGTTGATGCGTTTGTCGTAGCCTCCACTCCATGAATCTCTGTTATCTCTGTTGTGCCGTTCCGACCGGTCTGAGAAATGCTGCAACAAAACACAGGAGAGTTGAACGCCCGTACCTGTTGACTTACAGTAGACTGTCGGGAAGCTTTACGATAAGACGAGCTGTAATGGTTCTGCCTCTCACCTGACCGTCCCTGTCTGCACCGATACCACGGGAGTTGTCACGCCTGTCCATCATCACATCATCTTGGTAACGGCCCCGGTCCCTGTGGTCAAAGTCCTGATAACGATCCTGTCGACCGAAGTCTGAGCGGCCATAACGATCATCCATGTTCATGCGCTTATCAGCCCAGTCGTCCTTCCTGCAACAAGATCAAACAACAAAATCCAGGATTTCTACCATGAAACCAGATCTTAGGTCCGGAACATAAAAGTCTGACCTATGTCAGCTGAAATTACCTCCCAAGCAGCCCTGCTCAGCATCACTTCCCTGTCTGTCCCTACTGACCTGCCGTCCATGTCGTAAGGCCGCTTCATGGGCCGGCGTTCCTGATCGTAACGCAGCTGCTCCTGCTGTCGCCGGAGCTCCTCCCGCTCCCTGAGGATCCTTTCCTGCTCGCGTCTCCTCTCGTACTCTATGCGCAGCCTTTCCCGCTCCAAGAACTGACGCTCCATACGATCAGCATCAAGGCGCTGTTTCTCAGCCTGGGAATGCAACCATCGAGGAGTTTCAATAGGAGGGAACTTATGAGATTATTTAGTCTGACTAAGATGAATTTGACATGAAGGAACAAAGACAAACAGCTTCTTCTATTACTTCAGTCTAACAACAAATCCGAAGTAATGTCAGCCCAAAAAATATGAAGCAGTAAAAAGAGGAATCCCTAGCAGCAAAAAAACTTCTACCTCCAACCAGTGTCTTTTGCGCATCAAGTGTTTCCTCTCCTCTCTCTCCCGGAACAGACGGATTCGCTCACGCTCGCGGTCTGGACGGTTGTCGCGATCACTGGAAGCAGAACACATTCAGGAACTGAATACAGGTAACAGTGGAAAATGATTTCATATTGCACAAACTACTCCCAGCTTATCCAGGCTACACTTAAGGAGGAGGATGTGTTTATAGAAACAGCGGTTATTTACAGCACCATTAAGAAAAAAGCTCTCATTAACACCCAGACATCCATCATTCAAGTTATTTCTGGACTTCTTGAACGATTCTTACGTGTATCTGCGTCTCTCCACCTCTCTCATCTCCCTCTCTCGCTGTCTCTGCCTCTCTCTCTCTCTTTGCTCCTTGATCTGGTCGAAGGACAGGATATCTTTCTTCTCCTTACTGGGTGATTTGCGATCCCGGCTCTTTGAGCTCTGTAGAAAAGGACCACAAGACAGAAAATGGACATGAAAAAAAAAAATAAACCACTTGAAGGCAGTCAAACAACAATTTTGGTATTTGTGAACTCTTACTCACTCGCTCCTTGCTTTTGGTTTTTACACTGATGACAGGCTCTCCTTTGGACTTGTCCATAACCACAGTCCTCTCGTTGCGCCCTGTCAAATAAACATCGGATTTGTCAGGTGCTGACTGGAGTATTTTATCAGCAGTTAGTTGATAGAAGCCGGACAGGAGCCCACATTTCTCACCTTTGCCATCTTTTCCTTCACCCTCAGACTTCTCATCCTTTCCATCAGATCTACAAGAAAGTATCGCAAGTATGAACAAAAAAACCACCAACGTCTTAAAGCCAGTTCAACGACATGTTTAGTCATCTCCCTATAAGTGATGGAGTACATTCTGCTCATTTGTATAGCTTAACTGACACTGACAGTTGTCTTCATTGGGACAAGTCACGCCAGAACAGTATGCACCTATGTTAAAGAAAAGCATGTGGACCAAAACACTGAGCTGCCGCTGTTTTTTGAACTTTAAATATGGAGCAGCTTGCAGGCAGTCTTACTTTGAGTCAGTGGAGTGCCTCCGGTCACCGATGGACTTCTTGGCCTCATTCTTGTCGGCTGGCTTCTTGCCAGCAGGCTCATTTTTAGCCTTCAAAAATGAAGCAGTGAAAGGATTGAGTCACACTGCCCATAACACTCAATGAAACCAAACAACAACACATCTTTAGGTATCAGATTACTCATTCTTTTGAGCGATTCTTCCCCAGACTTGCAGTCTCCGTTATAACACAATTAAAGGCTCACATTTTTGCCTTGTTATCTTGTCTTAATGTTTTTGTTATGTTAGTTTGTTGGCACTTTGTTAGTCGGAGTCACCAAACATGATGAGTGTCTCTACATAACCAAAAGATGTGTTATATCCATGTTAGTTATCTAAGAGTTTGCATCTTTTAAAGTAACACGTAAAAGCTTTTCAACAGGCATACTACTCATCCTCATTCGTACTGCATGTCAGTGTGGTGAAGAATGTCTCCATCAGGTAATTTTTGCCAGATATTCCTCTTTAAATAACAAAAGGAGTTCTGAGTACAAAGATTCCCTTTATATGGGAATGACTATTAAAGTGAATGTAAGAAAACATCTTCCTGAAGCTCACCCTCTCCACAGAGATCATCCTGCCGTGCAGCTCAGTCCTGTGAAGGTGGCTGATACACTTAGTGGCCTCCTCTGAAGAAGACATGGTGACAAAACCATAGCAGCGAGCTCCGGGGCTCTTGGCATTGGTCACCACCTTAGCTCCGACAACCTGCAGGAGAAGAAAACATGGAGAAAAAGAAGTGTGGACGGGGAGAAGAAAGAAATTCTCAACCTTGAATTAAACACCAATTATTACGGCTGATCATATTAGTAATAAAGGTCAAAGGTAAGACGTGGACCAACCTTCCCATATTTGCTGAACAGAGTCTTCAGGTCAGTGGCTCTGGTGGTAGAAGACAGACCGCTGACCCACAGATTCCTGCTGCTGGCTGCAGGGCTGCTGCCAGGAGCTACACAACACATGAGAATCCACAAACTCAACCAAATCCTCATAACAGTGGACAGAATAACAACGAACCACACAAATCATTAAGCATCATATTTAATAATTATGACTTTACAAAGAAAACAAGGCCCACGGCACATTACAGAGGATACGCAGCCTGGAGTCCTTAATGGACGAACAGAATGACTTCTGTCCATCACAAATAACTTTGTGCTGTACTGTCTGTTGTACTGCCTGTTGTACTGCCTGTTTACCATGAGTCTGAAAGGACTGCAATTTCATCTGTGCTGTATGTCGTGCATATATGGTACATTTGACAATAAAGCTGACTTTGACTTTGATGGAGACCAACCCTTGTAAGAATGTGGGAAAACAATCACTCACTCTTTTCATCTTTTGTCTCAGTCTCGCCATCTTTTTCCTCAGAACTAGAGACAAAGAAAAAAACCTAATGTCAACACAGAGCAGCAAAAAAACCGGGGATCTCTCCTCACACTCTCGCGGTTTATGTTTTATCTCATAACTGATGGAGAACAGCTCATCTCGTACCATAGTGAGGGATTTAACAGTGGATCTGTACCTTACAGCAGTTCCGTAAAATTAGGCCTCAAAAATAAGCATCAGGACAAATGAAAACTGGCAAATGCACAGAAAAAGTTTTACCTCCAAATGAGCATCCAAATTTTGCTAGCACAAAGGAGCCAATGCAACAGAGATAGCCATTTTGGTTTGTAGTAGACAGAGAAGCAACAAACCTTTTTTTCTGATCATCGCCCTCTACAGAAGAGGACTCTTTCACTGTCGAGGCTGAATCCGCGGCAGCTTTCTCTTCAGTCTTCTCATCCTCCTCACCCTTCTTTGACCCCATTTCTGAATCAACAGTTTCACCCACAGTGCCCTGTTTGCTTACGCTAACATCCTGCAAGCTTTCATTTTCAGTGTCAAATGTCTCTTCTGGGACATTCTGTGTGTCCCCAATGTCCTTGGTGTCAGTCTCCACAACATCCCTGTCACCCTCCACATCTCCAGAGGTGGCCTTGGGCACATTTTCTTCCCCTCCAGCAGTGGCAGCTTGCTCTTCTTCAGGGCTCGTCTCGTGGCTCTGGTGGTGATCTTCGTTAAGCGGCTCAGATAAACAAGACCCGGCTACTTTGCCATTTTCTACGGATTTAACAGGAATAGAATGGCACAGAGTTTAATCACTTCTGAAACACAGCAATGGTTAACGAGGAACTGGCAAGGCCTGGATTAGGATCGGCATGACCACTGGCCTCTGATCTTAGAACTACTGACCCTAATGAGAGACTGGAAAAGAACCCAAAGGCTGAAGGGCAGCCAGACCTCTAGCGCAACTCAGAATTTGGTTCTTTACCCACGTTGAACCACTTCACTCCTTTCACCTGAACCGAAGCAGACAAGAATCCAGAGCTGGAGAGAACCACAAGATCGGCTGTGCAGCAGCAGCTTCTGGGTGCAATCTAGTTTTGTGCCAACCTTCAACTTTCCCAGTGTTCGTTTACGATGATGGCAACTTCTGCTCAGGTCCATTAATTTCACATCCTGCTGACTTCTGAGACATTGTCTTTTAAAAAGTTGGAAACGTTGACAAGTCTTGGTGGATCTTCTTTGTCTTGATTTTCGTGATGCAACCTAGAAACACTGCAATCACCTGCAACAGCTGACACCTCCCTGACCCTCACACTAAATTGCTGACATTGTGCATCAATTCGTTAACCGCTGCTGTCTTAACAGAGCAAAACTGGTGACTCAGTATTCATGAGTGACATTTTAAAAAAATGGTTAATCAAACTTGAGCAAAAAGGCAGCAATTCCCTTTGGGCTTCCAGTCTCTCCCTCTGGCTGAAACTAAACAAAGTGTTTGCATTCCGAGCTCAACACTGTCTAAAGATACCACCAGCTTTCATCAACCATTTCCTACAGTACCTGTTTCTTCTTTCACATCTTCTGCATCTGGATCCTGATCCTACCAGAAAAGAATATTTCAAATAACATTAGTAGTTGTGACCTACATTTATGTGATTTTGTTGAACACTTATACACACACATACACCTCTAAAACTTATTAAGAAACATACCATATTGATTGATGTGCATGACACATATTCATCTTTTTCCAGTATCTCTGATTCGTCAATCTGTCAAAATAGTACAAACTCATCAGCATTAACCCTTCAGCGATAGGGTACAATGAAAAACAGATGACAGGATTCTCACCTCTGGACCACTCGCTTCTAGTTCTTGCTCAAACGCCTCCTCATCATGTTCTTCATTCATAAGTGCATCTTCATCAGCTTGAAAATCATCATCGGCTGCTAATCCATTATCATTTTCCGTCTCATCCAGAACATTCATGTCAAGGATGTCCATTTCTTGCATGTTCTCATGATCATCGTGAAGCTCCTCCTAAAAAATAATCAAACACAGTATTTGATTAAAAACACTAAAAGATAGACTAGACGCAGATAGATCCTGAGAAAGACATCCCTGTGAATGTTCAAACACCTTTCCATTCCACCAAAGCAATCTTGGAAAATGAAATAGCAAACTTACATGGCCATCATGGGAATCCTCCTCAACAATGGGGTCCTCTGGTTCATCATTTTCCTGCCTTGTTTCTAAAAAAAAAAGTATTATTAGAGATAGAGATCATCTTTTCTCTTCTTTTTAATTCTTCTATCCTGTTGACAACATGCCATCTCAACCCGACGAGGAATCTCAACTTCGTTCTGATTGTGGATCTATTTTCTTTCATTTCTTCCAACCACGTAGTTCTGGGCCTGTACCAACTATTGACTATAAGGTTTAAATAATAATAGTTTTTAAAAGTTATAAAAAATTTAAATTGCTAGATCCACTCTCAGTATAGTACCTCCAAAGTTAACATTAACTTGAATAGTTTCCACAAATGAACTAATGCAGACCATCACGTCCTTTATAAACATCAGCCTTAGACTGACATAACTGTAGTAGACATTCTGCTCCATGTCAGGTAATCGTGACTTTAACACACACTTGTGAAGCTAGTGTTGGAGCTGGTGTGTCAGACTGATCTCGTTTCCAGCACTCACAGCTGTTTGGGGTTTTTTTTGCGGACTGTACCTTTAGCGACCCGTTTGGCTGCGGACTTCTTCGGGGTTGACTCCGGACAGAGAATAATCTCGTCTGGATTTCCACCCTCCTCTTCGATTGCCTGTTAGTGGACATGAGAAAAAAAAACCTTAAAACAACATCTTAAAAAAACACATCAGAAATTAAGACAATTATCACAATGAAACCCTTCAATTAAAACGCTAACGGTAAGGCTGGTTCCTGTAAAAGTTAGCAAGCGGAGCAGACAGGCACGCTACGGGCCTCTATGGTAACGCTGGAGCTCCCTGCGCTGTCTGTCTGAAAGATCCTCACCAAAATAGGAAGTAACGGTTTACGTGGTGCTCTTAGTAACAGAGCACAACAACTACATTTTAAACAACTAAACAAGTTTAGAGACCTTTTTCAAACGCTCCGACAGAAGGCTCTTCACGCCCGTGGTGTCCAGGTTTCGCTTCTTCAGCTCGGCCTTGAGATCGATAACTCTGAGCTCCGACAGTTTGCGGACCTCTGCACCCTCCATAGCTTCCATGGCTACTGACGGGTCAGTCATTCTTGTGTCCGTACAATGCAATTCCAGATAGAGCTATTGTTTGATTCAATTAATTTTATTGACGCCGCGCGACGAACGACCAATGCTTACCCGCAAAACCACTGCAAAATGGCGTCCGCCGCTAACTGTGACGTGAGTGCGCATGCGCAGAGAGATGATAGCCGCCCCGTGGATCTGAAAAAAAACCGCAACGGAGGGAAAATATTGAACCGGGTCAAAAATTAATGGTTGTGTGTTTTTTATGAGAAGCCTTATAATTATCTAATTTTGCATATTTGTTCTGTTACAAAATGTTTTTTTGTTTTGTTTAATATTTCCATCAAACATTTTTATTGCACAAATGTACAAAAAAAATGCAAACACATCCCCAGAACAGAACCAAACTCAAGCAAACAGTATTAATGTCCTCAGTGAGGATTGGCATTAAAAAAAATTTATATTCCTCAGCTTGGGTGTACTGATCCGATTTCTTCTCTCGGTGAGTCTGTCCTGTTTTTGAGAAGATTCTTTCAGAAGAAACAGATGTTGCCACAAAACACGGTCTCCCCTTCATCACCGTCACCAGGCATGAAGGTGATGAAGGGGACTGAAACGTTGGCCTGCCACCAGCTCAGTGGGTCTTCTGCTCGTTGGATGATAGCACCTGACCTCCACTACAGCATCAGCTGTAGGATTTCTACTTGCAGCATCACCTCTCGGATCTAGGATCCAATAATGTGGTTTCTTAGACTCTACTGTCCTCTAGAGTCTAGAGGACAGTGTTGTATTCCGTAGCACAAGTTTTCAGCCTATGGCTGATCAAAATGTTGCAGCCAATCCAGGGTGGAAAGGAGGGCATCTTATTTTTCCAAGAATTCGTTTCCTTCACCTATCCATTGGTTTTTGACCAATTTCAGGCCATCATGAGGTTTAGTGTACAGTGGGGAAAAAAGGTATTTAGTCAGCCACCAATTGTGCACGTTCTCCCACTTAAAAAGATGAAAGAGGCCTGTAATTGTCATCATAGGAATACCTCAACTATGAGAGACAGAATGAGAAAAAAAATCCAGAAAAATCACATTGTCTGATTTTTAAAGAATTTATTTGCAAATTATGGTGGAAAATAAGTATTTGGTCAATAACAAAAGTTCATCTCAATACTTTGTTATATACCTTTTGTTGGCAATGGCAGAGGTCAAACGTTTTCTGTAAGTCTTGAAGGAGATTACCTAACAGTCTTCACAAGGTTTTCACACACTGTTGCTGGCATTTTGGCCCATTCCTCCATGCAGATCTCCTCTAGAGCAGTGATGTTTTGGGGCTGTCGTTGGGCAACGCAGACTTTCAACTCCCTCCAAAGATTTTCTATGGGGTTGAGATCTGGAGACTGGCTAGGCCACTCCAGGACCTTGAAATGCTTCTTACGAAGCCAATCCTTTGTTGCCCTGGCAGTGTGCTTGGGATCATTGTCATGCTGAAAGACCCAGCCACGTTTCATCTTCATTGCCCTAGCTGATGGAGGTTTTCAAAATCTCCCGATATATGGCCCCATTCATACTTTCCTTCCCACGGATCAGTCGTCCTGGTCCCTTTTCAGGAAAACAGCCCCAAAGCATGATGTTTCCACCCCCATGCTTCACAGTAGGTATGGTGTTATTTGGATGCAATTCAGTATTCTTTCTCTTCCAAACATGAGAAGTTGTGTTTCTACCAAAAAGTTCTATATTGGTTTCATCTGACCATAGAGCATTCTCCCAGTCCTCTTCTGGATCATCCAAGTGCTCTCTAGAAAACTTCAGACAGGCCTGGACATGTACTGCCTTAAGCAGGAGGACACGTCTGGCACTGCAGGATTTGAGTCCCTGGCGGCGTAGTTTGTTACTGTTAGTAGCCTTTTTTAACTTTTGGTCCCACCTCTCTCCAGGTCATTCACTAGGTCCCCCTGTGTGGTTCTGGGATTTTTGCTCACCGTTCTTGTGGTTATTTTGACCCCACAGGGTGAGATCTTGCGTGGAGCCCCAGGTCGAGAGAGATTATCAGTGGTCTTGTATGTCTTCCATTTTCTAATAATTGCTCCCACAGTTGATTTCTTCACACCAAGTTTCTTGCCTATTGCAGGTTCAGTCTTCCCAGCCTGGTGCAGGTCTACAATTTTGTTTCTGGCATCTTTTGACAGCTCTTTGGTCTTGGACATTGTGGAGTTTGGAGTGTGACTGTTTGAGGTTGTGGACAGGTGTATTTTATACTGCTATTGAGTTCAAACAGGTGCCATTAAAACAGGTAATGAGTGGAAGACAGAGGAGCCTCTTAAAGAAGAAGTCACCGCTCTGTGAGAGCCAGGAATCTTGCTTGTTTGTAGGTGACCAAATACTTATTTTCCACCATAATTTGCAAATAAATTCTTTAAAAATCAAACAATGTGAATTCCTGGATTTTTTTTTCTCATTCTGTCTCTCATAGTTGAGGTATACCTATGATGACAATTACAGGCCTCTCTCATCTTTTTAAATGGGAGAAGGTGCACAATTGGTGGCTGACAAAATACTTTTCCCCCCACTGTATGTGTTAAACATGGGTGTTGGATCAACATCAGAATTTTTATGGCTTTGGTGATGTTTGCAGCATTGTCACTCACACAATACACCAGTTCGTCTCCTACTTGTCAGTCTTTTGCCACTCTTACTAGATCCTCTGCCAGGTTTTCTACAGCATGTCTCTCAGTGAACTCAAAGCAGTTCAGAAGGCAACTTGTAGTTTTCTAAACAAAGAAATGGCAAGTGACAGACATGAAAGAGTATGTTGTTCTGGGGGTCCAGCAGTCAGTTGACGGGAAAACTGATGGTGGTTTTTTCACCTTTTCTTGCCATAATGCTCATTCTGACATATAGTTTGGCTATACATATTTAGCTGTTTGAGACTGTGACAGCCTCCTGCATAGCAGGGCCTGCTGTGTGTGTGTGTGTGTGTGTGTGTGTGTGTGTGTGTGTGGTGGGTGTGTCTGTCTGTGATTGTGTTTTGCAGGTAACCAGCAAGTAGGCGGAGCCCTTTAACTGGGAGCACCTGGCCAGTCTCCCAGTGAGGGTATTTAAGATCAGCTGTCTGATAATACTGATCTACACACCTCATAATTTAGAGATGTTTGCTTTGCAGTTGTTTTTGTAAAATAAATTTATTAATTTTTCCTTAAAGACTGCGTATCTCCACTTTCTGTCATGGCTCACGAGCCGGGTCATGACAGAGACAATGTTTTTCTACGGGGTAGAGTCAGAAAACTCGAACCCAGTTTGTTGTTGTGTTAAGGTAGCAGGGCATGGAAATAGCATAGTATATCTGTATGAATTGGTACACGTTAAGTTAGCTCTGCTATTAAGAATTGTTCACTTTCTGAACATCAGCGACACAAACAGAATCCTGTAGGTGGTGAGGTCCAATGAAGGCTTCAAGAGGCTTTGAACCTTTTTGGATAAATCTGTTGAAATTTGGTTTGTTACTCCGAGCTTCTTTCATTGAGAATGTAGTTGTCCTCTTTGGCAGCGTGGCTGTACAGCGACCACACAACAGTTGATGACCCCAAAAAGCTGAATATAACATACTGTAATTTCATGTGTTTTTCCTTTCTTGCTCTATTGTAGCCATACATAATAGGAAGTTGATTTATGATTATTGATTCTTACAGGGTTCGATAAAGCAATAAGAGATGTAGATTACGACATGTCCATGCACGTACAAGTAATATGAATAAATGCATATGTGTTTCTGTGCCTGATGTACATAAGAGGATTAGCGCCACTGGGAAAAAATAAGGTCTATATTGTCATAATTCTGACTTTAATCTCAGAACTGACTTGGTTTCCATCATTGTATGAGTATATACATATTTTTGTAATTTTTTATGCCTTCATAGTGTTTGTTTGAACTGGGACTTATGTATCTTTGGTTCAGTCACTAGTTTAAATTCATCAGTCACATGTTTTTTCCACATTTGGAGGTAGCTCTGGAGCAGTGGTTAAAAAAAAAAAAACCCTCCCGAGTTTGGGGCGTGGTTTGGAGCCATGTGTCAAAGGGAAAATCACTACCCCAACGTACAAGCCCTGTCAATGGCCTGTCAGATTTTTAATTTAACCAATAAGAATACCCCTTGTGACTTCACAGTAACCAATCAGCTGTAGCAGCAGCCTTCCACCTGGAAGAGAGTATAAAATGCACCGCCCAATAAGCTTAGACATTAGTGTTGCAACTTGCAAGCAGGTGATGTAGTGGCCTTGTTGTGAGCAAATTAGTTAGTTCCTTACTTTTTAAACATTCAGCGTATTCTTCATTCCTCAGTCATGGTGAGTAAAGTCATGAATATATTTTTTCTCAATCTATTGTTTTGATTAAAATAATTTGCATTTCTAAAGTTGGTAAAGGTAATAATTACCATCTATGTAATCAGCTTCAACAGTTTAAATTCAAGTGATGAATTTGCGAAAACTTGAAACAAACAAAGCTTACTCATTAAAAACTATGTGCATTTTTTAATGCCAAGGCTTTTATTGTCTACACTGTGTAAGACTTTATTTAAAAGTGTTCTCAGCAGCTGTGTTTGATCCCAGCAGGAACAGGTGGAAAGCTACTTCATTGAGGAGTGACTTGCCACCGGTTTTCTCTTTCCTGAAAGAACGTTTATTTGAACGTCTATATTTAAAGGTCCCATATTTGTGTTAAATAATTTCACATGGCTGCCAGATTTTCAGACGGATACTTTGTTACTTACTTCACTTTATCTTCCTTCCTTGCTTACTTTTCTTTCTTCGTTATTCCCAGAGAAAATTGCGTATATCCACTGCTCGCTCATAAGCATTCACACACACACTTCTGGAATTTGCGCGTTCCACAGACCGCACAGTAGATATAAATGCAAACACAGGATAAATTAACACGAAGAGAACAATTGACACGACAGGACATATACTACACAACTAGACAGACTAATGAAAAACAACTAAAATGTCGATACAGCAAGTGGTCAGGTGACTTGGGTCATCTTGTTTCTACACAATTGTATTTTTCCTAACCTTGTCATGACTCACGCTCAACAAATTTTAGGCTAACCGAATGTTTTGGATATCTAAATAATTGCATACAATGGACGTCTTTTTTTCTTTTCCAGCGTGAGTGTATTTCTGTACACGTCGGTCAGGCCGGCGTTCAGATTGGTAATGCCTGCTGGGAACTGTACTGCCTGGAACATGGGATTCACCCGGATGGACAGACGCCCAGTGACAAAACCATTGGAGGAGGAGATGACTCATTCAACACCTTCTTCAGTGAGACTGGAACTGGAAAGCATGTCCCCAGAGCTGTTTTTGTTGACCTGGAGCCCACTGTCATTGGTAAATTCATAAAATGCCAAAATGTATGAGAAAGCTGCTTCTTGTGTGAGTTTTATTTTTCTCTGTTCAGTCAAGCCCTTGTATTGATGGTAAATTAATTTTCAGATGAGGTACGGACAGGAACCTATCGACAGTTGTTCCACCCTGAACAGCTGATCACTGGCAAGGAAGATGCAGCCAATAACTACGCTCGTGGACACTACACCATTGGGAAAGAGCACATTGATGTTGTACTGGATAAGCTCCGCAAGCTGGTGAGCAAATTTCCTTCAAATGTGTAGTTTTACTCCAGAGTGTTAATTGGATGTAACCATGGTCCATTGGTGATCATTGCCTCTCCCTTTGTCCTTAGGCTGACCAGTGCACTGGACTTCAGGGTTTTCTGATCTTCCACAGCTTTGGAGGGGGCACCGGTTCCGGGTTCACATCTCTTCTGATGGAGCGTCTGTCCGTTGATTACGGAAAGAAGTCTAAGCTGGAGTTCTCAGTCTACCCTGCTCCTCAGGTGTCTACTGCTGTGGTGGAGCCCTACAACTCTATCCTAACCACCCACACCACTCTGGAGCACTCTGATTGTGCATTCATGGTTGATAATGAGGCCATCTATGATATCTGTCGCAGAAACCTTGATATTGAATGTCCCAGTTACACCAATCTAAATAGGTTGATCAGTCAGATTGTGTCCTCTATCACTGCTTCCCTTCGTTTTGATGGTGCCCTCAATGTCGACCTGACAGAATTTCAGACCAACTTGGTGCCATATCCGCGCATCCACTTCCCTTTGGCAACCTATGCCCCTGTGATCTCTGCTGAGAAGGCTTACCATGAGCAGTTAACAGTGGCAGAGATCACTAATGCCTGCTTCGAACCAGCCAATCAGATGGTAAAGTGTGACCCTCGCCACGGCAAATACATGGCTTGCTGCCTTCTGTATCGTGGGAACGTGGTACCAAAAGATGTAAATGCGGCCATTGCCACCATCAAGACGAGGCGCAGCATCCAGTTTGTGGACTGGTGCCCCACTGGTTTCAAGGTTGGCATCAATTACCAGCCACCCACTGTAGTTCCTGGAGGAGACCTTGCCAAGGTTGAGAGGGCTGTGTGCATGCTGAGCAACACCACTGCTATTGCAGAGGCTTGGGCTCGTCTGGATCACAAGTTTGATCTGATGTACGCCAAGCGTGCATTTGTTCACTGGTACGTTGGTGAGGGCATGGAGGAGGGAGAGTTTTCTGAGGCCAGAGAGGACTTGGCAGCTCTGGAGAAGGATTATGAGGAGGTTGGGGCTGAAAGTGTTGTGGAGGAAGAGGAAGATGGAGAGGAATATTAGATGGCTTTGAACCTTTATTATGATCTGTTCTTGGTTAAAATGTTCTATGTTCTGTTTTCCTTTTGTTCAAATGATGAATAAAAATTATTCTTGTGACAATGTTGGTCCTCATTACATTCAATCCTCACAAGTGCTGTTGGAGACAGTTTGTAACACAAGTTATTGAAAGTTAAATGTGCCAATATTAATCTGGTTCATGGACATTTGAAAAGCTCAGGTTTGGGTTTTTTTTGTTAGTTGCACTACACAATATGGTGGCTGTTTAACTAGTCTGTTGTATCATTGGAAGTCACGCTATCAGAGGGTCGGGATTTACAGGTTTTGTTCCTGCATTTGCTAGACTGGATTTCTTCTGGGAAGTAGGATATGAAATTAAAATTGGGGAGGTATTACATTGTTTATGGCTACTTGAATACTTATCTACATAAATATTCATTACATTTACTGGTAAATTGATTAGCAGATGTGTTTTGTTGGTAATTCATTGGACGCATGACAGAATGCCAAAAATGCAAATATTTCTTTCTGGGACAAAAGTAATACAGAAAGGGTGATCAGTGTGTCAGTTCAAAAAGCCAAAAGAGTTTCATTTCTGAAATCCTGAGAAAGAGACCAAAAAACAGCAATAAAAATCAAGAGCAAAAAAAGTATTGGGTTAAATATTAAAGTATTTTTTTGTCTACGTTGTTTTGACTCCCCAGTCTGCTCTTTAAGCCAAAACCAAACCAGATAAG
The DNA here is from genome assembly GCA_013358685.1 of Antennarius maculatus. Taxonomy (NCBI): domain Eukaryota; kingdom Metazoa; phylum Chordata; class Actinopteri; order Lophiiformes; family Antennariidae; genus Antennarius; species Antennarius maculatus. The sequence continues at coordinate 10,456,273 of CM023610.1, read as the reverse complement.
TGAAACAGTACACTTCATTGAGGAGTAACTTGTCATTTTGGACATGATTGAATATCTTATCAATCAGCCAGGTCTGGTTAGAACACCCCGCTGTGGATTCACCTTTTTTGTTATCGGTCTTAGAGGCAGGACAAACGTCAAAGGTACTTCATTTATATTTATGATGTCGTCTGGTCCGTTAGAATTCTCAGCTATCATTGTTTGAGTGAATTTGCAAAAGTTTATGTTTTTCCTCATGGTCTGGAGGGAGTTGCTGACAGAGTCATCTGTGCCCTGATTGACAACCCTTCTCATTGGATAAATCTAAGAAATCTTGATGGTCTACCTCTAAAATCTTCGATCTTCTTTTTGGTCCTGATTGTTTTGGCATTTGGTTGGATCTGCATGTTGGAAACACCTCAGCCGTCTGCTTTCTGTGTGTTCACCCAGTCTTCAAGAGTTTTTTCAAGTTCGGGCCATCTAGTGTTCTTACCTCTGAAATCTTTTGCCATCTTTCTTTGCATAGACTCAGTTCTTCATGCTGCCATCTCCAAGGTCTCACCATCGATGCCAAGCTTATTTGTAGCAGCTCTATTTCCTTATTGGCAGTCAGATTGATTGTCTTAAACTTGAAAGCTTCATCCTCTGTATTCATTTGTGGGTTTTTCATGATGAGGGTGCGTGCATGAAGCGCAAAAGGACTGATCTGAAGAATTTAATGTGATTATGTTGCTAATTGCACATTTACATTGGTCCACGGTGACCTGTTCAGTAATTTCATAGATCTGATGTGATATGGCTAAATGTTTTGATGGCATAAAGCTTGTTAGCCTGTGAACATCCATAAATCAGCCACATCACTTTTTAAGCCACAGTGATCAAAGCGTGTGAAAAGAGTTGTGGCTTATAGTCCAGAAAACACGGCCATCATACTGTGCATTTTTCAGATAAACCTTTTCCTTCAAGCCTTCATTCTTGGAGTTGTCTGCAGTCTTTAGCACTCAAACTGAAAGCCATCGAGTTCCTCTGACTGTGTCCGGGTAGAATGATTGGTCAGGAACCAAAGTCAAGATAGTCCTGATAGATGAAGAAAGTCCACACGAGAGCTGAGGGATGACACAAGCAATACAGCAAAAACAATACAAACACTATAGACATTTCACTATACCCATACTTAACTAGGCCTGTTTTTTTTGTTTTTATTTCTATGCCTATTTATTATTTTCTATTTGTATATTCTTTATGGGTTATTTATTAATCTTTCTATTTGGTGTTGTACTACTTTCTATGTGCTGGTGCTTTCTGTGTGCTTTTTCTGTGTTTTGTGTACTCACTGTGCTGTGTGCGACGGAGAAATTAATTTCCCTGATGGAACCTCCTTAAGGGATAAATAAATCACTGCATTTGTAGTTTGTTTCTTTTAAACTACACTGGCCACAAGGGGTTGAGGAAAATCAAATACTTCAGGACTATCAGTCTCCTCTGGTATGCTGGCACTTCTGGATGAAGGTGGTGAAAAACGAGTGGAAGATTCTTTATCTGTCTGTGGAAAATTTGTGCATTTCTTTGGGACAAGAGATAAGGATCCAGAGCTAGCACGAGGCGATCTTGGTTCATACAGGTTGAGTTTGGACACCAGTGGTTTCCCGACTGTCACCTGTCGCCTTTCCTGAACCTCTTCATCCACACCGGAATAGGTGTAATGAAGGCAGATGGTGAATATCAGCTCTCTCTATAAAGACAAGGGAAAGCAACATGTATTTTTTCAGCTTTTGGGAAAAATGTTAAAGGTTTTGAAGGTTGTGACTGCTGATACCTCTTTAAAAGATATATGAATAAATAATGGTCACATAGAGATTATGTGCAATATACAAGTTATTAATCTGAAAGTAGAAAATTTATATTTCCAAATCACAAAAATGACGTATGAAGACAATGATAACAGTCTGACCCTGAGTCTCTGCAGGCCTCGGAGTCGCGTGTAGAGACTTGAAACCTCTGGTGGAGGAACCTCTTCCTCGATCAATAATAAACTACCGGCTTCAAGCAGAATCTTTTGGTTACTCTTCTTCAAATCAATGTCCACACCCTTCAAAAATAACAGAACACAATGGATAAGCATCCACATTAATAAATAAATGTGTTGTGAAGAAGTCTTTGTGCATCACTAAATTTGAAAATGTCTATAAGTGATGTCAGCTGATAAACCTCGGGGAAGTCAGTGAGCTGAGCACTGCAGGAAACAATTTCTCTGGGCCTCTCAAGTATCCGAGTGTAGATGACCATGATGTTGGAGAACTCTGCTGCAAAGCCGAGCTGGACCTTCACTCCACAGTCAAACTGAAGGTAAAGGCTTTTTGGTAAAACTGTAAAAAATAATAATTTTATATATATATATTTATTTATTTATTAAACACATTAACACAGTTGATTTCAAGCCAAAATTGAATAATACGATAAATAATAACAAGAAGTAAATTCGTGAAAATTGTACCGTGCGCTACGGCCCACTGCAGATTTCGGGCTGAACTGGACGCAGAGCAGTGATCGGAGGCCTCGATGCTGTCGGTGAGGGAACGCCGCTCAGACAGATTGCTGCGTAGCTCCAGAGCCTGCCTGCCACGGGTAATCTCACAACGACCCATATCTGGATTCAACAGGTTCAACACACAGAGCGGTACATTTGTCTACATTTGCACTTCACACAGCAGTCATGACATTAGCACCTTTGTAAACCTATCTGTAGTGTGCTTTTTCTCATTATAAATGATCCTAAAGACAAAATTGACATCAGTAGTGCAACAAACCTGAAAATACAGCACAGTGCTTTGAAGCATTTCTCTGGTAAATGATGTTTTCCCCACATTGTTGTGCACCAGACAAAACATGGATCAGGCTACTTATCTGCTGCCATATTACAGATGGCACAGCAGGAAATGCAGGGACAAATACAACAATAGCAATTTAACATTTTATTCCAGGCGTGTCAGCCTGTGGATAAATGTCTGATCCACGGAGACCTTCCCCAAATCTTCCTGTCCTCAGGCTCCTGTCATGAGATGGTGCAGTTGTGACAAGTTGTGATTGTAAAGAAGAGTTTGCTGTAATACTACAAATATGTGTTGTAGTACAGGCTCCCGTGGTAGTAAAACACATTATAGGAATGTAGAAAGCAGCGTTTGAGTGGAGGTAGAAATGTGATTGAACTAGAAGAAATTAACATGCTTCAGCTAATGAGCATCCATTGTACCGGTGCAAAAATATCTCATCTTGGGATAGGGTGGGCAAGACCAGATCCGCATGTTGCATCCTTCACAGGTCCACCGAACTCCCAGAAAAGGAGATTGCATTTGAAGTAGATTGTGAAAACAGATGTTGTATGACTGTGGCACATTAGTCTACGGTACATTCGAAGGTAACAAACCCTGAATTGAGATACAGCTATTAACTCATTTCCTTTAGCCAACATCCACAAACATGTCAGACTAAAAAGAACAACATCAGAGCTGCTGCTGAGGTAAAAGTATGATCACACCTATCTTTTTGGAAATTCTGATTCCTTGAACTGGCACTTATGTGTGATTATTGGGGTTAAATTAAGAATGAAAACACAAGCAACATAACGGGCTGGAGGAAAAGCACAGGAGTCAAACATTAAAATGTGCAGAATCCTCCCTTTATAGCGTGTCTAGTAGGTGCAGCCTTCATTGAGAAGCCTTACACTTCATATGTGTGATCGACATACCTTCAGCCACTCTGTCCAACATGACCGTGACTTTCTCATCTTCACAAACATGTCGTTTCAGGAAGCTTATGAAGATGCCGTTGGACACGTCCTTGTTCTGCACTTCGTATGCTTCAGCGTCTACACACCTAACACAACAAGCTAAACATGATGGACACTTTCTACAGCTGGGACAGTGAGTGAGATGTACTGTAGGTTTGTGCTGATTAAGTGGATTTACTATAAATAAACATGAATATGTAAAATGTAATATGAATATGTAATATGTAAAATGCAGCCGCAAGAGGGCACAAGCCAGTGTCTTATTGTGCTGGTCCCAAGTCCAGATAAATACAGAGGGTTGCGTCAGGAAGGGCATCCGGCGTAAAACTTTTGCCAAATCAAAGATGCGAATCAAACCTATGACTTCCATACCGGATCGGTCGAGGCCCGGGTTAACAACGACCGCCATCGGTGCTGTTGACCTACAGGGCGCCGGTGGAAATTGGATTACTGTTGGTCGAAGAAGGAGTGGAGGAAAGTGTGTTCGCACGAAGAAAGAGAAGAGGAGCGCCAAGAGTATAGGACTAAGAGTAGGGACGTTGAATGTTGGAACTATGACAGGAAAAGGTAGAGAGTTGGTCGACATGATGCAGAGGAGGAAGGTAGACATACTGTGTGTCCAGGAGACCAGGTGGAAAGGTAGCAAGGCTAGAAGTTTCGGAGCAGGGTTCAAGTTGTTCTATCATGGTGTAGATGGGAAGAGAAATGGAGTAGGAGTTATCTTGAAGGAGAAGTTTGTTAGGAATGTCCTGGAGGTAAAAAGAGTGTCAGATAGAGTGATGAGTCTGAAGCTAGAAATAGAAGGTGTGATGTTCAATGTTGTTAGTGGGTATGCTCCACAGGTAGGATGTGAGCTGGAGGAGAAGGAGAAATTCTGGTTGGACTTTGATGAAGTGACGCAGAGCATACCTAGAAGTGAGAGAGTTGTGATTGGTGCAGACTTCAATGGACATGTTGGTGCAGGTAACAGAGGTGATGAGGAAGTGATGGGCAGGTTTGGTATCCAGGAGAGGAACGCAGAAGGACAGATGGTAGTTGACTTTGCAAAAAAGATGGAAATGGCTGTAGTGAATACTTTCTTCCAGAAGAGGCAGGAACATAGGGTGACCTATAAGAGTGGTGGTAGGAGCACACAGGTAGACTACATCTTGTGTAGACGATGTAACCTGAAGGAGATCAGTGACTGCAAAGTAGTGGTAGGCGAGAGTGTAGCCAAACAGCATAGGATGGTGGTGTGTAGGATGACTCTGGTGGTGAGGAAGATGAAGAGGGCAAAGGCAGAGCAGAGGACGAAATGGTGGAAGCTAAAAAAGGAAGGGTATTGCATGACCTTTAGGAAGGAGTTAAGGCAGGCTCTGGGTGGTCAGGAGGTGCTTCCAGATGACTGGACAACTACAGCTAATGTGATCAGGGAGACAGGTAGGAGAGTATTTGGTGTGTCATCTGGATGGAAAGTAGATAAGGAGACTTGGTGGTGGAATGAGGAGGTACAGGAGTGTATACAAAGAAAGAGGTTAGCTAAGAAGAAGTGGGACACTGAGAGGACTGAGGAGAGTAGACAGGAGTACAGGGAGATACAGCGTAAGGTGAACGTAGAGGTAGCAAAGGCCAAACAAGAAGCTTATGATGACTTGTATGCTCGGTTGGACAGTAAGGAGGGAGAGACTGATCTATACCGGTTGGCAAGACAGAGAGATAGAGATGGGAAGGACATGTAGCAGGTTAGGGTGATTAAGGATAGGGATGGAAGTCTATTGACAGGTGCCAGCAGTGTGATGGGAAGATGGAAAGAGTACTTTGAAGAGTTGATGAACGTGGAAAATGAGAGAGAACAAAAACTAGAAGAGGTGACTGTTGTGGACCAGGATGTAGCAAAGATTAGTCAGGATGAAGTGAGGAGAGCACTGAAGAGGATGAAGAGTGGAAAGGCAGTCGGTCCTGATGATATACCTGTAGAGGTTTGGAAGTGTCTAGGAGAGGTGGCAGTAGAGTTTCTGACTGGGGTGTTCAACAGGATCTTAGATAGTGAGAAGATGCCTGAGGAGTTGAGGAGAAGTGTGCTGGTGCCCATTTTTAAGAACAAGGGAGATGTGCAGAGTTGTGGCAACTACAGAGGAATAAAGCTGATGAGCCATACAATGAAGTTGTGGGAAAGAGTAGTGGAAGCTAGACTAAGGGCAGAAGTGAGTATTTATGAGCAGCAGTATGGTTTCATGCCAAAAAAGAGTACTACAGATGCAGTATTTGCTTTGAGGATGTTGATAGAGAAGTACAGAGAAGGCCAGACGGAGCTGCATTGTGTTTTTGTAGATCTGGAGAAAGCTTATGACAAGGTGCCCAGAGAGGAACTGTGGTATTGTATGAGGAAGTAGTAGCAGAGAAGTATGTTAGAGCGGTGCAGGACATGTATGAGGACTGTAAGACAGTGGTGAGGTGTGCTGTAGGTGTGACAGAGGAGTTCAAGGTGGAGGTGGGACTGCATCAGTGATCAGCTCTGAGCCCCTTCTTGTTCGCTATGGTGATGGACAGGCTGACAGACGAGGTTAGACAGGAATCTCCACGGACTATGATGTTTGCAGATGACATTGTGATCTGCAGTGAGAGTAGGGAAGAGGTGGAGGAGAAGCTAGAGAGGTGGAGGTTTGTCCTGGAAAGGAGAGGGATGAAGGTTAGCCGCAGTAAGACAGAGTACATGTGTGTGAATGAGAGGGACCCAAGTGGAAGAGTGAGGTTACAGGGAGAAGAGATCAAGAAGGTGGAGGATTTTAAGTACTTAGGGTCAACAGTCCAGAGCAATGGAGAGTGTGGAAAAGAGGTGAAGAAACGTGTGCAGGCAGGATGGAATGGGTGGAGAAAAGTGTCAGGTGTGATGTGTGATAGAAGAGTTTCAGCTAAAATGAAAGGAAAGGTGTACAAAACTGTGGTGAGACCAGCGATGTTGTTTGGTCTAGAGACAGTGTCACTGAGGAAAAGACAGGAGACAGAGCTGGAGGTAGCAGAGATGAAGATGCTGAGGTTCTCTTTGGGAGTGACCAGGAAGGATAGGATCAGGAATGAGTACATCAGAGGGACAGCACATGTTAGAGGTTTTGGAGATAAAGTCAGAGAGGCCAGACTGAGATGGTTTGGACATGTCCAGAGGAGAGATAGTGAATATATTGGTAGAAGGATGCTGAGTTTTGAACTGCCAGGCAGGAGGCCTAGAGGAAGACCAAAGATTGATTCGCTGTGGCGACCCCTGAAGGGAAAAGCCGAAAGGAAAAGAAGAAGAAACATGAATATGTAAGAGTCAGTCAGCTTACGTAGCGTATCCAAACACTATATTTGCTGTCACTTTCATTAGTCCTGGATGTACGATGATATCATCATTTGGATTTCTGAAAGTTAATACAATAGATGATCTTATTTCAGCGTGACAAAAATTCAGATACACACAATAAAAAAAAAAGAACTGGTGAGCACCTTTTGCGGCACATGTCGAGTAGGAACACGTTGAGTCCAGTCTTCTTCTCCTGCATCCTGGTCAGTATGTTCTGCACGCACAAGCAATGCTCTGATGTGTAGGAGGCTGGAGCATCTATGGGAACCATAAAACTATTGCCATAGTTCTCATATCCATGACCAGCAAAGTATAACAAACCTGCAGAACGAAGAAACTGCAGTGTTAATAATTGAACTGCATCTTTAATATAGTGTCAAATAGCATGTGAACCATTGTCTACTCTAGGCCCTCAAAGCTGCTCAGCAGCTCATCATTCAGATTCACGATACCATAGACTCCCTGGTCAAGCAGCTGGAGGAATTCTGTAACGGCGCTGTGCATCTCCTGCCAGTTGAGGTCAAGCAGAGAAACCACTTTGAAGTCCATTTGTCTGAGCTGGTTGGTCAACACGTGAACATCAGCGATGGGAGCACATAGCTGGAGGTGGTAGAGGTAGTTCATGTTCCCAATCAGGAGGGCCACTTTGTCTGTTGCTATAGAGAGAAAGACCAGGCATCATGAAGAACCCGGATTTCAGTGTTCCTGTTAATATTTGTATCCTGATGCTACATTGTGACTGCAGGTGTTTGACTGCTCAAAACTCACCTATGAAATTCCTTGTTGACAGAGGTGAATGGACTACCTCTGGAGTTTCTGGATCAAAGGTTGACCTGTGGACTTCCTGTGAGTCTGTCAACACCCACACCAAAAAATTTAAACACCACAGAAAATCCAGACTGTCAGCTTAATGTCCCCCTTGAGAGTTCTCAATATTACTGCTGGTTAGTCACATATTATACTGCACTAATTATTTGTTATTATTGCAAAGAATCTAGTCATTAGTTTGAAGAAGTCTGAACACACACACACACACACACACACACACACACACACACACACACACACACACACACACACACACACACACACATACAACCTAAAAATAAAACAAACAAGAATCGGGCAGAAGTTCTATAATAAATTCTGCCCTCGTTCCTTTTTTCCTTTTTTGTTCAGATTTAATAGCAGTATAAAAAGAATACCTGAACCACGATCAACCTCTACCCAGGAGGTGTAGGTGATGGAACTGGGCCCTGAGTGAAAGAGCAAAACAGGAGTTTACTGCAAAGTACTTAAAATTAAGAGATCAAATATGACATGGAACATACAAACATTTTAGTCTGAATGTTTCTCCTAAAGTAATATTATTAATACGTTTTCTGAAAGTATTTTCTTTAGACGTGTTCCTATATTTAATTTCACAGTCTGCGTATAGAAAATGTAAATGTCCCTGGCTCTCACCGATGGTGACCAGCGCTGTGTCGGTCCACTCCTCGTGATACAAATTGAACACTCTGCATCGGTACCGTCCTCTGTGTGCTGTGGTCACACATGGGATCTACAGGGAACACAAGGATAAGCTTTATATATCAGCTACACATGGCATACTAATAAAGAGTCAAAATTGGGTAACTTTAACTGTATTTGATTAAAACATCACGATTCCTTAATCTTTTCTATTTTATTGTCTTTTTTTGCCACATCATGAGGATAATGATTTTAAGTTTAAGACTTAAATCAAAGCCCCGAGAAACTTTTTATCTACTAAATCTCTAAACAAACAGTTGGTGATTGCTTTTTATAATCTCAATGATCTCAGAATTATGTTTTAATTTAAAGAATACAAAACGCGCATATTTGATACGAAATGGTGACACACAAAATACAGACACAAACAAGAGATGAATGAGACATTGCCAGTTTTAGTTCACAAATAGAAATACAGTTACTTTTACAAGGTGAACCTATCACTGTTCATGACACCCAGTGGATGCTGTTAGTTGTTTTTTTTTTTATAATTTATTTGGTTTAATTCCATTTTATATGTCAATCTCATATGTGATAGGTATATCACAGCAGAATGCCTGAAAGAATGAATGAATGAATGAATGAATGAATGAATGAATGAATGAATGTTGGATGAATGAATGAATGGATGAATGGATGAATGGATGAATGAACGAACGCTATTTCAAGAGAACGAAACAAATAGACACGTACCTTGAGGGAACTCGTCTTGTGCTGCTTCATGGGCACCGTGTCGTGGTGCCACTCGTACTGTGCAGGGGGGTTGGCTTCTGCTCTGCACTCCAGAAGCACAGTGTCACCCTCCGACACAGCCACTGACTGAGGCTGGTGGGTGATGAGCAGCCCACTCACAGACCCAGGAAACAGACTGCTGCTGCAGCCTGAGATGGCAAGAGTTACTCAGACATTAAACGTCAGCATTTTTATGAAGGAGCTTTCAAAATATAGAAAAGGGGATTAAACTGCCAACCCCCTGGTGAATGATTGCTCTACCTCTGAGCCACAGCTGCTACTACATCTCATCAAATGTGATGATGGAATTTAACAAACAGAATGAATGAAGAGGGTGAGAGATACCTGCAGAGTGGACGATGCGGATATGAGCCCACTGGGAGAAGATGCATTTCACTCCATGGCTGACCCTGCAGATATAATGACCCCGGTGGTCTCTGGTTACAGGACACAGAATGAGATCTGGCGTACTTCCTGTTTTGTCTAGAATCTAAAACAAGATGTTGATTTTAGAACTAAACATTGATAATATTTTTCTACATAATTCCATTGTCATTTTATGTTAGACTGACCTCCTCTTTGCCTCTGAACCACTGGTAGTTGAGTCCAAGAGGACCAGAGGCTCTGCAGGTCAGCACCAGCCTGCTGCCCACTGTGACCTGCTGGGACTGTGGCTGCTCTGTGATCTGGATCACTTTGGCCACCAAAACACACACACACACACACACACACACACACACACACACACACACACACACACACACACACACACACACACACACACACACACATTATGAGTAAGCCCTCGTTAAAACCAAAGCCAATCATCTCAGGATGAGAGTTGATTTGTCTTACCTGTGGAGGTGAGGTACTGCACAGCTTCCTGATGGCCCATCTTCATCAGGCAGCAGATCAAGAAGCTCAGGGAGCAGGAGCAATCAGCTAGCTGGGCCAGGAGGGCACGTCCTGGGCTGCCTGAGGCGCTCAGCACCTGGAGTGAGCAGCTGGTCAGCTCACTCTCACTGAATAGAGAACGGAGTGTCAGTAGTGCTGCTGACAGTTGCTGGGAAAGGTAATTTTTTTAATCCAAAATATCAAATCATTGTTTTTAGCAAGAATGTGATCTCATGTTGCAGACTTAAATAATCTTGCTCAAAAAGGATGCCAAATTGTGTTCATTTTTAAACCAACCATGGGTGAATGATGTCCACACAGAGTAAAGTGTTAGTCTTCAAAACAGAACTACTGTACACAGACAGAATGTTGACTCAGATGAACACTTGCTCTTTTGGACACTGATCATTATTCAATATTTTACTGATAACTGACAGCATAAGCTAATATTATATATCTGCTTGAGCCAGAACATTGTCAACTCCACATATCACCCTAATGGCAACTTACGTTAGTTAAAGATAGCCATGAACCAAAAGAGGGTTCACTGGATCTTCAGAAGGATTATCCAAAACCTACAGAACCGAATTCTGTGGAACATGCTGTGAGGAGGGTTCTTGTTCTGAAATGGGACTACCAAATATTGTTGCAGACACAGATAAAGTGGTGAGTCCAGGAGTTGAGGTTCATGCTTTTAACAAAATGAAATAGGGTGTTTTTATGTTATAATTATAAAATTGTCAAGGCAATTGGCCTCATTATGTTCATTTTTCATGTTAAACACTTTAAAAGCCATACAATACAGGCGTATGTGTATGTTTTCAAATGAGTAGTTGTGTCATGAACACTTTATTATTTTTTATTATTTTTTTAGCTTTTTTATTTTTGAAGCATTAATTTCCGCCATTCTCCTGTGATGCGTTCAATGCCTCACCTGAACCGGAACTTCAGGTTCTCCGACACCGCGCTGGCCAGCTGCCTCCACCCGCACACGGAGTTGTCCAACATCTTTGACAGCTTGTTCAGGACATCTCCTCCCAAAGAACCGATGCACATTCCCGGGTCCTCCATTTTTGTATTTGTCACTCTCCGAACCTGAAACTCAGAACCGTCTGGTTCGTGTCTAATGGCTGGCAGCGGTGCGTGATGGTCTGGTGTCACGGTACGTGTGGGTTTATCCAGCCGCTCACTACGAAGCAGCTCGTATAGATCTGCTGGGGTTTTCCCGAGGACAGCTTTAGGAAAATCGGCCTGTGATTGTAGGCACACGGCAGAGGAAATTACCAAACCAACAGCATTTATTAAAAACCCCCAAAGAAACGTACCTTTTTCAATAGTAAACTCAGGAGTTAGATGTAAACCCTGTTTTCCACACCTTCTGACCTGAGGTCACTTGGTTCCCCAAAAGGTTTTAATTTCGGTTCCTTATTCCTACCATCAATCATTTGCATGAAAGCTGATCACATTTTTGAACTTCTACAAAGTTTTTAGTGTCATCATAATCCCAGGCTGGAACCCCCCCCACCCCAAACACTTCTTATGAATAGCTTGAAAGAGATCTGACATTAACACATTTCTACAAATACTATGACAGTTTATGACCCTTTTATGAAAGGTTCCTCATGTGAAAGGGGAACCACTTTCAGGTCATAGTAAAACAAAAGCCACAACTGACAAAAACAAATGGTACCACAGCTGTTTATTCTGTATACAGATTTATTCAGGTCAGCAAATAACACAAATTGAAAAATTGTGCACATTCCTCTGTAAATCTACACAAATATAAAAATAACAATCTTTATGGAAAATGATGATAGGAGTACGTAAAACAAGCATAACTATATTAGTGAAATCTCAACATTCATACAACTGACAGTGGGGCCACTGCATGAAGACTGACACACATTAAATCTTCAGAAAAACAACTATTTCCATAGTTTTTCCTCATTATTTATGGCCTACTCAGGTCATCTTTTGGAAATCTCCCCTCAGATTTTAACATGACTAAAAATGATCTTTCTTTCCGTTTTCAACCATCGTCACGGCACACCATTCCAGGTCGTCCAGTCAACAAAATCAGAAGCTAGTTCAGGCAGGGACCGTCTGTCAGTCCAGGGAATGTCTAAAACTTCTTCCCTTTTCGTAGTCTGTTGGAATGCCAAATGCTTTCCTTCCTTAAACGTTTCCAGTACTTCCAGTTTTCTGGGTCTAGCTCGTGCAGCTTTTTGGCTGGACCCAGATTCAACTGGTACAACCTAAAAGAATGAGAAGGGATTCACATCAGTGGGGACAGATCAGAAGCAACTCTGTTTTGTTCATAGTAATTATTATATTTTTACAATGCCACACATTATCAATCTTGTGCTGCCATGTCTGTGGTTTACTGTGTTTCCCATACTTAAGCAAAGCAACAAGCTTAGTCTTTGTCAAGTATGTGTAGAGGGCAATACTAGTAGTGAGAGGTAAAATGAGCAATCAATCCAAATTGATATCCTAAAAAGATTTAATTGACTTCAATAAATCGAAATATACATTAAAATTCATCGGTATGAGATGTGTTGTTAATGGAAACAGAAGGAAACATTTACTTACTTTTACACTCAATTTACACACATTTCAAGCGACTTGAAATATAAGAAGTAAACTGACAAAATCCAGCAGAAGTTCATTTTGATTAAAAAATCTTGAAGTTAGGGAAAAGTGGTAGAAATAAGGAATGTGTCTGACTACCATTCGGGGTACTGCTCCGGAGGCTTCAGCTGGGGGTCTTCTCCTTCCTTGAAGATGTTGACTCCGACTGCATAAGTAGTAAGTCTGACAGGGTCTTTACACACCTCTGGGCCTTTAAGCTCTACTTTCACTGCACCTTTGCCTTTTCCTTTAAAAGGTTTAAAGGCTGCAAAGAAAGAGAATTCAATTATATTCATCGCCATAATCAAAGTAGATAGTGACTGGTGCAATTTAATCGAGACAGTAATCGTTTAGAAGTTAACTTAATAGAATAGACAGATAAAGGTGGGGAAGTAAGAAAGAAAGAAATCAACTTCATTAATCCCCGTCAGGGAAATTATTTGTCCATTCTAGTATTAGTTGTGGTTAGTCACACGCATATATGTGTACATACCTGACACACACACACGCAAGCACACAAGGGGCCTGTAATCATGAAAGTGATTAGGGACAGAGGAGTGGACAGCTCCTCTCTGGTGTCCCCAATGAGTAACCTGTAAGGGCATGGTGCCTTGCTCAAGGACACCTCAACAGTGTCGCTGGCACCTCTCCACTGCCAGTTCACACTCCAAAATTCAAATTTTTGGCCCACATGGGTCTGGAACCGGCCATCGTCCAGTCCCCAGCCCTAGTGGACTCAGCGACTGTCGCCCCGGGATGGAGGACTCATTAGATTTCACAATCTGCTCAGTTTTTGCCAAATTTGAGAAATGGCCAGGTGTTGTGATGATAACTACGAAGAAAGTTTGAATCACGTTTGGTTGTTTTTTGTGAGTCCTATCTTCAGCAGAGTCCTGTATTCCCAAGGTCATCTGAGGATCTGTTTTCATGTCTCTTTTGTAATAAAAACGAACAAATTAATGTTTATTATTTTTATACAGCAGCAAATTTGCAGAGAAACACAGCGTTGTGTTGTTTTGCTACGTTTGAGTTTTACAACATCACAATGGCAAATGTCGACCTTTTATTTTTCCCTTTCAGTCATGGATGAAGGTGTGGACTAAGTCATAATAACTACGGTCATATGTGATCAGTTATCGGCCAATTCAGGACCGAACAGTGACATTTAGCAGTTTCCTGTCTACTGTACTAAGTATACAGTACTGCCGTTCTTGTTCATGTACTCTTTACTCACCAGGTTTAGCAGCATATCCGCATGTTTGCGTTATGTTTACTGCGTTCGTCCTGTAGAACCACGTCATGCTGTTGGATGTGATGCATTTTGTTAACGTAACTATCCTAAATAAACTGTAGCCTAACATTTTCATACTGTAGTTCAGCTACAAATTGCAGCCCTCCACGATACGGTTTGACATTGAATGTGAAGTTCGGCTACATCCGTTTTCCGGTTGAAATTCAACGCCGTAAAATTGTACACCGCCACCTCTGGCCGGAAGAGCGTACTACAATACTGAGCTTTGTGATTGTTGTTTCTCTTTAATCCACCAGGCGGCAGCACTGCTGTTTATATCTGGCGCTATGACGACAAAAATAGAGGAAGAAAAAGACGAAGAAGAAACGGTTGCGTCGTTGAAAATGTCTGAGTACGAGGTTTGTCAAAGGACTTCCCTTAAAATTAAAGGGTCGGCGAATATCTCTTCAGGGAAAAAGTAAGTGGCATTGTGTGACATTTTGGCAGTATTTTTGTGACCGACGGCACTTGATTTAAAAGGGATATATATATATAAAGCCCTACCGTTCAGGTAAGATCGTGTTAGCTTATTTGCTAACCTTAGCGACCCTATGATAACATTTATTTTACAGGGATTAAGTGCGTGCAGTAAAGAATATCTGGGTAAATTGGTAGTGAAGAAACAATGTACGCAGAGGAAAGTTAAAAATTTCGTTGTGACTCCAACGTTGTGGTAAATGCGTTGACCTTACGTAGTTCTATAGAGCTCAACTGTCAGTGGTTAGACAGCTGAATGTTGACGAACCACACCAACAGCATAGAACATGCGGTTTATGAAGCTCATTTTAAATTAAACTGTTTAAAGTACTTATTTATACTGTAAACAGTTAACAAAGTTACAACATAGACATTTTAGAAATTAAAAGTACTATAGCAATCATAGACTCTGGGGGACTTCTGAGGCAAAACAACAAAAGAAGGAGAAAGGAAAATTCCTCCATTGAAATGAAAAGGTCAGCTATTAAACTCCCACAGAAAGTGTAGTCCCTAGCTTGATATTCTAGGAAGTAACTAAACCAGTATTTGATTCTCCAGACAGTGTGTCTGTCCAAATGTTTGATTATCCTTCTTTCTGTGTCCTGAGAATGTTAACCTACCAGTAATCAGAGCGATAATCTATTACTTAACATTCTATTGTTATTTTTCCCAGGAAGAAGAAGAAGGACAAAGAGACTAAGAATCGCCTGGAGCAGTTTGTCTCCAGTCAAAATGATGAGGAGGTGACAACCAAGAAAGCATATGTTGACAAAAGGACACCAGCACAAATTGCTTTTGATAAGATGCAAGAGAAGAGGGTAAGTTATGTGATTTATTGTGAATGCTTGATTCATAAATATTGTAGTAACTATTGTAGATTAGTATTACTTTTTTGATATCTTGTCTGCAGGGTGCATTAAAAAAATAGAAAATTTCCAGGCATAAACAAATGCCAAATTATACTTGAAGAGGATTGCAGATGATTAAGCTCTAGGCATTTTTGAGCATTACAGCTGACAAATTGTCGTCCTGGAAATGTCTTATTCATTTAATTCTTATTGCTGAAGGAGAGAACCCAATTTATTAATGCATAGTCATCATCTGACGTTTAGTTATGAACCTTAATAAATAGTGTCCAACATTTGTGTAAGATGAACATGTCTGCTGCTTAAAAGCATGTCATGGTGTTGATGTTGTACAGCTACTGTATGCAAATTCAACAATGTGATGCCATTAAAGCAATGTAACACTGTCTTCCTCATAGATGCATGTTAGTGTCAGCTGCTGTTGCTAATACATGGGAGTTTGGGGAATTTGAAAGTTTTATATAATTAAATAATGTTGTACATATAGTGAAATGTTCTTGTTTCTATTTTTTCCCCAAAGCAAATGGAAAGGATTTTGAACAAAGCGTCAAAGACACACAAACACAGAGTGGAGGTAAGTTGTGTCAGACTAGCATAGCAACATTCTGTCCATCTTTTTCTCTACTTGATTTAGGTACATAAGAAAATAAACACGCAATATCTGTAGAATGGATGTTGAAAAAGTGAAAAAAATTAATTACAGATGGAGAAATTAATTTATCTCGTTACTTTGTAGGATTTTAACCGTCACCTGGACAACCTGACAGAGCATTATGATATTCCCAAGGTCAGCTGGACAAAGTAGAAGAGGATCCATTGTTCTTTCATGCTTTATTTGTGGTTTTATTTTTTACAATAAAGCAACAGTTCATGTGGAAATCAGTCATTGTTGTAATTCTTGGTGTATACAATAAAGGATTTTAGTTACCTCTTGGCTCTTTCTTACATCCTTAACATTATGAATATATATTTATTTGACCTGGAACATGGCACAGAAGGCAGACTGTAAACCAAAACTCAATAACTGGAGAAGAAAGTTGTATTGATGGTATGGCATTTCTAATGAATAGGTGCATCCACATTAGGGACACTACAGGTCTGCAAACGACAACCGTTGACCAAGAAGCACCTTCTAATGTAATTTCTGAAGATTTCATTTTAGAAAAAATGATAGCTTTACTGTATAGTTTCAGTGCAGCTGAAATAAAACATCTGTATGCAGAGTAGCAATTTGCATCAACAATAGAAAATCCCACAACCTTTAAGACAAATTACATACATTTTTTGACTTTTGAAAAAGTGTATTAAGTTTTCTTTAATCTTTAGATCATTTTGGGCCCAGCATTTCACTTGGCTTCACCCACTGGTCAAACTGCTCCTCCGTCAGGTAGCCCAGCTCCACCGCCACAGCCTTCAGTGTGGAACCTTTCTTGTGGGCCGTCTTGGCGATGGTAGCAGCTTTGTCATAACCGATGTGTGGGTTGAGGGCAGTGACTAACATGAGAGACTCATTCATGAGCTTGTCGATCCTGTCGGTGTTGGCCTGGATGCCCACGACACAGTTGTTGGTGAAGGAGACACAAGCGTCACCCAGCAGCTGAGCCGAGTTAAGCACGTTTTTGACCATCATGGGTTTGAAGACGTTGAGCTCAAAGTGTCCGTTGCTGCCTCCGATAGTGACCGCCACATGATTGCCCATGACCTGGGCTGCCACCATGGTCATGGCCTCACACTGGGTGGGGTTCACCTTTCCAGGCATGATGCTGCTTCCTGGTTCATTCTCTGGTAAGATGAGTTCACCCAATCCAGAACGCGGTCCAGATCCCAAAAACCGGATGTCATTGGCTATCTTCATCATGCTCACAGCCACTGTGTTCAGCGCTCCACTCAGCTCTACCAGAGCGTCATGGGCTGCTAGAGCTTCAAACTTATTGGAAGCCGTCACAAATGGAAGGCCAGTGAGAGAGGCAACTGTGGAAGCTACTTTCTCAGCAAAGCCAATGCGGGTATTGAGTCCGGTGCCAACTGCTGTTCCCCCTGCAGCCAGCTCGTACACCCTGGGCATAGCGGCCTTCACTCTCTCTATGCTGTACTTCACCTGCTGCACATAACCGCTGAACTCCTGTCCCAGGGAGAGTGGGACGGCATCCTGAGTATGTGTGCGTCCGATCTTGATGATATCTTTGAATTCTTCAGACTTAGCAGCCAGAGCGTCATGCAGAGTCTGCAGACCAGGGAGCAGAATGTGGTGCACCTCTGTGGCTGCAGCAATATGCATAGCGGTGGGGAAGGTGTCGTTAGAGCTCTGGCTCTTGTTGACATGATCATTGGGGTGGACAGGATCCTTGGAGCCAAGCTTTCCGCCCAGGATCTCAATAGCTCTGTTGCTGATCACCTCGTTGACGTTCATGTTGCTTTGAGTTCCAGACCCAGTTTGCCACACCACCAGAGGGAAATGATCATCCAGTTTCCCTGAAGAAACCTCATCTGCTGCTTGAATAATCGCGTCTGCTATCCTCGGGTCGAGCCCATACTCCTTGTTAACTTCAGCAGCTGCTCTCTTCAGGACTCCAAAAGCTTTGATCACTTGGATTGGCATTCTCTCACTCGGTCCCCCTATCTTGAAGTTCATGGTGGACCTGACGGTCTGAGCACCGTAGTACTTGTCTGCGGGGACCTTGAGCTCGCCAAACGTGTCACGCTCCAGCCTGAACCCTGAACTGGCCATTCCGGTAGTGCAGATGAAGAGTTTAGTGTTGACGTTGTGTTTTATTAATGTCAGGAGGCTAGGGTTGTGCTGCCGAAGGCTGCTGAAAGAGCGAAACATGGCTGCTTATTAGAGGTGAATCCGAGTGAGGTCAAAGTCTGCTTTCAATATTGTGATCTGTCATTGGGTGAATATGAAACTGATGACAAGTAGCCAATGGCGAGGCACAGAAGGCGGGACTTCCGTGGTGGTCGTCGAATCGGATGCAGAGCCGTGCAAAAGATCTTATCCGGATCTGTGAAGTGATTCACGACGCGAACAATTTTATTTCCTTTGGGACAACGACGGATTTTTATTTTAATAAAATTAAACTCGGTGCCGTCATTCATTCAAACGTTTTCAGGTGTAAAAAAATAAGCATTCTTTATATTTTTGGCACGTTTTTTGTGATATTGTCAGTGAAATAGTTTTATGTCCACATTCCCAATGAATTCCAGTTTCTACTAAATGAAGTCGGTGACACCCGGGAGCATACCTATAACTTGTATTATCATAATCATATGCGTTCTGCATTTAATAACACTTGTGCAATTTCCTCCGGGATTATTAAAGTATCTATCTATCTATCTATCTATCTATCTATCTATCTATCTATCTATCTATCTATCTATCTATCTATCTATCTATCTATCTATCTATCTATCTATCTATCTATCTATCTATCTATCTATCTATCTATCTAAAGCATGCAAGCTGATGTGCACTGATAGGTACAGGACTGACAGCTTAAAAAACTATAGTTACATTTGATGATGCCCTGCAGTGCATTGTGCCACAGCACAAACACTTTTTTCATAGTGTACAACACTTGCTGAGTGAGTTGCATATACCGTATATAATATTTTACATAACTGAGATTCAATCAGAATTTTTTTTTTATTGGCCAAGGTTGTGCACACCACAACAGTTTAACATGCTCTGGAGTCGAATTTCTCATTTTTGTGCACAAGCTGGAATGTAAATGTCCAGACACAAGTCTCAAAAAGGAGACACTTCCATGGTCTTTTCATTCAAGACACAAGACACGTTATTTTTTTAAATTTTAATTTACTTAATTGATCCCCTGTAGGGAAATTGTTAATCCACTCCAGCACACAATGTTAGTCAAGCTCATGCACGTACTTATACAGTAGCGTGTACAGGCCCTGTAACACAAACGCACACAAGGGACCTGTAACCATGCAGTTGAGGGGGAGGTAGCGTGGCAGGCAGCTCCTTCATGGTGCGCCTCAAAGAGCAGCTTATAAGGGGGACAGCGCCTTGCTCAAGGGTGCCTCAGCAGTGCTTGGGAGGTGAGCTGGCACCTCCCGGTGTCGGCTCACGTTATGGGGTGGCTGAGTGGGAATCAAACCACCGATCCTGTGATTATTGGACGACCCGCTCTACCAACTGAGCCACCGCCACCCCATTTATGAAGTTCATTTTCATTCATTTTCTGCCGCTCCATCCGCCGTAGCGGGAGCTGGAGCCTATCTCAACTGGCATAGGGCGTGAGGCGGGGACTCGACGCCAGTGCACCGCGGAGCCACACACAAGGACAGACAACCATGCACACACACACTCACTCCTACGGGCAATTTGGGACAGGCCAATCAACCTGAAGCTCATCAAAATGATGACTAAGATGTACATTCTAAAAAATCGACTAATTTGTCAGTGCAAAAAAATCCCGCACACATGGTTTGTTTCATGACAGCTTTGAGAATGTTTTGTGCTTGTACAATAATTGAGTTATCCTACATTTTCGTTTCCATTCGTTTATTCTTTTATTTTGAAGGCGGGAAACGACGTCTTACCGGAAGTGATCCGTGAGTTACCGCGGATTTCACTCCGCTGTCTCCTCTTGCGGTAGCGCTAGTACTGTATACGGTTAGCCTGCTAGCTAACCTGATCGTTTCCAGGTTTCGTGTCGGCCTGAAAAAGCAAACGTAGAGACACAGAAAGGTTACGCATCTGAATACATTTTAGACCCAGGCTGCACAGAGGAGCGGGACAATGCCTCACAACTTCCAGCCCGGGGACCTGGTTTTCGCCAAAATGAAGGGTTACCCCCACTGGCCAGCCCGGGTAAGCCAGTAACATTAATGTTAGCAGCAGCCGGAGGGGCGGAGGGGATGAGCTGCACTGGACGCTGTAGAATGTTCTGTGTATCACTGGTACTGTAACTCATCATACACATATAAAACTTCATTTTTTTAAAACTTGTGCTGGCAGGCTGCGTTTATTTTAGGACTATATTCAGTGTGCGTACAGGATAAATTGCACGGGATGTTGTTAGCCTAATGATAA
Source organism: Antennarius maculatus (assembly GCA_013358685.1). Taxonomy (NCBI): domain Eukaryota; kingdom Metazoa; phylum Chordata; class Actinopteri; order Lophiiformes; family Antennariidae; genus Antennarius; species Antennarius maculatus. Next base: position 10,435,711 of record CM023610.1, on the reverse strand, counting down.
TTTGCAAGGAGACGAAGAGCATCCAAGCTAGCGTTATTTTTCACCTTTAGGATGGTTATTTGTTTCTCTAGACAAGACGAGACACTCAGAATTAAGATACCGACTAGGTAAAACACAACCTTTCAATTTTCATGTGGTTGAAAACACATGTACAATATATTGCTCCACAAATAACTAACATCATCATGTCATCATCATCATGTTTGAATCCTAGGAAAGTATTGAGAAAAATCGATGACTTCCAATGTAAATGTTAATCTTTCTTGTTTTTAGATTGAAGATGTTGCTGATGGGGCAGTGAAACCACCTCCTAATAAAATCCCAATTTTCTTCTTTGGAACACATGAAACGTGAGTACAGCTCTGTGTTATCAGTCATGAAACAGAGTTTCTGGTTGGCAGTGTGTAAATATCTACTTGTTTATTAAGAAGTGGTGGAAATCATCCCACTATTTATCCTCCTTGAGGGTAGTAATGTGATACTTAGAGACAAATGATGGTTTAGATTGTCATTCATCACTAAAGCTTCAGATTCAACATTCAAGGACTGAAGACAAATCACAATGACTAATTACTTCACACTGTAATTTGTTAGGTTTCTTTCAATTATAAAAAAATCAAGTTTCTCATGTAAGGTTCATTCCCTCCACTTTAATGTACAAGTAAAAAAAACACACATGGATATGTCTGATTTGGCTTCAGACACCATCTGTGACAAAATAGCACCTACACTATCTTGTTTGATCACTGAGTGGCACAGTCTGTTTTCCTGCGGTTTCAAATCACCAAAGCATCCTCAATGTTTGTGCAAAAAACTTCCTTTTAAATGACATTTAGATGGTTTTAGTTAAGTAGTTATATTTTTGACCATTTTCTGTCTGTTTAACAGGGCATTCCTTGCACCAAAGGACCTTTTTGCTTATGAAAAATACAGCGAACGCTATGGAAAGCCCAACAAAAGGAAGGGATTCAATGAAGGTTTATGGGAGATCCAAAACAATCCACATGCTTCCTACAGTGCTCCGCCTGTTGTAAGTTTTTCTGAATCATTTGCACAATCTGTCCCTGTATTTCACTTTGTAAGGGAAGAAAAGAGTGTGAAGGGAAGAAAATATGACAAAACATGTCTTTGTTATATATTTCCTTGAGTAATACTGTATTGAATGATTTCTGACATGCTTTGTAAATGGCAGTGCATTTAATTGAGGCATCTGCATCCTTATTATTTTGGTTTGCCTGCAGCCGGCCAGCTCATCTGACAGTGAGGGCAGCAATGCTGGAGGTGGAAGCGATGAGGATGACAACGTGGAAGAAGCCATGGTGCCGAAGAAAGAAGAGTCTGCTAGTGAGCTTGACTCCGAATCTGGCAGTGAAGACCAAGGAAGGGGCAGAGGAGGGAAACGAAAGCCACCACCTGCTAAGGTAACTGTCAGTGGAAATGAGTTAAGCATTGTTTAAACTTAAGTCTGTATTAATCGATTTGGTTTGTAATGATTAACTTATTAGCTTATTGGATTACACAATAACAATGGTACCGATTGGTCACAATTATAGATACAAAAGCATTGCACTCGGCACAACAGCCAACCAGGTGCCATCAGCAGCATCATTAGAATAACAAAATAACTCACTGGCTGCCAGTGACATCTACAGACGTCAGTTACGTTTTTCAGCTGGGAGGGTTGGGGGACAGTCTGGCGAAGCTTGTCAGTGAAAATCAGGCTTCCAATCATGGAATTTAGCGTCATGACAACTGATCCAGTTACAGAGGATGGTGAGTCAGAAGAAGATGTAGAAGTTGTGGCAGGTTACAAAGCAACAAAGTTTGTGTGTGTCAGAGCACAGCCGCGAGCGAACACGGTGTCGCTCTGAGCGGAGCATCCTGGGATCAGTCAAGAACAGAAAGAAAACACACTGAGGAGATCAATTGCTACAAAGCGCTGGCAGCGAGTGAGTTAATAGTGGTTGTATATTTACTGAAGATTTGCCTGATTTTATAAGAATGAAAATAAGAGATGTAATAAAAGCAGAACTATAACTACTGGTAGCCTCATGTCTTTAAAAATGCAGTACCGGTAATAATATTTGACCGGGTTTTAGCTTTGACTGACATTGGCACATTGCTTTTAATCCCTGTGTTTGCTGTTTCAGCGGCCTCCCCCTCCAAAGAAGGCTCGGGGGTCATCCAGTGACAGGGATGTAGAGAGTGGGTCCCCCTCTGAGTCAGAACCAACGCCGTCAGAGTCCGACTCTGGCAAGAACAGCGACCAGGTATTACATAACGCACACTCTCAACATGGTATGATTGTCTGGTGATGTGACATCAAACAGCCCAGAATTGTTACACATTTGTTTCCTTCTCACAGGATTTTACTCCAGAGAAGAAATCTGCTGCGCGAGGTGGAAAGAAAGCAGGAGTCAGAGGGAAGAAGAAGGTGGAGCACCGTCCCTGTTCTACATCCAAACTGCTCTGAGTGTTTTTTCAAGGGCATTTGTGTTTGGTTTGTTCCTCTTTTTCTAAATTTCTAAATTCCCTTTTCTTTCTAAAACAGAAGGCATCGTCCGACTCTGGCTCAGATTCTGGGTCGGGTTCGGAGAAAAAAGTCATCGACAGCGACTCAGAGGATGACAAGCCTCGGCCGGCTCTGTCCGGCTCTGACTCCCAGTCCGGCTCAAAGTCTGAATCAGACTCGGATCCTCCTCCTCGTAAGGCTCCACAGGCGCGCAAGAAAGGTGAGGGTTTATCCTTCTGTAGGCAGCTGAATACTGGATTGAATTAACTTCAGTTTCAACCACAATTCTACTGTGTGCTTTTCCACACACACAGAGAAACCTGCACCAAAGCCTCGGGCACGGAAACCAAAACCCGCTCCAGTGAAACGAGCGGCTTCATCCTCCTCTGACAGCGACAGGTCAGCCTGCTTCCACGATCCGTTCCCTGGTTATGCACTACGTATTCATTAGTCAGAATCCTCGGGTGGGCTCCAGTTTGTGGTAAAGGTGCGTTTGTTTTTTTTGCAGCGACAGTGAAACCGACTGCATCAGTGAATGGAAAAAACGAGATGAGGAACGCAGAAGAGAGCTGGAGGAGCGCCGGAAAAAAGAGGAGGCAGAGGAGCTCCGTCGGCTACGTGAGAGAGAGAAGGAAGAAGACGAGAAAAAGAAAAGGGATCGAGGTAAAAAAGCGAGCGAGAGCGACAGCAGCAGCAGCTCAAATGAAGGTGTAGATGATCACCCACTAAAGAAATCCAAGAAACCCCCTCCACCCCCAATCCCCGCGCCCTCGGACTCTGATTCTCCGCCACCCTCTGAGGTACAGCCACCAGCTCATTTCCTCATTTGGAAATTATGTTAAACTTTTCTTTATCCAAAGTCGGGAACTTTGGATAAAGTTCCTGAGTTTGAATAGAACCCGATTCCAAGTTCTATTCATGCATTCAACTTCTTGTCTATGACCCATTCAAAGGTAAAGAAATCATCCAAGAAGCCCGACAATCAGAAGAAGGCCAGAATAAAGAAAGAGAGAAAAGAAAGAAAAGAAAAAGAGCTAAAAGAGAAGAAAGCCAGACGGTTGGAAGAGAAGAGCAGAGCGAGGTAATCACAACAGAGAGCAAACCAAAGTACTTAGAAGAACTTTTAAAATTTAATGTGTACAAATCAGACAATCTCTCTCTCTCTTTCTCTCTCTCTCTCTCTCTCTCTCTCTCTCGTGCTCTCTCCTACAGGTCTATTCCTGAGAAACCCAAACGTAAACCAGAGAGGCCGCCGGAGAAGAAAGTGGAAAAGAAAAGGGGTCAGTCTCTCCCAGGTTCACACTTCATTATGTAGACTGACACAAAAGTAAAAACTTGCTGTGTGTGTCCATGTGCAGAACCATCCCCAGAAGAAAAGCTACAGAAACTCCACACGGACATCAAGTTTGCACTCAAAGTGGACAACCCAGTAAGAGACGGCTGAGACTACAGTAAATACGTTTCCACTACTCTTGTACTTGATGCCATTCTTGAACGTATGTTCTCTCAGGACATAGACCGGTGTTTAAAGGCCCTGGAGGAACTGGAGGCTGTTCCTGTCACCAGCCAGATCCTCCATAAGAATGCTGAAGTTATTGCCACGCTGAAAAAGGTGGATTTTCTTGTCTGTTTTTTGATGCTCCTTGTTTTCTCATGTTTTAAAACTTTTTCTAACTCTTAAATTCTGAATCAGAAGTGAGTAGACTTCTTCATTGTAACTTAGATGTGTATTTACAAGGGGTTTAAAAATATTTTTGGGTTAATTTTCCAAAGGATTATGTTTAGAGGGGATTTTTTTCGTTTACCTTTTCACTTCCTTTTACTTTAACTTCTCTGATATCAGCTTCTTTCAAGTCTTTTTTCTTTTCTCAATGTCCTTGTTATGTCCACTGTAGATTCGGCGGTATAAAGCCAGCGCTGCAGTCATGGAAAAAGCAAGTGAGGTCTATAACAAGCTAAAGCTTCGCTTTGTGGGCAAAGCAGAGGTGGGATCTAAGCCAAAAACAGAAGACAAGGAACAAGAGAACGATGAGACAAAGAACACTGGTAAAAAAAAAGAACACAGCTCCGTTCTCGCTTCTCTCTCTGAATGGAATCACCCCCTTTTTTCAGATTTTTTTTAATAATTCATCACAATTTGCATTTCTAGACTCCACTCCAGTGAACGGGGATTCGGAACAGAAACCCGATGACATTTATGTAAAAGAAAACCCAAAATTACCTGCCCAGGAGGACAATAATGACGATGCTTCTTCAAGCCCACAGAGGTGAATGCTCCACCTGAAACAATATATTAATGATTGATATATTTGCAAGATACGAATCAAAATGAGACAAGATGTCACATTTACGTTGAATGTGTTTAAATCTTAATTTGGTACGAAAATGAAACCCCTTTACTTATCATGAAGAGGCTAATGTGACCATCCTCCTAGTTCAGTGGTTCTTAACCTTGTTGGAGGTACCGAATCCTGCCGGTTTCATATGCTCACTCAACGAACCCTTCTTTAGTAATAAAAAATGTATATTTTTTTCAAATTTAAGACATAAGTATATGTTTTACTGGTGTATTTAATGAATTGTGCATTAATGTCACCTTTTTCAAAGAACAAAGCCAAGACAGTGCATGAACTCTCATGAAATGACCTACCTGCAAATCAGTGTGACTTCTATTGTTGTTAATGAGAGACCAGTTCAGATATGCGTGGCTTCACCTTGGCAAGTGCTACTCTTATATCATTTTCACAGCAAAGTCTGTTTCTTTTGTTTTCCATGCAGCTTAAGGAAATGTTCCTTTATTGTTGCCAGTGCGAGACTAGAGTTGCTCTACTTGACATTGCAAATCATGCAGAACACTGACTCCCATCACGTTCCGTTATACAGTATATGTAAATTCACGTTGCACATATTCGACCACTTTCTTTTTTGCTCAACATAGTTAAATATTAAGAAAGCAATCAGATGATGTGCCATCATGACAGGCATGAATCGATTGAGTGCGCAAAATCCTATGTAGCACAGGTAGGCTAATCGATGTAGCGTGATCACCTGCAGCCAGTGATGGCTAAGGGGGCGTGTCATCACGAATTGACACAATGTGTCAAACGTACACAGTGATTCGTGTGTGTTTGGCAAAAACACCTGCTGTGGACCAGGAAGTAGCAAAGATTAGTCAGGATGAAGTGAGGAGGGCATTAAAGAGGATGAAGAGTGGAAAGGCAGTCGGTCCTGATGATATACCTGTAGAGGTTTGGAAGTGTCAAGGAGAGGTGGCAGTAGAGTTTCTAACTGGGTTGTTCAACAGGATTTTAGATAGCGAGAAGATGCCTCGCTATCTCGAATGGAGGAGAAGTGTGCTGGTGCCCATTTTTAAGAACAAGGGAGATATGCAGAGTTGTGGCAACTACAGAGGAATAAAGCTGATGAGCCATACAATGAAGCTATTGGAAAGAGTAGTTGAAGCTAGACTAAGGGCAGAAGTGAACATTTGTGAGCAGCAGTATGGTTTCATGCCAAAAAGAGTACTACAGATGCAGTATTTGCTTTGAGGATGTTGATAGAGAAGTACAGAGAAGGCCAGACGGAGCTGCATTGTGTTTTTGTAGATCTGGAGAAAGCTTATGTCAGGGTTCCCAGAGAGGAACTGTGGTATTGTATGAGGAAGTCTGGAGTGGCAGAGAAGTATGTGAGAGCGGTGCAGGACATGTATGAGGACTGTAAGACAGTGGTGAGGTGTGCTGTAGGTGTGACAGAGGAGTTCAAGGTGGAGGTAGGACTGCATCAGGGATCAGCTCTGAGCCCCTTCTTGTTCGCTATGGTGATGGACAGGCTGACAGACGAGGTTAGACAGGAATCTCCACGGACTATGATGTTTGCAGATGACATTGTGATCTGCAGTGAGAGCAGGGAGCAGGTGGAGGAGAAGCTAGAGAGGTGGAGGTTTGTCCTGGAAAGGAGAGGAATGAAGGTTAGCCGCAGTAAGACAGAGTACATGTGTGTGAATGAGAGATCTAGATGGTGGAGGATTTTAAGTACTTTGGCCAGCAGTCCAGAGCAATGGAGAGTGTGGAAAAGAGGTGAAGAAGCGTGTACAGGCAGGATGGAACGGGTGGAGGAAAGTGTCAGGTGTGATGTGTGATAGTAGAGCTTCAGCTAAAATGAAAGGTGTACAAAACTGTGGTGAGACCAGCGATGTTGTTTGGTCTAGAGACAGTGTCACTGAGGAAAAGATGGGAGACAGAGTTGGAGGTAGCAGAGATGAAGATGCTGAGGTTCTCTCTGGGAGTGACCAGGAAGGATAGGATCAGGAATGAGTACATCAGAGGGACAGCACATGTTAGAGGTTTTGGAGATAAAGTCAGAGAGGCCAGACTGAGATGGTTTGGACATGTCCAGAGGAGAGATAGTGAATATATTGGTAGAAGGAGTTTTGAACTGCCAGGCAGGAGGCCTAGAGGAAGACCACAGAGGAGGTTTATGGATGTAGTGAAAGAGGACATGAAGGTAGTTGGTGAGAGAGAAGAGGATGCAGAAAACAGGGTTAGATGGAGGCAAGTGATTGGGTGTTGTGACCCCTGAAAGGAAAAACCGAAAGGAAGAGTTTCAGGACAGCAGTGTTTGTAGCTGACGTTGTCCTCCCTCTTTAGACGGAGCCCCAGCAGCCCGGCTGAACGGCACACACACACAAACGAAGACGCAGACAACACCATCTCCACAGACATGGAACCCCCTGCTGTAGAGAGCTGAAAGACCCTGAACAACCACTCAGTGGACCAAGTGCTAAAGATGGTGGCCTTTGTTTGACGTCATGCAGCGCTCCTGGCCTAACGACATCGCAACACTCACCCGGAATTTCCTCCAGCAGCCGTCATGTCAGTGTTGATGTTTTCACTTTGTGTACTTTAATGATCTCAAACCAGGAGCCCCCCTCCCCCCCAGATGCTCAAACTGTTTGGCCTTTAATTTGTCACGGCAAAAAGGAAAGCTTATTAGTTTGATAGATTGTGGTGGGTTCGTAGCGCTGCACCTCCCCACCCCCCGTATGATTTCTGAAATGTACGTTTCCTTTTATACGACGTTCAGCCTGTCCTGGATCCACGCTGTGCCCCCGCTCTTAGCTACTTTGTTCTTTAGAGCACATGAACTCTTATGTCTTTCATACCATATGTATATTGAATTATTACATTTTTAGCACTTCTAGGCTGGGTTAGTATGAGATCTGACTTTGACTCTTGGGATATGGAGCCATGACGTTAATTTTTCCCTGTACGTTTTGTGAAACCGTTGCTTGCATATGTTGACTTAGGTTTTTATAAAGCCTACAAAACATCACCAAGGCCTCTTGTCTGTGTGTGTATGGCATCGTGAGAGTGGTAAAGTACTACTTGTGCTTATGTTTAGTATCTTTTTTTTTTTTTTTCATTTATTTGGTCTTGATCCGGTTAATCATGTCTGGAATACAAAATCATCAACTGAGTCACTTAGAAAAATATTTTCAACTGAGCGTCACCTACTTTTTATATCCTTGTTTGCAAATATTTGCATCTGAGGTCTTGTCTTCCCCTAGAGTTACTTTCAGTTTCTCTTATAATGAATGGATTAAATGTGCCGATTAAAACATGCCCCTAAAAGCTATGGAAATCTCGTGTAGCTGCAATTTAATTTGTTGTTTCCTTGTCAAAGGCATACATTATGTGTTTTTAGTGCTATGTAAATTCGTAAAGCATTTCTATCACAAGAGTTGAGACTTGAATAAAAATCTCAGCATGGTTTTGTGTCTGTCTTCTTGTGTAAAACTTTTTTTTTCATGTCTGCACTGTAGCCTGGACTCAAAGTCAAGTGGTCAGTCAGAGATAGATACAGTAATCCCTCGGGCATTAGCGCTTCAAGATCCCCGACTTCACCTCATGGCGGAGTTTTGGTGGGTAGTCACGTGATACCGCACGCACATTCTATTGGCTGACAGTATCCGGAAGTGCGCTGCGTTCGGAGACTCAAGATCTTTAAACAGTCTATAATATAGAGTGTGGCAAAAGGAAATACAGATATAAGGTGGTTTAATGTCAGTATGGGAGAGTTCATAAATGTTTAAATTACCGTAAATAATAAAATACTCGCAATATGGCGGAATTTCGTTATTTGCGGGTGGTCTGGAACGCATTAACCGCGAGGAACGAGGGAATTTAATTCAGATTTAAATTTGTAATTTGTAACTTGAGGTGAACTAGACCTTTAATACCACCTCTCATGAATAATCCTCCAGTCAGCTGACTCCAGACGCCATTTTGTCAGCCATTTCCTGCACTGATCCATTGCTAGCGTCTCCCCCAGCGCAGGACGCCCAGTCTGGCCTCAGCTTCATCCCGGGGTTTGGCAGTCAGCTGCAGATCCTGCACTCCCTGTCCCGGGTGGATGAGAGACGGTGTCGTGTGTCGGCAGGCACCCAGTGGAACCCCGGAAGGCGCTCGGCCCCCGCAGGATAGAAGCGGCACAAGTTCCACACAGACATGGCTCTGAAGATTGTCAAAGGGAGCATCGATCGGATGTTCGATAAGAACCTCCAGGATTTAGTGCGTGGCATCAGAAATCACAAGGAGGATGAGGTAAAGCACCGGACGGACAGACACCGACAACGGGACCGGGAGGGGTTCCGACCCGCGTCCATTGATTAGACGTGTCCACACGTAGCTGCTAGCTAGCTAACGGTGCTAGCTAACGCTAACGCTGTGTAAATTAACGGGAGCAGTCTGGTTAGCTAACATTACCAACCAGCTCAGTCATCCATTGCCAGCTACCGCTGACTGTAAACTGGTGTCTGGTGCACAGAAGGATAATTTAACCTGAAGTAAATGAGACCGTATTGACAGCTGACTGGTGCTAACAGTCAGTCTCACCTGTCAGGCTTAAAAGAAGGAGGCTTAACTTGATGATGAACTGTTACTGACAGCTAGCTAGCTTGCTAACAGAGCACTGAGGAATCATCTGTCGATTATCACTATTTATATTATCTAAACCATCAGATACCAGTAAGATGAACCACCTGTTCATTAGACTGATCCATTACTGGTCCCAGTGACTGGTTAAACTGGGGAGAACACCTCAGTGATGCTGGTTATTTACTGGAGTTCACGCCAGGCTGGGATGTGATGACTTCAGATGATCTGCGATCATCTGGGAATTAAAAATGCAGATGAGCTTCTCAGTGTTACATCAACAGAACATCCAGCAGCTTGTTTTTAACACCCCAGCAGCGAGGGGGAGGGTGATGTCATCCGTGTGAGGTGTGAGGGGTCTGTGGGTGATGACAGGATGATCACAGCAGTGGGTGTGAAGATGGATGGATCCGCCGCTAGGGGGCAGTGTTCGGGGACAGCCACGTCTCCACGTCTGTGGACTCCTAACAGAATCTGTCCTATTTCACATAAATACATGTGGTGCGTTCAAAGCAGGGCTGCTGCTGTGAGGCTGTTCACACCTGTGTGGGGCTGTGCACACCTGTGTCAGGCTGTGGGCCTGGTGTGGAATGTCGAGGTGGCATGTCTGACCTCAGGGCAGCTTTCGGGTTTGAACTTTTAACTCAGCGGGGCATATTTCTCCTCATCTCCCTCTCATCAGTTAATGATATCCCAAGCCAACAGATGGGATCCTTTTCCGTGTCTTCGTGTATTTGTAAATGACAATCATCTGTATGTTTGTGATCTCTCGATTCAGTTCTTGGCTCAGCGTCTCAGTGGTAACCCAACCTGGGTAGTCTAGATAAGGCGGTGGTTGCCCGGTCAACAATGGACAGTTTGCTGAAATATTAATAGCTGTGTGTGTGTGTGTGTTTACCTATGCTCGCCGGAGTGTGTGTTGACTTTCCTTGGCAGGCTGACAGTACTCACATACTCTGTTTTTTTATTTTATGTGTATTGAGTCTTGGCACAACTCAGTCGTTTCTTTCCTTTAAATGCATTTGGACCAGCAGGCATATTAAATAAAAGTGTGAAGATATCTGTTATGTATTCTGGGTTCTTACCAGTGAGAGTTTTGGTACTTCTGTGCATTTAGCACTGGTTAGCTTCAACTTCTGAGTTGATTGTGCCACACTTCTGGCTTTTAGAGCTTATGTTCAGGCTTTTGTGGCTCAAAGCTGGTCTTTCTTGGCCCATTGACAACTCCTCTAGTTAACTTAATGACTTCTGATTTGGTAATTGCAAATGTGATGATCCCTCCCTGCCCGGCCTGCTAGCCATGAGAGCAGCAGCAAAGCTCCGTCCTCTCTACACACCCTCCTGTCACTGTGTTGTCTCATGACTGCACACACATGACCAGCACACACTCGCGCTCCACAAAGCTTTGTGTGTGTGCAAGGGTTTTGCGGCGTTACTTCTCTTTTCCAGTGTTTCACAGATTGCTCTATCCATGCAGATCTGTGTCAGCTTGTCTTCCAGCTTTTTGAATGAGTTGTGACTTCTGCTTCCTGTGAGGAAGCCAGAAGCACAGCTATTATTTAATTCAGTCAGGTTTGAGTTGTTAATAAAACACTTAAGAGAGAAAGGTGTTAAGTCACCGATCCCCTCACAACTTGTGTAAAACAACCGTTGGGTGTTCAGCAAACTGTCCAATCAGGGATGCCATCCAGTTTTATTTTTTTTCTCATGTTGGTTCTTTGTTTGCCGTCTCAGTGTGGACAGTTTGTTCTGTGTCCTGATCCAGCCATCAGGCTGGGCTTCATGATAATCTCATTGGCATTGTGGTACGATTAATTTGTGTCAGGCGACCATCAGGGAAAGACAGTTGTAATTCTGTCAGCTAAACACTCATGGTATATTAAACTCAAACCAGCTTCACGGATTCAAAAATCTTCCATTTCCACTGTCAAACCGGTTTCACAGCTGTGGACAAGCCTTGCATTTGATTTCTGTGCTTTAGATTTGTTGTTGAACTGATGATTTGGAGCCCAGAGAGTTGAAACTGAAGCCAGAAACGCGTAAAGGGATTACGTGCATCATAACATAATGGTGTTTAGCAGTAATCTGACTCGACATAAAAGCTAGTGACTTGGATAAAAAGGACAAACTTGTTCCAGCTGTCGCCGCAGCCGTTCTAACCTGTTGTTTCTCGTTCTACCCTCAGGCCAAGTACATCTCCACATGCATTGATGAAATCAAACAGGAGCTCAAGCAGGACAACATCGCTGTCAAAGCCAACGCTGTGTGCAAGCTGACCTACGTAAGATGTCCCAACACTTCTGTCCATTTAAAGTCACATTGAGGATCGATGATTCAAAGCAGAGATGATTTGATTCATTTGTCTCCATTAATGATGACAATGTGGTTTCCAGTATGACCCCAAAACTCAGACATGTGTTTCTCTGTACTTTATATTGTGTCTTCTGAACAGGCAGTGAAGTTGATGCCCAACAGTGTGCCCAACAGTGTGTTCAAATGGTTTCACGCTTTGTAGATAGATGTATTGTGTCAACACAATCACAATAAAAAAAGAAACCCAGGCAGACGTTTTTGGTCTGTTTTGGATTCAGATGGCATCATGCTGGATCAAACCGTTTTGCTCTGCTGGAGGTTAGATCACAGCAGTGGACAGGTAGAACCCACAATGCCTTTGTTCCAAGGCAGCGTGGTCATATGTTCTCTTCCAGCTAATGAACATTCGTTACAAAGCTTGAAAACAAGCAGCCAGCCCTTGTTGGGACTGCTGTCCAGTTTCTGTTTAAATGAAAGCACTCTATTTATAGCTTAGCCCACATTAGCTTTAGATGGTTTGATGCAAATGGCGTCTCTGCTGTCTTTTAGAGCTTTCAGCTCGAATTGTTCAGCCTCTCCTTTTATTTAAGCCTCATCTCCCCGTCTTTTCCTTTCTGTGTTCCAGCTTCAGATGCTGGGCTATGATGTCAGCTGGGCTGCTTTCAACATCGTGGAGGTCATGAGCTCCTCCAAGTTCACGTACAAGGTCTGTTTGGAATAAAAATATATCTACGGATAAAAATATATCTATTAATGGGTCTGATATATCGATTAAAAGTGTCGGTTTCCCACTCAAGAGCCAATTGGAAAAAAAAGCAACAAACACATGGTTTAACAGAACTCATTGATCGCTGATTCAAACCAGAGGCTCATCCAGAAATAGCACAAGGACCAGCAGGTCCTAATATCCAGGATCGACAGCAGACTGAGTGTGTGTGTGTGTGTGTGTGTGTGGTGACAGTGTAGTATGAAAACACAACACGCATAATGTAGTTACACGGTTCTGCTCTTCCCCAACAGAGGATTGGCTACCTGGCGGCCTCACAGTGCTTTCACGAGAGCACTGACGTTATCATGCTGACAACCAATCAGATCCGAAAGGTCAGTTATTTTCTGGTTCCGTCCCGTTTTGTTATTCATCCCTTAGTCAACCCTTTCTGCTGTTTTTTTTTTATTTTTTAATTTCCTCCTCCCAGGATCTCAGCAGTCCCAGCCAGTATGACACAGGTGTGGCCCTCACGGGCCTCTCTTGCTTTGTCACCCCTGACCTGGCTCGGGATCTGGCCAATGACATCATGACGCTGGTGAGTACACATGCCACAGTTGCGTCCGCCCGCCACCGTCCAACCTGTCAGTTTTCTTTTACGTCAGGTCTTTGCAGTTGTAGATGCTATTCCTTTACCAGGTTGGATCTTAATGTCTTCACTCTTTTTCTGATAGATGTCTCACACCAAACCGTACATCAGGAAGAAAGCGGTGCTGATTATGTACAAAGTGTTTCTGAAGTACCCCGAGTCCCTGCGCCCCGCCTTCCCCAGACTCAAGGAGAAACTGGAGGATCCAGACCCAGGTACAGTGAAGCCAGCGGGTGCTGCTGGTTGCAGGCCTTCTATCACCTGTCACCCACTGAATTATTCAGAAGAAGAGCAGGACTTGTTTGTCCGGCTGCCAGGCCTTGTTAGGAAGATTCAGCCGTCCGTATCTTATCTGTTGCACGGATAAAAATATCTTGCAGGTCATTTTACATCATGAGAATTCTTCAGTGGCTTCACACTTAATGATATGTAAATGAACCAAAACGTCCTGGTCTAATAACCTGAAATTCATTTGATTAATTTTTTTTAATATACGCTATTATTTTGCTTCTGTTTTCCTGTCTGATTTACTTTCTCGTCTCCAGGTGTCCAGTCAGCAGCAGTGAATGTCATCTGTGAGCTGGCTCGGAGAAACCCAAAGAACTACCTGTCTCTAGCGCCGCTCTTCTTTAAACTCATGACCTCCTCCACTAATAACTGGGTTCTCATCAAGATTATCAAACTGGTAAGTCAACAGGATACAGAGAGGCTGTGAAGAGTTCCTGGACTTGTGGAGGAATTTAGCACGGGGTTTTCTAGAGCCAGATTATCCATGCTCTTATTTCTGTGCACCAGCAGCCAACAGGTTTAGTTGGAGTCTTGCTCTATTGCACCAACGACCAAATAATAAATTTATCTTAAATAAGGATTTGATACGCTGTGTGAACTGACCTGTGTTTGTCTTAACAGTTTGGTGCACTCACACCACTGGAGCCACGCTTGGGAAAGAAGTTAATCGAACCTCTGACAAACTTAATCCACAGGTGAGATCACATCATTCAGTTTGAGGTCTTTCCCTGGATGATAAATCATTTTGATCTGAAGGATGTTTCAATCATAATCCACACGTCTTCTGACTATTTCCCACGTCCTTCTCTCTCGCAGCACCTCTGCCATGTCTCTGCTGTATGAATGTGTCAACACTGTGATTGCAGGTCAGTATTGTGTTCTGTCACGTTGTCTCATGTCTTGTTTGCATCTTTGGATATAAAGCAAACCTTCATTATTGTTTAGTTCTGTCAGTTCTGATAAACCCTTTGTTCCACATTACAGTGTTGATTTCTTTGTCCTCTGGGATGCCTAACCACAGCGCTAGTATCCAGGTAAGCCTTAGAGGGCCACTCTTCCTCATCCTTTTCCTCATTTGCGCTTTCATGCAGCTTCATTTTGGTTTGATCCCTTTCTGTTTTACAATTCCTGCTTTCACCAGAGACACACTGACTGTCAGACGGGCCAGAAGACTCACAATACTGTTTATTTTAATGTTTTTTTTTTTTCATTATACTTTCAGTCCTTCATTAAAAATCCATTTTCTACACTTTTGGCCGTCAGTCTTTTTTTTTTTTTTCAGAACTGAAGCTGGTGTTGAAAAGCCTTAGTGATGTTTTGCTGCTCTCCCTCTTCCCTGTTCTGCCTCTCTCCATCCCTCCCTTTTCTCCCCCTCCTCAGCTCTGTGTGCAGAAACTGCGAATCCTGATAGAAGACTCGGACCAGAACTGTGAGCCCTCTGTCAATGCCTGCAGTGTGTCATTTTCTCATTGTCTGCGTGTTTTTGGAACAGTTGGCCCTCTGTAGTCAATGATCACGTAGACCCCCTGACTCTGGATAACTCGAACGTTATGACTTTCCACTCAATTTGCTGGTCTGCTTAGAATACCATTTCACTTAGTTCAGATCAACCCCTGTCGCATGTTAAGCCTGTGTCACACAGGAAGTGAACAATTTACTGATCTCTCTTGAATCTCAGAGGTAAAATATATCAGTTGTCTTTTCACAGTCAGGGCTTGAAGCTGAACGTCATGCAAGTTGTCATTCGAGTTATCTGGACATCCATACGTAGATAAATGTGTGTGAAGAGTAGCCATAGAACTACGATGGTAGTAGAGCAGACTGTGAATCTGTGGTTTTGTTTGCTCGATAAAAATAATCGACCCTTCTTGGTCCTTTATAGAAACACTTTTCAATCAATCAATAATGCTAAAATTTTTGAGGCTTTGTGCGTTGATGCAGACATCAGGTGCAATAAATTCATTCTCCTGTAACTTATCTACACTTCAACTGCTCTGTAAAATGTTTCTGATGATCACATACTATGAAGGCACAGACCATAAGCAGAAATCTGAAAGGTTTTTTAACCTTTCTACTGAAAGGGAGTTTCAGTTTCAGAACCATTACCTTTATTTAGAGGTAGAATCTGCGTCACCCGAATCATTTCAGAAATGTAGGCAGTGCTAGACACAAGCCTCACCCCAAGGTCACTGCCACACACACTCATCCATCCAAGAACCCGAGAGGCATTTGTCCCCTTCAGAAAGTTGAGATTCAGCCGATTTCTGAAGTCTGTTGGTGAGTAGGAAAAAATGTCAGTCATACAAGGAGGATAAAACAAAACTGCCGTTTCCAATATGTGTGTGTGTGTGTCGTGTGTATTTGTTTGTGTGTCATTTCTAATTTCATGCATGTTTTGTGTTCCTTTCTTTATTGATATTTAGTCCTTTCCATAGGATTATTGCAGATTATTATAGCAGAACCAGTGATCTGTGCATATTTAAGTATAAATATTGAAGCAGTGTAATATAAAACTGATTATTTTATCACATCAGTCAGGTTTGTTAGTGATAGGGACTTGAACAATTAGATATTCCAAAGACAAACATTGCTGTTATTGCAGAGAATATTTAAAGTAATATGAGCTAGGATTAAATATTCCTCGGTAAAACCGTGTGTTTTGCTTTTCTAGTGAAGTACCTGGGGCTGTTGGCTATGTCCAAGATCCTGAAGACTCATCCCAAGTCAGTACAGTCTCATAAGGACCTCATCCTCCAGTGCCTGGATGACAAGGATGAGTCCATCCGACTGAGAGCTCTGGACCTGCTCTATGGCATGGTACAAAGTATTTCTAGAAAATTACCCCCACCCTTTAAAGGCCAGGAAACCACTCCAGTAGCCACTGGTTCGAATCATGTTTCTCACATTCATTCATTTGTTCTGACTGTTGCTGCTTTCTCAGGTATCCAAAAAGAATTTGATGGAGATTGTGAAGAAACTGATGCTTCATGTGGATAAAGCCGAAGGAACCACCTACAGAGATGAGCTGCTGACCAAGATCATTGATATCTGCAGCCAGAGCAACTACCAGTACATCACCAACTTTGAATGGTTCGTCTCTCATCTGCTCATCACACACCATCAGTGTCTTATTCCCAATGACTGGATTTTCACTTTCATCGTTCTGTATCTGTTCTCCAGGTACATCAGCATCCTGGTGGAGCTGACCCGACTAGAGGGCACACGGCACGGCCAGCTCATTGCCTCTCAGATGTTGGATGTGGCCATCCGAGTCAAAGCCATCAGGGGTTTTGCTGTTGCCCAGATGGCCACTCTGCTGGACAACGGCCACTTGTTGACAGGAAACATGCAGCGCATGGGTATCTGTGAAGTGTTGTACGCCGCTGCCTGGATCTGTGGTGAATTCTCAGAGTACGTTGCTTCAACTTGTTGGGGTACAAGATCACACTGGTTTATGTTGACAGAAGCAAAAATAGACTTTAGTATTCCTTAGACAATGGTCTTTTTGGGATTAAAGTTATTTTGGCCTCCCTTAGTAAAAGTGTGGAATGCTGCAACATTTGGCTTGTTGGATGTATTTCCAAATAGAAGTTCATCAAGAATAACTGACATTTTTATGAGATCAAGTGTCTTCTTATGAAATTATATCAGTGCAAAGCTGGAAGTTCAGTCAGTACTTGTTATTAAATGTTCAGTTTTTATTGTCTGTGCTCTGAATCCACTTCTTACCCTCAGACACCTGGAGAACCCGATGCAGACGCTAGAGGCCATGCTGCGGCCCAAGGTGGCCACCCTACCTGGACACATCCAGGCGGTGTATGTGCAGAATGCAGCCAAGCTCTTTGCCACTTTGCTAAAGAGCCAGGAGGGGAACACAGAAAGCACAGCAGCACAGGAAACCAGCCAGCTGATGATTGACAGGCTACCTCTGTTTGTCCAGAGTGCCAACCTGGAGGTGCAGGAGAGGGTAAGATAGACACAGATATGAATGGGGCCTTCTTGTTTAATGTTTGACATTTTAAAATCCTTGAGGTTATCTCCTACAGACAAATCTGATCAATAAATCTGGCTTTTCTCCACATCTGCATCCCTATTGGTGGTGTCTTCAGGCATCTTGCATCCTGCAGCTGGTCAAGTACATCCAGAAACTGCAGCAGAAGGATGTCGAAGTAGCAGAAGAAGTCAGCGCTCTGTTTGCCGGTGAACTCAACCCTGTAGCCCCAAAGGCGCAGAAGAAAGTGCCTGTTCCTGAAGGGTGAGTGAGCTTTTCAAAACCACGCTGTGGGATGTAGCTACATACCGACTGAAGCACGGAGGGGTAACAGCATTTCTTTGTGCAGTCTGGACTTGGACGCCTGGATCAACGAGCCTCCGTCTGAGAGCGAGTCTGAGGATGAGCAGCCCAAGGCTACTTTTACCAAGGAGGAGCCCAAACACACTCGGTCCAGACACACGGAGGTAGATGAGAAGGAGCTGGCGAGGGTGAGCTTGTTAGGAGTAGAATGGTAGTGTTTATAATGCAACACTTTTATCCTGTGGATTCATTTTGAATTATGATGAAGTACTTTATCAGTTGTGAGTGACTGACAAAACCAACACCTTTCTTTGTTGTGTTTTATTCCACCACTTGTATCTGCAAAGAGTCAAGATGTTCATTTAATATGTACCAGTAGTCATTTAAATGAACAAGTGAATCTTTATCATCTCACTTGTAAATCTGTCATCTCATGAGTGTCTTTGATTAATTTGTGAAAAATTTTTTTCCTCCAAATCTCAGAGAAGAGAAGCCAGAAAGCAGGAGCAGGCCAACAACCCCTTCTACATCAAGGCCTCTCCATCCTCTCAGAAGGTGTGCTCATTCACTCATTGCTAGCCAGTATAGTTTCACACTGCACTCAGAAAGTATACTGGTTGAAATTTTGACTAGTACCAGTCATGACTGTAGCATGGACAATTTGTGTGTTACGTATATTCTAACAAACGGCATGTGTTGTTCATCATGCGGTAAAGGCCTGCTTTCTCTCTGCATAGGTTTACCAGGAAACCCCCGGAGTGGAACACATCCCAGTCGTGCAGATTGACCTCAGTGTGCCTCTCAAAGTCCCAGGTAACATCCCGACAGGCAGTAGCCCAACACAAGTCCTGCATCACAGGGTTCACACTCCAAATCTTTTTTTAAAATCTATTGATCAAATGATAACTGACACAATAACTGTACCACAGGTTTGCCCATGTCCGACCAGTACGTGAAACTGGAGGAGGAACGGCGACAGAAAGAGAGAGCAGAAAAGAAGAAGAAAGAAAAGAAGAAGAGGAAAGAAAAGCGCAGCGGACGAGGGAAAAAACATGACTCGGGCCCAGAGAGCGAGGAGGATATCACACCTGCGCACATGGTCGACATTGTTACTGAGGAAATGCCCGAGGTATGCAGGAGCTGTGGTCAAGAACACGATGGGTGTGAATGGAACATATGAAGGGTCAACTGGACACATGGCAGCTGAAGTTTGACGCTGCACATTTATTAGCTTTGATCTGATCGGTTTTGTCACTCATCGTTTAAAATATTTTTTACTTCTTTACATTGTTCAGTCTGTTTGTCTGAAAATAGCTGGATCAGATTAAAGACTTGTTCTCCTATTTCAATAGGTTTATCAATTATGACAGTATTTTCCGCACCATAAGGCGCACTGAATTATAAGGCGCACCTTCAGTGAATGGGCCTCTTTGAAAAAAAAATTTCATGCATAAAGTTCACTGGACTATAAAGCGCACTGGATTATAAAATGCATCTGAGAACTCATCTTCAATGAATGGTCTATTTTAAAACTTTTTTGATATACTGTATAATGCACATTGGATTATAAGAAATTGACAAAATTAAAGGCTTTTAGGTGCGCCTTATAGTGCGGAAAATACTGTAGATGCTGTTTAGAGATCACACCGACCTCATTGTAGGCAAAGTCATTGAAAATGAATATGACTATCAGAATTAAAGGCTTTTATTACTGAATGTTGAATTCTCAGTTCTGGGGCTTTAACTCAGTATCTCAGCAGGTCTGTTCACATTTTGTTTGTTGCTGACAAGATAAATTTAGAAAGTTATTAACATTTCTATTGATTTAATCTCCTCAATGCTTCAGAATGCCTTACCCAGTGATGATGATGACAAAGACCCCAATGACCCCCATAAAGCCCTGGACATCGACCTCGACAAGTGAGTTCAGAAGGCTCCTAATGTTACATTTGATGAGACCTTTGTGTTACCTTCCTGATCGTAGCATCACGGCTGACGTGAGACGGGTTTTTCAGTCCTCTCACTTCTTCTCATGGCATTCTGCTTTCTGCTTCCCCTTCTTAATGCACACACACCCCCATTCACTGCCTTTTGCGTGGCAGTTTGGAAGCAGCTGGGCGCAGGTGAGTCGCATCCCAACCTCAGGACATGAGCTCCAACTAAACAGAATGACTGCCTGGTTTTGTTCTTTCATCACTGAGTTTTGCTCTTCTTAGTAGAATAGCTGGCCTTTCTTTCCAGTTTGCTAGACTCTACCTATTTCTGCTAATTTTCCTTTTTATTCTTTAATCTGTCGTTAATTGCAGGTGAGCACAATATCTGCCTCTCTTACCCTGCATCTGCAAGATTGACAAAATCAGCATGTCGCTCTTTTTCAGAACAGCCTTTCCTTGGATTTGTCTTGTTTAGAGAAGATGCTTCTTTGAAAAATGTTATTTTGCTTCATAGAAATAAGAAAGTCCAAGTGGCTGCTGCTGATTTTCTCAGAACTCACTTCCTGCCTTCCTGGCATAGGCTTCTGAAATCATTACAACACGTGTTTCTAACAAAACAGTATCAATACTCATTGTCTATCAATAATCAATTGTGTTGTGCCTTTGGGAAACCTATCTCGGGGTTTGATTAATACAGTCCTTCTGCTCTGATTTCCCAGATCCTTATCAGTAGAATTTGGTCGCCATCTTTTACTCAAAAGCTATTTTTAAATGCATTTCCTGCCTGGTCTTGGTGGAAATAACAATCATATTACCTTCAAGCCAGTGATTTTGGATATGTACTGTAAGTCTTTAGTTTAAAATAGGAAGAGCAAGAAGTGTTTAGGAAATATTTTTGACCTCTGATGAAGAACGTGTCATGTACATCATAGCTTTATATCACTAGAAATGACCCTCAGAAGTAAAAACTCTCATTTTTATCATTCTGTTGGTCAGTTGGATGGCTGAAAACATTTATTGAAGTCATTTCAACATAAAACTCTAAATATGTGTGAGCTGAGCCAAATGTTTTTTTCTAGAAATGAAAAAATAAAGTATTTTTGAAAGTAGAGAAACGCTGCAGATGTAACTAAATGACTCAGGTGGTGCTTGACACATGCGTGGTGTTTTCATGGAGAATGACCACCAGGGGACGACAGTGTGTGTTGTTACCACTTCAGAGGATGTGGCTTGGTGAAATGAACTTGACCGATCTGATCAGGTAAATATGGAGGAATTAATTTATTGCTCTGACAGATCTGGGAATTACTGCTGCTAGAGGAACAACCTCCCTCCGTTCTTTCAGTGGGACCTGGAGTACATGCCTGAATACAATGACTTGCTGATCCCGCATTGCACTTTATTAGATTAGTACTTACGAAGCAAAACAGGAAGTTGCCCACCAACTACAGGCCATGGTCGCCTTCATCTACACAAAGTCAAACTGGATCTGTGAACTGTTGTTTGTCCAGGCCTCTTGCAGACAGCGAGAAGCTACCAGTCAGGTCACACCATGCGGCGGAAGCCCTGAAAAGCCCAGCAGAAGATGGAGAAGCTGTCTCACAGGAGCCCAAGAAGAAGAACGTCAAAGAAAAAAGAGAGAAGAAAAAGGACAAAGACAGGGATAGGAAGGTGAATATAATACAGCTTTAAAGAAAATCCCCAAGAAAACAACACTCTCAGATCTATGTGGTGGTGACGGGGAAAACAAGTAGTCGGCCAGTATGACGTGATAGTTGTTGTTGTTGATCAATTTTGACACGCAGGCAAATTTAATCTTTTTTTTGTGGGAACTTTTTTTGTAGAAGAGCAAAGAAGAGGACAAAAAAAAGAAGAAAAAACACAAACATGAAGAAAAGGGGGAGGATCTTCTTGGTGGTCAGACAGATGAACCTGTCGTCCAATCAGAAGAACCCGGTGAGGTGACTGCCCCACCCACCTCCACCAGTGCAGAGGTACAGTGTGTCCTGACACAAATTGTGGCACAAATCTGTTTCCTGTTTGGAACAGGAATTTATATCCAAGATATTTTCACCTAAAAATTCGACCTGGATTTCTATTTAAAATGCATAATAATGGAAAACTATCTGGCAGTATTGCTTGATGAAAGCAATACAGTTTTTGTATAAACCAATATTTTGGATCATTTCATTGCCCTCCCATTACTGCCTTTCCATCAGCTTCAGTGATCACGTATTAGTTTCCTAGGAGCTGATTGTGTGGTATCCCGTCCTTGATTTATTCATGAAATAGAGCGGTGTAACCTCTGTATCCATTTTCATGAATAGTAGAAAGATACAGAACCTGGTGTGCCCTCACCCTCGTCTCACCTCCTTGCACTCCTCTCCCTCCCTCTTCTAGGTTTCAGATCTGGATTTCTGGCTCTCAAATGCTCCAGTGTCCTCTAACACCCAGGTGGAGTCACACCCTCTCCTGCTCTCGTTCCTTTTTTGCTGTCCTCCTCCTACCCTCATCTTTACAGTTTACACATGCCTGTTTCATCATTCCCATGGTTTATGGATCTGCCTCACCTCACATGGTCTTTGCTACTTCAGTTCATTTTCACATCTTTCACAAATTCCTCTCTTTCACAGGTCATAACAATTTCCTCCTACATTCTCCCAGATTTGTTATGTTTTCTAGCATGTGTGTATGTCTGTGCACACTCTGTGTGTGTAAATCGTCTCACAATTCCAGTGGTTCTCCTTCACAGGTTTTATTTTTGGGTGGTTGGCTGGGTGTCTTGAGGTCAGAGTAGATGTTGTTTTGTTGGTGGAGGTGACAAGTGAGCTGAGGTTGTCTGAGTTTCCCTGGAATCTGGCCTGGAGTCTGTTCCTCGTGGTCTTATCTTCACCACGTGTATCCCAACTAATTCCTTCATGGTCACATGTGACCATATTTTTTTTTACTTATTTAGTCTCACAAAACAACATTTTATGACAATGTTTTTAAAGAAGCCAGGAAGTAGAGTTGAGTTAAAGTTGTGTTGTGAAATCTTTGTCCACTGGCAGGAGTTCCTGCTCTGCCAGCGTTTTAGCACCATATCAGACAGATAGATATGTGTGTGATGAAGTTACCATCAACATTCAAAAATAACGTCAGTCAGCCTTTGGCCCACTTTTCTTTTAATCTTAGATTTTTACATTAATTGTTTAATAAAACCAGGTCTATGAGTTACTCATAACTTTGATTTTGAGGGGAAAATGAACATTCAGCCCCCCAAAACCAAGTCTTTTCTTGATTTTGTCATCAACTATCAACTCCATCAGAATTTTTACTTGCAGGATGCCTAGATTAGCATGTTTGTAGGCTATCTGTGAGCCTTCATGTCAAAGTAGCTGGTAGTTGTTTGACACATAAGTATTAACTAAACTCACTAGCCGTGACATTCACGTTCACAGGTGTTTGGTTTCCACTTTCCATCCCACTCTCATTTAACGTCTGTCTAGACATGATCACTGCCACGATAATCAAGCAGAGCTGAATTATGTGATGTCTGTTTGTGTATCAAATCAGCCGTCTTTGTGCTGCTACCACGGGCAGTGACGCGACTACAAACAAATCATTTCACAGCACACAGCCTCTATTGTGTCGTACTTATGGGACTCAGATCAAAATCATGACACACCAGAAAGTCCAACACATTTGATGTCAAATCCAACTCACCTTCAGAACATGTAGAGTTTCCAGAATGAAGCCACAGACACAGGCCACAATGACCTACAGACACAGGATGTTCTTGTCATGTTTTGTCGTGTTCAGCTCATTATTTATGCATGTTTTTCTCTTCTTTCTTCAACGAATAAGGTTCATATTTGTGATGTCTCAGACCTCAAAAATGTATTAAAATGAAAAACTATCAGCAGCTGAAAACTATATGCTGCAGCTGATTATTAACCTTTATAAAGACAGATAACGTATATGTTGCATGGTCATGTCTGCTTGCTGTGTGTGTGTGTGTGTGTGTGTGTGTGTGTGTGTGTGTGTGTGTGTGTGTGTGTGTGTGTGTGTGTGTGTGTGTGTGTGTGTGTGTGTGTGTGTGTGTGTGTGTGTGTGTGTGTGTGTGTGTGTGTGTGTGTGTGTGTGTGTGTGTGAACAGGAAGCACCAACAGTAGCGGAAGCTGAAGCAGCCCCCCTGCCTCTGCCTGGTGAAGCCTCTGGTGCGGCGCTAGACTCAGAGCCTGACGAGCCCAAAGACGCTGAGATGGAGACGATTGTGAGTCACCACTGATGATCCAATAATCACCAAGCAGAAAGTTAGACTGAGGTGTTAAAGATTCCAGTTCACAGTGACCTGACAGTGAAGCACAGAGGCAGCTGCTGTTCTCTCAAGCTTGTGTGAATAATGTACCAAACACCCACCAGGGCTTCTCTATTCTCTGGAGGAACACTTATATCAGTAGCTGTGGTTCTCTCCTCATTCAATTTTGCACCATCTTCATTTTCTAATTACATGTGTCATGTTCATTGTGGTTCTTAATAATCAGAAATCCTCCAAGCACAAGAAGAAGAAGCAGAAAAAGGAAAAGGAAGAGAAGGAGAAAAAAAAGAAGAAGAAGCACCATCACCATCATCACCACAATGACGGAGGGGAAGAGAAATCAGTGCAGAATGGCACCGTGGACGAGGAAGATCCTCTGCCGGTTAGTTTAACAGCCTCGCCTCAGCCAGAAGTGTGAATGAAGACATTCGTTTCTGCTCTACGTGTTAATGAAATAGCATCCAGGCATCACCTCATACTTGAAGCTGCATGTAGTCTCTATACCCGATCATCATTCTCATCTGCTGACCGATGACTCACACCGCCTGGACTGTTAGCATCAGCTGGATAGAAGCAGCTCCTGTTGCTGTGTTAGCATACAGAGGGACTGAATGCCTGATCTGACCTGCCTCCTCTCTTCTTTCAGCCCATGTCCAATTACTGCCTGCTGGCTGAGAACTCTTACATTAAGATGGTGAGTGATGGACACTGAAACGCTGCTGCCTTTACCACTGGGCCATGAAAAGGTATATTTTGCACCAGTGACGGCTGGAACTAGAGGTGTAATGTTTCAGGTTGACACTGCGTTTTGCACGCACATCTATTCTTTGTTGAATTCCCAGTTTAAAGTCATGGTAACCAGTCAGTACTGTTGGGATGAATATGCAGGTTTTAGTATTTGTAGATTTTTGACTTCAACATCTGCTGTATATCTGAAACAATGGACTCTACCTTTGAGTTATAATAAGCTCTACTAAATAAATAAAGCTAATGTCATTAAGTAAACTGGTTGCTTTGACAGTAGAAATTTTAATTGTAAAATCTTAAACTGTAACTCATAATTGCACCTTATAAAATAAACAATAAATAAATATGATTTGATATCACTTCTTGTTTTATCCCTAATTACGAATATATTCATCTTTGATAAACCAATCAAAAAGTTCAAATAAGGGAGCATATCTGAGATCATCTTCTTTAATCAGTTAGGTGCTCTCCCATAGTTTTCGGTGTTTTTGGATTATAACCCTGGGTCATGAAAGAACCTGATTTTCTTTCAAGGATGTGAAGCATCATCCTAATATTTATGTTTTACATATTGATATTGATGTGAAAATTATCTCAGACAGCAGGAGAGAATTTTTTTTTTGTCTTTTTCTTTCACCCACTTTAAAGATGATGGAGGATGCCGATGAGGTACCGGCCGAAGTTCTGTCAGTTACCAAATCTTTATTCTAGATGTGTTTCTGTTCCTGCTGCTCTGTACAGACCGGCCTCTGAGGCAGTGTGTGTTCACGTTTCTGCTCCACACCAGCGTTTCAGCAGTTTCTAAGAATGATTCTGTCCTTGTGACTTGATCTGTGTGCTTTGACTAATTTCTGGAAAACAGTGATGTGTGCTTGGTGTTTGGTCCATGAATGATATTTTCTGTGTTTACTGTATATACCTTCTCTAATCTCAAATTGGCTATTAACACTGAGTGAGGTGCAGACAGTTTTTGGTGAAAATAAATTTCTTTAACAATTATATATTTTTTTCCCCTTTTGATTCAGGTGTATGACATCCAGGGAAACCTGCAGGATGGCAGTCAGGTGGTGGTGTCTGTCATATTCGAAAATAAGTGCGACAGCTTCCTCAAATCCATGGAGTTCAACGTGCTGGACTCTCTCAACTCAAAGCTGCAGAGGCCAGAGGGTTCAGGTCCACACGACGGCCTCACAGTCCCATTCCAACTTCCTCCTGGTCAGTGATTGTCAGTAAAGAGCAGGTCTCTGACACAAAAGCTGATTTACTGAACAAAACCTATACACATGACATTTTTTTTGTTTGCTGTGTTCATAATCTGTTTAATTGAAATGTAACTTTAATTTTTGAGTAATCGAATACCAAGTTTTAATAACTAAATGAAGCAGATCTGTTTCTCTGAACTGTTGATTTCTATCTTCTGCTGCAGGCGTGTCCAATGAGGCTCGATTTGTCTTCACTGTGCAGAGCATCATTATGCCACAGAAGCTCAAGGGAACCCTCACATTCATAGTGAAGGTAAACAGGATTCTCAGTCATCAGGTCATGTGATCCTTGAGGTTAAACCTGATGCAGCTGGATGTCTGTTGAGGGTCTGCTGATGTTTCACAAGAGGCTTCTCCAGGTCTTAACTGTTTGGGAGAACTGATATTTTAAGTCACACATAGACTCTTTAAGATCACACCTCAGCAGTGGAGTCAGAATCACTGCTATGACTCCAAACTCTTTGAAGACACAAGTGGTTTTTTTGCCTAATGTGACGCTTTACATGAGTCGTCAGCATTATCACCAGTGTGACTTGACTCAAAGTGCAAATGCTTTTGAGACTTTCTGGAGAGAGATGATGAAACTGCGTTTTATGATTTCTCCAGAAGATTGGACTGACAGGATTGTTTATAACTGGTTTACAGCGTAACGGGCAGGTGAGTCGGTACGTTGTAAATGACCGCGTGTGAAAGCAAAAGAACTCGGATCCAACCTTCAGGCATTCACACTGACGTTCCACAGTGTAAATGCAGAAGTCCTCACTAAAATCTAACATCAACCAACTGATTGCATTATAATTATTTTTGAAAAAAGTGATCAGTTTTTTTACTATAAAGAATTATTATAAAATATAAAAATCGGTTATTGGACATGCCTCTTGGTCTGGATCGGCTTCTAGATCTGATCACCTCTTCGTTTTTCTAAACATCTGTAGGCCAAAAGAAAATCAACTAAATGCTGCACAGGTTCATTGATTGTCTTTGTTTGTTTTTTGTTGCCACAGAATGAGGATTCTTCCACTCATGAGAAACTGGACTTCAAACTGCACTTTACATGCACCTCCTACCTAATCACTACTCCTTGCTACAGGTTGGTATGAAGTTTTGACCTAAAAAGCCTCCTGAAGAGTACGTACTATCAATGTTTATGTTCAAGACAGGCATTGCTATAAGGTAACGTACCGGTGTCACTTGATGTTGAGTTAAAAACAGAGTATTAACAGTTTGATCCGAGGTTGGTGCTAGTGTAAAAACTTGTAGGGTTCCCAAAATGCAAAAGATTCTCGTCTGGATAGCCCTGCTGGTTTTAATTAATTTTTTTAGTCAGTTAATCAGAATTTCATGTCTACTCAAAATTGCAATTGAAGATTGCTGCAGGAAAAGTTGCCCAAGCCTTAGGAATGCATCCTCTGGTGACCAGGAGTCAGTGGAAACGGGGTTTGTGTTTGTTTTGTTTGGCCAGTGATGCGTTTGCGAAGCTGTTGGAGTCAGGTGACCTGAAGGGCAGCTCCGTCAGACTGGAGGGAGTCAACATGCCCTTCCACCACCTACTGGCCAAAATCTGCTTCCACCACCATTTCTCTGGTACGTACAGACCCAGTCATGCACTCAACTAGCTAAAACAACAAGATGCCACATACAGAATTCAACAACCCAGTGTTTGTTCAGATGAACAGTGCACCCTCACACATTTGCGCATCAACGCTCACGACTTCACCTCATCGCGGCTTTTTGGTAGGCAGTCACATGATGCCGTACGCGCATTCTATTGGCTGACGACATCCGGAAGTGCGCTCGGTTCCATGAGTCTCGGACTTCCGTGAGACACAAAAGTGCTTTTAACAGTCTATCAGATTGTGGGAAAAGGTAATACTGATAGAAGGTGGTTTAATATCAGCATGGGAAGGGTTCATAAACGTTTATCTTTTTATTTAAGGTAATT
This sequence comes from Antennarius maculatus, assembly GCA_013358685.1. Taxonomy (NCBI): domain Eukaryota; kingdom Metazoa; phylum Chordata; class Actinopteri; order Lophiiformes; family Antennariidae; genus Antennarius; species Antennarius maculatus. Next base: position 10,407,832 of record CM023610.1, on the reverse strand, counting down.
TAAATAGTTTGTCGCTCTATCGCGGAATTTGTCAGTCGCGTGTGGTTGCTGGAACGCATAAACTGCGAGTAACGCAGGCTCACTGTAAACATCGGCCAACTATGAAAGTCTGTTCGCTGTGTTTCTGTGACATAACGGTAACTTATTTGTATTGATAATGAAACGCCATCACAATTAACACAAATAAAATTTTTGTAACGGAACGCTATTTGTTCTTTTTTTTTTTAGTTGTTGAGAGGATCGACTCCTGCGCATCCATGTATAGCAGGTCTATCCAGGGTCACCATGTCTGTATGCTGGTCAAAACTGTAAGTGATCCAAACAAACGCCATTCTGATCTTTTGTAATGAAACATTTCAGAACTGCTTTTTTTTTTTTTTTTTTAAACCAATCGATGTTACGTTGACGTTTTCTCTCTCTCTCTCTCCCTCCTTCACTCTTCCTCCCAGTCGGGTCAGACGGTGTCCATCGATGCTAAATGTGACGAGCCGACACTGCTTGGGAATGTGCTGGATGAGATCAAGCAAACCTTCTCTCAGTGCTGATTGTCCAGCTGCCCCACCCATCACGCTCCACCTCCCCAACTCCCACTAAAACACAGCATAACCGTGTTACAAAAGCATTGCAGGGCTGACACTTCTTTTATTGTCTGATTAATTAGTCTTCTGGTTGGCTAAATGTCTTTCCCTTCACCTTTCCCTGTGTCTTACACTCTGTTGCTCTGCATTGCAAACTCGATGGTTGCTGCCCATCGATCCGAGCTGTACAGACACACAACACGCCATCAGCTCTGTGAAGCGGTTCCATTTTTACTTCCTGGATTTCACTTTATTTCCCCACTGACTCTGACACGACTCGGTTTCTGGGTGTTTGCCACCCTCTGCTCTTTTGTGTACCTCTCCGCTCTGTCTGCAGTTCAGTCTGTGACGGTCGTGTAATGTAATGTTGAAAACTGGACTTTTGCTGTTGTTTGTTAAATTGTGTTTTTATTGTGTTGAAGTTATTTTTGTCCTTTTGTTTTTGTTTGGTCTCTTATTTGATTACTTTTTTTTTTTTTGTCTGAAGCCTATCTGCGCCTTTGTCTCACCCTGTTCTTTCAACTCACTCAACATCAGTGTGTGTGTATGTGTGCTGCTTACTAAACACGATCAATTGTCAGACCGCTCCCAACTGGAAAACGAGGGACTCTAACCTGTTGGTTCACCACTGACCTGGTGCCACGACAAGTTACAGTGACAAGAGGACAGACATGAAACCAAAGCCACACACAAGGCATGAGTTTTTAGAGCCACTACCCTTTTTGCCTTTTGGCAAAGCTCAGAATAGACCTGGTGTTGGTTCAGCAGAAGCACTTTGTGGTACTAGGGGTCTTCTGTAGATCAGCGGTTTTGCTCTGTGCCTAAGTCACGTGGTCTGACCCACTCCAGCGCATAATCAGCCTTGTAGAACTTGGCCGCCTCCTCCAGTATTACTGCTCTGTTCAGCTGTGCTGAACTGCAGTTTCACCCTTCAGTAAAAGCCATCATCCCTTCCGTGAATCAAAAACAAATTGAAGACGTGACCCTTTGAAAATGGTGGAATGAAACTCTGGTGCCAGAGTGGAAATCGATGCAGGGCATTTTGCTTTCAGGCCAGCGCCACCGTCTTTGTCCTCACCAGCGCTTAGTGGTTTGGTCAGTTGTGTAGGAGATGTTATATTGAAACAAGTCGGTTATGGTTATTTCCATAAAACTACTGGGGTGCTGAAAACCCAAATTAATGTCACCACGTGGTCAATTTAGTGACTGAATAATCACAGATGTCTACGTGCTCGAAAAAAATTAAACCATGACTATGAGACAAATTATGCTATTGGCCTGTCTTTATTTTAAAACCAGATGTATATCATGTACCTTACGTTCTGTGTAAGCGGTTTGTTGGGTGCTTTTAGGGTCCCTGGCAATCAGTATTAAACAATGTGGCCTCCAGTGAAACGAAGATTCCACTCGAGAATAATTTCTCTCCTTGTGAAATCTGGTAAAACACTTTGCCACTTTGACATCTATACCGCAGTACTCGTACGTGGGCCAGCCGGTGTGAACCCTGATAACCTCTGATGTTCTTAATCCTCTCAGAAATTGCCTTGTCACCGTTTTTTGTTCATTGACATGCTCTCGTGAACATAAGTAGCCATTTTAACGAAATGGCTTTTGCTCATAACTCTAAGGTACTTTATGTTGCGTTAATGTCTCTACTTGGTCCAGCACAATTTAACCTAGCAAGTAGCAAAAGAAAAACTGACTCGGTAGCATTTCTGGTCATATTTACTCGTAAGGCCCTCCTCGCGTCTGCTTTTGTAGATAGATGATGTCTGTGACCTGAAGATGGGGCTAGCCATTCCATGAGGTCTGTCCAGTAGTAGAGTCTGAAGACAGGTGATCAGCTTTATTTCAGGAAAGTCAATAGAAAATAAGTGTGTATTCCTTGTTCCTGAAAATGACTGATATTGAGTGAAAAAAACAACTAATAGAACATTGTTCTACATAATTCTGATAATTTTTTTCCTGTTCATATTTGATTGAAACTTGTAAACTGCATGATTAGCATGTACAATTTTATTTACATTTATTTTTTGTTCCATTGACATGCTTACACAACTCCATTCCATTTTTGTCCTTTTTCTTCATTTTTTAAAAAAATGAAGTTTTATATTTTCGACGGTATTGTGTTTTTATCTATTCTAAGTTCAGACAATTACAACAAAGTGATACGGTTGAATGTGTTAAATTATTAAGCACGGGGGAAGCCAAGGGTTGTTAGGTGTTGTGATGCTGAGGGGATGATGCTCAGTGAGTTGACATCAGGCTATGTGAAGCTGACGGGCATCTCATTTTGTCTTCATTCTCCGTTCCAGCTGTAGTAACTTCTTTTTCCACGTTTGGCTTGTGACATTAAGATATACACATACGACTGATTTCTGAAGGCCCTGTCTTTCCATCTTCAGTTATGAAGCTGTACAATGTAAAATGTTTTAAAGGGGAAAACAAATGATATACATTTCCTTTAAAGAAAGTAATCCCAAATAAAACAAAATACTGTAAGAAGCTGCTGAGTCTTTTGTTTTGCAGAGAACACACACTGTAGGAGAAGACAATGGTAAATTTTATAGTGTTCCTATTATTTATTTTTTATATGGACAGTTCGCTTCCAGATGTGTCGCCAGAATTTATAATCCCAGAATCCATTGCACGGCAGTAATAAACCCCTTTACTCATAGCAAACATTGTGTATCCAGGAGACCCGGTGAAAAGGTAGCAAGGCTAGAAGTTTAGGAGCAGGTTTCAAGTTCTATCGTGGTGTAGATAGGAAAAGAAATGGAGTAGGAGTTATCTTGAAGGAGGAGTTTGTTAGGAATATCCTGGACGTAAAAAGAGTCAGTGATGAGTCTGAAGCTACAAATCGAAGGTGTGATGGTCAATGTTGTTAGTGGGTATGCTCCACAGGTAGAATGTGAGCTGGAGGAGAAGGAGAAATTCTGGTTGGACTTTGACGAAGTGATGCAGAGCATACCTAGAAGTGAGAGTGCTGTCATTGGTGCAAACTTCAATAGACATGTTGGTGCAGGAAACGGGTGATGGGCAGGTTTGGTATCCAGGAGAGGAACACAGAAGGACAGATGGTAGTTGACTTTGCAAAAAGGATGGAAATGGCTATAGTGAACACTTTCTTCCAGAAGAGGCAGGAACATAGGGTGACGTATTAGAGTGGAGGTAGGAGCACACAAGTAGACTACATCTTCTGTAGACGGTGTAATCTGAAGGAGATAAGTGACTAAAAAGTAGTGGTAGGCGAGAGTGTAGCCAAAGAGTGTGTAGGATGACTCTGGTGGTGAGGAATAGGACAAAGGCAGAGCAGAGGACGAAATGGTAGAAGCTGAAAAGGGAAGAGTGTTGCATGACTTTTAGGTAGGAGTTAAGACAGGCGCTGGGTGGTCAGGAGGTGCTGCCAGATGACTGGACAACTACAGCTAATGTGATCAGGGAGACATGTAGAGTATTGGTGTGTCAACTGGAAGGAAAGTAGATAAGGAGACTTGGTGGTGGAATGAGGAGGTACAGGAGTGTATACAAAGAAAGAGGTTAGCTAAGAAGAAGTGGGACACTGAGAGGACTGAGGAGAGTAGACAGGAGTACAGGGAGATGCGGCGTAAGCTGAAGGTAGAGGTAGCAAAGGCCAAACAAGAAGCTTATGATGACTTGTATGCTAGGTTGGACAGTAAGTAAGGAGGGAGAGACTGATCTATACAGCTTGGCAAGACAGAGAAACAGATGGGAAGGATGTACAGCAGGTTAGGGTGATTAAGGATAGGGATGGAAGTCTATTGACAGGTGCTAGTAGTGTGATGGGAAGATGGAAAGAGTGCTTTGAAGAGTTGATGAATGTGGAAAATGAGAACAAAGACTAGAAGAGATGACTTGTGGACCAGGAAGTAGCAAAGATTAGTCAGGATGAAGTGAGAAGGGCATTGAAGATGAAGAGTGGAAAGGCAGTTGGTCCTGATGATATACCTGTAGAAGTTTGGAAGTGCCAAGGAGAGGTGGCAGTAGAGTTTCTGACTGGGTTGTTCAACAGGATCTTAGACAGTGAGAAGATGCCTGAGGAATGGAGGAGAAGTGTGCTGGTTCCCATTTTTAAGAACAAGGGAGACATGCAGAGTTGTGGCAACTACAGAGGAATAAAGTGATGAGCCATACAATGAAGTTATGGGAAAGAGTAGTGGAAGCTAGACGGAGGGCAGAAGTGAGCATTTGCCAGCACAAGTATGGTTTCATGCCAAAAAAAAGTACTAAAGATGCAGTATTTGCTTTGAGGATGTTGGTTTAGAAGTACAGAGAAGGCTAAACGGAGCTGCATTGTGTTTTTGTAGATCTGGAGAAAGCTTATGACAGGGTGCCCAGAGAGGAACTGGTATTGTATGAGGAAGTCTGGAGTGCCAGAGAAGTATGTTAGAGTGGTGCAGGACATGTATGATGATGACTGTAAGACAGTGGTGAGGTGTGCCAGAGGAATTCAAGGTGGAGGTGGGACTGCATCAGGGATCAGCTCTGAGCTCCTGCTTGTTCGCTATGGTGATGGACAGGCTGACGGACGAGGTTACACAGAAATCTCCATGGACTATTGATGTTTGCAGATGAAATTGTGATCTGCAGTGAGAGCAGGGAACAATTGGAGGAGAAGCTAGAGAGGTGGTTTGTCCTGGAAAGGAGAGGAATGAAGGTTAGCCACAGTAAGAGAGTACATGTGTGTGAATGAGAGGGACCCAAGTGGAAGAGTGAGGTTACAGGGAGAATAGATCAAGAATGGTGGAGGATTTTAAGTACTTAGGGTCAACATTCCAGAGCAATGGAGAGCGTGGAAAAGAGGTGAAGAAGCGTGTACAGGCAGGATGGAATGGGTGGAGAAAGTGTCAGGTGTGATGTGTGACAGAAGAGTTTCAGCTAAAATGAAAGGAAAGGTGTACAAGATTGTGGTGAGACCAGCGATGTTGTTTGGTCTAGCGACGGTGTCACTGAGGAAAAGACAGGAGACAGAGCTGGAGGTAGCAGATGTAGCCGCTGAGAATACTGAACTCAGAATCGAGCCAGGAACATGAGATGACCAAATTGTGAGACTTATCTAAGCTCATGAATAGGCCACAGATATCAAAAATTGGCACAAGCGATGGTCCAATAATGGGCAGAGACAAGGATCTTACCCCAAGACTAAAAACTTTATTAAAGGAGAATAAAATCAACAACACGAATACTAATGGACCCATCAGGTCTCAATTACCTGCATGAGCACTGCAGGATGGCCGGGATGACTGCAATCAGGGAGCCAATCGAGGCCAGAGCACTCACCAAGCTCCATGCCCGACACACACACACACACACACACTCACACAGCAAACAAACCAAAAAAACAAGAGATAAGAGCAGGGCTTTGAACCGGTTCATGGAACAAAAACGAAAACTGGAAACTTTATATTTTTTAATGTTTCGGAACAGAATCGGAACAGAAAATAATTGTAATCCAGTTAATACCTTTTTTTTTTCGTTCTTGAAAAAAATATTTGACCTTATGTTTCACTTCCTGTCATTCACTGGACGCGGGATGAGAGCAGAGGGAAGTAGCGGCTATCAGCAGCAGTTAAGAAATGTATTCATAACAGGTAAACACTGCAGTATGTCAATCTTAAAAATGTATGATTTAGACATTAACTCATTGGCTGCAGTCATTTTCAGTGCAGTGTGGCAATATTGAGCTATGGGAGAAGCACAACGAAGATCTGTTGTTCAGCAATAAATGACATGGTGGAAGTTATTCTTATTTCATGTAGTGTCTAAGAAGGAGGCATAAGCCTTAACTACAGTGATACAACTTGCATAAAGCAGAGGTATAGTGCTGTGGTCCTGTTTACTGTAGGGTAGGGGCATATCTATAATTATAGTATATACCCATGTGTGTTGTCTTATCCACTATTACAGCGACAAAAAGCAATTTTTGATTTGTCTTGCTCTTCTTCAGTCCCGTCTGAAACGGCATGAATGAGGTCATTTTGTGTTTTTCCAGATGTCCCAGTAAACACTCTGTTAGTGGACAAATTGTAATGCATGTCTGTGTCATGCTCAGCAAGAAAAGAAAGTTCCATGTAGTTGCGTATCTGTGCACTGAGCCACTCTGGTGTGCCCAAAAGTTTTTAAAAGCACCGTAGCTTGCAAATGTCCAGTCGTGCTTTGGTGTCTCTTTGCTGCCTTAGATGTGGCTCCAAATACCAAAATGATCCTTTGCAAACAAAATATTGGGGGTGGCAGTGGCTCAGTGGTAGAGCGGGTCGTCCAATGATCCAAGATCGGTGGTTTGATTCCCACTCCTGCCCAGCCATCTGGAATGTGAGCTGATAGTGGGAAGTGTCAGCTCACCTCCCAAGCACTGCCGAGGCACCCTTGAACAAGGTGCTGTCACCCTTAAGTTGCTCATTGGGGCGCATGGAGCTGCCGGCCACCCTACCTGCCCCCCATTGCATGCTTACAGGCCCCTTGTGTGCGTGTGTTACCGGGCCTGTACACACTATATGTGCATGTGAGTGACTAGAGTGTGCCTCTAATTTCCCTTCGGGGATCACAAGAGTATGTATAAAAAAAATAAAATAAAGGGCATTCATAGCAGAACAATTTGCAGTGTCCCTCGGACCCTGTTACCATGTTGCCTGGAAATAGCGGACAAACACCTTTCCAGCCTGGGACAGGTTAGCTAGTTCAAGGATCAGACGACCAAATGTTTCTTTTTTCTCCTCCTTCAACCACTGTGGGAGCACAAAGCAAGTCGATTTTCCAGGTTCAGAACACGTGTAGATTTCTCTGTGAAAAGCTCTGTGCTTTAATCGTAACAATCTGTGTAGCACTGCCTTCTCAGAAAGTATCCAATCACAGGACACGTACAAGTCAGGACGTTATCCGATGGGCTATCGCATCTGTCTATTAACTATTTGTGCCCGGTCACTCACAGTGTAGGGACATCTACATTTTAGATTCTGGACGCACTGGAAAGATTTCATTCAACCAGCCAGGTTGGACCTGGCAACACAAGCTAGTCAAAATCTGATTGGATAAAACCTCTCTAACCTAAAAATAGAACACTGAACCAGCGTTGGCCCACAACATAATATATCCCAATGGATATACAGTATGGATATATATATATATATATATATATACACTGCCCCAAGTGCTCCTACTACCACGGGGACCACATTAACCTTGACCTTCCACATCTGTTCCAGCTGTTCTTTCAACCCTTGATACTTCTCAATCTTTTCGTGTTCCTTCTTCCTGATGTTGGCGTCAGCTGGAATCGCCACATCTATCACCACTGCTCTCTTCTACTCTTTGTCCACCACCACTATGTCCGGTTTGTTTATATATATATATATATATATATATATATAGAGAGAGAGAGAGAGAGAGAGAGAGAGAGAGAGAGAGAGAGAGCAGTGGTGATAGATGAGCAGTGGTGATAGATGTGGCGATTCCAGCTGACGCCAACATCAGGAAGAAGGAACACGAAAAGATTGAGAAGTATCAAGGGTTGAAAGAACAGCTGGAACAGATGTGGAAGGTCAAGGTTAATGTGGTCCCCGTGGTAGTAGGAGCACTTGGGGCAGTGACCCCCAAACTGGAAGAGTGGCTCCAGCAGATTCCTGGAACAACATCTGAAGCCTCAGTCCAGAAGAGCGCAGTCCTAGGAACAGCTAAGATACTGCGCAGAACCCTCAGACTCCCAGGCCTCTGGTAGAGGACCCGAGCTTGAGGATGACACACATACCACACACAAGGGTGAGAGGGACACACACATATATATATATATATATATATATATATATATATATATATATAAACTTACATCTAAATTATTTAAGGAAAATTATTTTAAATATAATTAACCTTTATCATAAATATCACGATTTCTGGTTATGTTAGGCCAGCTGAGAAGGCCTTGCTGACCCTGACTGCCCACCACAGCGTCCAAATATAACTTTTAAAGCCATTTGAGAATAAAGTTTTTAGTTTTTTAAACTCATGTCAGATTAATTTTTAGTCTGCATATTAACAAAAAGTGAATGAATTCCAATTTGCCAAATTAAATGGAACAACAAAGTTTGTTCAAGAAATTGGTATTATTTTGAAAAGTACAACTGGAAAGTGCATGTGGATTATCTGACTTGATCATAGTCGCCTTGGATGGTGTTAATATCTGGGGCTCCCCAGGAATGAATGAATGAATAAATACATTAATAATCCCAAAGGGAAATTATTCAAGTACACATACAGTCATTACACAAGAACAGCATACGTTATTGTGGTGTTCTGTGCAGATGAAATGTAAAATAAGCACCCACAGTCGGTCAATCACTGCAACACACCACAACAGGACACAACAGTTACACAAGAAAGAATACAGTTATCACAGTTATACAACACAGAATTTGCCACCCTAACAGCATAAATAGTGTGCAGAAATTGCACAATAGGTCCCAGATCCCATTGGATCCCAAGCTAGATGCCCACATGGTGAGCAGGTATGTCCATCAAAATATAAGATGCAAGACATGTCATTTTCAACCACACGACCCCCAGGTACCACCCCAGTAGATGTCCAGTCCATCTCCTCCCCGACACTCCTGCTTTGAAGCGGGAGATAAAAAAATACAAAAACAGCAGTATTTACATCCCAATTCAAAGCGGTGATGTATTGTGATTGTCAGTGTTCGTGTGTTTGTCCATTCGTCTGTTCAGTCGTTCGTTAGTTTGTTCATCCGTTAGTCCACCAAATATCTTCTCAACCGTTGCAGATATAATGATGAAACAAAAAGCACATTACTCGAGTGGCAAAGGGGATGGAAATGAGATGCTGACCTTTACCTTGAGAAAACTAGGTCAGGTGCAAATTTCAACTTTTGTATACTCAGGGACCGGATAACATAGAAAGACGAGGGAGAAGGCCAAAGTGAGTAAGACCATAGATCAAAACTAGTGCTTTGATCAACGACGGTAGGTTAGAGCACTAGCTTTGATCTTTGACCTATGCAAGTAGGTCAGGGTAAAATTTTGAATTCAGGGGTGTTGTGTGTCATGGGATGCTGCAGTCTGGGACTGCATTTATTCTTGTTGGTTTTGTTTTTGTTTCTGGCAAAATACCAAAAGTTTCTAATTTTTGTTTTCTTTCCACGGACCAGTTCAAAGCCCTGATTTTATATAATGCTCTTAAGAACACATTAAAACATTTTAAAAATTATTTTAGTTGGTTTAAAAAAACCATAAAAAACTTGAAAACTTAAAAGCCACGAAAACATAAAAGTCATAAAACATAAAAGCTACTGTTTTGTACAAATTGTCCTTCGCAGTCACAGTTGCAGTCGCTGATTAATACAACAACTTGTTGTGGAATATGGCTGAAGGACGTCCTGTTTCCAGTTCCCAAAAAGCACTAATGCTGGAGATGAAGAGTCTTCAAGATGAGCCGGTCGAAGGCTTTAAAATAACTTTAGCGGACGAGTCTGACTTGTTCAACTGGGAAGTAGCGATATTCGGACCCCCGAATACACACTATGAGGGTGGTTATTTCAAGGTGAGTAGCTAATGTTAGCTTGCAGTAGATCTATTGTTCTTTAGCTGTTAGATATGACTAAATGTATGTAATTTATTCTTAGAATAATAACCAACGACTAACCTTAGCCTCTAAGCTAACATCTTCACTAATAGCTGGATAACTTCGGCTAAAAAGCAACTAAATGTGATCCAATATACTTTCTTGTTCAGCGGTTTATTTTGGCTAAATTTATCCAAGTCACCACTTTTGTGGTAACTTGAGAATTGGACAGGCTCGATGATGTAAACGTTCCAACTCTTGCTCCACTTTTATTTTCATTGCATAGGGCACTGCTCTTGGTTTGAAAAAAATGTGGCGCTGCTTTAGGATCCACATCGAGTTTCACAGTGGCTCCCTTCACTGAACACATCGCTGTATCTGTGCAGGAGGTCCTCTATTGTGTGTGCATACTTTATCTCATGCCGACTTAGCATAATTTTTTGTAGCCAGTCACGACCCAAAAGACTATGTTCACTACCTTTAGCTATGATAAGTCTGCCTTCAGCCCTCTTACTTCCCGCTGCAATATTCGCATATAACATCCCCACTGAGGTATGGCCTGATGTGTTTAAGTACTTTTCGTAGTGCACACCTCAGCATACAGCTGCTCCATTCTCCCAAGTAGGCTGGAGACGTGCAGGCAGTAGAGTTTCTGGCTGGGTTGTTCAACAGGATCGTAGATAGTGAGAAGATGCCTGAGGAATGGAGGAGAAGTGTGATGGTGCAAGAACAAGGGAGACGTACAGAGTTGTGGCAACTACAGGGGAATAAAGCTGATGAGCCATACAATGAAGTTATGAGAAAGAGTAGTGGAAGCTAGACTAAGGGCAGAAGTGAGCATTGTGAGCAGCAGCATGGTTTCATGCCAAAAAAGAGTACTACAGATGCAGTATTTGCTTTGAGGATGTTCATAAAGAAGTACAGAAAAGGCCAGAGGAAGCTGCATTGTGTTTTTGTAGATCTGGAGAAAGCTTATGACAGGGTGCCCAGAGAGGAACTGTGGTATTGTATGAGGAAGTCTGGAGTGGCAGAGAATTATGTTAGAGTGGTGCAGAACATGTATGATGATGACTGTAAGACAGTGGTGAGGTGTGCTGTAGGTGTGCCAGGGGAGTGGAGGTGTGACTGCATCAGGGATCAGCTCTGAGCCCCTTTTTCGCTATGGTGATGGACAGGCTGCCAGACAGGGTCAGACAGGAATCTCCATGGACTATTGATGTTTGCAGATGACATTGTGATCTGCAGTGAGAGCAGGGAAGAGGTGGAGGAGAAGCTAGAGAGGTGGAGGTTTGTCCTGGAAAGGAGAGGAATGAAGGTTAGCCGCAGTAAGACAGAGTACATGTGTGTGAATGAGAGGGACCCAAGTGGGAGAGTGAGGTTACAGGGAGAAAAGATCAAGAAGGTGGAGGATTTTAAGTACTTAGGGTCAACAGTCCAGAGCAATGGAGAGCGTGGAAAAGAGGTGAAAAAGGGTGTACAGGTAGGATGGAATGTGTGGAGAAAAGTGTCAGGCGTGATGTGTGATAGTAGAGCTTCAGCTAACATGACAGGAAAGGTGTACTAAAAATGTGGTGAGACTAGTGATGTTGTTTGGTCTAGAGACAGTGTCACTGAGGAAAAGACAGGAGACAGAGCTGGAGGTAGCAGAGATGAAGATGCTGAGGTTCTCTCTGGGAGTGACCAGGAAGGATAGGATCAGGAATGAGTACATCAGAGGGACAGCACATGTTAGAGGTTTTGGAGATGAAGTCAGAGAGGCCAGATTGAGATGGTTTTGACATGTCCAGAGGAGTTAGTTGAATATGTTAGTAGAAGGATGCTGAGTTTTGAACTGCCAGGCAGGAGGCCTAGAGGAAGACCAAAGAAGAGGTTTATGGATGTAGTGAGTAGATATGAAGGTAGTTGGTGTGAGAGAAGAGGATGTCTGTGTAGGTTCTCAGTCTGTGTAGGTTCTCAGTCATCCAGGTCATGAACACATCGCAGTTCAGAACCGAAGAAGTCTCTTGGATGAGAGATGAAACGTCTTCAAAAACTTTCTTAATGTCCAGTGGATTGACTTACAGCTTTGGAGAGAAGAGGATGCAGAGGACATGGCTAGATGGAGGCAATTGATTTGCTGTGGCAACCTCTGACGGGAAAAGCCGAAAGGAAAAGGAGTTATTTATTTTTTTCACTCATTGTTACTATATGTTTTGAAATATTCTCATGCGCCTCCCATTACCAGCCCACGCGGGTTTCGAACCGCCAACTTCCGGTTCTTTGTGGACTCAGCTACTGCCGCCCCAACGCATCTAGAAAACTCCACGTACTAACTACATAAAAACAATAAAAGTCTTAAAAGCCACAAAAACATAAAAGCCATAAAAAAAAACCCAGCATGAAACATCTTCTTTGATCGCAGTCAGTTGGGATGAGTGTTAATACCGAGAGCTACCCATTGAAGCCTATAAATTCAGTTTGTAATGTTGTGAAATACAGTATGGCTCAAGGACGACCTGTTTCCAGTTCCCAAAAAGCACTGATGCTGGAGATGAAGAATCTTCAAGATGAGCCGGTCGAAGGCTTTAAAATAACTTTAGCGGACGCGTCAGACTTGTTCACCTGGGAAGTAGCGATATTCGGACCCCCAAATACATACTATGAGGGTGGTTATTTTAAGGTGAGTGGCTAATGTTAGCTTGCAGTCTAGCTATTGTTCTTTAGTGGTAGATATGCCTATTTGTATGTATTATTGTAACTTTAGAACCATATGGGAGTAAGTTATTTTTTAAACCCGTATGTCATCGTAAGTTTTAGTCTTCTTATTGACAAAAAGTGTTGGTGAATTCAGATTCGCCAACTTAAATTACCTTACGTGGAACAAGTTTGTTCCAGAAATCAGTATTATTTTGAAAAATACAGCCGGAAATTGCGTGTGGAGTATCTGACTTGATCGCAGTCGGTTTTGGATGGATGTTAATACCTGGGGCTCCCCAGGAGTGTTCACAACAACAGAGGAAGCCGATGTGGGTCCGAACAGTGAAGCCTGCTTGTGATTTCGACCCCGTTTCGAAGTGACCGGTGGAAAGTAACATTTACGCGTTCTTGTGTAGAACAGCTTCGTTCCTCTACTGTTCGCTGCTGTGTTGTACCAAGCTAGCCTTGTCCATCGCAGTCATAGTTGCGGGTTGGTCGCTGATAAATTCATCAAATCGTTGTGGAATATGGCTCAACATGGACATAATGTTGCCAGTTCCCAAAAAGCACTGATGCTGGAGATGAAGAGTCTTCAGGATGAACCGGTGGAAGGCTTTAAAATAACTTTAGTGGACGAGTCGGACATGTACAACTGGGAAGTAGCGATATTCGGACCCCCAAATACACACTACGAGGGTGGTTATTTTAAGGTGAGTAGCTAATGTTAGCCTGCACTACATCTATTGTTCTTTAGCTTTGAGATATGACTACATGTATGTTTTTTCTTCTTAGAATAATAACCAACGACTAACCTTAGTCTCTAGTCAACATCCATTCAACATTATTGCAGTTAACATCTTCAATAATAGCTGGATAACTTCAGCTAAAAGGCAGCTAAATGTGATCCAATCTACCGTCTTTGTTCAGCGCTTTATTTTATCAGGAATATTGCATTTTAGCGTCATCAGCTGTAGACGTGAAAACTTTTCCCCCCATAGGTCTTTTTTTGTTTAATATTTACTTGAGTCCCGTTTAGTGACATTACATGTTCGCTTTCAATAGTTCCTGTCGTCATAGCCTGAAACAAAGGTTGTTAGCATAAAGGCTCTCAGCTTTATCAGTACAGTACTAATAATTAGCACAACTCTGTCCAATCAGCAATAATTCAATCATTTCATGGGGATGTAATAGTACAACAACCTTTATTCGAATTAAAACGCAGTAATAAATTCATAGTATATTTTAACCTCATTTGTGAAACGTTAATAACAGGTTTGTTGTTATTAATGTTATTCCATTTCTTTTGGGGGAGTGTAAATGTTGGTGTCACAGATATGGCACTTCATTAATGAGTGTTTTTTGTTACATTGTTGATGCTTAATTGTGATATCTTTTCCAAACATTCTGTGACCTTTGACCTCGGCTCATAGCACTCTTGTTGGACAAAAGCTTCATACCTGATGTTTGCCACACTTTAGTCTCTAAGCTGTCACCAACACATACTGCAGTTCATAAATGTAGATCAGCATTACCATAGCAGAAAATCCCTTTGCCATTAGTCTCAAACCTGAATGTGTTTTTGTGAAAGTAAACTTCAGATATTGCGAAACAGTCGGGGGCTTGTTGCTCACTCAGAATGCTGTCCCTGTCTGGAAGATGAACCCTGTTTGTGCTGCTTCAGCCTTTGCCCTACATGGAGCATGTTAAGGTAGTATCATGATCCATGTCTGAAACGGTAGATCTGAACCGTGGAGGATTTGACACTGAATGTCAGACACTATTCTGTTTTTTTTGTCATGGATTCCAAATGTTATTTCCCACATGAGCCATAGTTGTTTCCATTCTGCTTCTAATCTGTAATGTATCAGTTAATGGTCCCAATCTGTGTAAATTATTCAGCATACTGTAAATGCCTTCCCTGTGTTAACGTGAGCTTGACTTCCCTTCAGCCTAGCAGTATCTCATGATTCCACTTCTTGTAAATGTTCTTCATGTTGCCTCTGGTCTGTTTCAAGCCTGTGAACAGGAATGGAGGGGCCTGAGCCGGCTACCGTAGAAGGTGTTCAGCGCGTCCATGTGGGTGCTGCGTACAGAATTCCTTTGTCGGGCCAGGAATGCACAGCTTGGCTGTGAAATCCATTGCATGGTTGTGACTCATTGTTCTGTGTTGTTTCCAGCCAACCTGTTCATATTCTAGCAAAAAAACCAAACCAAAACACTAAAAGATTCTCTATGTCATGACCAGGTTACCAAAACAAATGGGTTGTTACGACATGCTGCAGCTCTCTTTTCAACAGGAACAGGACGGTCAGTGATGTCACTGAAACCCAGGCTGAGTCAGGTGTCTGTTTCACATGGGTGTTCCTCTCAAGGGGTCACACCAGTGTGATTGCAAATGACTGCAGGCAGGCATGAGAATGCATCGTATTGAAACATCATTCAAACACATAAAATGCATCTATGAAGCAAAGCCATTGTAGTTAGCGTCCTACCCTCAGTGTGTGGACAGGAACTCATTCTGTGTGTTGTTGTTGCACATATTCTTTTCGAAAATCCAAAAAGTTTAGATTCTGTGGAGTGTACGACTATTCAAGCAAATACAACCTTAATTTTAATTGAATTTAATCAATTATTATTAATTTATCTTGGCTTGCACTAGGGGGTAGTATGACTAAGCCACTGTGGTTCAGTGTAAAAGAATTGAGTAAGCCACAAAAAGCCACATCCTGTGTCCAAGACAGTGGCTTGCTATAATATCAAGTAAAATTTGCAAGTAAACATTAAGTAACACCAAGAATCAAATTTATTAAAATTAAAGGTTTTCAATTGTTTAGGGGTGTAAAACAACGCTTGTCGTGGGAGTGTGTGGGGAAAATGGGGTTGTTTTCCTGCATTCTGGTGCATTCTGAGGGCAAAATATTCTGTTCAGTTTACCTACAAAAATACACTAAAGTTAATAGTTCAAGCTTAACTATCTTTATTTCTATCCTACTTTATGCAGGTATAAATGTGAGATTCAACAATTGAAAACTGAAGATAGACAAAATATTACTCACTGTTTACTTGTAAGTTTTACTTAGACTAGAAGACATTTTAACTTTGACTTAGACACTTTAATTTTAATAAATTTGATTCTTGGTATTACTCAATGTTTACTTATAAGTTTTACTTGCTATAATAGCAAGCAAGGTGAATACAAATTTACATGCATCGCTGGTTATTCCTGCCAGTCACAGGGATCAAAAGTCTAAGACTGCAAAAAAGTATTGATAATATCTTTCATTTATCTTCTGATCGATCTGTCACCACTCCTACCTCCTATCAGCATTCACCATTTGTTGTTCAATGAGAATTTTAATACAAAATCTACTATAAAACACTCTATTATCATTTTCTTTTGATCGATCGTCCTCGCCTTGTCGTACACCAATTTGCAGATTTAGCTTGTAAAAATAGAATCCTTTTTTTTTTTCATTGGACGAGAGGAGGTCATGACCCGAGTGCATATTTAATGATCGGGAGCGTTCGGGTAACTTCAGCTATTTCCGTTGGCATGCGGAAACAGCCGCATGCTATTGTTTTCTTATGTTATAGCTCAGGGATTTTCGCGAGTCCAAAAAAGTTGTAAGTTTTAGCCTTTTTTTCCTAAAAATAAGAATGCCACTGTGGCTACACAGGCTAAAAACCTTGTAGCCACTCTGCAATTTACTTCGCCTATAGCGAAGTGGCGATCGGCTAGCGCAAGCCCAGATAATTTATACTAATATATACATGCTGTCAGGTTTATGACAGCCTGTGTGTTCATTAATCATGAGCAATCCATGACCTCTGGGGTTGTCATTTCATTTTCACATCTTATGATCTTACCTATAACTCCAAAGTTTTCTGTTTCTCTCGTGGAGTGCCTGCAGTTTATGGTGTGATACTTTAGAGTGAAGTTGAAAATTGAATGAATCACAGCATTTTTATGCAAATATTGATGTATTAAATTTATAATCTATTCAGTTTGATCTTTATTTTGATATTTTGTTGGATTGTTGTGAACACGCTGAAGTTCAGAGTTTGTCACAAGGACTACTGCTCAAAAGAAAGTGTGTGTGTGTGTGTGTGTGTGTGTGTGTGTGTGTGTGTGTGTGTGTGTGTGTGTGTGTGTTGTGTGTTGTGTGAAGCTGCACTGCTTCTGCTGGATGTGATATTTGAAAACAGAGTGATTATTGTGTCTGAAGTGTTGTGCTGTGTCAGCATCCAGCAGCTTTGTGTTTTTTTGCGTTGCACCCGGTTCTGAGGCGTGTGGAGGTTGTTTTTTAGTTCATATCTCCGTTCTCTGACGGAGCACTTGTTCTCAGTGAGCAGGAAAACATGGGTGTCACCGTTTAGTTCGGGCCCGTCTCTGTTCCACTGAGTGGCTGTCTTTGTATTTGCACTTCCCCTCCTTACTTATTTCTTTCCTTCCTTTCTTCCTTCCTAGAGGTGCGTGATGCATAGTTTGTGCTGGCACCATGCTAGCCTTGCGCAAGCAGTGTGGCGTTAGGATGCGTTCCGGTGGGTTCTTTATACCCGGTTGTGGACTTGGCGAGGTCAAGCCTGGCTGAGCTGTCGTCGTCATGTTTCAGCCTCTGGCTGCGTTGGAGGAAAGGGAGACCAAAGAAACGGGTTGATGAAGAGCAGCCAGCGCCCTTCCTCCCAGTGGTGCCCCTTCTGAAAGGAGAGACTGCTGCCTGTGGCGGTGAATGTGAGGCCCCACTAGACGGTTATATCCGTCCCCCTCAGGCTCTGCTGTGTGTTCTTTTATCTTCCTGTTTCGGCCACCAGTGGTGGAGTCATACCTGTGAAACACACACAAGCGCTCCAGGCAGTTTTGTGTTGTGTTTCTCATCCTTTTCCATGCATCTGTGTGTGAGGCTCTGGAATTTGCTCAACTCAAGGATCCTTTTCCCGCTGTGTGTGTGTGTGTGTGCGTGCGTGTGTGCGTGCGTGCGTGCGTGCGTGCGTGCGTGCGCGTGCGTGCACGCACATGTATGCGCGCACATGTATGAGGTCTGTATTGAAGGTAAAGAGCACAGGAGAACAGAATGATTTGTTCCCTTTAGGGTCTCTGTATTGACCTAGATTGCGTTGCCTTGCTGTCGTTCTGTACACTGGTGGGTGTGTTCTCTCTCTCTTAGTCCTGTTCTCCCCTCCGGGTTGCTTTTGTGAGCTTGCAGCCCAAGAATGATTTTAATAGACAAATTGACCTTGTGTTCTGTTTTCTCAGTAACAAACCATTCTAGAAGTTTTGTATGTCTGGCACGCAGTAGACTCGGCTTCAGGCTCCCCACAAATAATCTGCTAATGGCCTGTTGTTCTTTCTGTGTCCATCTGTAAAGAAAGGTATGTAAGGCAGCAGCATGTTGAAGCAGTTGCACTGAGGTTATAACTTTAGAGGCAGATCTTGTGTAAAGTTGGAGTACAACTAGTCCTGAACTTACGAACATTCAACCTTATGAACATTAAAAGAGACAAACGCGATCCATCATATCCGACTATCATCCTGCAGCTCCCCTTTCTGCCACAACCCCCATTGAACTGTGCCGCTGTTTTCATACAGTTACAATACCCATCTCCCTCTAGTTGTTTGTTGTTGTCTTTGTTAGCATCTCAGAGCGTCAGGCTTAGATACCTTAGATACTTTACTGTTAATCATGGTTGATAAAGCAAAGGCTAGTGAAGATAGTGGCAGTGGTGACCATCTCTCTGATGACAACCTCCTCTTCCTTCACTCTAAAGGCCAGCTACGTGCTACATGCTATAGCAACATCAACAGCTGACTCTAGCTGTTGTTGGATGTGCTTAAAAACTGGTGGAGAGTTCCTTGACGTTTCTTCATCTTCTCCTTCATCTTTTCTTTTCGGCTTTTCCCTTCAGGGGTCGCCACAGTGAATCAATTGCCTACATCTAACCCTGTCTTCTGCATCTTCTTGTCTCACACCAACTACCTTCATGTCCCCTTTCACTACATCCATAACCTCCTCTTTGGTCTTCCTCTAGGCCTCCTGCCTGGCAGTTCAAAACTCCTTCTACCAATATATTCACTATCTCTCCTCTGGACATGTCCAAACCATCTCAGTCTTGCCTCTCTGACTTTATTTCCAAAACCTCTAAGGTGTGCTGTCCCTCTGATGTGCTCATTCCTGATCCTATCCTTCCTGGTCACTCCCAAAGAGAACCACAGCATCTTCATCTCTGCTACCTCCAGCTCTGTCTCCTGTCTTTTCCTCAGTGACACTGTCTCTAGGCCAAACGACATCGCTGGTCTCACTACCGTTTTGTACACCTTTCCTTTCATTTTAGCTGAAACTCTTCTATCACACATCAAACCTGACACTTTCCTCCACCGTTCCATCCTGCCTGTACACGCTTCTTCACCTCTTTTCCACACTCTCCATTGCTCTGGACTGTTGACCCTAAATACTTAAAATCCTCTACCTTCTTGATCTCTTCTCCCTGCAACTTCACTTTTCCACTTGGGTCCCTCTCATTCACACACATGTACTCTGTCTTACTGCGGCTAACCTTCATTCCTCTCCTTTCCAGGACAAACCTCCACCTCTCTAGCTTCTCCTCTATCTGTTCCCTGCTCTCACTGCAGATCACAATGTCATCTGCAAATATCATAGTCCATGGAGATTCCTGTCTGACCTTGTCGGGCAGCCTGTCCATCACCATAGCGAACAAGAAGGGACTCAGAGCTGATCCCTGATGCAGTCCCACCTCCACCTTGAACTCCTCTGTCACACCTACAGCACAGGTCTCCACTGTCTTACACTCATACATGTCCTGCACCGCTCTCACATACTTCTCTGCCACTCCAGACGTCCTCATACAATACCACAGTTCCTCTCTGGGCACCCTGTCATAAGCTTTCTCCAGATCTACAAAAACACAATGCAGCTCCGTTTAGCCTTCTCTGTACTTCTCTATCAACCTCCTCAAAGAAAATACTGCATCTTTAGTGCTCTTTTTTTGGCATGAAACCAAACTGCTGCACACAAATGCTCACTTCTGCCCTCTGTCTAGCTTCCACTACTCTTTCCCATAACTTCATTGTATGGCTCATCAGCTTTATTCCTCTGTAGTTGCCACAACTCTGCACGTCTCCCTTGTTCTTAAAAATGGGCACCATCACACTTCTCCTCCACTCCTCAGGCATCTTCTCACTGTCTAAGATCCCGTTGAACAACCCAGTCAGAAACTCTACTGCTACCTCTCCCAAACACTTCCAAACCTCTACAGGGATATCATCAGGACCAACTGCCTTTCCACTCTTCATCCTCTTCAATGCCATCCTCACTTCATCCTGACTAATCTTTGCTACTTCCTGGTCCACAGCAGTCACCTCTTCTAGACTTTGTTCTCTGTCATTTTCCACGTTCGTCAACTCTTCAAAGTACTCTTTCCATCTTCCCATCACACTACTAGCACCTGTCAATAAACTTCCATCCCTATCCTTAATCACCCTAACCTGCTGCACATCCTTCCCATCTCTATCTCTCTGTCTTGCCAACCGGTATAGATCAGTCTCTCCCTCCTTACTGTCCAACCGAGCATACAAGTCATCATAAGCTTCTTGTTTGGCCTTTGCTACCTCTACGTTCACCTTACGCTGTATCTCCCTGTACTCCTGTCTACTCTCCTCAGTCCTCTCAGTGTCCCACTTCTTCTTAGCTAACCTCTTTCTTTGTATACACTCCTGTACCTCCTCATTCCACCACCAAGTCATCTTATCTACTGTCCTTCCAGATGACACACCAAGTACTCTACCTGTCTCCCTGATCACATTAGCTGTAGTTTTCCAGTCATCTGGAAGCACCTCCTGACCACCCACAGCCTGTCTTAACTCCATCCTAAAAGTCATGCAACACTCTTCCTTTTTCAGCTTCCACCATTTCGTCCTCTGCTCTGCCTTTGTCACTGATCTCCTTCAGGTTACACCATCCACACAAGATGTAGTCTACCTGTGTGCTCCTACCACCACTCTTATAGGTCACCCTATGTTCCTGCCTCTTCTGGAAGAAAGTATTCACTATAGCCATTTCCGTCCTTTTTGCAAAGTCAACTACCATCTGTCCTTCTGCATTCCTCTCCTGGATACCAAACCTGCCCATCACTTCCTCATCACCTCCGTTTCCTGCAACAACATGTCCATTGAAGTCTGAACCAATGACAACTCTCACTTCTAGGTATGCTCTGCATCACTTCGTCAAAGTCCAACCAGAATTTCTCCTCCATCTCACATCCTACCTGTGGAGCATGCCCACTAACAACATTGAACATCACACCTTCGATTTCTAGCTTCAGACTCATCACTCTGACACTCTTTTTACCTCCAGGACATTCCTAATAAATTCCTCCTTCAAGATAACTCCTACTCCATTTCTTTTCCTATCTATACCATGATAGAACAACATGAATCCTGCTCCTATACTTCTAGCCTTTCATATATACCCTTGGGGAGGGTGTATATGAATAAAGATGGTAGAGTGTAGGGCAGCCTTGTATCAGCACCTTAGGATCAGCTTGTGGGGTTCAGTACTGGCATATCAATCATCTTTGAGATCACCGCCGTTTCTCTAACCTGCACATCTAACATCAACCTCGTCTGTGCTGACACACAAGGTTTCTGAGTAAAGGTCTTGGCTGTGAGCTGTACACACAATAATGTCACACCCCCATCCTGTTTTCCACCTCCCTGTTCGGAGACTTCCGATTGGGCTTGATTACTGCCTCTGCTGTTGTAGGAGATGCTGAACAACACTGACAGACGACTGTCAGGAGCACTGCTTTCACTCACTTTGACGCCACCAGGATTTGAAGAGAGTACAGTTATTCTGTTATGGGATCATGATTTTCAAATTCTGACCCCAAATGAAGAAAATGTTGCTTCTTTTTTTTTTTTTTAATGAGTGTTTTAGGCAGCGCTGACATAGATTTAAGACATTACCAATGCTGAGAAACAGATTTAATGACACGATAGACAGAAACACAGGACAGACTCCGACTCGTCTCTGCTACATGCAGCCTGGCCTGGTGTGTAGCCTGGTATGTAGCCTGTTTTGTAGCAGTGTTGGTACATTGCAGGAAACAAATGAATCGAGCGTAACCTCATTTATTCAATGCAAGCCCCTCCCCCTCCCACTACTCCATCACCTCCCTGCTCCCATGCAGCCCCTCCCCCCCGCCTCCCACTCATCAGTACATTTTAGCAGGGGCCAGATGACCATGCCGAATCAGCAAGTGTGTGTGTGTCTGTGTGTCTTTGTGTGTGTTTGTGACCAGTAGGGTTGGTGAGGGGGTAGGGGGTCGGCAGTACACTCCATGCTGTGAATGACGTACGTGTGTGTAATCAGTGCAGCCGGTGTCCCCCTCCCTGTTGTCCCACGGCACACCTTATGAAGTGAGGGTCCACAGTGGGGCTGCAGCAGTGTGTGTGTGTGTGAGGACACATGATAGCAGATCCACGGCTGTGAGCGTTGGATTGTGTCGGTTGGCAGCGACAGCTGGGGAGGACCACCCCCCCCGCACGTCTTTCTCCTTACATCAGAAAGCCCCTCACCCAACGGTGTAGCGTCTCTGAGCTCAAGCCATTCGGGAGCTGAATGCACTGCCCCCCCCCAACATAGTATTACATTACTCTGTCATTAGTTCATTGGTGTCCCTATCAGAAGGCTTTTCCTCGACACCATGGCGACTATTTACGTGTTTCTTTCTGTCACCACAGAAAACAGTGGGCTGGATCGCTGGGATTTCCAGTCAACAGCCGTTAGCTGGCACTGCTGCTGCTAACATAAAGTCTGTGTGAAGAAAAACATGCATAATGAAGCCCTTTCTCTCCTTCACCAGCAGCTGTAGAGGTGGTTTGTGCAGACTTGCTTTCAGGAGTTATTTATCCCTGGGAGGTTAAACAGCAGAGTAGTTTTTCCTATAAGCCAACAACCCAATGATATGCAGAGGCCTCAGTAAGGCGGGATGAATAACCCTTTACGTTCCCGGTCTGTTTGAGGCAGCAGGTCACTCTTTTGTCCTAATTGGTGGAAACAGATGTCCTAACAGTAGAAGTTCAGGGGGAAGTAGTTCTGTCTGCCCTCCTCTCTCATTCCTCCTGTCTGCTCTTTTCGCCCTCAGGCTCGGATCAAGTTCCCCATCGACTACCCGTACTCTCCACCGGCTTTCCGCTTCCTCACCAAAATGTGGCACCCCAACATCTATGAGGTAACACCGACCTGTGCAAAATTAAACATGCTGCTCCACACAGATTTTGATGAATACAATTAGTCCTCAACTTACGAACATTTGACTTATGAACATCATGAGCTGGAGATCCATGAGAGCAGATAGACAAAACTAAGTGAAGTGGTAATCAAAAAAATGTCTGAATATTTTATTCTCCGCTGTCTCCAGAACGGAGATGTTTGCATCTCCATCCTGCACCCACCTGTAGACGACCCTCAGAGCGGGGAGTTGCCTTCGGAGCGGTGGAACCCCACACAGAATGTCAGGTAGGTGTGTGTGGTCTGGAATACGTGGTGTGAAACCAGCTTCCAGTTCCTTTCTGCATTCATGCTGAGCACATCCTGTAAATGTTTATTTACTGAAAATAATTCAATCAATCAATCAATCAACCAACCTTTATTTGTACAGTGCTTAATCACATCAGCAGACACTTCAAAGCGCTTCAAAGTCTTTCCAACCTGGGGAAAGATGAAATGTTCTGTAGTTTCCTTCAGTTTTTGAGTTTCTCCTTTCCTACTGAGTCCTGCAGCTAATTTCATCGGCTGTTTTTAAAGGTCTTCGTTGTAAATGTGTTCACTTTGTGTACTTTGGATTGCTTCACATGTCAGTGGGGTTATCAGGAAAAAAAGGATTGAGTTTGAATTAATTCGAAAATGTGATCCATTGGCTCTAATGAAGCCGTCTTCCTTTGTCTGCAGTCACTGCCACAGACGTATTAGTGTGTACTCCCTTGTCAAATTATTTTATTATATGACTGGGGGGTACTCAAGGGGTACAAACCTCCCAGGCAGCTTGGTTTCCCCTTTATGTCATTACACCTAAATAGTCTCCACCTTAAAGTCCCACAAAAGTTTGACCCTCATAATATTCGTGATTGACCACAAAAAACCTCCCCATAAAATTTCGAGTTGCATTATTTTGAGTTTATTGTAACGATATTATGTTCACCAATTGCTAATATCTTCAAGAAAATTTAATGTTCTCTTTAGCCCATGTGATACAGTTTCAACCAGTTCCATAGTAATGCATCACTAGTTTATTTGTAAATGATAAAACTTTCATAAAAGCCCACTGAGGTGCAGGAAGGGGGAAAAAATCTCTGATCCTCCGCCTTATCTGACGTGTAATCTTGCTGAAAACACAACCAAACATTGATGAAAACATGACGTCCTTAGGTGGAGGGGGGGCTTAACTCCTACAATAGACCTAGTGGTCACCACTCTGAAGGCCCACTTCACCACCCACCCACAGCTCCATCTGTTTGGTGACTCCACACATGAACCGGCTCGTCAACAATGAGCGCTACTGTGCTTTACAGGCTGAGAGACCGGAGCGTCTCTGAAAGGAGCTGTGTGTCAACAGGAAGGCAGTAAATATATCTGAGGTCGCGATACAACATCACAATCTCGTGACCTACTTCTATGACTACAAGCACTACCCAGGGTCCCAGTTCCACCACTGCTGATGCTCGGTGGCGACGGCTGGTGGATGAGATGCTGGGTAAACGGCACGCGTCTCTCTTCATCTCCTCACTGCAGCTGTAGATCAGGAATCAGTCCTTTGTTACTCTTAAAAAAATATTAGTGTCACGCTGTGATGTTAAATTAAGACATTTATTCAAAGATTAGGTGAAAACAAATCTTTTATAGAGAAACAAAAAAAAAAAAATTCCACACCATGATGGAAAATAACTGAAATAACGGATTGTTTTGCTATTTCTACTCAATAATTTAGAATTACATTATTTAGATTATACTTAATTCACAGCAGCCTGTTATGGTTTTTTTGGGCGGAATAAAGGTGCTTAGATTGTCCACTGTTTATTCATTACAAAATTCTTTTGTGGGTGACGTTAATATTTTGGCAGACTCACATATGCATCCATCTTCCCGTTGCCACCCCCTGTAACCCTGTTTCTCTCACCTCCTCCGTCTTCTGGATTATAATCTCCTCTCCTGTTGATGTCTCTCTCAGAACCATCCTGCTCAGCGTGATTTCTCTGCTGAACGAGCCAAACACTTTTTCCCCAGCCAACGTGGACGCGTCTGTCATGTATCGCAAGTGGAGGGACAGCAAGGGCAAGAACAAGGACTACATCGAGATCATCAGGTAAACGACTCGCTGCTGCTTCTTTATGAGTAGTGTCGCTCAAGTTGTATACCGAGGTGTATTGTGAAACCGTAAGCACTGCAACCGTCAACTTGTCAGATGTGTGGAACGAGGAAAAAACAACGAACGTTGACACTGTGTGGCTTCGTCTAATTCTATTCTCCATCTGCTCCTCCCACTTCACAGGAAACAGGTCCAGGCTACCAAAGCCGAGGCAGATCAGGACGGCGTGAAGGTTCCCGTCACGCTGGACGAGTACTGCGTCCGCACTTTGGTCCCGCCCACAGACGACGGCTCCAATCTGTTGTATGACGACTACTACGACGACGAGGAGCTGGATGACGACGAAGATGACGAGGATGAGAACGAGGGCTGTTGCTACGGCGAGGATGACTCGGGCACTGAAAACTCTTGACCACCCCGGTCCTCGCCCTTGTCGCCATGACCCCCCCCACCACCTGCCTTCTCACGGACTGAACTTTAACTCCCTTTCTCCTCTCCCTCCCACCAAAACCCCACACTATCCTCTCTTCTCGCAGGCCCCCTGTCCACCTGACATTGTGTGTGTGTGTTCCCAGGATGCACACCATAACCAGATGAATCCACAGAAGAAAACTGTCACAACGGCTTTTCTTGTTCCTTACGGCTTTCTTTTAGTTTTTTTGTTTGTCTTTTTCATTTCATTTGTGTCAAGGTTGCATACACACACAGAGATGCACACACACAGCTTTTTGCAGTTGTCATACTGAGCACTGTCTCAGATTTCTTCAATGTTTTTTTGAGCTCTCATCCATCTGTGAGTGGTATGAGGCCGATTTTCTGTCAAAATCCCCAGAGGAAAGATCCTGTTTTCACAGTGTGACCTCTGACATCACCACAGGTCACATCAGAGCAAAGCAAATCAATTCAGTGTGTGTGCAACCTCTGGCCACCGGGCTGGTTGAACCTCTGCCACGCTTCAACCCTGACCTCGAGTCGTCTCCCCCCCATCCCCCCCAGGGCTTGTGCTGCTAAAAACAGGGAAGTTCTCCATTTCTAGAAGCAGCTGACACTCCCTTGTGCCTTCCCTGATGTCACACATCTGAATGCATTATGGGACAGACTACATTGAGACCCCTACCAGCCAGGCAAATAACAGCTCAAAAGAGGGGAGACATTCAGCCCCCCACGGGGTCCCAGGTGGCTTGTTGCATGAACTGTGCTCCCAATGGAGCGACATTGGGCGTATTTATAGCAGCACCTGTCAGATCCGTACAGGGGTGTGAGTGATAGAGGTAAGATCTGAACAGCTGAATGGAAGAATGGAATGTAGTTCACAATCCCACCGACATCCTCTGGTGACTGCCACAGCCTTCATCACACAAGCACACACTGCTAGCGCCCTGGAAACGCTAGGAAAACGGCTAGCTGAGCCTGCCAGTGAAATTCAATGTACTGTATTTAAATACGACCTATGCAGTCAGTGCTGGAGCCTCCTTAATATGCAGCGCTTTACGTGTGAAAGGAAAGCTGGACCTGTTCATCAGTTATGACCTTAACTCCAGCCGGCTTGCTAGTTGTGAGGGGGGGTTGGCAGATCGACACAGATTAACATGTGTAGTTGTGTGTTTTTTGTCTTTGTAGTTTTTTTTTAAAATTCTAACTCAGAGTAAGTCTCCAAAGCACAGGAAAACAAGGCAAGATATTTTTTCACTCGTCTCCATCAGATCTTGCTCCCTAGTGGTAGCTGTAAAGGTAGACCCCCCCCCCCCCGCTGCCCCAGGAGCTTCCAGACAGCAGTGGAGGCGTAGATGGAACCGATGGCTTCTCCTCACTGCCAGCAGTGCTCCGTTGTGAATTCCAGACTCACCATCCAGCAGTATTTACTCTCACATTCTCAGAATCACTGTGAATAATCACAGATCCACCTGCAAGATGCAATGACTTGAGGACAAGAAGCGCTGAAATGGGAATACTTGGTTATAGACTTGGTTATAGGGCTGACTTTAGAGCATGAACAGAAGAATGTTGTCTGTCGCTAGCATGCTGTTATGATGTCTTTGTGGTTTTAAATCTGGTCTGGATCATGTCCTGGGACAGAGGTCCTCTGTGATTTTTATTTCTAGCTGACATTGTGAATGGGCTGAGGTTTGTCTTTTTAATTTTAATTTTGTGGGGTCGGGTAGCATCTTTTACCATTTAGATGTAATCTTTAATTTCCAAATTGCGTTGTAAGCTGCAATGTTGTCTATCTTATATGTTATTAAGTGCTATGAACATCGACCTGATTGTTTGAAACCCAGGATTGATGATGGAAGAACAAATAGTTCATTATATTAGTTCATTTTATTATAATATGAAATGGCAAAAAAGGTTTTTGTAGAGACATGACAGATCATACAGTAATTAATTTGCTGCCCTTTGTATTTGTCAAGCCCAGAATCCTCCAACAAGGCACCAGTGTTCAGTAAATGACTGAAACCGATTGAGGGCTGATGAACGATCCATCACTTTCGCTGTTGAGTGTTTTTAGCCCCAAGGGTTTTCATTTTTGTAAAAGTAGTTGTTTTTACATATGAATATTGGCGTTGATTGGCGGCAGCATCACTGAGGGCAAACCACTGCAGTTAATTAACAAAGAACTCCACAAACCTCAGGAAACAACCAACCAACATTGTCACCGACTGAGCGAACCTGACCCCGAGGACTCTGGCTACAAAGAACTGTTTACAATCCTCTACCTTGATATGCACACGTGGATATTTGACAATTTGCTTTGATTTTGTTGATTTTGTTTGTAAATCTATTTAAATTCTGAAATAAAGATCTTTATTAGATATTGACAGATTGGTTTATTGAAGTGCAGGGTAAATGGTTAGGGGCAGAGTTTTGACAGTTTGGCTGGTTCATGTCATCTTGTGTGTGTTTTTACAGACGATGAATTAACCCCCACGTGAGAGAATGAAATGTGACTATCTCACAGCTCACTCTGAAAGGTAAGGCTGGTCATCTTCCTCCTTTACCTTCACCAGCTGTTAGTGGAAGTGCAGTTAGAGGGAAGTGTGTGATGAGATGTTACGCCTGCAGTCGCCCTGCTAGACTCAGGGTGGTGGAGACCTAAAAGGATTTGCTGATGCTTTCCATGCTCTCATCCGTAACACCAGGGAATTCAGTACGCTGCTTTACTAATCGTTGGTTTTGTTCTCCCTGTGCTCTCCTCACAGCAGGAATGGAAGTCCTGACAGGTAGGATTGATTTTTTTTTCTTATTGCTGTCCTTGACCAGTTAAGATTTGCTTCTTTGTTTTTAAGAAAACAAGCTTTGTGTCCTTTCTGTTTGACATGTAGTCGGAAAGTCTCATGTAATAGAGTTAGTTTGAGTTGCCTTCATTGATTATTTATCATGAAACTATTTTAAATGACCAGGCTTTGACCTCAACAGGGCCTTACCTGGTCCAACAAAATAACACCTAACCTTAACCGTATTTATAACCGTATATTAAACGACTACTCCTTGCTCCTTTTCAAGTGGCTGCCTCAAGTTTGCCCTTTTCTACTTTGTCTAACCCATCATTTATCCACTGAAGCAACACTGCCATAAGAGATACTAAAGATCAATGTTCCAGTAAATCAAAGCTTCTCAGAACTGCTGGCATGGGTGCACACTTGTTTGATCTAGACTGATGTTCAGCTATAGTGCACTGAATGCAACCAGACTGCACTGATCCACAGTAACGCTAAGATAAAGTTTGACAACGGCCATGAAAAATCTGTCTTTTTATGACAGCTGTCAGTACTTTTATAAATCATACTGGGCAGATTTAACATATTGAGGTCTTAATAAAGAGGTTTTTTTTCTCCAGGGGTCTCTATTAATAGTAAAAGGGAAGAATTTAGCGTTGAAGTGTGATGTATACGTATAGTAATTTGTTGTTAAGTAGGAGGTATCCAATAATGATCTTGTTATGTTATAGATTGATCACATAATGGATAGATTTTATGTAATGTTGATAATCTGAATGCTGCTCTGTAATTATGCAGTAATTTAAACATCAGCTTTTAGAAGGATCCACAAATGTTCCAGGTGAGGACGTGTCAAACCTCCCTCGTGCCTCGATCACGCCTCAAGCTGGTCCACCTTTCTTAATGAAGCTACTTCATATTTTATTGGCTCTGGAATTATGTCATCAGGCTTGATTAAACCTAGGAAATAATGTGAATTTTCGAGTAGCATTGAACCTGTTCTTGGGTTGATGCTACTAGAAACGAAAACATGCTTGATTTAGATCAAAAATATTAGAATCTGACGTTACAATTCATATTTCTTGTCTAATCAGAAATTGGAAGTTTAGAGATCAGACTGCAGACACAGGGCTCTGTGTAAAAGTTGGGCAACATGATGCTGTTCTTGATCAAGATTTCTGTCACTGTGTCTCTTACAGACGCACTGATGGATGAATGCTGTTCAAGAACATTGGAGGTGATGGAACAGTGTTCTCTTATGGGAATGGACATTTGTAATCAGCTCTGACAGATTAAGATTGAAGCTTCAAAGTGTTTGGTGAGTTCATACCATGTGAGGAGTGGTGGAGACTTCCTGATACTTCATTATCTTTTTTTTTCTTGCCTCTAGGGGGCAGCAGCAGTCCTGTTATGTTAGAGCTGCTTGGCTGGGCGACCACAAACATAATCAGTGAGTCTGTGTGGTTTCTCAGCTCTAGGTAAATCAAGAAGAGGGAGACGTTTCACCTCTCAGCCAAGAGGCTTCTTCAATTCTCCAAGCCTCCTGAATGAGACATGAAAAGTCTTCAACCAACCTAAAGCAAGTCCAGTTGATTATTGTTGTTCTTGATAATCAATGAGGTTTCCTTTTGTTAACTTTTCAACTTATTAAATTTTCTTCCTCTTTTTGTCTCTTCTTTTTTTTTTTTTTTAAACCTGGTGTGATTCTACAATAAATGGTGGATGATGAAGCCCATAAACTTTTCCTGCCTTAGTTTTCCAGCTGTGGTTCTGCAATTCCCTTAAAAATAATGAAACGGGGTGTAGTGTGTAGCTGTATATTTCATATTCTTATATGAAGGGGCCAAAGTATCCTCTGGTCATTTCCTCGTCTCTCATCCCCCACTGAAACTCAGTAACTCCACTGCTGGTATGAGGCTTCTCCTGTTCCCTGATATTTTGCCCCTGCACATGACTTATAAGGTTTATTATCCATCTCCAGTGTCTTATTTCTTCCTGGTAAAATTGGCCCACCTATAACTGCATGAAGTCTGGCTTTTGAAAATGAAAATCATCAATCTGAGAAATACCATAAAAGTGAAGTTTCAACTGACAAAAATGTAGATCAATACGCCCTACGCTGGTGTTTCATGCCGGCCCCATGTTTAATCCTTCTTCTGCGATGCTTTCACCAGCGCTGCCCTAAGCTCCAGGGTCATCCCATCAGGTTCTCCCAGCTGAGATACACTATGCCATCCTTCTGCAGAGTCCATCAAATTTCTTTCCTGTGGCGACAGGTCCGACCTTTTGCCCTGCATGTGTCCAATTCAAATGCCAATTCAACAAACCAGAACGAGCAGAGACACTCGAATGGTCCTGGCATTTGCAGAATTACTTCCCTCTCTGGTTTATTTCTTGCATGTTTTGTGTTTTTGTCTTGAAAGGGTAACATTCAACTTAAACCGTATGGTATAAACCAGACTTTTGACCTAAACCCAGATGTTCTAACCCTCACTTTGAGACTAAGTCACATTTATTACTCAAAAGGGCAATTTTACTTCTGCACACTGGCATGGACATGAGCACAGAGTGGCCTGCAGGAAGGAGCGAACAGGGTGAGCCGTCACTGGCCTGAGCAGACTGTGTGTCTGAACATCAGCAGGAGGGAGGAAAATACACAGATTGAGCGATACGAATCTTAACCAAACCATGAGTGTTTGATGCATAAAGTGCAGCTCCAAGTGCTTTGCAACACAACAATTACTTGTGCTGAGTGCTTCCTATTTAAACATGTAAAACTAACCGTAGAAATAATGGCTGATGCACTGCATTCAGTAGTGACCTAAAGCACAGAGTGAACTCATGGCTGGAAGCTCACTGGTTCATTTCACAGATCCAGTTGGCAAGCTGAAAACGCAGCAAACCTTAATGAGATGCCTCAGAGCGAGATGTTATCAGCTCCACTGAAGCTCCCCAGAAACCAGCAGATCACACTGGTTGAACTGGGCAGCTTCCAGGTGTGAATGTCGAACTGCATGGATGTTGTTCAGGAGGTCGTGTTACACATAAAAAGAGAGAATGAAAATGGAACTCACTTGAGTTAACCAACCTGGATGTACATGATGACACCCCCTGTAGAGCTTTTGTGCAGCTCCAGCGCCATCATCCTCTTTTCTGCGTACACAACCACAGCTCGCCCTGCCCGTCAGTCCAGGAAGTCAATTGGATGTCAGCAGGGAGGATGTCTGGCCTCAGCGGCGAAACACTTTAGACTGACGCGTTCAGATGCTGTGTGGAGTGTGAACACAATGTGTTGGTGGTTCTGTCCAGAGATTCTCTGGTCCTCTTGTGTTTCAAACGGCTCAGTGTTGGACAGACAGATGACATGAGGTCCAAATGACATACACATGTTAACCTGTTATCATCTCAGCACTCATTACTTTATAAAGCAAGCTGATAACAGTTTGTTCAATTATAATCTGATCTTATTTTTAATTTGATGTTAATACTTAATAATCGTTCAGGTTGTGTAGTAAGCACTGAAAAGTTGCGAAGCAAATACGGTAATAATCAGTCACTCAGAGTGTACAGTACAAATTATTTTACCGTAGTTATCAGGACATTTGTTTTAGAAATGTCATAATCATAGTGATAACAAATATCTGGAAGCACTACAGTAATAAAAATCAGACATTAATTTCATTTTCACATTTGGATTCAGTCTGTAGATGACACTAAACAATGAAGTCACCTAATTCTCTGGAGTATTTGTAATACCTTTGTCCTAATTTTCCATCTGAACGACTCATTAAAAGTATAATGGATAGAAGAATCAAAGCTGTTGCACCGCTAACAAGGTGCCTCTCATTCAGCGACTCGTTATTTCAGGAGTGAAATCTTGATGAAACGCTTTGCCTGATGAGTTGAGAGCCTGTGGGCTGTGAGCGATCCGGCTGCAGACGACAGGCGGTGGGTGAGGGTTCAAACGTGCTTCTGTAATCTAAATGGTAAACGGATCTTTCCACAGGTTGATCACATGGCAGTGACCTCTGAGAGGGAGAGATGTGTTATTACAGCCACTCAGAGGTTTGATGGCCACATCAAGGCAGTCCTGTTTCATGTCCATACGTGTCGTCTGGGCTTTCACCACCAGCTGGATGATGATATGATGTAGATTCCGCTTCGCATGTCTAGATTTATGCATACTTGTACATGGTTGTGTAAGAAAATGGGTGTTATATAAACATAATGTGGATTTCCTTGTGATGTGAAGATGAATCTGATTCATGACTCTTATGCATTCATCATGTATCCATATGTTTGAGTGGGAGCTGATGTTTCTGTGATTAAATCAGCCTTCCCCACTTGAAAGCACGTGTTTTCTCATCTCGTGTGTGAGGGGCAGCAGTGTGGTGATATTTCCCGTCGTTGGCCGAGCCTCTATGTGTAGGGTACGTTTTAGTCATACTTGACTAATTTTGAGTCTGGAAACGCAATTTTCTGAAAAATCCCTACAATGCTTTTATCTAGCTAATCCCAGACGACCACTGCGTTGTTAAAATAGCTCACCTCTATAAAAAGGCCCAAATGCTGTGGAGAGAATGACACGGCTGAGGATGGCACCCGGCGACGGATCAGTCCACCAGAAGAGTCACCAGGATTGCCCACCGTTCAGCGACTGCACCAGCATTCAGAGGAACGGAGGCAGACCAGACACACCCCGGTCCACCTCAGGATCTGGATCGTCCTATCCACCAGCTGGGACCAGGAAACCGACTGCTGCAGCAGCAGAGACGATTGGCGAGCATAATAGGCCTGAATCCGGCAGAACAGTAATAATTATCTGAGTTTTGATGGAAGTGGAGCCTGACAACCTCACACTGGTGCTGTGCTGCTGACGGGGCCCATCGTGGGGCCCCAGTGTGTGTGCCCGGCTTCTGGAGGACAATGCCTCATTAAAGCGAAGACGACAATGTCCAGATGTTGTTCCGGTCCATGAGGAGGAGGGTTACTGCTGTGGGAAATGTTGATGGGACACTCACTAAGTACTGATTGTTAAAAATTTAAGCACTCCAATTTTTGTCCTCTGAGAATTTTTTGTTGTTGTTTTGATCGTTCACTTCATTTCTGCTGCTGATGAAATTAAGATAATCATTACAAGTTAATAAGATCAAAATGTGGGCTGTTATTCTCCTGCAGCTCAAACTGCCCAAATAAATTTGCAGTTTAATACAGTGGTGTGCTTTTAAAAAGCTCGAGTGTATACTTATTCTTTGATAACTATTGCTATCAAAAATTCTACTGTGACAACAGTTTGGGCTTGACTAGGGGTTACAGTTTAATGGAAGTTAAACTCAGCAGCTCATTTGCTGTAAAGCTCTGCTTGTTTTGCTCTGTGAGCTCCCAATTAACTGTGACAAGAAGGGCAACTTGTCCAGAACAGTGGAGCTCCTCTCATTTTCCATCTGAGTGAGGCAGATACTGGCGGAGTCCCTGTCTGGGGTTTGTCTTGTCAAACATTCCTCAGTTGGTGAAACTATCTATCACCTTACCAGATATCAAGGTGGAAATATGTACAGTTCCAAAGCCGCCCCTCTCAGAACAGAGCTGGTTCCTGGTGAAGCGGTGGCTATACCCCTCTTAGTCCACAGCTTTTACAGCACTTGACACAAAACCAAACAACATGGACAAATAAGCTCTTTCTGTCCTGCAGATCAATGAAGTCAGTGGGGTTTTCCTATTTTAGGCAGACAATGTATTTGTTGCCATAGCAAAGTATCCAGGGAAACCAATAAGTCCCTTTAAAACCAAAGCCAGACAAACAAGGAGAATTGGGGGGGGGGGTAAAAAGAGCAGTCGTAAACTGAATTAAAGCACACAGCCCTGAGCTGCTGCTGCTGCTTCCTGTGAGCAGAGGCTTTGGTTATGACTTGCAGATTTGCAAAAGTTGAGCTCCTGTGCCACCAAAACAACCTACAACCTGTGTGTCTTATTTAAGGACTGTCATGTGGGGTGTGAGGCATTGAAATGGGGATCAGTGGTGTTTACTACAAGCTCCTTTAACAGGATAAGACCCAGAAAGATACCAGAGTAAACATTTTTGTGGAATTTCTACTAAAACCCATCAAAATAAATATAATCTCTGGTCTAAACTCAGAGATATGTTTCAAGTTGAGTTCATCTGGACTCCAATTATTGATTATGATCTTATTGTTGTGATAAAACAAAATAAAGAGTATAGGTAATGTGTTTACTGGTCTAGCAAATACAAGAGCACCTAACCCGGATACCCACACTGTGTATTCACCTGACACTGATGTGGGTTTTATTGTTACTAGGTTAATTATTTCATGTTGACTCAAGTCAGCATCCAGTTGTCTGTTTACTGGAAATGCATTTTGCTTTTAATTTTGCTCTTAAATAATTTAAATACGTAAATTCTAACATGCAGGAGTCAGGTTGTATTATTATTCACTTTTAAAAACATGTTAATAACTTTTGTTGAAGGTGGATTACTGTCTCTGTCCGTTGGTAGGATCTCTTTTACCAGTAGGCCCAGTGGTTCCAGTGAGCTGCAGCTCTTGTTTTGACAGTGGCACTAACACCGTAGTGGGAATAAGGAGTGTAGTTCCACTCCATCCACTCCACGAGGCAGGCGTGAAGGGGAAGGAGTGTGATTTGAGAAAAAGGGGGCTTTATGTCTCACATCACTGACGGAAACATCTATAAAACTTATAAAACTATTTTACAGCGGCGTCTGTGATATTTTTATACCCCGATGTCTGTGACAGAGAAGACTTTAACACACACACACACACACACACACACACCCTCCACATCTCTTGAAAGAAGTCCGAACAATCCCAGAACCCATCTCCTGATGGAGGGACAGCACTGACTGACAGGTTTGGTTGATGAAATTCCTCTGCATGGGCTCCTGAAGCAGTGGCCCCGCCGGGGGAGCCTCCGTTAGATCTCATTGGTCAGCCGCAGCCCGACTCGTCTATAAAACGCGCGGCTTGAGCTCCGGAGCGGAGACCGTCTGAGGGCGCAGCGCAGCGCCGCGGAACCCACGGGCTCACCGGCGAGAAGAACTCCTGATTTTGACGGAACTAGTGGACAAAAACGGGCGCAAACCTCTTCTATAGGACGGTGAGTAATTTATTTGAACACATCTGTACACAGAAGCATTGCGCCAGAATCAACCCAGAGCAAGACATCGGAGGTTAGAGGGTTTAAACTGCGTACTGGTTTGAGGAAACCTTCAATCACCTGTTGAATATGCATCTGTTTGTAACTTTAAGAGATTGTTTTTCTTCTTTTATTCATGTAAACGATGAATGTTTGTGTTCTAAAGGCGCAGAAAATGTATTTTAAAAATAATAAAATCAATATTAAACGTTTGGTTATCTGTAGCCTTGTTATTCTGAACAAATCTGAATTTTCCTACCTTGCAGAATAAAATTCACATTTTCGTTTCTCATTTATAAATTTTTATATGGTTTTTATATGGTTATGGTTTTTATATGGACTCTGGTGAATTCAGTGTCGTTTGTCCAGAGTATTCACACTGCTGCCCGTTCTCATACCCTGGCTGTTTGTTCCTTTGTTCTAAACCTGATAAATGAACTGCGCTGCTTCAAAGACCTTTCCTTCAGGGGACTCACTCTAGAAAACTGTTTTTATGTCCTCCATCCTTTAAATCCTTGTGGTTTCATAGCAGACTGTTTGTCAGAACTCGAGCACCTCGCCTGTTTTTTACTCTGTTCCCTGTAGAGTAACCATCCTCACCCCCTTCCCCTCCTCCCATGTGCTATTAATTGCAGACACACCTGACTGCATCTGCTCCACACGCCCACACATCCCACTTCCTGGTGGGAACATGTGGGTTCTGGATAAGATCCGCGGCTCCGTGGAGACCAACGTTCTTCGGTCGGGGGAGAACGGAGACAAGAAAGGCGTCACCCCATCGTATAGCAACGTCCTCACCCCTGACAAGATCCCAGACTTTTTTATTCCCCCAAAGCTCATCAGCAGCCCCCCTGAACCTGATATTCTGAATGTCAAGCCCAAACAGGGGGTGCAGCCTTCGACTTCAGAGCAAACCATCAGCAGTGGGAAGAAGATCAGCTGCCCAAGAAGTCCAGGTCTGGTGGCCAAGATCACAGGCGACACTAAAAACCTTCTGAAAGCAGCAAACCGTCACATCATCCAGATAGAGAGTGCCGACGATGTGGTGGCTGGAGACACCAACGCAGACCCCCAGTCGCAGACAGCCATGTCCCTGCCTTACATTCCCAAGACTAACACACCTTATGGCTTCGCCACTTTGAAGGAAAGCCCCCACACTCGCCGCAAAGAGTCGCTGTTCCACTGCGAGCACACGAGTCCAATCACCTCCCCAAACACACAGAGGAAAGGGAAAGGCAGCGAGGGGGGGAACCATCTGAATCCTGCTGACTTCAGCACTTCTCACATGAATCCTTATCGATACTTCAGTGGTGGCGAGAGCGACACCTGCTCCTCTGCCGAGTCCTCTCCCTTCAGCTCTCCTCTGCTTTCCCGCTCTGCCTCCCTGCTGAAGATCTTCACCCACGAGACGCAGGCCAAAGTGGTGAAGGCCAAGCGGACGTTCGCCCGCCACAGCTCCCTCTCCACCGACGAGTGCAGCTCAGCCGAGCCAAGCCCCAACATCCAGCGACGCCTTCACGTGCCCTCCTTCCACGGCGGCGCCGGAGCATCCGACCACGGCGTCCATCGGGAGCACACCATCAACCTGCACAAAGGCGGAACGGTAAAGATCAGCGCTAACTACGACTCCAGCACCTCCCGCCTGCTCATTCGTGTCCTGGCAGCGGAGAGTCTTTACGACAAGCACGTCGACCTGAAGAGCATCAACTGCTGCGTGTCGGTCTACCTGAACCCGGGGAAGATTCAGAAGCAACGGAGCAACATCATCAAGAACAGCCGCAACCCCTTCTTCAATGAGGACTTCTTCTTTGACTCCATCAGTTCGGTTCAGGTGAAGAACATGTCAGTGAAGTTCAAGGTGGTGAACAAAGGCACCAGCCTGAAGAGGGACACACTGCTGGGGGAGCGAGAGGTGCCTCTAACCAAGCTGCTGTCAGAGATTTAAAGCCAAAGAACTGGAGGTCAAATCAGGCTGAGAGAAGTGGAGGAAAGTGGTTGAGGTTTATTAGACTTTTGCACTTGTTTCTATCCATCAAACTCTGAAAATAAATCTCTTGACACACTCTGTCGGGTTTATAGCTGAGGCCTGCCTGATTCCTTCTCTCCAAAATGAATGCTTATTAAATCACGACAGGAACAACGGCGACAGATGAACTCCAAACATGAAAGGCTGTTGTTTTGTTTTTTTTAGCTATTTCTTGGCCGACTTTCTCAGTCGGGTCTGGTTCAAAGGTTGGCTGACACCTGTTCATCAACCTGTCCTGGTGTCCTCACCTGCCCTGTGTTCTTCATGCATGGCATGGTTTTCTTATCGTAGTGTGACACAAACCCACACCAGGACAGGATGTGATTCTACATGAGCTGCACCATGTGTTCAGCACAAAGGTGCTTTTGTAAATAAGCACAAGCTTTGAAGTGGTTCTACATCCTGATGTGCAAATGGCCCTTTCATCCCAGTTGCCATGGCCTGTTCCTACAGGGCAGGGCACAGGACAAGCACAGCGACCACAATAGACACATTTACATGCACATCAAAAATGGAATCCTAATATAATTAATAATGCAAATGAGACTCATGATTGCATAATGTAATTAATATTCTTATTAGCAGAAAGAAAGTGAAAACCCAGTAACATAGCCGATCTGTGCTGCAAAAATATCTTACAGTGATGTTAAAAGGTGCCTTGTGGAGTTTCGTAGTGAAATAACAGTAGCTGTTTTTGCATTAGTTGTTGCTTATTGAAATTCAATTTTTGAATCTTTATTTAATGCATTTCCTTTGTAAAACAATAATGACAATAATAATCTTTTATAATATTCTCATTCATGTATTATCTACAGAAGTGTTAAAATGCCACTCTTTTCAACAGTTATCCATAGAGCTGTTAGTGGCTAAAATTAATAAATAAACACAAATACAGAATAAACTCCACCGGATACCTTTCATGGTTTATTTTTGTTTTGTTTGTTTTTAAAAATCTGCCTGTGCAGTAAAGATAATTCTATTTCATATCAATTCATGTAAGTTTGACTGTTGACATTTAGACACGTGAACACATACTGAAACATTCTGTCTGCACTGTTTTTGCTTGTTTTTTCTAAAGATGAAGTTCTAAAAGTCAACAGTAGACTATATGTATTTATGCATCGTTGGGTTCCTGGACTCTAACGCCTTCAGTAGCTATCGACTAAATGTTTGAGTGCATGAAACCAAACTTACTGAGTTAATGAATGTAGCCTTACAAGGAAGGAATGTTCCCAACATATTGTAGAAATTTCCATCATATATTTGATGTGTACTTTATTTCTATCTCTTAATCCCTGTGTGGATGTTGGGGTTAGGCATAGCTCGGGTTAGCAGCTGCTTACACGCCTCAGCCAGTGTGGACACCTTGATTACATCTTGTGCAGCCAGACGATGGGCTTTTGCCAAACACTCTCCACTCTGCATTCAGACCAGGTGGCGATGCGTCCGTGTTTTTCGGTACAGACTCTCTCCACCAGAGACACAGGAGCTGAGATGATTAGCATGGATTTTTTTCAGCCTGCATGAATGATCCTTTTGAAATTTAAGACTGTCCACTCTATTTTCCACTGTTATAACCAGTTGCTAGTTGTTTCTCCAATTAGAATATTACTTAAGAAATATTTCTAAAAGAGTGACAGAGCGGTCTGAGCCATGATTTAACAGGTTTTTGATTAATTTCGATACCATTGATGGGACAAACAAGGTTACTAAAAAACAAATAAAATTGTCATCTTACCAATTTATGCAATCACAGTGTTTGTAGTGGAAAAATACACTAACATAAGTGTGCATGTAGATGTATTAAATGTGTCAAATGAGAAAAACATGGTATTGGTGTCACAGTGCAGTGTACCTGTTGCATGACATCAGTTTATCACAGACACACAGATGTATGCATGACATTCTGAGTTTCATGATGCCCT
The DNA here is from genome assembly GCA_013358685.1 of Antennarius maculatus. NCBI lineage: Eukaryota > Metazoa > Chordata > Actinopteri > Lophiiformes > Antennariidae > Antennarius > Antennarius maculatus. The sequence goes on along the minus strand of CM023610.1, from coordinate 10,368,269 downwards.
AAAGCCTTACTGCGTATCTGTGTGATGGAGAGAGAGTGACATTTGAGTCGTCTGATATTTTGTTCCTCTTTTTGTATGTGCAACACGTAGAATTTTGTAAAAATATTTTTAACGGGTTGACACTACTACAGATGTGTTGGATTTGTATTGTACATAACTCAATACTTGTTTCTATAGCTGTCTGTGAAATGCTAATTATGCACCAGCAAGTGATAAGTGTTGATTTTATTTATGCCTGTTTCACATTAATGAACTGAAGGAAGAAGAAGAGGAGGAATACAGTAAATGTCAAGCAAGGCTTAAGAAAAAACAAAAAAAGAAGTCAACAAGGAAAACTATCAAGGTTTACGACGTGAACAGCAGCCTTCTTGTATTTCTGTGGACTCTGCTGGCCATCTGAAGAATTAGAAGAAATTGCATGTGATTGCAGCCTGGAGTGCTTCGGGGAAGGAGAGCAACTACTGACGGAAAATAAATCAGAGACATCAGAGTAATGCAAATTACTGAGGCTTCTCTCATGCCCCAAAGCCTCAGTTTAATTCTGTGGGAATTACTCTCACCTGCTGTTTGTATCTCACTTGTTCAACAGCTGTTGATATTCTCTATATCCTTTCCATGGAGTGACCCTGCTAGTTGTTCTTGTGTGACTTCAGTGATCTGCTGTAACCTCTGTAGCCTAGTGTTTGAGAACATGCAGTGCCTGCTCACAGAGTTATCGTGTTTTCTACTCAAACGTCCTGAATTGTACTTAGTCCTGTTGTAACTCAGTCCTCTCTGAGGTTTCCTCTAGCATGACTATATACTTCAGTATCGTCAGTACTAGATTCCAGTGGGTTCCTATTCTTAGTGGGGGCTTGTGCTCTGATTCTCTGTGAAGATTTGCTGCAGTTACAAATATTTCTAAAGACACTCCTGAAAATATAGTTGGTGTACTCTGAAAATTGTTCAACTAAATCTTATTTTCTTAACTAATTGGCTTTGACTGTTTCGTTGCACCAATTAGGTTAAAGGAGCTGAAATGCAGAGAGAAAAATAATTACCAGTCATCTGACCTTGTCTGTCTGGCTAAGCAACATAATCAGTAAAATATCTGAATAAATTTCTATTGTAAGTCTGAGAAGGGTTGAGAGAAATGTTTTACTCTTAATTCAGTCACAGGGAAAACACAGGTAGACATTTTTAATCTTTCTTTTTTTGTCACCTCAATTTGTTAAGAATTTTATTTCAGACTCGTGGTTCACTTCCAAGTGGTTTAACAAGAACACTTACATTTACATTTGACTAAATAGCAGCTCAAAGCTAAACTGCGCTCACACAGTTTTATAGTTGTTGTGTAGATTTAGAGCCGAGCTGAAGGCTGACCATGTCTCTAACAGAGAAATAATGGATCATGGTTACAAGTCCTGATAAGCCCACTTGAAAAAAAAAAAAAAAAAAAAGCTGCTGCCTGCTTCTCTTTATAAACAGAATTTCCCAAGATAGTCACAAAGTGTTTGCTTTTGTAAAATTTAATTAAATTCATTTTTCCTGTTCAACTAGTAAATGTAGTTTTGCTGGCAAGGGCAGGACATTAAAATTGTTGGCTTATTTAAAAACAGGAGATAATTTATGATTTGCTGATGGAAATGCAGTGTTATTAAAATATAAAAACGATTTGGGCTCAGTCTCTTAGTACCTTCACTTAAGTGTATCTCAGACGGGTGGGAACTGTCTAATTCAATGGCTTTTCATCTGTTTTCTATATCCTCAGCCTGAGCTAAACACCAAAACAGGATATCACACCAATTGGTTCATTAATAAGGTCAGTGACACTAATGCATACCAGCACATATCGACCTGAGTTTTCATGCTTTACTGTGTTTTTTTAAACCCATACACAAATTAAATTAACAAGTTGCAATTTATATGGTCGGTTTTGTGCTATAAAAACGTCTTCAGACAAATCAAACAGCAACTCAGTATATTTATATATAAACAAAATTCTTTCTAATTCTTTATTTTGGTTGTGTTAGAAGATTTTTCTCAGTCATTCACCACCAAAAGTGATTCAGATTCACCCTCAAGAGACCATAAATATTGTGATAATGCGGAGCTTTATCTGATCCAAAGGGGAATCACCAGAATCAGTTGTCCCCTTCCCCATTCCTTTATAAAGTTTCCAGGAAGTTGTTTGAGAAGTTTTTCATCTGCTCCTGTCTCACAATGTTCAGGAAATTTCTAAAAAAGGCCCCTTTCTGCCCCTTTCTACCACCTCATGTTCAATCCTTCCACCAGGGCTCATAGAGAACTGACCAGAGGTTTACTGCTAATGCTGGCGACAAACAGAGTAAAGGTCTGTCACAGGCAAAAACATTTTTCTGGTTGAAGATATTGAGAATAATGTCTGATATAATATAAGAAACATGAAGGAGTGTTTGTGTGTTTGGGAGATTTAGAGTAGCGGTTGTCAGTTGGATGTTGTATTTCGTTGATGGTTGCTGTTATTTCTTTATTTTTTAATAAACTATTCATCTGTAAATGCTTAAGTGTATCTCAAGTCTTCCTGTTCTGACAGGTTCTCTCTGAAAAATGAAACTGAAAAGTGCCAATCCATTACTTGACAATGAAATCTTTAATATTTTTTTTTCAGCCTTATGTAGATAAAGAATGGAAACTGGTTTCCATCTACTGTTGCTGTTCGTGATGTGTGCTTAGCCTTTGCAGGTACGTTTTTTTTACTGTGATGCTAGAACCACTGGCAGATGTTCTCTGGTGATCCTCCTGAATGTGTTCATGGGTGTTAACACTTTAATTAAAGTGAAAGAATCGCAGCATCTTTGCTCATTTCATTATTGATTTACAACTCGTCGGCGATCTTATATTTAGAAGGTGTGATGAGAGGAGCTGACAGCGCAGTGATGCAGTGGGTAGCACTGTTGTCTCACAGAAAGAAGGTTCCAAGTTCGATTCCTATCTGTGTGGAGTTTGTATGTTCTCCCCGTGTCTGCATGGGTTCAGTCTGGGTTCTGCTGCTTCCTCCCACCACAAAAATATAGGTGAACTAATCGCTGTAAGTGGATGCCCAGCGATAATCTGGTGACTTGTCCAGGGTGTGCCCTGCCTCCAGCCTGATGTCAGCTGGATTAGACTCCAGCATAAACCCATAACCTGGGTTCTGATAAGCAGCTGAAGACCAGATGATTACAGATTGTCTCCTTTTCAAGAAAATGAATGAAAGAATAAACAATGAGAGGACCTACCAAACACTGTCCGCTGGTCCACTGGTCCACTGGTCCACTGGTCCACTGGCTGCTTACATCCCTGATAAAGGAATGTTACACAAACCAAGCCCACTGAACAACTTGAAATCGCGTTGTTAACAGATAGAAACAAAAATCATGGTAAGATTTTCTAAGAATCTGGACATTTTAAAAAAGTGTTTCCTTACTACAGTAACATCTCTGCAGGTACACAGACTGTCTTCAACACACGCAACAAACTTCGTAATACAAATAAACTGAACAATGACATGTGGATGAGTCCAGACTCGGGATCAGAGGGAAACTCTGCTGTCTCCTTCTTCTTGACGGAGCCTCAAACACGTCTCGTAACTCCAGTGAATCTGCATTTATGTCACGTGGCAGGAAAACTCAGGGTGGGAACAGATTCCCATGTTTATGACATATGAAGCAACTTATTTTAATGAGAATTGGTAACTCCAATGTAACATGAACATGAATCCATGTTGGAAATCCATGAATCTGATGTGACTTAAATGTGGAATGACAAATGTGGCTTGAAAATGTACAGTTTTAACTTAACACCCTTATCGGGTCCAGTGATATCAACGTTACAAGATACTGATGGATGGAGCCTTTCTTTGAGGATCAGTCGGTATCTGGTGGTGTGACCACCATCCGCCTGTCGCAGCGTGTGTTCCATGTCCATAGTTTGTGCCTGCCCATACCAGCTAACGGCTTGCCCACACACTGTCTGCCATCTGCTGGTGCAGGGATGACTGGGTGCCAAGAAAACGCCTTTCCAATGTGCCAGATGCCAGCGTAGATGACTATTTGCCAAATGAACAGTGATGGCGACATACCACAACCAGGTTAAGACTCCAGTGAGGATGTGGATGATGAGCACACAGGTGAGCCCCCCTGAGATAGTGTCTGACACTCAGTGCCAAGACTCTCTGGTTTTGTAAAGCTACTGTTGCCTCGAAGTGGCTGGTCTGGGAAGATCTGTCTGGAGCGGTCGCATGAGGCCTGCTGTTGTCAGGCATGTTGGATGTACAGTACTGCCAAATTTAGCGTGGTTGAAGACGGCTTATGGTCGGGTAATGAACATTCCATGAACGCAGTCATGAACTCAGGGGGAAGACTGTTCAAGTTACAAACGGGGAATGTCAGCTACATACAAAATCTGATAAAGGGGGAAAATGAACACTTTTACTGTACCTACATAAAATATTCTTTAACCAGTTTCACCTTGTCTTGAATCCAATCTTATAGAAGCGCTTCAAACTACTTAAAGCGTCCCTGAAAATGTTCTTTTTCTTCCACAGACTGCTGCTGACCAGGAATGACATGAGCTGCCTTCAATCAATTATTGGTTAGCGATGAAGCTCCATTCCAGGACCAAAGCCTGATACAGACTCAGTCAATGATCCATAGTATAGTTTGAAGATTTCCAATAGAGAAACAGTCTCTGTAAATGATGAGTATTGAATTCAGATTGTCAAATTCTGATGTCACCTTTGTGTACAGCAGGTTGCATCCCTGTGGCAACAAGACAGACATTTAATCTGAAGAGGAAAACACTGCTGTCCTCGAGACTCCTCTAATTTGAGTAAAGCTGCAACATTTTTCATCACAACAGCCTCTCCTGCTTGTTTTCCCTCCGTATTATTTGTGTGCTTTTGTTTCTGTCTTTCTCATTACCTGATTTTGCGCACCACTCCTGCTCCCTTAGATTAAATACAGTATATGAACGTCTACCATCCAATATCCCATGTACATTTTCTATACCTGCTGTCCTACTCTCCCACTGTTCCTAACAAATAGAAATATTAAAGATCTCATCTCTGCCCTTGTCGTTTTAATTGGCAGGGTGTAGAAATACTGCGCCCTCACCATTAGCCTCAGGGAGGAGTCGGTCCATTTAGAGGAAGTGCGTAGGAGGCAGGAGCAGACATGGACAACACACCAGTAGGAATCAGATTATAAATGTCACATTTCCACTTAAGGTTTACTTGACTTTTTTTAAAGACAACAGTAAAAGTTTCACGAAGATATTTTTATACTACAAATATTTCAAATGTGTAAATTGGTCTTTTATGAATGAAATGACAGAAGATTCTTATGGAAATCTTGTTTCCTTCAACTCAAAGGTTGTTGTTGTCTTTGTGCTTATAGCTTTAGCTTCAAGCCCCACACCGTTAATACTCATTTTGTTTACCATCATCAACATCATCATCATCGTGATCACATCGACGTTGTTTCCAGCTACTGCGGCCAACTGTTTTCAGCATGAAGCTCTGTTTGCCGTCTCCCCGGCACCAAACACCAGCTCATGTGAGCGGCTGATGAACATATTAGAGCGTTTAGCAGCCAGGGAGCCAGATATTTCTCCGTGAAGCTGGTGAGACTACAGCTACACGGGGGTGAGAATAGTTTTTTGGAAACAAAAACAGATTACTGCACCTCATTCAACTGCTTCAAACTAGTTTACTGCCTTTCCAGTGGCTTCACTTCATTAATACAGCGCTTTGAGCCAAATGCTCACTCAGCGTGATACCGTGCTGTCTGACTTCCTTCATAACTTAGTTTTTGGTCAAATCTGATGATAATTCCTAAATCAATCCACTCGATTGATTGACAGAACAGACGTGCACACATGAAGCTTTGATCTGTTGATCTGACTCATGGTTTACCAGAAGTGTTTTTGTTCCCTTCTCTCCATTCAGCCACTGAGATAAGTGTAACAGTTTTGCCTGCGTTGACCGAGCGATTCCATTATAAATTATTCAGGATCCCACATAAGCAAAAGGTTCCTCTGTCCTCATCCCCGCTGTCCCTAATTCATTGTCCTCAGGCGTGCACATGCACACACAAAAACACTATTGGGTTTCCTGTGCCAGCTGCACAGGAGATGATGGCGCTGCTGATGCTCGCTGTGGCGGAAAGGAAAATGTTGTCCAATATCCTTCATCTGCCATTGTTCATTTCCATCCTCAGCCGGATGCTGCTCTCAGCTTGTAAATTGATTTATAATGCTGTCTTCTCTTGACTTGGGTGGAGGATGGGGAAAAATAACGTAGGGCTGAGCGAATGGGTGTGGGTCATGGGTGTGATGCGGTGGCGGCGATGAGAACCTGTACACCGTTGGCAAATTTGATTGGGGCAATTTTCATACCCAGCTTTCTTGACTTGTGGAGAGGTTTAGGGCTGTTATTGGCTTTGGGATTACTATGGCAACCACAGAGCAGAGCGATCTCTGAGTGAAGGAATGAGATGAGCATCTGTGTGTGTGTGTGTGTGTGTGTGTGTGTGTGTGTGTGTGTGTGTCTAGAGGGGTTTGAGTGTTGCAGTATAATTGTGACACACTGTGCTTTTCTTCCTGTATTAACCCTCCAACAATAAATGACATTTGGTTTTATGTGTAATTAGAGGCTCTCTTCAATAAAGGACTCAAGCCGTTGCAACATGTGGCGCTGTTTATTGAGCAAAATGTCCCACAGCACATGTGATGTGATTTCTGGACCTCCGGACATCCTCATTTAAATTACAATGAAAGTGTTCTGGTGGTTTTCTGGACATTTTTTAGAACCTCTTGTATAATCCTTGTTTTTGTCAATAGACATCCAGAAGTTGACTTGGTATTACATCTTTTATCCTTGTCATTTACAAAGTAATTCTTATCACCAATAAACATCTAGATTATGGCCTGGACGTGACGTCAACCTGTTTTGTGGTCAATACAGGTCGTTCATTTCTACCCTTTAAATGCCTCAAAGCCCTGCTCATAAATGATAAATTGTTCCATTAAGTGTTCGCTTAGACTCTCAGCGGAACAGTCATCATTAACGTCGTTTCCTACATGCAGGTCAAATTATATGCTGTAATAAAAGTCTTTTGAGGAAGTAGAAATATGGTACATATTGCCTCCTTGTCCTCAAAAACGTCTAATAAATATTTGAATTTGACATTGTTTTATGTTTTTTGAACTACATAAATATCCGGAAGGGGGCTACTGTATGTTAATTCTGGTGTTAAACACAGTCTATAAAACAAATACAAAGACAGGCAAATGTCTGCCCCCATACAGAACACTGGCAGAGGCAGAGTGTCCATGATAAGCCTTTCCTGACGTGTTTATCACCTGGCAGCTGGCGGCATTAATGATCAGTGGCTCCTTTGTTGGCCTGGCCTCCAGTAACCCTGTCAGTGTCAGCTCGCTCTGGCTTTAACCGGGAAAATCAGCGCTGCAGCTCGACCATCAGGATCACAGGAGGCATTTTATCCCTGCTAGTACTGAGGAAGGGGTTATTTATTCATTTATTTATTTATCTATTGAGCAACATCAGTTGGCTGGTGGTGTACAAATGACTTTCTCAGTATCTGAAGTCCATTGAAGCACAATGAGAGTACTTGGAAAAAGCCTCCAGAGGTCAAATTATGCAGAAATAATGAGTTTGAAAAAAGAAAAAGGCACTCGTTATATTATAGATGGTATCATATCTATAAATGGGAACATTTGCTTTGGAATTAATCCAATTATGATGAAGCGATTCATGTAAATGAATGTAAATGATAGCAGCCTTGAAATTTTGTCTAAGAAAAATTTCAGAAAATGCAGAAAAATGCAGAAAAAACGACATTTGATAAACTCGTATATTTCTGTCAGAATAAAACCCTCCAGTTGTCAGAATACCTGCAGCATCATTTTCTGTCGACTAAATAATGCATCTGTGGAGTGAATTAACCTTATATTTATATAACATTCATTGATGGTTGTGTTTCTCTTTCATTATTGTTTCCTGCTTGTATATTAGTGTATGTGGTCTTTCTGTATTTAAACCTATCCTGGGGAGGTTGTTCATTTTTGTGTCATCTGTATATGAAATGATGAATAAATAAACCTGAACATGATGAACGATACGTGATCATTGAACGTAATCATTGAAATGTGTGCTAATTAAGATTAAGCATTAGGCTCTTGCTTATTTAAACAGAACAATCAATATTTACTGGTGTTTGCTCACCTTTGTAATTCGCTGCCGTGGTGATGGATGAGGTACAATGAAGGACAGCATAATAGGAATCAATTCTCACTGGGGAATGAGAGACAACATTCTTTTTTGAACATTCATGATTGTTGTGACAGACACCCACCCTTCCTGAATAAAAAAAACAACTACAATATAAACAGGAGGGGAGGAAATGAAAGTTGTTTCATTAACCAGTCAACCCCCTGCTTTGTTCCTGCAGTCTGTTGTCATATCTTAAGATGATAGCGTATGAAGGACCAGAGCGCTTGTTCCCTCACAAGGTGGCACATTATGAAAATCCAAATTCAAAAGTGTGACAGCCTCCTGACATGTTGTCCTTATCAACAAAAGCACATCTTTGAATCTTCAGCCTCTTTCTCTTTAAATCTTCACCTCCCCCCTGGTCACTGCTTTGTAGATTCAAACAATACCACACATGACTTTCTGACTGACACTTCCAGCCTGGACACCTGTGTGCATTGACTCCACAAGATGAGATCAGAGACTGTGTGTGCACAGACTATAGAGACGAATTTTCAGTTGAATTTAAAAGTGATCTGTCAGAGAAATGTGATCGTAACACTTTATAAAACATAACGTGAAATTCATTACAGTCCATGGTTAAGGTAGAGTCATTGAGTTTTCTAGTTGACACCATTCTTTGCTGTACAGTAAATATGAAGCTGCTGCCAGCAGCAGGTCAGCTGACCACTGATTCAGTTCTGATTGGTTCTGGTCTTGAAACATTGGATGGAAGGTGGTTGTAATCGTGCTGTTTGTGTAAACAGTTAAACTGACAGAGTCATTACGAAATGTGTCACTCTGGAATTGATGGTAATGATTGTCTTCAACACGATTTTGTGTTTATCTTTTGTGCACCTCCACAAAGCACTGGAGGTGCATCCAGAGCGTCTCCCCACCTTTCACCCGTAAGTCCACTGGAATAAGCTGCAGCAAATAATTATAAATAAACTTTCCGCCCAAAGGTCCGAGTGGGCTGGCCTCCCACTCCTGTGTCGCGTCCATCTCTGTTGTCAGTCACCCTGCTTTTGACTAGTGGCGCAGGTACGAAGTGATGTCACTGCAGCCTACGGGTCACTCAATGGGCCAAATTTAAAATTCTTGCGCATTGACTTGCCACTCAAGATTAATTACGTTAATTTTTATAGCGCGTTAATTTGCAACGTAATTAATTAATCTAATTAACGCGTTAAACTGACAGCCCTCGTTCCTACTTATACCTGAGAACCAATCATCCTCAGGAGATTCAAGACATCGTTTAGCTCCTACAGCTGACAAACCCCATCAATAATTTTTAAAATGTGAAATAACGCAAACAATCGCAAATGTCCACACTAAGTAGTCTTCTTTTCATCTTTGTTAATGGGCCAGATATGTGTTCCTTTCTTGCTCAGAAGTTTGCAGAGATGTGGATAAAAGAAGGATGAATTACTGCATGAATTACGTGCCAATAGGAAAACTAAAAAGTCCACTAGTAGTAGTAGTAGTAGTAGTAGTAGTAGTAGTAGTAGTAGTAGTAGTAGTAGTAGTAGTAGTAGTAGTAGTAGCAGTGGTGGTGGTGGTAGTAGTAGTTGTAGTATTAATAGGTGTTGATTTTTAAAAGTATGTTTATTCACAATAAAACAAATTGCAAAATAATCACATTCACACAAAATCAAAACGAGATTCACGCAATCTCTTTTCTGCTGTTGTAAAACTATTGTCTAGTGTAACTGTTGTATTTACTGTAGCAGAAAGATGGCAAGAGAAATAAAGGTAGAAATGTTAATTCCAGTTTTCAGATTTATTTATATACATGTATTTCAATAAGTGTAGAAGAAACTGATATCCTTCAGCTTCATGCCTCAGCTGCTCATTTTATCTGTAGATCCTATTTTAGGGGAAGAAAAATCTCGAACCTGCTGGTACAAGATAAATCAAGGGATGGGATGCAAAGGATCCAGGAAAAATGAGCTGCATTCTGTGCCTTTGAATTTGCCTTTGCAATGACATTACTGGTCTTCAACATGGTCTCTGAAGGATGTGGTCCTTGAACTTCAATGATCATCTGTTCAAGTGAACTTATGTGTCTTGCTGTCTCATTGAAAATCATCAAAGTCTACAGCAGAGAAGAAACAACTCCGACCAAGAGTTTAGTTTGCAGTACAAGATGTCTGGGTTCAGATAAGTCATTCGGGACTTTGCTTTTAATCAGTAGTCAGATATGAGTTGCAGATGTGTATTAAATTAATCCAGAATTCATTTTTTTGTGTGTCTTCCTAGAGCCGAACATCATCACTCACATTTATGGGGCTGTGTCCACCCTGAGTCCACATCCAGAGTAGTTGGGCAGCTGAAAATGGCTTTAATGTCGTGTCATTGTTTTTTAATGAACAAGCCTTCACAGTTTGCTTCCAATCCAGAATGCGCTTTAAGATCAGATCTGACTGCTAAACAGCCTCAGTTTCCTGTCCAGCACAAATCAGGTTGCTCGTGCTACAGCGAGCATTGTTTTTTGCCCAGATTAATCAGTTCCGATAAGAGGAGGCAGGAAAAAAGTGTGTCTGATACAGATTAGACGGCATACCTTGAGGTTGCCATGGTGACCGGCAGGCAGCAGACACCTGTGAATTAAAATAACTGCTGCGGCACCAGGATCTTAATTAGCAATGCAGGGAAAGAGCGGGACGATCATTGGATTTAGTGTGCTATGGCGACCTTTATCAATACGCTGCTTCCATAAAATCAAAGAGAATTAGTTTTCAATTGAGTAGTTGTCATGTGGAGACAACGTGAGAGAACAGGAGAGAGAGTGGGGTTTTCATGTTCACACAAACTCTGGTTAGTTTGAATGCACCATGGTCCTCATGGGGGCTGCGGACTTTGCAGCATGGAGAGTTCTGGCTGCTTCCAAGATGTTATCTTTCAATGTTAGTGTCTTTTTTTGGGCTGTTCCACACCTGCATTATTCATGTGTCTGGTAAAAAAAGTGACACCACTGGTAATATTGAAATATTATTTTTGCACCAGTGACTTCCAGGAGAGTTTTATTGGCCTGAAAATTGTCCAATGTAATGGTATTTTGAATCTAAACACTGTGCTATATCTTTTTTAACAGCACAATGCATTTTTGTTTCTAAAACATATAGCGGATGAAATGTACCGCTCTTCTAATCCTCTAGTGTTTTCCCATTGCCAGTAGCAGTCACGCCGACAGAGCTTCATTTATTTCTGAAGACAGACCAGAATCACCACATGTGTATGTTTGGACACTTTCTTCAGTACACTTTGAGCTCTGCATCACAATACTTTGATTTTACGTGCATATTTGTTTCTGGAATTGTTTTGGATTTGATAGCTCCATGAGCATCAATCAGACTTGTGAGGAACTGTGAGTTTCAGCTAGTGTCTGATCAATGGAGGCAGTTATGTGATCACCCCTGTTTGCTTATCTGTCTGATAACATCAATAGATTTTGATTAGATGTTGCATAGGAGTTGTAGAGATGATTAAAATTTTAGGCTGATGCAGTGACAGGTGACGGTTGTGTACTTTTTTACTTTCTTGAATACTGTGGCTTTTTAAAATTAACATTTATTAATATTAATAGAGGATCAATAGATTTAATAAGTATGTAATAATGTTGTATCTATATTTATGCCACATTGTGTTGTTTCATATGTCAACTTACAACCTAGTCATATAAACACTAATTGACCGTATCTTTCTGTAATGTCTACAGTGCTACACGAATAATGAGTATGATGAAATGGTGAAATAAGTAATATTTATGTATCAAAATGCTGTTGCCACAATTCTCTGCTGTATACTTTTTGAACCTATACTTTTTGCACAAGTGGGAACAGAAAAAAAATCTCCATGCAAAAACACCTGTCATGAGTTAGACGACATCAAACTTCATTTTCTGTTGATGAAAGAGAATTAAATGGACTGCTGAATTCACATGCAATTAAATAATAATTAAATATGTTCCTCAGAATGAATTGTCCAATAGGTGCCTCTTATGCTGTCTATCATTTCTCTAATTACCAAGAAAAGGAAGGTTTTTACATCGATATTAAAGCTCATGTTGGGAAGGTTTTCATGGAAACTCCAAGGGGTACTTGACTTGTTTTACAAGCTGCACGAAGATTCATAGCAACATTATGTGAATCTAATCCTATTTGAGATCTTTTTCCTATCTACAGTGCTTCAGTATTTGCTGGTGGAAAAGCAGACAGAAAATACATTTTAAATCTTAATTGCTTTTTATAGTTTTAGTCATTGTAGTTCAAATTCCACGGTAGTTTGTGAGAATCATGTTTCAGCTTTAATTTTAAAGGGTTCATTTTTTAAATGTCACTATGTTTGCAGCAATGATGCCGCAGTACTTACTTCTTACTTAAAGGGCACCAGATCGTCTTTTATTAATATAATCATATTTTATTGATTGATTGAATGAATGAATTAATGAATGAATGAATGAATCAATGAATTAATTGATTAATTAATATTTTATTTATTTCATATATTCATTTATTTTCTCCTGTTCCTGGCACTCATGTTATTTTCCTCTTTTAGTGTCAGAAATACTTGATACTTTGTGTGAAACTTTCCATTGTTCCTCTGTATCTTTGAATTGTTTTTCTGACCTTGGCTATGTATTTGTTTTCTCTTTTTGGAGATGATTTACCTGTACTCAACAACTTTTGCCTCAAGTTTCCATGTTGTTTAAATGTTCCAATTTATGTTATTAACGCCATGAACTGCATCACCTGTGGCTCCTGAGTCTGCAACTTGGTCCTCCTATGCCCCAAGCTCTGTCTTTAATTTAATTTTAATTTAATTTTAATTTTAAAATTACAACTCCCACCTCCGGCAGAACTTCACCCACGTTCCGGGGGAGGCGGGGGACATCGAGTCTGAGTGGACCATGTTCCGCGCCTCCATTGTCGAAGCGGCCGACCGCAGCTGTGGCCGTAAGGTGGTTGGTGCCTGTCGTGGCGGCAGCCCCAGAACCCGCTGGTGGACATCGGCGGTAAGGGATGCCGTCAAGCTGAAGAAGGAGTCCTATCGGGCCTTTTTGGCCTGTGGAACTCCTGAGGCAGCTGATAGGTACCGGCTGGCCAAGCGGAATGCAGCTTTGGTGGTTGCTGAGGCAAAAACTCGGGCGTGGGAGGAGTTCGGTGAGGCCTTGGAGGATGACTTCCGGACGGCTTCGAGGAGATTCTGGTCCACCATCAGACGTCTCAGGAGGGGGAAGCAGTGCAGCATCAACACTGTGTATAGTGGGGATGGGGCGCTGCTGACCTCAACTCGGGACGTTGTGACTCGGTGGGGAGAATACTTCGAAGACCTCCTCAATTCCGGCGACACGCCTTCCCATGAGGAAGCAGAGTCTGGGTTCTCTGAGGCGGGCTCTCCTATCTCTGGGGTTGAGGTCACCGAGGTAGTTAAAAAGCTCCTCGGTGGCAGGGCCCCGGGGGTGGATGAGATCCGCCCGGAGTTCCTAAAAGCTCTGGATGTTGTGGGGCTGTCTTGGTTGACACGCCTCTGCAACATTGCGTGGACGTCGGGGACAGTGCCTCTGGATTGGCAGACTGGGGTGGTGGTCCCCCTTTTTAAGAAGGGGGACCGGAGGGTGTGTTCCAACTACAGGGGGATCACACTCCTCAGCCTCCCTGGTAAGGTCTATTCAGGGGTTCTGGAGAGGAGAGTCCGTCGGGAAGTCGAATCTCGGATTCAGGAGGAGCAATGTGGTTTTCGTCCTGGCCGTGGAACAGTGGACCAGCTCTACACCCTCCGCAGGGTCCTTGAGGGGGCATGGGAGTTCGCCCAACCAGTCTACATGTGTTTTGTGGACTTGGAGAAGGCGTTCGACCGTGTTCCTCGGGGGGTTCTGTGGGGGGTGCTTCGGGAATATGGGGTACCGAACCCCTTGATAAGGGCTGTTCGGTCCCTGTACGACCGATGTCAGAGTTTGGTCCGCATTGCCGGCAGTAAGTCGGATTCGTTTCCAGTGAGGGTTGGACTCCGCCAAGGCTGCCCTTTGTCACCGATTCTGTTCATAACTTTTATGGACAGAATTTCTAGGCGCAGCCAAGGCGTTGAGGGTGTCCGGTTTGGTGGCCTCAGTATTGCGTCTCTGCTTTTTGCAGATGACGTGGTGCTGTTGGCTTCATCAAGCCGTGATCTCCAACTCTCACTGGAACGGTTCGCAGCCGAGTGTGAAGCGGTTGGGATGAGAATTAGCACCTCCAAATCTGAGACCATGGTCCTCAGTCGGAAAAGGGTGGAGTGCCCTCTCCGGGTTGGGGATGAGATCCTGCCCCAAGTGGAGGAGTTCAAGTATCTCGGGGTCTCGTTCACGAGTGAGGGTGTGATGGAACGGGAGATCGACAGGCGGATTGGTGCAGCGTCTGCAGTGATGCGGACTCTGTATCGGTCTGTCGTGGTGAAGAAGGAGCTGAGCCGAAAGGCAAAGCTCTCGATTTACCGGTCGATCTACGTTCCTGCCCTCACCTATGGTCACGAGCTGTGGGTCGTGACCGAAAGAACGAGATCCAGGATACAAGCGGCCGAAATGAGTTTCCTCCGCAGGGTGTCCGGGCTCTCCCTTAGAGATAGGGTGAGAAGTTTGGTCATCCGGGAGGGACTCAGAGTCGAGCCGCTGCTCCTCCGCATCAAGAGGAGCCAGATGAGGTGGCTCGGGCATCTGGTCAGGATGCCTCCTGGACGCCTCCCTGGTGAGGTGTTCCGGGCACGTCCTACCGGGAGGAGGCCCCGGGGACGACCCAGGACACGCTGGAGAGACTATGTCTCCCGGCTGGCCTGGGAACGTCTTGGGATTCTCCCGGAGGAGCTGGACGAAGTGGCTAGGGAGAGGGAAGTCTGGGCTTCCCTGCTTAAGCTGCTGCCCCCGCGACCCGACCCCGGATAAGCGGTAGAGAATGGATGGATGGATGGATTTTAATTTTAATTTTAATTTTAATTTTAATTTTAATTTTAATTTTAATTTTAATTTTAATTTTAATTTTAATTTTTTAATTTAATACAATTTAATGCTCTCATGTCCTTTTTCTGTTGTAAGTATGGCTTCGCTTTCCAACTTTATGTAATCTGCCACTTTATGATGCAAACGTTTACTGAATTATGTAACAAACACTGATTGTTTGTCATTTATCAGTACAAAATTGATAATCAGTGTACACATTTTCAGCTAACGATGAAGAAAATCTATGAAGCACACAATTGTGTTTCATTTGAATGAAATATTGAATGGTCTTTATTTTGCTAACAACTATGAGAGATATAAAAATAGTAGCATACAAAAATAGCCTGATTTGTTCTTTGTTTTGACAATGGTGTTTAAAGAGGCAGCCTCTGACACATCAGTGTTCATGTGTGTACTGTTGAAGCTGTGCTAAAGGAAGCCAAGGAAAAATGATGAGGTATTGTAGCCAAACAAGGGCAAGTGATGATAATGTAAGGCCGAGATGCAGGGAGTGTTATTACCACAACAAAGACTGTAATTGAGGTAGCAGTGGTGAATGAGTGCTTCAGAATATGCTATTCTCATCCTTCATCATCTGCAATTGGCATGTATGACGTCAGCATATCCATGTGAACAGACAAAAACACACAAGTCTGTTCCTAAAAATATGTTTTTTCTTCTTTTTTTTAAGTCTCAAGGGGCATAGTTGTTGGTAATGGTAATTACTTGGGTTTACGTCTGCTGCCCACTGTGGTGAGGAGACAGGTGAACATGGAGTATAATCCAGACAAAACTGCTTGAAAAACATATTGAGATTTATTTTTCTCTGACTTACTAGATCTAAGCCCTCTGCTCCTCTAGAGTGCATAGGCCGTTGACAAACGCTCTCCATTTCACTCGGTTTGTAGCTGTTCTTTTGAGGTCTCCCCAATTGAGCCCACTCTCTGCCATTTCTGCTTCAACGCTTCTTCTTCAACTGTTCCTGGAGCGACCTCATTTCCTTTTCTCTGGGGGGTTCCATTTCAGGGCTTGTCGGGTAATTTTTGTTGTGGGTTTTCTGAGAGTATGGCCAATCCAACTCCACCTTCTCTTCCAGATGTGTATGCCAATGGGATCCTGGTTTGTTCTTTTCCACAGGTCCACATTGATTACTTTGTCTTTCCACCAGATGTGAAGGATTCTTCTTAGGCAGGTATTGATGAACGTTTGCAGCCTCTGCGTTGTGAGTTTAGTGGTCCTCCACAGCATTTCACACTGGAGTTAAAGATGCGCAATTTTCCTGGTTGAGAACCATTGCCTTGGATTTAGAGGTGCTGATCCTCATTCCATTCATCACACTCAGCTGCAAACTGTCCCAGACAAACCCAGACACTGAAGGTCTGGGTTTGATGAGGCCAACAGGACCACATCATCCACAAAAAGCAGAGATGAAATCCATTGGTCCCCCAACCGGACTGTCAATATAAGATTTTAATTTTTGCAGCTTGTTCAACTGACATAAAGTAATAAAAAAAGCAACAACTAATAATTAAAATCGTTGGATAGCTTCTATTTTGCCAGTCGGCTAACAGACATATTTATGTGAGAGACTCCATGAATTACTTGGTCCGGACAATCAGACTGAATCTTTCACACTCTCTACATCCAATTTCATGACTTTCAGGAAGAAAACAGCAGCTTATTTGCTCCAAGTATAATCACTCATCAGTTGCATCTCAAAGTCAGTCATGGTCACAGAGCTGTGAGAGGTAAAGATAGGAAAGAGACCTTCAGTTGTGTTTGAACACTGAGTGTTTTAAAGAGGATAGTGATGGTTTCGGTTGTCTGAAGTAAGAACTTGTGAGTCATGTATTTTGAGCCAATGCTTTCATTTCTTTGACGTGCTGATGACATACCCTCTGTTATCTATCCAATAAATTACCATATTAATCAATCAAGGCCCCTATTTCAAATTCAGATATCATATATCGGTCAGGAGTGACAATTTACTTAATTAAATAGAAGTTTATCTTTTTGTGTAATATGTGGCAATTAAACCTGTCAGAATGCCTTTGGCACATAGACTCTGACAAAAAGAACATCTGTCTTGAGCTGCAGGAAGGTAAATTTCCCATCTAATCAAAATTAGTGTAGAAGACAGTGAATGTGCAAAGCCGAGGTGGTGAAGATAAAAGTTAAGAGTGCATGTAATAGCAACATGAATAAATTACAGACAAGGAGATACATACTGAAAAGTACGTCACAAGTATGTCACAATGTAATTGGATATATGCAGTAGCCACAGATAATAACAGCAGTAATTGAAGACAGAGGATATGTGTGAGGTGTAAATGGCAGGGTGATCAGAAAAATAAATTGATGATAAATGGTGCAGAGAGACGGTCATTTACATTTCATCTATTGCACACCAGGCAGCCAAATTTGGGTAGTAGAGAGAGAGAGAGACTATGATTAACTCACATAGCATGTTGTTTGGTCTAGAGACAGTGTCACTGAGGAAAAGACAGGAGGCAGAGCTGGAGGTAGCAGAGATGAAGATGCTGAGGTTCTCTTTGGGAGTGACCAGGATGGATAGGATCAGGAATGAGTACATCAGAGGGACAGCACATGTTAGAGGTTTTGGAGATAAAGTCAGAGAGGCCCGACTGAGATGGTTTGGACATGTCCAGAGGAGAGATAGTGAATATATTGGTAGAAGGATGCTGAGTTTTGAACTGCCAGGCTGGAGGCCTAGAGGAAGACCAAAGAGGAGGTTTATGGATGTAGTGAAAGAGGACATGAAGTTAGTTGGTGTGAGAAAAGAGGATGCAGAAGACAGGGTTAGATGGAGGCAACTGATTCGCTGTGGCGACCCCTGAAGGGAAAAGCCGAAAGGAAAAGACGAAGAAGAAGCATGTCAGTGTCCACTGCATCACATGCAGCAACAAATGACTAAACATTCAGCTCCCATCTGTCTCCTAGAAACACAGGGTATGAGCCAACTGACAGTCTTTCCATGTGGCCAACAGTTTCTACCAAAGATTTTGATCATAATTAAAAAATATAAAATAAACATCAAATAAACAAATAAACTCACCCATACTCAGCCAATAAAAAATGAAATGCTGACTGTGCTTGGTTTATAACCCGAGGAGTAGGTTAAACATTTCAGGGAGGGAGTGTTTGCTTAGATTAGTGGCAGCTCTGAGGTAGGAGCACAAAGGCTCATGGGACTGTTGATGTTCAGGTTAAAAATATGTTTAATTAAGGTTGTGCTAATATTATATGTGTGTCATATGGGTTTCTATGTTTCAATAATGCTGAGTTTTCCTGGTGTTCTTACTTTTGCAAGCCAGCATCATCTTGTGCCTAGCAGTGTATTGGGCACAGGGGTTATCAAATACTGTGTCTGAAACCTCTTCACTATGTTCTGTGTTCTGTATCAAATGAGTTAAATTCAGAATTCAACGTAGACATACTATGAGTACATGATGATATTACCATTCAGCGTAACTAACAACTAGCCTATGGTATTTGCTAGTTTGCAGTTACAGTGGTCTCAGTATTCACAAGGTCAGAGCCTTCCGTCCATAATGGTTCTATAGGTTTAAATGACTTCAATACTCACCTAGAGGAACTTACTTAGAACAGAAGCTGGGAAACCATTTCTTTCCCTTCTTCAATAGTTTAATGAGAAGATTTACCTCCATCCATCAAATCCTTTTCCTCTAATAATGACATATGAAATTTGACATATGGTATAACTTTGTATGTAAGTGATAGATAATAGAAAAACAATTTGTCTCATGTGACTCTGCTCCAAAAGCAAATACTTCCTAAATTGTTCATCTATTCACAGAAGACCTAGAGATCTATATACTGCACAGACATTAATATTTCCATTCTGACTCTATATATCAGTTTGCTCTAACTGTGGTTTGCCTCGTATAATTCAATCACCTTCCTTTTCTGCATTTCTTTATCTTTTCTCCTCCTTTTCTCCTCCTCCTGGTTCATCTGATCATCCGGTCTGCGGCTGCAGATTTAGGAGAGCGATGAAGGGATTAGCTCCAGATTTGTTTTTCTTTGCAGAGCTGAAGGCTGAATGCTCCTAAAAAGCAGACAAAGGACTATAGATTTCCTTTGCAACCTGGATAATGAGATTGTCACTTTGCTTGAACACCAATGTTTCACTTTACACTGCAGCGGCTGTTTAAAGGTGATGCGTTGCTTACTAGTTGGTAATATGCAATTCATTCCACAATTACAATCTAAGTGACCAACAACATTGCATCAGCTGAGTAATAAGTGACACTTCATTCCGGTTTACTTTCTTTTTCAACTCTTCAAATGGGTTTTTGTGGTGCACAGAAAGGAAAGGCCATGCTGTGTTTATTATCAGTCTGATTAAAGACCCTCAATATCAGATGAAGAGTACAATTATCGCTCAGCATCTAAAATGAAACCTTGCTGTACCAAAAAAACCTTCAATTTCCACGATAATTTTACTCTTCGATCATTTTCTATGATTGTGTTATTAAATACTAGAGGAATTATCTAATTATTATCATAATCTTTTTAAAGCTATATTCACACATTGTATTGCGAGTGCATGTGTATTTCCTCAAGACTTTGAACTATTAATTTGTATTGAGGGGACAGTGTGGGAATACCACAATAACAGCTGCTGACTCAAAGTACTTTATTTGCCAAGGGAAAAACTGAAAGTTCATGTGGAGTAATATACAAATATGATTGATTAAAATAGAAAAACAAGTTACTTTACAATACATCAGTACAAAAACTCTAGGAGCATCCATCAATCCATCTTCTTGTAGACAGGACGATGGCAATCGTCTGGTCTACAGCCGCTTATCCAACTTGTCACGAGTCTGCTATAGCCTGTCATAACAAGCTACGAGAAAGAGGCAGGGTTCACCCTGAATGAGACGCCAATTCATCATAGGGCCATACGAAACACAAGACAAACAACCGTGTACGGTAGTGACTGAATTCAACTGGTAGAACCTGGTGAAGATTAGAATGCGGAACGGCCAGTCTCTTTACTCATACATGAAACAGATACATCCAAAGAGAACAGTGCCCACACAACATAGTTGAGCATTTGTTTGTTGTGTTTGAGAAGCACTGTGATATCACCTGAAGAAGGTCAAACAACATATTTATGACCTCCATGGCACATTTGATGCAATAACTGCAGCTAAGATACCAAATCAAAAATCCTCAGGGCAAAGGATGAATAACAAACCTGCATGAGCTCATGTTCAGAGCAGATCTGCACAGAATCCTTTATAGTCTGAACATCCAATGTTTTTGTCAGCACAGCACAGTCTACTAGAAATTATGCTGTTAACTCCATGTAACTATAATTAAATGATGGTTATTTACATTTTCTATTAACATAATGAAACAATGCTGATGCAGAATATATGCTGTAAATAAAATCTTTGGTAACAGGTGTTTTAGTTGCCTGAACTTACTGAAGTGAAATACCCCATATACGTTTTTGATTGCAATTAAATTTGAATTTGGACTGCATTTGAATTTCTTATTGCTATAGTTACAATTTAATGAACAGTTGATATATGTAAATTACTTAAAATGCACACCACTGGTGATTATATTCATATATACAATATACAGTATGTATTTTCTGTTGCGAAATGGTTGTCCAGAAATGTTGTTCATTTCTTCTACACAAACCAATTACATTAAAATTCATACTTACGCCATTCAGTTGAGTCTGGTGTTCCAGTGGACAGTCCATGGAGACATTACCTGGGCCTGATCTCAGGGGATGTATTGTTCAGGGATCCTGAACATTAAGACTTAAAAAAACTAATGAAAAGAGGTTTGGAGTGCAAGAACAGTAATTTCTTTTGAATTAATAATGTGGCTCAAGCAGCCTTTTCTATGTTTTTCACATGACAAAAATTCAGGGCTCAACACTATTGAATAAAAGCATCCCGAACAGCCGTGGTTGCTTTATAGGCTAACAACTGCAATTATTTCATGCTATTCAAAGAGCTTGATTTTTTTTTTTTTGTATAGCACCATTCATACAAGAAATGCAGCTCTACAATACAACAAACAACTTACATGTACTCTTTGTGTGACAAATACAAAGAACATTAAAACAAAAATAGAAAATACATACCTTCTATTTCTATTTTCTTTCTTCTATAATAAGCTGCAGCCTTAATGTTCTTTTGACTCTCTATGAAGCCCCAGTAAACCAGTCACAGATGGCGTCAGTGTTCTCTGAGGACAACAGTTAAAAAGCATGTTAACTACTCAGCTAGCCCATTAAGAGCTTTGTATATAAGGTGAAGGACCACAAGGTCTAGATATTACCTGAACCTAAAACTGGACAAATGTGTTTTCCTCTCCTGGTTCCTGTGAACAGCTGAGGTGCAGAGGTTCAAATTACAGAGGTATTGTTTTAGTCCGACAACTAAAATCAACCCAATTCATGATTATGTCCAGGTTTCCAAAGGCTGATGTCTCTACAGCAGAGGGAACAAGTGAAAATTCTCACAATAGCCACAAACATGATGCAGAAAGCCATCCTAAAATATCGTGGAAGCCCCCTCGAGGGCTTTAAGACAACAACAGGCATCTTATGTGTTAAAAACACATGCAATGAAAACATTGACGCTCGTCCGTCACATGTGACATGACACACCTGCACAAACTGTCATGACGAATACCTGCAGGCAAAGTTTTCATTAGAATTTAATACTCGTCTCTCTGCAGGTCCTCAGATTTTCTCAGCCCTCGTCACCCCCACTGCCTCTCTCTCCCACCAGAAGCATTATCGCTCTGCTTTCTCAAGCTCATCCCTCCTTTTTTTGCTCCATCTTCTCCCAATATCCTCTTTAATTTCACATCCCCTCCACCAAAACAGACACACACACACAAACACACACACACACACACACACACACACACACTTACACACACACACACACACACACACACACACACACACACACACACACACACAGATACAGATATCGCCTATCTCCTCACTGCACCATGGCCGTAGGGTATCTGTATTGTGTGGAAATGACATAATACTCTCATTTGCTCACTGCTGACTGCTGCTGTGCACGGTGAGAACATAATAACAGCACAATTATCCAGACACAAGGCTGTTTAATAAAACATGAAGACAAAAGATAAAACAATTTGTTGATAGAAAGAACCCAAATGTAGATAAAATGAGACTACCTGCTTATAAGGAACTAAGTTGCTCTCATTATGACTTTCCGCATAAGTATTGTGATTTATAATTACTTTGGATATGATCAAACTGACATTTACACACTGTTACACAGGGGTGTGAAATATGAGTTTAAATACCCTTTGCTGAATATTATTGTAAGCATGTCGCTGATGGTAAATGACCCAGAAACAAAGGAGTCTTATGGATAATTATCAGCGCCGTAGATCAACTGTGGTCAGTATTGCAATACCCATGAGCATCAATTGCTGTTGCCATGGAAAAGAAGCCATTCAGTGACGCAAATTACAACTGAAGCAAATTCACCTTGTTGTCGCCACTGAGAGCAAAATGCAATAATTTCTGAAGGGACCATGGATTTGCTTCTATTATTATAGTGATGTAAGCAGTTTGTACAGGTTTCTAATGATCACAGCTTTGTCTTCAAATCAACAAAGCAAGTTTGTCACCAAATTACCAGCCATTGCTGAAATCATCAGGTTGGTAATTTCGGAATCAGGTATGTTCTAGTGCAGTACGTCTATTCTTTTTGTAACTGATGACTCAACCAGATGACGCTGACCGTTTCCTTTGACTCAATAGAAGTGTTCCGACTGCCAGTCCAGTTAAACCCTGACTCACAAATTGATCTTAGAATGTTGTATTGAAAAGAAATGAACTTTTTAGACTATTTCACATCTTGTTAAATATGTGACACTCCATATTCAAAGACCTTAGGATGTTTATTGTCAGTCAGTTTGGTTCAGGCATGAAAAAACCAGAAGGGTTTTGATTGAGTTGAATCACTGCTTAAATCTGTGGCCTAGCTAACATTTACTTACTTTAAATAAGCAACTTATAATTGCTTATTGAAAGTAAGTAATTATAAGTTACGAGTCATGAAGACAAAAGATAAAGCAATGAGTTACGAGTCATGAGACTTGTAACTCATGAACAAAATTAAAACAAGTCAACAATTTCTATGCCATGAAAAACCACTTCAGCCTCATCTACAGTATGTGCAAACTTTATAATTGTTTTAATCAGTGACATTCACACTGAAACTGACAACATTAATGCAGATGATGCAAATAGACACAAATAACAAAAACTACATTGTGATAATAAGCTAAGGCAAGTTATTGAAGAGAATTAAAACTCAAGGGTGATCGTTTGCTGGGAATTTGATTAAATATGATTTAAGTTAATTTTTTAAAATATTGATTAAGACATCATAATCATGTCATTCCCCGATTTATGTATGGATCTCAGTTTGACTCAGTCCACTGATAAATAGCCAACAGTGAGACAGATGCAGTGGAGTAGAAGGTTGCTTGTTTTGTACAAACACAATTTTTAAAAAAAGTCTCTTTTAAATGTGATATAGGGGAACTTATTTTCCTTCGTATTCAAATGACTTCATTTGCCACACAAAATTTAACTCACACTTGCAGTTGTGTAACCTCCAAACTCTGCTAACTGTTCGCTTGCACTGATCAGAAAGATTTAATTAACGTATTTTAAATATATTCTTCTGTACGAAAACATTGTCATCTAATAATGCAGACTGCTCTTCCCGCAATGTTCCACAAACAGTTGTGATCATTTTCCGTTGTTGATGAAATTAGCTCCAGCTTTTATACACTATATATGTATATACGGACAAAATTATAACAACATGCAGAACTTCCTGTTGACTGCCAGGTGGAACCGGCTTCAATAACAGCCTTGAAAATGAGTTTTAATCTTAGTGTGGATCTTTGTTGCTTCTCCTTCTCCCAGTTTGTGCTAAGCTTACAGTGTCCATCCTTGGATTTAAAGTGTGTACGCTCTTTTTGCAGTCTAAATTCTTTCTTTCAGTCAACCAGTCTTTGCCCCTGTAGTGTCTTAAGTCTCTTTTCCCTGCATTTCATGGCCCTGTGCTGTGTGGTCTAAACGTACAGCAGTCCCCATGCTTCGCTGCCCATCTGATAAGAGCGAGAAAGAGTGAGACTGACAGACACAGGTGGGGGGAGGGTGGCGCAAAGAAGCAGACAGAGATGAGGGTGGAGGGAGAGACAGGGTGGAGGAAAATGAGAGGAAAGACAAAGAGAAGAGGTGACATTGAACTGGATGGATAAAGCCAGACAGGGACGTTTTGCATGAGAGACGAGGAGTGGGTGGGCAAGCTTTATGGGAGGTGGGTATCGGTGAAGAGGAGGGAGCCCAAAACAATTCTCGCTTCCTCATTTCCAATTTTATTGCCCATTTTGTTTTAGAGAGAAACTCATAGATTCCTCCTCCTGTGAATTAAGACGGGCGCCTCATCATCTGAATCCAGCGGCTCTGCTGGGCTCTGGCTTCTCTGCCTGCTTTAAAAGATAAAATTATATCATTCTTCCTCACGCCTGAGTCAACAAAGGGTCTGGATTTGAATTGGTATGAGTCTTTTGATGAAGAAGGATGGGCCCGATGCTGATCTCCTCTCCATTACCTGTCTAATTACACCTCCACTGACGAAGGAGAGCAGGGCTAATCACGTTATCTCTAAAAGCCTAATGTCATTCTGGTTTGGAGCGGCACCAGCAGATGGGGATTAGAGCAGGAATGTGTCAATTTTCAGTGAGATTAGTGTACCGGTGTACTAAACATTAACGGCACAGCCATAGCAGTGTTTTTCCACACTGTAAAACCTGGAGAGGTCATTCAGACAAGTAATTCAAGGAAACTGAACATCAAATTTTCTTGTAGTAGAAGTACCTTGAGTGCTTATTGTTCATGTAACCTGACTAAACTGACAAAACCAAAGTTTGCTAAACTTTTTCCAGACTGTTTTTCTTTCAATAAAACATTCACATAGTAAATACTATCAACATCTGATCTGTTTATTTATTAAATAAATAAACAGATCAGATATTCAATCCAAGTCCACTGAAATATGAAATAATATTTTGCATTCAATCACTGTAAAACATGATAAGTTTGTCCAACTCAAAGTTTGAGGAAACAGACAACCACAAATCATTGAAGTGCATTAAGAAGAAGTAACAGTATATTACTCTGGGGATATTAAACTGTTTTGTTGAGATATAATCTGAAATATGTCCACCGTGGTGAATATTAAAATATATAATTCGAAATTGTTCCATGGAGATATGTTTCCTGATAGGATAAATTAATTTATCTTGGTTTAATAAATGTAATCAAGTTTAATAAACATTTTTGTCATGGTTTACTGTAGGACCCAAATGCGCAGACGTCAGGTAAGAGGGAAAAAGGGGATTTGTTTGACAATAAATGTGTAGAGATGGTGGACCAGATGACCAGGCTGATCAGGTGAGTCGGCAGCAGGTAGATAGTTGAAGCAGGCAGGTGGGCTGGAAAGTGATCAGGCAACAGGCAGCAGACCGGAAAAGCAGTACAAACAAACTGGCGATGAATGGTGGAAAGCTGGTCCTCATGAAGGTCTGGAGATTGAGGATTAGTGACAGCTGTGCTGCTCTGCTGCCAGGAACAGCCACACCCAGGTAGGCGGAAACTAGGAACTCGGAAGAGGGAGACAGAGAGAAGCAACTGCAAATCCCGACAATTTTATTGTGTGGGTGAGGACCGTCTGTTTCCTTAAACTAAATTACGCGTTTTTTTGGAGGTGAGAGGAAGAACCCACACCGACACGGGGAGAACAAATATACGTACAACATACAAACTCCACACAGAAAGGAGTCAAACCTGGAACCTTCCTGCTGTTAGGTGACAGCACTACCCACAGTGTGTACTGTTGTGTGGTTGTTTAATTTATTAATTTATTAACTTAGTATTCTTTAAATGTAGGTGAAACTGAAAATGATTACCTAAATCAACAGTCTGACATTTTGGGAAACCTTTATCTTTACTCTGAAAGGTTAGATGAAACATCAACCTGTGAGTGGTGAATGTGAAAATACAGCCAGCTGTTAGTTGTGGAGCAGAAGTAAGTGTATGTCTCAAAATGTCAAGCTATTGCATTAAAATGGGTCACGCTGTCATTTACAAAAGTTAAGTTTTTACTTCATTTTTTTCAGTTGCTTTCTTGTCATTTTATCCTTTTTGCCAAACCAGACAAGCCTTACAACATCAACCAACTGGCCCACTAGTAATCATGGCGGTACTACTCATCCACTTCATGAAGATTTGATGCTCCAGTGTCAGTAATTATATAATAGCTGTACAAATCCTTAAAATAAGCACTAGCTCGTCTTCAGCTGTGTATCAGGATCTGGGTTGCAGGCAGCAATTTGAGCAGGGAAGCTCAAACACTCCTTCCCAACTACTTCCACCAACTCCTCTGGGAGGGATCCCAAGGTGATCCCAGGCCAACATGAGTGAGTGCTGGGTCTTTTCTCAGGTGAACATGCCTGGAACACCTCCCTAGAAAGCCATCAAAGGGGTATCTGACCAGAGGCTGTCATGGGTATGGTTAAGACCCAAATGCAATACACCAGAGGGGATCAACAAAATCCTACAACATGTAGCCAGAAGATCAGGCAAGGAATCAACAAAAAGGCAAAATTCAGGAAACAAGGTAAAAAATAACGTAGAAGTCCAACAAACCTGAAGAGCGGGATGAGTAGGTGACAATCTGGCAGCGAACTGAGGTTGCTGGAGCCGATGGGCGAGAGGTGGGGTACACTCTAGACGTGTCGCCAGCACATCATGCTGTTTTTGTAGATGGGAGGAATCTGTAGAACCTGAAGTCATCGGGAGAACATACAAACTCCACACAGAAATGCTACCCGTTTTCCCACTCCACACAGAGCTGCCACAGAAAGATAAAAGAACCACATGTGGCTCCGGCACCATGGGTCGCTGACCCCTGATCTGTGCTGTAGCTCCTTGTGGAAAAACAAAAATCTTATTAAACACCATTTTACAATAAAGCAGGCAACATCCTATAAGCTGAAGCAGACATTGTTGAAATCAACCCAGAAAGCCTCTTTTGAGGAGATTCACACGTTTGATTTGATTGCTCCAGGAGTGTTCATAACCCTGCTGCAGCAATTGTCTTTATGTCAGGAGAAAAGCTCATTGGGTCATAGAATTAGCTGTTCCACTAAAACTGCACATTTTCCATTATCCTTAACAGTGAGACTCCTTAAATACCTTCCCCCAGGACAGAGGGGTAATGAGAAGAGAACAACACTTCAGAATACAACAGGCACATTTTCGAACCAAGTAGGTCAAATGGAACAAAACAGTACCTAACAAATAGGAAGAGTAATGATACAGTGCATTACTTATTGTACATAATCTGTTGCAGTGGTTCAATAATGTGGTTTTAAAATTGGCATGTGCTTTGTCTTGTCAAATCTAAGCTCACTGATCCAATCATATCCATAATTGCTGCTCTAACTGGCCCGCAGAGCGTTATCATACCACAGTGAGGTCCCTCGCTTTGGGCAAAGTTCGAGGGACAACCATATCTGGACCGTATGAGAGATCAGAGAGGTGACAGCTCATGAGTTTCAGGGTTTGCATTTCACCCTGGAGTTTCTCTCAACTTGAGCTTTCAGGCTCCGTTTTGTTCTCTGCCTCTATATCCCTGGGTTCATTTGCACAGCACCGTAGGCGGGGATTTTTCCTTTGCAGAAGAGGGATTTAGCTCCAAAGGAAAGATGACAGCTGAACCTCTTAAAACACTCAATTCATTGGTGGAGAAACATGACTTGGAGCTCATTATTCAATATTTGGAAAATAAACAGGATCCTCTTTGTCATAAATTAGTCAGGTTACTTTCCATCTTTAATTAAAATGTGCCATTGTTCATCAGGGACTGCAGCACAAAGGAAGCATGAGAGGACTGTGCAATAGTTGTGAATTGTGTTATGAGCGCAATAATGAAATAATGGGTGAAATATGTTCACCTCAACATTCAGTTACATGCACAGTTTAATTGCACAGTCCATTTACTGTATGAATAAATCATGCTGTTGTTGAATCTACTTCCTTAGGTCACAACACTCAAATGTAAAAGGTAAGGCTGAAGGCTGGAAGGCATTTAAATTCCACCCCAACACCCTTTCTCCTCACTCATTTGAAATCTCACAACTTTCTTTCCTACTTATCTCTGTAGCTCATCTGTTTTTTATATATTAATCTTTATTTCACTGTTTCATCATTCTGCACTTCAGAAGTCCTTTTAAGTGGTAAAAAATCTTGACTATCTTCTGAATAAAGCCTTTGAATAATAAAATAAAGGAGGTCTATTGTGAGGAATTTGTTCATTATTACATGTGTTTAACATTAAATTCAACACATTTAATGAGGACATGTGCTGTTCATATGGGCGACATGGGGGCGCAGTGGGTAGCGCTGTCGCCGCACAACACGGCGGGTCTGGGTTCGAGTGCCCCTCTGTGCGGAGTTTGCATGTTCTCCCCGTGTCCGCGTGGGTTCTCTCCAGGTTCTCCGGCTTCCTCCCACCTCCAAAAACATGCGCTTCAGGTTGATTGTCCGGTCTCAAATTACCCATAGGACTGAGTGTGTGTGTGCATGGTTGTCCGTCTTTGTGTGTGGCTCTGCGGCGCACTGGTGTCGTGCCCAGAGTGTCCCCCGTCTCATGCCCTATGCCAGCTGGGAGAGGCTCCAGCTCTCGATGCGGCGGACAAAGCGGTAGAAAATGGTTGAATGTGCCGTTCATGTCACCAGCTGTTTTTAGGAGAAGCATATAACAACATCACACAGTAGTCACGAGGATGTATGATTAGCCTTTAAATATGATGAAACAATGAGCCTACTGTGGTTCTTTTCACAGGTCAAACACCTTATTCTTATAAAGGTGTGAGGAACATCTTGCACTTAATATTATTCTTTTGAAGTTGAATTATTCAGACTTATGCCTGTATGCACTAGTTGTGGCTCGTTAGATCATGTTCACACTGAATGTGTCTTTGACAGCTCAGGCTCAAACAGCTAGAAACTATTCCTTCAACACTATATACGGTACAAGTTATTCAGGTACTTTCATTAGAACTCCGCTGTAGTGGAAAGTGAAGATGGAGGATAATACGTGAGTGGGCGGCAGTAGCTTAGTCAACCGGGTCGTAAGCGTGGGACCGTAGGGCGGCAAGTTTAAGGCCTGAGTGGACCAAACAATTTGAACCGTGAACTGCAGTGGAAAGGTGCCAGTTCATCTCCTGAGCACTGCCGAGGTGCCCTTGGGCAAGGCACTGCCCCCTTTATAAGTTGTTCACTGGCTGCACCATGAAGGAGCTACCTGCCGCTCTAACCCTCGTCATCTGCATGCTTTCAGGGTCCTTGTGTGTGTGTGTCTGTGTGTGTGTGTGTGTGTGTGAGTGTGTGTGTGTGTGTGTGTGTGTGTGTGTGTGTGTGTGTGTGTGTGTGTGTGTGTGTGTGTGTGTGTCACGGACCTGTACACACATATATACACGTGTGATAAACAATAATTAACTAGAGTGGACAAATGATTGCCCCATGAGAGATTAATAAAGTTTATTTCTTTCCTCTTACTTTTTTCCTCTCTTCTGTGTAATTTCATGGAGTTTAGTGATAGCAAAAGTCACAGAATAATTAAAATTGTTTTTAAGTTGCGGAATTTTTAAGGTGGGCAGACATATTTCAGTTTCAGTCATATCTCAGTTTGTAAATTTGTAATATTATGGTTTTTTGATTTGCTTTTGTGCCAGAGAGCAGATATTTGAATTTTGTAAAGAACTATGATCTGCATTCCTTCAAGCCTTAGCACTGACTTTAGCTTCCGCTCTGTGGTTAAGTACGAGTAGTTCAGCATCACAGGAAATGCAGACATTTGGTTGATACTAAGCTGTACCATCACATCCAAAATTAAAACAAATCTGTACAAAACTTCTGCTAAACCTGACGAAGTGCAAAAAGATCAAACTTCATGCTTCAGTTCAGTCATCTAACTCTGTCTCTGTGTTGAAGTTAAAGGTGTAGCGGTATTAGCATTGCTCTTACAAAACTCTCATTTGCCAACATCTCAAACCGCTACATTATTTGAAAATGACTGTATGTGTTCATGAATCACAGCCTCTCCGCACTATGGTAATGTCTTCCTGACAGCTTTCATACAAGAAGTAAAGGTCAGGCTCCTCATCGAATCAAATATCCATTAGTGTACATTATGTAAACCCAGCTCTGCTCCTGCGATGTACACAGGTTAAAGCCCCTGCCTGTCTTTAATCCGGCCACCTCTACATGCATTTTGGGGGGCTCAATTACAGTGAACCCTCTTTATCTGTAATTACACCCCTGTATTAATCAATCTACCAGTAATTATATTCTGCACAAGATCACAACACCAATAGGTTTTTATGGAGAACAGCTTGTTAAATTACATAAGAAGCAGTTTGTCGCAAACTTATAAATCAAAATTCAAAACCATTCAAATGTAAATTGTAGAAACTTATCTATATAGTCAAAATTATGTGTAAGACCTATACAAGACAACAAGGGTACTTTGTTTTGCAAAGTCTAATTTTGCATGTGGGTGTTATGCTGATCCATTCCATTAACTTCTGAGGAAAGCACATGCAACCAAGTAGGTTGGAGACTGGAGTTGATCTATGAGTCTATATAAAACATAAAGTTTAATATTCACAGATGTGCGAGTCCCCATTCACTGTTGTGGGAGGCGAGGAAGTTGGAGTGCCTGCTGTTAATAACGTTAGATCACCGGCTGGCTCGACGCATCACAAGTTCAGCCAAGTTCAGAGTTACCAATTGGTAACTCCCCGAAATTATATTCAGAGTGTAGGAAATCTCGGAACGTCTCTCCTTCTCCAGCCATCACTTTTGTTCTCCAGTTAGCCCATTATTTGCAAGCAGTTACTGTAGACTTTAGATATGCTCGCTCAAATCAGTGCAGCAAGATTCACAGCCTGCCTTCACCCCTTCACTATCTCAACACAGGACGCCTTCCTGCCTCCAATCGAATCCACTCATCAGAAGAGCTTTTTATGGCGTTAGGTTAATGTCCTCATCACCGCCAGGAGGAGCATCATTAAGAATCTACCATGTTGGACAGCTTCCCTTAGTGACCTGTTTCCTGCTGGGGTCTGAATACCAAAGACTATACAATACTTTTTTTTCCCAATAAATGTAATATAACTTCCCTTTTCTGGCTTCTTTTACTCTTTGTAGTCTGGAGAGTAATAGTTGTATTCAGCTATTTGAACTGTAGATTTCCCAATATATGGCTAGATTGTTCTTTCACCAAATTTTGCTTAAGCAGTTACTAGCTTACGCCCATCTCATGGTGAGAGTGAGAGAGATTTTGATTTTTGATTTTTTAAATCACGTTTATTCATAAAGTTGATATTACAAGATAGTCATGTTGATACAAAAACCAAGAGAGATTCACGCAGAAACTCAACAGGAACTCACACTTCAAAAACACATTATATGAAATGCATAAGCAAAATATACGAGAAGAGAGAGAGAGAGAGAGTGAGAGAGAGAGAGAGAGAGAGAGAGAGAGAGAGAGAGAGAGAGAGAGAGAGAGAGAGAGAGTACAGTATTCAGCATTGAAGACACCAAACCAGAGCAGGAGGATCTAAAGATGCTTCGTTTAAAGGATCAAGGTCAGTCTGACACACCTGTTTGTGAACATGTAGGCTTGTCACTGTGTGTGTGACCCATATGAATGATGCTTTGTGAGTGTGATTGTCACTGTTCACATTTATGAACTCTGTTATGAATGACTTGAGTCACATTACATGTTCTTTTATCTCGTTCAGATGTGTGTTTTGCTCATTTATTAAAGTAGGGAAAATGAATAAGTGGAGGAGGGTTAGGTGACACAAAGACAAACAGAAGAAGACTGATAAATACAGAAGTGAAAACTCAGATGTAGATTGACAGGTACAGAAAGGCTGGAAAACCAGTGAAGGTAATACAGCCAGAGAAAGGCAGCGCCAGAAAAAGAAATGATTGACACGAAATGCTGCTGCCATGCCGCCTGGGCCCAATTAGAATGTCATTATGGAATTGCTGTAGTGAAGGACCATTTAGTTTGCTGTACTCCAGAAATCACACCAATTCAGAGCTCCAATGTGCTTCCCATTTCCACATTTCCAGGGATTGAAAGAGACAAGGAACGAAAAGAAAGGCAGTGCGTTGGTGAAACATATTATTCTGAAAGCTGATGTGTAGCTGAGATAGAAGCCTGTCCTCTGGGCCTGGAAGACCAGGTGATGCTGCAGCGCTGCTCCAGTTGTTACCATCCACATGCTCTCTGGGGTAATAGTCATTTCCTTTGTAAGTAGAAAGACAACCTGATCTTCATGTATGTATGAAATTGTATCAAACACGTCTCGTTCAAAATACATCCATTATTTTAATTTGTGTCATACAAGATGCCTTCACTCAATCGTGCTTATCTAAAATTCAGATGCACAGAGACAGTTATGATTAGCCAGTCGGGTTCAATACACAGAAGCGCCATTACGTGTGAAAAGGTAGGACTCCATCAAAAATTCCTTAACAAAATAATTAGCAGGGTAAAACAGTAAAAAGTTTGTTTGGAACCTGACTTGTGTACTATTTACAGAGAAATACTACAACATTCAACTATTGTGCCAGTGACAACAATAATACAACAAACAGGTACTGGTGGTGTGTCTTCTTCTTTGGATACAACACATCAACACAGCCCTCAAACAGAGCCATCTCTTGATGTCATGCTGGAGTTACAAAAAATCTGCCGGCTAATTTTTCCTAAATTGTATTTTTGTTACGCATACTGTGTTTCATGATATGTACATTGAGGTAATTGTACCAAGAATTCAACTGAAAAGTGAATAGTATCCAACATTGCTGCACAAATAGCACTTATGTCCATATACTAGTAGTAAGCCTATAGGAAATTATCTGGCCAAGCCCCCTTGTGCAGCATTGGTTTTATCTGTGAAACCCTTACTTTACTGGGGAATCAGGGCCATACATCAGCATCCGCCAGGAAGACAAGAGTTGTCCTCTGAACATGTGGAGGGTGGATTGAGAATAAATTGACCCAAAATAATAAGCAGTGCCTGAACTATGATGCACTGAGAGTTATCTCCTGCAGCTATAAAGAACAGCTGGTACCATCCAGGGAGGAATCTTGTTACCTCTGGACCAAATCCATAAAGCATGAAAAACATAAAAATGTACCACTGGGTACCATTGATGAACAAATGAACTGTTGGAGGAGAACATCTGCTGAAAGAACGATTGCTTAAACTATTTACTACAAATTAATATGATACAGAGGAATAAAGCTGATGAGCCATACAATGAAGCTATGGGAAAGAGTAGTGGAATCTAGACTAAGGGCAGAAGTGAACATTTGTGAGCAGCAGTATGGTTTCAGGCCAAAAAACAGTACTACAGATGCAGTATTTGCTTTGAGGATGTTGATAGAGAAGTACAGAGAAGGCCAGACGGAGCTGCATTGTGTTTTTGTAGATCAGGAGAAAGCTTATGACAGGGTGCCCAGAGAGGCATTGTGGTATTGTATGAAGAAGTCTGGAGTGACAGAGAAGAATGTTAGAGCGGTGCAGGACATGTATGAGGACTGTAAGACAGTGGTGAGGTGTGCTGCAGGTGTGACAGAGGAGTTCAAGGTGGAGGTGGGACTGCATCAGGGTTCAGCTCTGAGTCCCTTCTTGTTCGCTATGGTGATGGACAGGCTGACAGACGAGGTTAGACAGGAAACTCCATGGACTATGATGTTTGCAGATGACATTGTGATCTGCAGTGAGAACAGGGAACAGGTGGAGGAGAAGCTAGAGAGGTGGAGGTTTGTCCTGGAAAGGAGAGGGATGAAGGTTAGACAGAGTACATGTGTGTGAATGAGAGGGACCCAAGTGGAAGAGTGAGGTTACAGGGAGAAGAGATCAAGAAGGTGGAGGATTTTAAGTACTTAGGGTCAACAGTCCAGAGCAATGGAGAGTGTGGAAAAGAGGTGAAGAAGCGTGTACAGGCAGCATGGAATGGGTGGAGAAAAGTGTCAGATGTGATGTGTGATAGAAGAGTTTCAGCTAAAATGAAAGGAAAGGTGTACAAAACTGTGGTGAGACCAGTGATGTTGTTTGGTCTAGAGACAGTGTCACTGAGGAAAAGACAGGAGACAGAGCTGGAGGTTGCAGAGATGAAGATTCTGAGGTTCTCTCTGGGAGTGACCAGGAAGGATAGGATCAGGAATGAGTACATCAGAGGGACAGCACATGTTAGAGGTTTTGGAGATAAAGTCAGAGAGGCCAGACTGAGATGGTTTGGACATGTCCAGAGGAGAGATAGTGAATATATTGGCAGAAAGATGCTGAGTTTTGAACTGCCAGGCAGGAGGCCTAGAGGAAGACCAAAGAGGAGGTTTATGGATGTAGTGAAAGAGGACATGAAGGTAGTTGGTGAGAGAGAAGAGGATGCAAAGGACAGGGTTAGATGGAGGCAATTGATTTGCTGTGGCGACCCCTGAAGGGAAAAGCCGAAAGGAAAAGAAGAAGAAGAAGAATATGATAGCATTTATCTAGCATCCATTCATTGGAGAAGCTATTATGTAAAACATGGAATTGAAGTAAAACTGAAGTAAATTCTAAAAATGCCTTGCTTCTTTTTGCATGTTTCCCCTTACAATCTGTTGTAAGTGTATTCATGTTGTAAGCGTATTTAATGTATGTGTATACATACTGTATGTATGTATGTATGTATGTGTGTGCACACACACACACACACACACACACACAGACACACACACACACACACACACATCGCAGATCACATTGTGATCTGCAATGATAGCAGGGAGCAGGTGGAGGAACATTTAGAAAGGAGGCAGCATTCGAGATGAAGATTAGCCAAAGTAAAACAGAATATTTGTGCATAAATGAGAGGGGTGGAGAACGAAGAGCGAGGGAGAAGAAATAGTGAAGGCGTACGGATTAGAGACAGTGGTGAGGCCAGCCATGATGGATGGATTAGAGATGTTATGGAGACCCTAGATGTTTACAGCTTTTATACCATTTTCATGTCCATCCCAACAATAGATGTATAATTATGACTCTGGGATGTTCCACCACCTCGCTACCTGTTGAGGATTAAGGACAGTGATTCCCCTTCCACGATTTGATTAACCCTCTAGGTCAGGCTGTTTGGGAGGTTGTGCAGATTAGTCATCTATTTATCCAAAGGTCGGTGGTGTGAAGTATGTTAGAGCAAGACTGATGCTAAATTCAAATTTGCTCCAAGGGGCTGTTGGAGCGTAATCAAAGCGTAATCAATAACATTACTTAAATTATAAAAGTTCTGCAGAGAAGTGTCATGTTTTCCTCAGCCTCTTGATTGCACAGGAAAGACAGACAGAGACTGTTGAGGAGTTCTCTCAGAGAATCGGTGTTATCTGCATGCACTGCAGAACACCATAATGACTTCTCTTGTATTACAGGAGCCTGTGCTGCTGAGGGGGCACTCCTCATCACATTGATAAATACACACACGCACGCACACACACACGCACACACACACACACACACACACACACACACACACACACACACAAATACACACACTTTATTCTTCTGCACTAAATGCAGCTCTTGCCCACTTCCAAGTCCACAGTCGCTCACCAAATCACCAGCTTGCACTCACTGGTTATAGTTTATAACAGTATAACAAAGCAGCAGTGACGCCACGAACCTAAAATCCTGGCACCTACCAGCAGATGAACTCTTGCTGGACAAAAAGGAACTCTCAGCATCTGGAAACAGGAATTTTCTCTGAATGGTCTTCAGCATTGCAAGACATTGCGAGATTTTTCAGTTTTGGACACATCCATGAATATTTTTATGATTCCCTTAATCCTGTGAAATCCAACACCTTTGAACATTTTAGCTTATAACAGAAATACTAAATAGTTTCCCAAGAATAAATATAAATATATATATATATATATATATATATATATATATATATATATATATATATATATATATATATATATATATATATATATATATATATATATATATATATATATATATATATGAATGGAACAGACTTGTATAGATATGTTGGAGTTATGCATTCTTTCAACAGCCAATAAAGGTTTCTAATCAATAATTATAATCATCACGCCCCCCCCACCCACTACAGTTCACCAACCATCATAGCTCACCATTCACAACAACAGGCCGATGTCTCTCAACGTTATTAGAGTTGTGGAATAATTGGTGTGTAAATAGATCTGTAGGGTTTATATATAGTCTTTTAAAAAAGATGAGCACATGAAAAAAAACAAAGAGATTTAATTCATACACTCCTTAATTCATGCACTTTAATTCATACACTTCGTTGAACTAATGTTAGCTCAATGAATGAATAACGACTGCTTAATGACGCAAAACAATGTGTGACACATCTAAAGTCATCAAAAGTAAACTTTTTTAAATCTGTACTGTATATAAACATCTTGCAGCAGTCAGGGGGTCTCAGGTGTTCTTCTCTCCCTTTGTGACATATTGCCATTCAGCACACTTAGTCTGCTGCTATTCTCCAATGGAAACTGTGTATGTGTGTTACAAGGGTAAAAATCTTTTACACCAAATGAAGTCTAATTTTACACACACTCTCCACCATCATCATTCTGACTAATCTGGATTATTCCCTCCTGATTACAACAAACTAGAAGCTTTTAGGAGTATTTTTCAGCAGCAGATGAGTACAGTATACAACAGACACAAAACCTCTTCAGTTAGAAGCACAAAGCTGCCCACCAGATGTGGATCTCATATCTCACTAGTGTCTCCTCTGGCTACCAATATATGTGTGCATGCTGTTTCATTTGATTTGGTGTGGGCCCGCAGGGACGATAAAGAGATAAGCAGCGCACTGCATATCTGCCTCAATGCAAAAAAGAACTTTCTTTAAACTTTGCTTTTATTTATTGGGAGTAGGAGGAGATGTCATACACTTCAGATATGAGATGAACATATCTGTGTATCGCTTCTG
Organism: Antennarius maculatus; assembly: GCA_013358685.1. Taxonomy (NCBI): domain Eukaryota; kingdom Metazoa; phylum Chordata; class Actinopteri; order Lophiiformes; family Antennariidae; genus Antennarius; species Antennarius maculatus. The sequence continues at coordinate 10,330,817 of CM023610.1, read as the reverse complement.
TGTACCCAACATGAACAACTGTGTGTTTGTTTGTCTCATGTTTAACATGAAGCTCTAAGAAGGATGAGAGCAGATGATCAGCAGTCTCTCCTCTGCTCGCTGTCAGATGAATTGATCAAAGACAGAGCAACACAGCAGTGATGACGATGGCATAATCATGTCAGATTATCACGTCAGACCTCACATATTAACTATAATGAAATAGCACCTTAGGATTAATCTGAAGAACCAAATGATGAACTTGCCCCTCAGATTTCCATTCATTTCTTGGATTTTTCCTCTATATGTTTAGAATCAAAGAAAAATTCTTAATTCTGTCCAAAACAAGAAAGATGTTACTTGATGCTTAAAATGACTATAACCTCAATACAACCGCATGCATCTGGGTCAGCAGTATTTATTATTTAATTTGCATAAAGTTTGATTCACATTGTGTTGACAGGAACTTCACAGATGTAAATCTGAAAAGCGCTCTGTGGTCTACCTTCATTGAAGTCTCTTCTTTTTAATGAACGTCTTTGTGCATTAGATTAGCTATCATGTCTGTTTCTGGTTTATTTGATTCATCTGGGGCATTTGATTTGGATCAAAGCTCTTCTTCTTTGTATTGTCCAGATTGATTTTGCTTCTACCTCTGGGTATCATCTAATGTTGTTCTCTTGCTGTGAAAAGGGCAGTGGAAGTAATTATTATTATCATGACTGGTTGGCTCATGTAGTTCCAGATTTTGTTTTGCTGACATAAGTTAATTTTATAAGAAGTTTCTACAATGTCTTTTGGATCTTTTTTATGCATCTAAAAGGTTTACATAATACTTACAAATAGCTATACTTATTTAAAATGTGTAAAGTGTCTCTTTGAACGCACATCACATTTTACCTTATTTTCAGGTATCTGGAAAAATTCCGAAAAATATAAATTTCCTTTGCGGAACAATTAAATTAACATTCAACTAAACAGTTCTTTAACTAAACAGTGCTTGCACTGTTTAGTTGACTAAGTATTCACTCAGCATCACTTAACTACCAGAAACTAACGTTAATATATATTGAACTCAATTTCATTGTACAGGCTGCGATGGCAGGGGACCAGACCTTTAGTGCTTAATGATCTGTCTGTATGGTACGGGCCAAAGCAGAGCCACAACAGGGGATCTGCTGTGGTAATTCATCTTCATTTTAATTGGGAACATTTTGTGTTGCTCGCTCCTCCACATTAATAAACCAAAGCCCTACAGCAGCTTCTCCAAAAGTCATTAATGCACAAGATGCAGGTGCTGCAGTTATCATGCCTTTTCCCTGTTATCATAACCAGTATCATTTACTTTTCTATTTGAATAATTGTTTGGGATAATGTTGAACATCACATAGCTTCTCAAACATATAGTAATAAAAAAAGACCAGCAGTGTTACTGTTTTTTAATCAACTCTTGTTAAAGGTTCTTTTTAGAGACAGATTACTTGTGGGTCCAGGCCAGGAGTTTGTAGAATTTATCGATTCACACTTTTCAGACAGACCGTCACCTCTCTAAGTTGAGTGATGTGCGTGTGAGAGAACACACAGCCAGGGTGATTCAGGCTACAAAGAGCCAGCTGCCACTGCAATTTCTGGGGCTGTTTTTGTGAAACTGAGTAGTGAATCATGCTCGCAAATTGATTCATTTCTTGGGCCGATAAGCACCTTTTTTCTTTGTGTCCATATGCTGCCATGGCTTTGAAAAGACCTGTTTAAAAATACTTCTCTGTTGCCACAGTGAAATGATAGAGGGCAGGTGCACAACAACGTGTATTAATATATAGTCCAGTTCAATGTCACAAACTCCTGCTTCCAGTAATCACCATGTAGTTAAAACTGCACCTCTGTGAGCATTAAAAGCCTCGCCTCCCTGTAGGGCTTTGTATTAGGTTTCATTGTGCTTCACAGGTTTTTACAATATTGCTGCTATTTTTACGCAGTAATCTTGACAGGACATTCTTTTTACTCCTACTGTGGTAGACCCTGTATCTGTACATGTGAACTGTATGTTTGATAAGTGCACAACAGGTGTGTGCCTGCTTTGAAGAGCACTGGTGGAAATGAAAAAAGCTTTGACCAGCTCTTATCAGCAACAGGCAGTCCACAGCAACAAACCAGGCAGCAAAATGGGTTTTAAAAAGCCCGCTGGCTCACCTGCGCTACACATCCCAGCTCTGGTCCTGCACTGGAGATAACACAAGCTGCTCACATCCCTCAATCAACACCCAGGAGAGCCAAGCTCAGCTAAGCCTGGTCTGCAGTTGAGGTCTGGGTGGGGGGTTGATCAAAATGGAAGAGATTTGATCAACTTCTCATATCTGGTTATGTCATTTGAGATTTATACAAACAAGTCCTTCATCACCCATAAATGTCATCAAAGCCCAGCTTCCCACCTGTAGACGAGTCCCCTCATCCTCATCAGCACAGACATGTTCTGGGAGGCTGCTTCACACAGACATGGAGGAATTAATCATTTTTTGCAAGTCAGCCTTGCAAAATTAGATCTTCCCCAAACGGGTGCTCGTTCTCCGAGTTAATGAGGAGGATTCAACTCGTAGTGGCCTTTTCTGAAGAAAAAAAAAATCTTTTCTTTCTTAACACTGACAACATCGTATTAAACTCATGTGAATGAATGCTTGTTGAGGAGAATAGCTTATGGATAGACAGATATAGCTATAAATTGACAGAGGAATGGCTCCATGTGTTTGATTTCTGACAATTTTGAAAAATTTAGAGTGTTGTTGAATTACATATACAATCAACAATAATTGAAAGTATCAGGAAAAACTTAAATATCTTTTTCATTGTCTTCACCAAAATACACTTTCATAATCCCCCTTTGGGGAAATTGTTATTTTTTCACTTGTGGTTAGTGTATCTTAACACATGTAGATGTGTATGTATAGGCCCCTGAGACAAACACACACACAAGGGGCCTGTAGCCATGCAACATACATACACAATGGGAGGCAGAGTAACGGGCAGCTACATTATGGTGCGCCTCAAATCAGCAGCTTGTGGGGGAGCAGTGCCTTGCTCGAAGGCACATTGGCAGTGTTCAGGAGGTCAGCTGATGCCTCCCACTGCCAGTTCACACTATTGTGACTTCCGGTTTCCAGTCCAAGACTTAGTGGACTAATCTCCTGCCGCCTCTATTCAAAATCTACTCAAAGCATTCCTGAGCATTTCATGTTTACTACTATATCAAATACAAATAAACAAGTCTGTTAAATGCAGTGTGATTGTGTGCGTGTGTGTTTGTCTGTGTGTCTATGTGTGGCTCTGTGGTGCACTGGCATCATGCCCGTAGTGTACCTTGCTTCACTCCCCCAGTCGGCTGGGAGAGGCTCTAGCATGAAGTGGGTTTGAAGATGAAAATGATGTTGCTAACCATATATACTGTAGCTCATTCACATGTATGGAAACACCTAACATCACATCATTGGAAGTAAATAAATAACGGAGTATTTTCACTGTTTTCTTAGTACTGTATTGGGAAAATATGACAGTACTTTCTGTCATTCTGACGAACGAGCAGGATAATGTCTTTAGCAATGCATCCATCTAGTTTTAAATATGTTGGCCATGTGCACTGGATGAGTGCACATGGGTTGGCAAGTAGGTAGGTGGATGGATGATGTTGTCAATCTCAGTAGTTTCCTCCACCCACAGGCTTCCTCTCTTCAGTCTCTCTTCATTTCTACTGCACAGCTATCACTTCCTGACCCCGTCTTGTGGCTTCAGCTGCCACTGCACAACGGGTTGAGTCTTTACATACATTGTACTCTATAAACATTTTTAAATTACAGGTTCCCTATCAAACAGATTGGACTCTTCTGCTTTCAAAGGTTTGTCTAGAATCTCTAAAGGTGTAATCCAGAGATTTTAATATCACAATAAAACAGCATGTGTTCAAAAATCAGCAGTCTATGCAAACAATATGCAAGGTGGAGAGAGAGAGAGAGAGAGAGAGAGAGAGAGAGAGAGAGAGAGAGAGAGAGAGAGAGAGAGAGAGAGAGAGAGAGAGAGAGAGAGAGAGAGAGAGAGAGAGAGAGAGAGAGAGAGTTCAAATTACTGTACTGGCAGAAGTTCATCCCAGAACCAGGTGAACAAATTCACACAAAGGTAAGATCAAGAAAGCAGACAGTCCAAAAACCAGAATAAATAGCAGAGAGAAAACACAATGAATAATAAAGAGATGAATATCAACAACAAGCTGGAACAGAGGACAGAAACAGTCAGAAATAGATGCAGACACTCAGAAACTCGCTGGAGGAACGCTGGAGACAGAAACCTGAAGGGGAACCGACGCGGGATGGTGGAGATATGACTGAAAAAATAGAGGAACCAGGAGGTGATAGATAACAGGGAAAAACAAAAGCCTTAAAATGAGAAGAAATAACTAGGGAATAATAACAAAATAAAAGAATAACAATAAAAGTAATAATAATAATAATAATAATAATAATAAATAATAGAAATAATATTATTAATAATAAAGTAGTTACAGTAATATTAACAATAGAAATAATAATGATAGAAATAATAGTAATAATAATAATAAATGACCTTTCAAGCTAAGAGAGAACCTGCGAGTCACAATAAGGCAGCAGCCTGTGAGACCATATTTGACTCAGTGAGGGAGTCTCACATTGAAGAGGACAATAAAACACATCACAGACAGACGAGCAGCTCTCTGGCTCTGGCATTTGGGGCAGATGTGGCAACTGACAGTGAAATTACAGCAACTTCCTGTTTCATGGGGAAACATCACAGTTTGCCACACGGCCACACCTCTGACAACATTCGTGCACTGAAGGCTTAAGACTGAACAAACTGGAAGTCATCCTGGTTGACTGTGTAGGAAGGATGTATCTAAATACAGCACATGAATGAACAGTACATTCAAAACTTCCTCCTGAGTTTCAGTCATGGCATCAAGAGACTTTTTAAAAGATCTGGATAAGATACACATTTTCACAGCTTGTCATATAAAATATTGCAGGGGGCTGCAGAGCCATTTAGCTATAGACTATAATTTTAATGACTTCTGACAAATGCATTGATTTTTATAGGTTCTTAAAGCCTCTTTGTTTGGTTTTTCATAACCAAGACTTCAACATAGCTTTTTAATGGAGACAATGTTGAGAAAGAAACTACTGCAACTTTATTGAATTGTAAAATCATCCAAAAGAAACCTTCGACATTATCACACATATGATTTAAACAGAACATTATACGCTCATGCAGCACAACGAAAGGAAACCAAGTCCGCCTCTGCGCACAGAAGTTGGCTGAAGGTTGGGGGCGTCTGGGACGGTGCAGTGATGAGACCTCATTACTAAAACAACTCCACGCCAGACAGACAGAGAAGAGACTGTCGTGGCCCTGATTCTCTCTGGGAGGTTCACAATAACATACACATGTACCTGCACTGACATAACCTCACCCCTCACCCCCAAAACACACACACGCGCGCGCACACACACACACACACACACACACACACTGAGAGTGTCAGGCCGTCTGATGAGACTGACAGTCACCAGGGCCACAGGATCACTCTTTCACACTCCTGTGGTGTGATGTTGTGACAGCCACCATCAGCCACAGTGATGGAGCGTGTGTATGTGTGTGTGTGTTCATTTGTGTGTATTGCAGTGGAATTTCTCTTGACTATCTTTATATTTTTTGGATGTAAATGTGTGTTCTGCAGCATTAGCCAGCAGTTCCTGTTCTAAAGGTACATAATAAACCTCTGCACTCTAGGGTAAATGATGAAGACAGCTTAAACAATCAGTCATAAAGCCTAAACTGTCAGGTTGTTACTAATGATGCTCTCATTAAATTAGTTTCAGGAATACTCTCATATGCTAGTAAATGAAAATGTAACCCCCTGTGTGATTCCCCTGCAGATCCTGCAGTGTTTTATCTGCAACCTGCAAGTCACAGTAAGGCTGCAGCCTGTGAGACCGTATTTGACTCAGTGATGTCTCAGAATGATAGGAAACAAATACAGACAGACGAGCAGCTCTCTGGCTCTTTTTGTCAGCAAAGGACAAACAGACGCAAGCAGAAAGGTGTGTGTTCATGTTTGTTTTAATATTAACTAGAAAATAAATATTTGCCCATTTTCTCCACCCGATGCTCCCCAAAGTAATTCACTGACACCACATCAGACGAGGGCTCCCAGTTCATGAAGAGCAGTTCCCTAGAAAACAAGCTCTCTGGTCATCATTATGATGTAGAAAAAACAAAAAGAAAATACAGTATTTAATCGACATGAAACTACACAGATTTAATAGTATGGATACATCTGAAGACATCTGAAGAAAAATATGATGAACAACCACAAAACACACACTGGGAGCTAACGTTAACTTCTCGTCAAGGTCAGTTCATCTCATGAATTTAATGTCACGATCCACTCGGCTCAAACTCAGCAGTCGATGCGAACAGGGGTAGAAGTCACGCTGCCGTCCGACACGTTATTTACTATTCCTCTCCACACACTGGCAGAAATACTGTAAGACCTCACGCTGCCGAACGTATGAATTGTTTTCATTCTTGCTGGTTTGAACTCCTAAGTGTTTTGTCACAGGTCAGTGCTTCAAACTCTGACTGCACTTATGTTTATGTGATGAAGAGCACATTTTAGGCACTCTGTAAACAAGCTTAAGGTATGATGGTGACTGTTTTATTTCTTTACTTTTCTAAATGGTGGTAAACCAGCAGCAGGTGGACAACAAACATACCTCAATTGTTAAGTTTGAAGCTGCCACAGAAGACAAATTTTGCTTCAATAAGAAAAACAAATTCAGTAAAACACAGTATTTTCCGCACTATAAGACGCACTGGATTATAAGGCACACCTTCAATGAATGGCATATTTTTTTAAAAAAATCATACATAAGGCCCACTGGATTTTAAGTGCACTGCATTATAAAACACATCTGAGAATTTATCTTCAATGAACCTATTTTAAAACTTTTTTCATATATACGGCACATAAGGCGCACTGTCGGTTTTTTAGAACATTAAAGGCTTTTAGGTGTGCCTTATCGTGCGGAAAATACTGTATTTTAAAATTAAAATAAAATGAATCTATTCAAAACTGTTACACAGAAGCATATACAGTATTTTCCACAAATATAGGGTGCACCTTTAACGAATGGCCTATTTTACAACTTTTTTCACTTATAAGGCACACTGGACTATAAGGCGCACTGTCAGTTTTTCAGAAAATTAAAGGCGGAAAATACTGTATTTATTCCAGCATTTGGTTTCTATATCTATAAAACATAAACTCTTCTTTCATCCTCATCATCACAATCATGAATTTGTAACTTTTTTGTCCCTCGCTCTTTGTTCCAGCTGTGGTGCACAATGCTGGAGATTCGTATCGGAGCGTTAACGCACACGGCTGCTGTGGCGTTGAGGGAGGGAGACGGTGAAGTCTATCACGATAATGATAGAGACAGCGCTCGACATCTATTATGTAGAGAGATAACGGTTCGATGGGGAGTTTGGCACTCTGAGAGGAGTGTTATCGAAACAAAGACGGAGATAAAAAAAAAATGCAGTAGGTGCAATAGCAATACACTGCTATTTATGGCAGGCAGACGGTGTGTATGTGTGTGTTTACAGTGTGTGTCTCAGCTGTACCTGAATGTACCTGACGGATTCAAATATAGCATTTAAAATGTCAGTGACAGAGCGATGAGCCCGAGCCGCTCACTACTTGGAAAAGTCATTACTCTGTTAATGGCAGCACAGCTCCTCGTAGCATCTCTGCCCCTGCTTCAATTACGGATCAATTCAGCTGCTGCGTGAACCAAACACTTCTCCGTCTTTTAAAAAGAGCAAAATCAAACGGAAAGCTGCTACAGTGGCTGAAAGAAATAATGGTTACTGGTTCGCTCCCTGGTAAATTTAGATGACTGGAATGTTCCTGACTGCATCTACTCTGTCAGGAAACAGAAGAGAAGAGGGACAAGCTTGCCACTTTCTTTTCCATCTGCTCATAAATATGAAGGATGAGCAAAATTCTGGTCACCCTGGCTTTAGAAAATAACCTTCATTTTTAAAAAAAAAAGAAAAAAGAAAAATTAAATATTACTGGCCACCTTTATGTCCTTCATTCGGAAAAGTAAGTAATCCTCAGATTTCCTTCCTGTCAAAGTTCAGATTATCCCGTAGTCCTTGAGAGACTTCAGCAGCACCGTGTCCCTGATGTCGTTGAACACCCGGCGGATGTTGTTGGTGTCAGTGGCGCAGGTGAAGTGTTGGTATAGGGTCTTGCGCTCGTCCCTGTTGTCACGGTTGATGGCCTGCTGTTCGTACATCTTCAGGATGTAGTTCATGGCATCTTCAGCGTCATGCCTTTTACCTTTCGGACAAAAAAAGAGTATAACGAATTTGAGTTAGAATTCCAAGTGAAACAGTTAATTTATTTCCTATTCCACAGATAGATTCACTGATTTCACTGGTTCACAAATTGTTCCTCCAAAATAAGAAATAAATCATGATACTTTTCTGTCTCTATTTCGGGTTTTCTTGCTTATTGAGGAGCAAAACAATTTATCATATTGAGCTTGTTCTCAACAAAATGTCTGACTACCTAAAAACCAAACTTTTGATCTACTATCTTAATCTTTTGTTGATGAATAGAGGAAGAAAACAAAGGCATCAAAATTAGACATTTTTATTTAGCCAGGCTTTAAGTCTAGACTGCAGCTTTCAAAACAACTGAGGATGTAATAAGGAAACTTAATCCCACTCTAATATCATCTAAAAAAAGTTATTTTGTCTGTGATGCTTCAGACAGGAAGTCAGATCTCTCATAGTCGTATTTTAGTCGATTTTCTCCATAATTATTTCAGGTAATACCTTATTATCATGTACTGCCGTTATAAGGATGTTATGATGCCAATGAGGTAAAAGCCAAAAAAAGCCCACCATTAAATCATCTCGACGCCAGAGCCACAAGTAGAGGGCTCAGACCAGTTCATTCAATCCACAGCTAGAAACTGCTTTGATTACTGATTAGGTCACATCTACACAGCATGTGATGCTGAAAAGAGAGTGAAATGTCAAAAGTTGAATCAAAAAGTCAACATGGCCTTCAACGATATGTTCAACTCAGCTCTTTTGGTTGACTAATGGATTGATGACATGTTTGTGATGATTACTCCTCATATTCACAGTTTGACATTGTCACAGATAAAAAACTGGTGATTGAATAAAAAAGCGAATCCTTTGATCAGTGGGAGTTTTTAGTAGACGTACTTCAATGTTTTCTGACATTTTAATAATCAAACAGACAAAGCAGTTAATCGAGACCGACAGGAATCCCCAAAATATCCTGAACATCTTCCATCATTCCAGCCCTTAATCACTGGATCTAGAGTCCATTTCATCAAGTTTCCCACTGTACCTAAATGGTATCGAGCTAATAGCATCGGTGGCATCCCAGCGTAACGACGGCAACCGTAAAAGGTCTCCACATGGGAACACAGCCGCAGCATCAGCAGCAGCTAACAGCTAAGAGGAGGCCTGAAGGTTAAACCGACATCAAGGAGTCTGACCTGTAGGATTCATTATTTTACCCCGCTAATGCTGCTGGTAAAACAGAATGGGTACACACACACACACACACACACACACACACACACACACACACACACACACACACACACAAATGATCACATGCATACACATGTAGACCCACATGTGTAGTTGCCATGGGTAACAGAAGGAGAGAGGGTGGCTGTGGTTGGAGGGTCGTGGGGGGTGGGAACTGTTAAGGCAGTGCTCTACAGCCAGTCACACCAGCAGAGCTACGGGCTGCAGCCACATCATTAAGAACGCTAAGTACCAGGAAGTGACTCATGGGCAACAACTGTTTCTCTAACTCTGTCTGTGTATATTTGGGTGTGTGTGCGTGCGTGCATGTGTGTGTGTGTGTGTGTGTGTGTGTGTGTGTGTGTGTGTGTGTGTGTGTGCGTGCGTGTGTGATGGAAAGAAAGAGAGAAAGAAAGACAGAGGGAATGAATAATTTTTTTGATTGTTTAAAAAGGACCTTTATTCACAAAAACCAAATTTACAGATTTAACACACTCATACAGTCATAAACTAAATATTAATAAGTAATAGAGAATATGTGGAAAAATAATAACTAAAAATAATAACTCTGTGAGAACAGAACGGACAGTTTTCCCATAGACGTGGGTTATTAATTGAAATTAAACTGTTGACGATCACAGCATCACGTAAAATCCTCCACAGTAGATCTCCAACCTTTTTATTTAATGGTGACCTGTAGAAAGACTAATGAAGGGTTCACACCTGGTGCCAGACCAGGGTTTGTAGATGATTTTACTGTCACTATTACTGAGGCTGATTAAAACAAAACTCCTTAAAGCAAGGAGACAAACTACAGGGAATAGATCGGTATCTTGTGGATTTAAAAGATTTGCACCACAATGGTTCATCGGAGTCTGTTGCTGTGGGGTGAGTGGGCTCTTCCAGTAACTCAGCAGGCTGCTGATGAGCCTCACTGAGGTCAAGCTCACAGCCAGAGCTAGAGCATCATGAATCAGATGAATTTGGATTCCACAGATGCTCCTGCAACATTCCTCACTGTCTCACATTAAAAAGTTCTCCTTTAATGACAGTTACTTTTAAATCCAATAAAGTGAATTAAAATCCTGTGGATAAAGGCTGCGTTCAGACTGGCAGCCAGAATCCAGTTTTTAGCCCATCCAAATGGAAGCGGATGGCTCTTTTGTAGTTGGACAGTCTGAACTGCTCCAAACGCACCGATCAGTTTTGACTGTCCATGACGTCACTCTATGACACTCAGGTAACCAACCTCCATGGTCATCCTTGTTGTTGTTGCCACTGTCACAATTACATGACCTCACACGCTACACACACTGGACAACGCCTCCACCCTGACGTCGTTGCTACAGCAACCTTTTAGATTGGCCAATAATGTGGCCCAGTCTGAACAGAGCAACATCCCATCTGGACACTACAAACACTGTGGACAGTCAGCCCTAAACACTTTAATAAAAACATGGGAGATCTTTGAGTTTGTCGCTACTCAGGTCCATTAAAAACGACACACGGTCAGGTCCCAGTTTCCAGCACTGGGCCAGGACCGCTTCTGTTATCGGCCACCACACCAGGTTCTCAGTTCCAGTCAGGAACCGCTGGGTGAACTTCAGTTGGAACGCAGCGCCCCTGCTGGCCATATGTGTGAGCTCCTGCCCTCTTTCCTGTTTGGGCAGGAAGAGAACGCTCCGAGGGATTCAGTGATGACGGTTCCAAAAAAGTCCAGCCTTCCTGCCTGAATTTTAGACAGTAATGTTGGCAGCGGGTCAACGCAGGATAGCAGATGTCACAGCACTGATGCCACCAAGTTATTGATGATTAAAACACAACCTCTAAAAGTCAGTTTGGATAGAATCCACCTTCAATTTTTTTAGCCTCCCTTCCATGTTTTCTGAAACATTGTCCAGTTCTTCTCCACAGCATTCTGGTCTCCCAGTTAAACTCAAAGGTATTAAAACCAATTTTTTTCTCCATCTGAGTTTATCTGGGAGTCGGATCTCCTCCAGTCCATCTCCCACCATATGAACCTCACTCTTCGCCCAGTTCACCTTGATGGAGAAGATCTCACTAAAGTGTTGCACGGTTTGTCCTAAATAGTCCTCATCATTCTGGTTTTCATCACTTTAAAACCATAGAACTGGGAATAATGAAACCAGAGGCCTGGTTTTAAAAAGGCTCCAGGGCCAGAGTGTGGAGCATCTCTGGATGCCCCTCTGGTCTTTAAAAGGGGATGCTTAAACCACCGTTAATCTCAAGTACACTGTCAAAGATCGGCGGATCGATTCCCGCTCCCACCCCAAAAAAAAATACCTGGAGGTGAGCTGACAGTGGGAGGTGTCAGCTCACCTCCGGAGCACTGCCGAGGCACCCTTGAGCAAGTTGCCGTCCCCTTTACAAATTGCTCGTTTGAGGCGCACCAAGAAGGAGCTGCCTGCCACTCTACCTCCCTTGCATGCCTACAGGCCCCCTTGTGTGTGGTTGTGTGTATTACAGGGACCTGTACACACTAATGTACACACTAATGTATATGCATGCATTGATTTGATTTGATTGACTAACAAAAACTAGAGTGTGCGTTCTTAATTTCCCTTCGGGGATTATAACAGTGTATTAAATTAAATTAAAATTAAATTAAATTAAAGCATCTTGGAGATACTGACAAGATATGGAGATGTTATCTCCATACGAGGTCTGAGTCTCATAAAAGTTGATAAAATTTGAGCTGAAACTGAAACTTTCTAGCATATGCCACAACTCTATCAAGACTTTTCTTGGTTTATGGAAATAAGAGTATGTTCTATGCCTAATGAAGCCACATGTAAACAGACGAACACGCACACAAACACACACTCACACCTATGGTCAATTTGGTATCAGCAATTCACCTAAGCTGCATGGTTTTTGGAGGCGGGAGGAAGCTGGAGAACACGGAGAGAAGACACGCAGACACGGGGAGAACATGCAAACTCCGCATAGAACGGGACTCGAACCGGGAACCGCCTTGCTGTGCGGAGACAGCGCTACCCAGTGTGCCACTGTGCTGCCCGTATCTGCTTTTATGTTGTTAATAAAAATGCAACACTGATATAAAGCGTGGTCTGTAAAACCAGCTGGCAAAATTGAAATAATGGATGGCGTGTTTTCCCTACAGTCTACTCATGTGCATGTGCCATCAAAATTTCCCCACACATCAGTCAATTCATTAGTTTCTATGAAATCTTTCAGATGCCACACTCACCACTCATTTCCTAACACTCTCCCACCATGCACTGCAAAAGAAAAAGAAAAAAAACAACAACAAACAAACACACAAACAATCCATCTGGGATGACTGCAGCGCAACAATGGGGGAGCCACTCAGAGTCAGGGACACACTGTGGCGAAACAATAACTGTGGTAGGAAATGATGAATGATTGGAGGGGCAGGATGTGATGACATGTCGCAGACAGTAAAGGTCTGACAGCTCGCTTTTGGTCTTGGACATATTTCTATCAACACTGTTGAGAGCAGAGAGGATGAACTGACGTTGCTTCCTCAGTTATAAATCATGCTGCAGTATGGCCACCTTGACCAGACATAGCAAGATTAAAACAAAACACATCTTCATAAAATGAATCATTTTGATTGACAGTAACCCTTACAAGTCACCAAAGAACCATTAATATGTTGTTAAGAATCCGCTGTCCAGACAGACACACAAATCAAAGCCAGTCGACACAAGCACCTACCTGCTTGGTCCTCCTCCAACATGTTACTGTCATAGAGGTCAAAGTGAAGCAACACCAAAGCTGTTGTGGTTTGTGTGTGGACAAGCGTGTAGACACATTCATGAGGTGCAGATGTTTGCAACTATTTCTGCATTCAGGATTTACGATGACTCAAATGACGCTGACGGTCTCGGTTTGAAACATAATAAGCTTCTTGACAAATGTGATAATGTGTCTGACAATGTGTTGCTAACCACAGATCCATGTTTCAGAGTCTGGGTTCCAGCTGTTTCTGTGAACCACAGTCAGCCATTTCCTTTCTATTTGAGCTTTCAAGGGTTTGTCTAAGAGCTCATGTTTCTTGTTGACTCCATTTGTACAGCAAAACAGATTTTAAACTATATACTATGTTCAAGCTGAGCAGCAACACTTGAACTCATTCAGATGTAACTTGTTCCTCCACACAGACCTACAGACAGCCAATACACACAGCCAATCTGCCAAGGCTCTGTTCTCTGACTCTCTCTCAATCACTGTTGCAATTTCTTGTTTGGGTTTCTGAGCCTCTGCTTTGGCAAAGCCTTGGATTTGAAACGTTTGCAGGCTGATTTAGTGACTGACAGTCTCCAGTCTCAAAAATAGACCTTTAGAGAAACACGCTCATGAAATCTAGCATGCATAAAGACAGACAAACAGCACAGCCAAACAAGTTCAACCAACTGAAAGCCCATAATGTTTAACACGATGAACCACTACACCAAATGAAATGATTAACTTTCTGGTGAATACTTTGCTTTTTGTTCACCTTATGTCCTCACAGATGCATTCAGCTGCAGCTCACCTGTGAAGTTAGGAAAATATTTCTTCAGATCAGAGTTCTGGATTTTGTCAGCGAGGATGTCAGTCTTGTTGAGAAAGAGGATGATGGAGGTGCTATGGAACCATGGAGAATGGATGGTGGTGTAGAACAGAGCAAGACTCTCCTGCATGCGGTTCTAAAGAAAAAGACAGGAAAGCTGAGCATGGGTAATGCGGTAGATAAAAGTCACCAGTTCTTCAGAGATGTTTTTTCTTGAGAGAAAGCTTTGGAATACACAGCAGAGAGGGTGCAGTCTCATCCAGGGAGGGGGTTTATGGGGATATGGAGTTGCCAGGCCACACCGGAGGTTAATGAATGTGCTTGGTGGCTTGGAGAGATAAATGGCTTAGTGGGAGGATGGGAAGGAAGACAGGAGGCCACACTGGAGAGGCTGAGAAGGTTTCCTGTGTAAGAGTGACACCTGGTGGTCGATGAATGAAATGACAAATGAAATAGAGAATCAAGCATGATGGGAGGAAAGATAAGAAGATAGTAAATGTACTTCAATTAAGATTCATTTATCAAGTGATTATACAATCTCAACTGTTAGATTTACCAATAAAATATCTAAACACCAGATAACAAATGTTTTAAAACTCTATAAAAAGCTACATGCTTTCAAAATAGGCGGTCAGAGTCATACACAGCCAGAGAATAAGTGGGCAGGCAGACAGGTAGGCAGGTAGGTAGGGAGGTAGTCAGACAGACTGTTCTCTTACAATGGTTTCTCTCTCCTCCAGGACCTGGTCGTACTCGCTGAGGGAGGCCAGGAAGATGAGGGAGGTGACATCTTCGAAACAGTGAATCCACTTCCGCCGCTCTGACTTCTGTCCGCCCACATCTACAATCCTGTCAGGAAGACAGGGACATTAGATGTGTTACTAAGCACTGAACTGACAATTAGGGTCAACTATCTTGCAAAAGAGAATTCAATACGGCAACCAATCATGGCAATATGTCAGACATTTTTTAATGTGTGAACGTTTGGGTGGCTTTGATGAATGTGTTCTTATAAACCTATGCAAGCTCTTCTAAACCCCACTAATTACACTTGGAGCATGTACAAAGAATTAAAGCAAAATTACCTTATATGGTTTAATTTCTAAGTATTCCCAGGGATTGAAGGGTGTGTGTCATGTCATATATTACACACAATTGGATCTTTGTTTAACTGTTCTCTCATCCCCCTGATCTCTGAAAGGAACGGTATCAACTCAATGTCAAAGTGGAAAGCAGCGCTTCACTTCCTGGTGGGGACATTGTGCCGCACAAGCACAAATGTGACCCAGTACGTGCAAGATTGAGTGGACAAAACCTCTGCGAGAGTGAATACTGCAGTGAATGGTGTCAGTATCAGATTCATTCCTCTGGGGATTTGGGGTCTGCTCACCTTAGTGTGATGTTCTTGACATTGAAAGCGTAGTCATGGATGCCTGTGGTGGGGAATCGAACTCGCAGCACATCCTGTTCTGTGGGGATGTAGTCTGAGGCGGAAATACGGTCCAGATTACTCATGTAGCTGGAGATAGAAAAAAAAGAAAGTTTTACAAAGCTTTGTAATATATATTTATATATATGCCTGTGTTTACATCACATTTGACTGTGTACAACCAGTCCGGGTAACATGAGAGAGATGACAACTGATCAGTATAAAAACAGTGATTAAAAATACAAGAGGGGAGTGGAGTGAGGTCATATAAGCCTCTGTACAGATCGCGGCTTTATGGCTTGTGTTGATACAAGCTGTCATTAGATAATGCTGACTGCATGTTTCTTATCAAGCACACACCATGACTGAGCTGATGAGCAAACACAGAACAGAACAGCAACAGACGGCAGCAGAGTCCAGCCTTTGGTCTGGGGCGCATCAGGTTGCTCACGCCTGTCGTACGCAGCGTGTTTTCGACATGACTAATGAGTCTGAAGACTTATGAAGCTTTCTTAAAAGATACCATAATTAAGGTCTGTCAATGCTAACGCCTATGCTTGCTCAAATACTGTTTGATCAAGTGGTTTCAACATGGCTCAGGCCCACTGTGTGTAGAACCAGCCCCCTCCAGTGGTCTCAGTGCTAAACACACTGAAGGGCTGTAGCACAACCAGTGTGATTCACTTGAGGGTGACAAAACCTCAACACCACGTGTCAAACTCGAGGCCCGGGGGCCAGATGTGGCCCGCCACAACATTTGATGTGGCCTGTGCGAGTAGAAAAAGTCAGAGTGTCTAAAATTTTTGATTACACTGAATTACATTTAGTTAAATTATCAACACATCACTACCTAACACAATCTCCAGAGGATGACAAATCAAAACAGTTGGAAAAAGGTTATTTGATACATAAACGCACAGTTAGTTGTGTTTCGTTTGTAAATTATGATGTACATTTGGCAAGACCGGGTTAGACCAGAGGAGACAAAGATGTGAAGTAATGAGGAAACCTCCGTTCACTCCATACTGTTTGTTGTGTCTCAACTTATGACCAGTTCTAGTACAAAGGTCACCCGCTGCATAAGCAGCGTGACGTCCCATACTCCTTTGTGATAAATAAGCTCATTGATTGCAGGTATTGGACTGACGTCATCCAAAAACCATGCTGTTTGTGTTCTCCAGTCTTATTCTGAGTGCCATCCACCAGCCAAGTGTTTGTGTAAAACAACACTCACATGTTGTGTTTTGAGGGGTTTTTTTTGTTTTGTTTTTTTTCTGACACATCTTAGATTGTGTGGTCAACCAACAGAAGGAAAAAAACAAGTATAAAGCAGTAGATTATATTTTCTGTGAGATGAAGTGTATTTAATAAGGTGTGTTCTCTTCTCTTTTCATGCAGGTTGTGATCCTCTGTATAATATAGATTCCTGTACATTATATCACTGCTGGGAACATGATGTGACGGGTTTATCACATGACATCATCTAACCTGGAGCCTTAACTCAAAAGTGTATCCAATGTGGAGAGCTTTGGCCCCCGGCTACTCACTACTCTGTGGAGTCCAGGAGCTGGTACTCGCAGCGACGGGTGTAACAGACCTTGATGCCCAAATCTGCCCAGAGGTGGCGGATGGCCTCAGCGTAGCCGTGCTCCAGCTGGGTGATCTGCACTGTGTTCACATCCTGCAGCCACTTGGCGTGGATCTGAAAGACAGCCAGAACCTTAGCGTTTTAGTTTCCGTGCCGAAAAACTCCATGTCTTACAAAAATTTTTTTTAGACATCCTGTTAAAGGTTTTGTGTGAATTTCACCTTACTCAAAGATTGAGTGTGTTCAGCTTCTATAAAGAGACGACAACATGCTATGTGTGCGTTTCTGTCCTGGTGTGTTAGTTGTTTCTTGTTAAAAACTGGGGTAATTCCCAGATAAGTTACTGTACCTGCCCTCATGCCCGCATGCATTTGACGTCTGTATTTATTTATGATCCCGTCTCTTCCTGTGTGACTGTGTTTTTTTAAACTTGCATGCTCGTAATAAGTGAGACGGTTAAACTTTATTTATATAGCACCTTCCTTCACACAGGTTACGATGGGCTAAAATTAGAAATCAATCGAAGCTTCTGGCAGATGGTTTGACAAGAGGAGAAAGTGGATGAATACACTTCATGTGTTTTGTTGTGGTTGAAGTTCCTGTATTGATCCAGTCTGAGTGGAATGCACAGCTGATGGTGTGTTAGAGTCCACCTCATTCTCTGGGTTGGAGTAAGGAATTCTGAGCGCCGTCATGGCTCCCGTCATGGCTTTTATGGCTGTGAAGATGTTCTGGTAGATGCATTTGGCGAAAGCCCTCCTGTCCTCCTCTGAAAAGCCTCGTCCGTGGATGATCCTCATCTGTCGGATGAAGGTGGTTTTCCCACTCTCCCCAGTACCTGAGACGACAGGAGGGGCAAATAATAAGAGTCACCAAAACATTTTAGGTTAAAGTTCCACTCAGGGGCAAACACTGTCAGGACGGCAACCTTTGTCCCCCTCCCTAAAAAGAGCTCACCGACCTGCCTGAATAACTTCAGGCTGGTAACACTCACTCCAAACATCATGAAGTGTTTTGACGGACCGCTAACGCCTGCAGATGGTGGTGGAGACTGCTGAGAAGATCACCAGGATTAAACTGCCCTCCCTGCAGAGCATCTACCAACACTGAGTCCACAGCAGATCACCCTCCATCGTGAAGAACCCCACCCACGCCCAACATGATCTGTTCACACTTCTACCTTCAGCCTGGAAGTAGAGAAGCGTGAAACGCAGAACAACCAAGAATAATTTTTTTATATTTTTTAGTGCTGTCAGGCGATTAAGAAAATTAATCTAATTAATTACAGGATTTGTAATTAATTATTCTAATTAATCGCATTTTAATGTCATACCTGCTAATGGCCCCAAATAAAGAATTTGAATTCTAGGACATTACAAAATTGTAGTGCATGACTAATCAATAGAATACACCCAGAAGAGAAGATTTGAAATCCACATTTTTATTGGTTAAGTGTGCTTTATAAATGAAATTCAAAAGAAAAAAGGTCAAGCACGTCAGCAAACCAATTAGGCCAGGTGCATTTCTCAAAAATGCAATATAAATACAGTTAAATCTTCTTCTTCTTTTCCTTTCAGCTTTTCCCTTCAGGGGTCGCCACAGCGAATCAGTTGACTCCATCTAACCCTGTCTTCTGCATCTTCTTGTCTCTCACCAACTACCTTCATGTCCTCTTTCACTACATCCATAAACCTTCTCTTTGGTCTTCCTCTAGGCCTCCTGCCTGGCAGTTCAAAACTCAGCATCCTTCTACCAGTATATCCACTATCTCTCCTCTGGACATGTCCAAACCATCTCAGTCTGGCCTCTCTGACTTTATCTCCAAAACCTCTAACATGTGCTGTCCTGCTGATGTACTCATTCCTGATCCTATCCTTCCTGGTCACTCCCAGAGAGAACCTCAGCATCTTCATCTCTGCTACCTCCAGCTCTGTCTCCTGTCTTTTCCTCAGTGACACTGTCTCTAGACCAAACAACATCGCTGGTCTCACCACAGTTTTGTACACCTTTCCTTTCATTTTAGCTGAAACTCTTCTATCACACATCACACCTGACACTTTTCTCCACCCGTTCCATGCTGCCTGTACACGTTTCTTCACCTCTTTTCCACACTCTCCATTGCTCTGGACTGTTGACCCTAAGTACTTAAAATCCTCCACCTTATTGATCTCTTCTCCCTGTAACCTCACTCTTCCACTTGGGTCCCTCTCATTCACACACATGTACTCTGTCTTACTGCGGCTAACCTTCATTCCTCTCCTTTCCAGGACAAACCTCCACCTCTCTAGCTTCTCCTCCACCTGTTCCCTGCTCTCACTGCAGATCACAATGTCATCTGAAAACATCATAGTCCATGGAGATTCCTGTCTAACCTCGTCTGTCAGCCTGTCCATCACCATAGCGAACAAGAAGGGGCTCAGAGCTGATCCCTGATTTGGTCCCACCTCCACCTTGAACTCCTCTGTCACACCTGCAGCACACCTCACCACTGTCTTACAGTCCTCATACATGTCCTGCACCGCTCTAACATACTTCTCTGCCACTCCAGACTTCTTCATACAATACCACAGTTCTTCTCTGGGCACCCTGTCATAAGCAATACAAATACAGTTAAACAAAACAAATAAAATTCAGAAATAAAATAATGCTGAGTCTCAAATAGGCACATAAAGACTCTCAATCAAAATTAATACTAAAGCTAACTCAATACAGCAATTCAAAATGAATACTAGTATAACATGCCTCTAAATTTGTGGGTCTGAAATCCTAACTATACACCCCTACAGTGTTCCCACCAGACCCTGCAGTTACTCCTCACCAGTAATGGTGACCGAAACAGATCCAAAAATGTCAATATCTACAATAATGTCTGTGTGATTAACAATCTACCCACCAGCAGGCCCTGATGCTGCGTCATATAAAACAAATCCTGTTGGACGGGCCACTATGATTTTTTTTTGCTGATATTGTTTGATGCTCGTGCTCCTTACTGTCATTGTTCCTTCATGGTGTTTAATACCTTGTTTATCCCGCACAGTGTGAATGTAGCCGCTACTTAAGGAGCGACTGACACACGTAAGCAATGAAAAAGGAAGAGCAGAAAAAGAAACTTCAGCTGAATTTCAAGAAGATAATAATGAGGGCTAACTTGAGTTACTGTATTCCAGGTTCAAGAATACTATCCTTGATAACTTACAGCTTCATTTACTGACCTGGTTGGGTTAAGAATGGTGATGCTTAGACCAACGTTTAGCCTCCGACAGTCAACAAGAACTCTTTTCTTGGTTTTTCCACACACTGCCCTTTCTTGTAAATTCACAACAGCGTTTGAGAGGGAAGGAGATAATCCTGTGTTAATAGACACTTTACTGACAATCTGTTACCGCAAACAAAGCTTTTCACCTTTCTATCACCTGTGGTAGAGGTAGAGGAAGTAAGACCAGGCAATAAGTCATCGTTATTGTTTATGGTCTCTGCATATCATACCAGGGATTCCCCCTGGCCATTGTTGAACAGAGCTGCTATGACCCCAGGGTCAGACTGATCCAGCTGAGCATTTGTCTCGCTCGTAACAAGTTAAACAAAAGACTGAATATGAAACCTGAAGCACCTGTGATACAGTAGCTCTGTGTTTTCCACACATGCCTCAAATGTAATAGGACAATTTTCTCTCAGAACACAGACTAGTTTTTATGGCGTAAGAAGAGCTCTTCATTCAAGATGAGACCACCAACCATCACAATAAAACACTCCAAGAAACCAGCTACCAAACTACTGCTACAAAAGTACTGTATTTTAAATGTCAATTAAACTAAATAAAATAATCAATCAGTAACTTCAGTTGATTGAATAAAGTCCCCTACTGTTTTGATGAGTTTTGAAACTTTTATCTGTTTATTCTGTTTGCATAAAAGTACCTATTCACCAGGGTCCAGCAGTGCTAATAAAGCTACACTGAACACATTGTGACTGGCTTCACATTCTCCAAATGTGTTTTAGAAAAAGAAAAATCACAGATGCCACAACTTCTCAAAGACTTTTCATGGTGATCTGTCAGGTGGTTCATATGTAAATAAAAAAAAAATTGCCAAAAATAACCAATCTTGTGATGTCCAGTCTTTACTGAGGGCCTGCTGTCTTTACTGAGGGTCCAGTTTCACGAAACTCCATCAAAAATGTTTTGTGTAAACAGAAAACAAACCATCAAACAGACGGTGGTGAACACACCTCCTTCTTGGCCCATGTAATTAATATCATTGTAAATTTCAGCCCCATTTCACAGTTCATGTCTAAAATGTTTTTATTAAGAGAATACAATGAGAGGAAGAGGTATAACATTTAACCAAGCTATTTCCTCTTCCCCTTAGTGCCATGTATTCAAATCAGGTGTGATTTGTCTAGTTACCAGCAATCAGCTGTGGAGACGTCTGCATTGTCTCTCATTCAGTATAATGGAAGCGTGTTCGCCCATGAGTAAACATTCTACAGGGCGGCACGGAAGGAAAAATGTCCCCACATTAAAAAGTGTCTGCAGCGAGGCCTGTGGATCATCACCAGTAACTGGGTTTGGAGTTCAGGAAAGAGACGCTGCTGTTGAGTAACTCAAAAAACTTCTCTGGTGCTTCCAGCACCAAAAAAGATCCACCTAGTCCCATTCCATTTTAAAAAAGGCAGACATCTCCACAGATTAACCCACTGAAGTCTGACAGGTCACTCACATCTACAGACAGGTGTGTATGTGACTGTGTGGCGTTAATACAATTAACAGTTTTAGCTTTAATAAAGCAGGAAAAGAAGAAGAAGCTTTAATAAAGCAGGTCCCGCACTTTGACGATACCCTGTGACGATCAGGACATTATCTGATCAGCTGACAGAAACACCAGTATGTTTGTGGGCCTTGTGTGTTCAGCCCCTTTTGTGTTCAGGTACATAACCAACCTACGCTGGTCCATTCTTCACATACTCTAGCAGTGACACACAATTTAAATAGTTTCCTCTCTCACCAAAACAGGCAACACTATAACATGTAGACAAGGCGCGCCTTCTTTATTGGTATCTGTATTATCAAAGTGAATTGGATTCATTCTATTCCTTAATAAACACACATGACATTGTTATTCCATTGTAGTGCTATCAGATGAGTTCACTGACCCAGCAGGAGGATTTTTATCTCCCTTCTCGTCTTCTTTTTCTGCTGCTTGAGGATCCTCTGGATCTCCTTGTCCACAGCGATGGATCTCTTCTCCTCCTCAGACAGACAACAGGTACAGGTGCGGCGGGACCACTGCCAGCAGCCCGCCATGGCCGACAAAACGCTGGAATGACACTGTTAATGAATAATCAGCGGCAACCACACGATAAGGACCGACAATAAACTCCATGTCAAGTCAATGTCCAACAACTCAACGCGTCCTTTACTTCTGACTTTGTCCTCTAATTATTAGCGTTCTGATTTCTTTCTGACACACCCCTGAGTTTCCTTTGAAGCCACAACAGGTGGGAGCTGAACTTTAAATGTTGCTGACAGCGCATCGGGAGGATTAGAACCTTTACAGCCTTTACACCTGATAGAGTCATAGTCAAAGTGTACGTTTGTTTAAAAGTTACAAAACAAAACTGCGTCCTACCTCCAATCACTCCGTCACACTCCCTGGGATCGAGCAGGTAGACGCTCTGATTTCTGCCCCTGGTCCATGACTCTACCCCCCCCCACCCCCCACCTGTGGCTAACTGCTAGTAGCTGTCGCTGAAGTGCACAAACGGCGTCCTTAACCCACGTATAACGAGCTCCACGCGTTTCCTTCAGTCCACAAGAACCGATTCGAACCCCGGCAACGTCCACCTCCGCCTACAGAGGAATGTGAAGCCTCCTCGGTCCGCTGAAAACACTCCAACAGGAATGCACTCGGAATGACGCGCAGCTGCAAGAACTCAGAAAAAGAGCCGGAAGTTAACGCATGTTAGCTTACAAAGTAAGAGTGCGATGTTTTATATTTTACATAGAGGCTAATCAAAAGAAAATACAGAATATGTATGGATAAAATCACGGGAATGTAAAAAAAAAAAAAATTCAATTAGATGAAGATCAGATTGATTGAGATTGGATTAATTGTGTGTTATAACTTTAGGAACATCTGGTGTCACAAAAATGTCCTATGCACTTTAATTGATGATCAACTCATTTTTGCAAATTTCCTGATATAATGCACTGATTTTAGATTGTATTTCCTCTTACTTGTTGGTTTTTAGTGTTTTTGAAGCTCTTTAGTGTTTTTCATCTAATGTAAAATTGTAAAATGTTTTGAATGTGATTAAAGTGTTTTTGCAAAAATCAAAAAAAAAATCTTCTTCTTCTTCTTCTTCTTCTAGGAATATCTGGTGTCACAAAAATGTCCTATGCACTTTAATTGATGATCAACTCAATTTTGCAAACTTCCAGATATAATGCACTGATTTTAGATTGTATTTCCTCTTACTTTTCCGTCTTAGTGTTTTTGAAGCTCTTTAGTGTTTTCATCTAATGTAAAATTGTAAAATGTTTTGAATGTGATTAAAGTGTTTTTGGAAAAAGTAAAAAAAAAAAGTCGTCTTCTTCTTCTTCTTCTTCTTCTTCTTCTTCCAACCAAGTAGAAAGGTAAAAATGAGTACTGCGAAGTAATCCCTCTGTATCTTCTACATCTCATCATTCACGAAGAAATTATAATGCTGATGCCCAAGAAGAATCGCATTGCTATTTATGAGCTCCTCTTCAAAGAGGGAGTCATGGTGGCCAAGAAAGATGTCCATCTACCAAAGCATCCCGAGCTTGCTGACAAGAACGTGCCCAACCTTCATGTGATGAAAGCGATGCAGTCCTTGAAGTCCTGTGGGTATGTAAAGGAGCAATTTGCCTGGCGACACTTTTATTGGTACCTTACCAATGAAGGTATCCAGTACCTGAGAGACTTCCTCCACCTTCCTCCTGAGATTGTGCCCGCCACCCTGCGCCGCCAGACCCGCCCTGAGACTGCAAGGCCGAGGCCCAAGGGAATGGAAGGTGAGAGGCCCGCCCGCCTCAACCCTGGAGAGACCGACAGAGATGCATACAGGCGATCTGCCGCTCCTCCTGGTGCTGACAAGAAAGCAGAGGCCGGTGCTGGAGCTGCCACATAGTTCCAGTTCAGGGGAGGCTTTGGACGTGGCAGAGGACAGCAACCTCAGTAAATTTCACTCTTTCTGTACAATAAAGAAATTAAAAGAACTCTTCTTCTTCTTCTTCTTCTTTTCCTTTCGGCTTTTCCCTTCAGGGGCCACCACAGCGAATCAGTTGACTCCATCTAATCCTGTCTTCTGCATCCTCTTCTCTCACACCAACTACCTTCATGTCTTCGACCACCACTCTGCACTTTGTTGGTAAATAAATAAGATGCTCAACAGTAAGGCTTGGCGTAAATAAATATAACAAAATGTACAAGGATGAAAATGCACACAACCATCCAACAGCAAATTTGACATTATACCTTTTATGTCTGGCAAGATCTTATATGATCTGCGTCACGTTCAGATTATTGATATTTGATACTGACGGGAAATCTCCAGCGTATGACAAAATGAGATTGTAATCTTAGAGCATAAAAAGAAAAAGCAGTCATCTTCACACTTTTAAATGTTTGTTTTTGGAAGTAACGAGTCTTTTACGACCAGTAATATTAAGAAAAAATTATTTTGAAAAG
Source organism: Antennarius maculatus (assembly GCA_013358685.1). Classification (NCBI taxonomy): domain Eukaryota; kingdom Metazoa; phylum Chordata; class Actinopteri; order Lophiiformes; family Antennariidae; genus Antennarius; species Antennarius maculatus. The sequence continues at coordinate 10,305,888 of CM023610.1, read as the reverse complement.
GTTAACAAAGGAAGTTGGTATGTGTTAGTCCCTGTGATTTGACTGCGGTATGAACGAGCGCGCTGTGCGCACGGATAAAGTTTCGACTGCTTGTTTCGGCTCGTATACGGTTGACCTGCTTCTTTTTAAAAGTTACTGCAGAAATACCATATTCACACAGACGGTGCTCACACATTCACACAGTGAGTTGCTCCAAGTATTTTTTTTTTTTTAATAATTCATCCTCTTAGTGTAAGGGAGACACTTTTCTGGCAATGTCATTTGGAAATAATAATCACAATAAGTCAAAAACCATTGACGGTTGTTGAACTTAGGAATGACTGTCGTGACATGTTAGAAAAATACACAGGTAGTCGACATAATTTATCAATCAGTTATTCAAAATGAAAGTGATTTATCACATGATAGTGAATATATTAATCTGTGTATGTAATTATGATTTACTTTTCCCAACACCGCATAGAGAAAAAAGAATGTGACATTTTAAATCGTTTTTCAAAATTTCCAAATCCTTCGAGAAATTTAACGTGAAATCAATTACATTACAATAACTAATAATAATGTTATGTCCAGCTACATAACAATAAGTGCTACTGCTCGTAAATGTATGTGTGCCTAATGTAGTTTTACAAACAATTCAACTATCTCCAAGTATTACTGTCCTCCCATGTTACAACTGTCTCTGGTCTCCCCTGGCCTATAGCACAAAAAATTAGATTGCAATTTATATTACAATCTCCAACTTTCATCAGGTTATGAACAAAATTACAGCAAATTACGTAGCTGTTACAAAAGTATGCCTTGCATACATATAAATACAAAAAACTCTGTATAAACTCATGACTGAGGTCTATAACAGTTATTTATTACATGGCAGGAAGTGATTTGTCACCTTCCTGGTGTTTTTCAAGAAGATAATGATGTGAAATAGGTGTTTCGTCATTCCTCTTCTGTTGTTTTGTAGATGTTAATCTTTTGTCACAGGTAGTAGAACCAGTTGGTCAAGGTTTTCATCGTCTCAGATATTGAGATCACCTGAGCTCCGCATTGCCATGGAAACAAGGTGAGGCGAAAGAGCAGGTGTTTATGGAGGGGTCTTATTAGTGTTGTATTTCCTGCAACAAAGGTTTAAAATACAAGTATATTATGTGTATATTACATACATGCTAAAGTTGATTAATTTAATTTCACTAAACAGAGGCACTATTCCTCTGCAAAGACCCCTTTGAGATACAGTATTTCTACCGTTTTGTGTCTCATCTTGTATCGGTCTGTGTGTGTTTTTCAAAGTTGAGGTAAGTTATGTAAAGAGTTCCGTAAGATAAATCCTTACCTCATGTTGAGGAGATGCATTTGTATATTTTCATTTTAAATTAGTGGTAGTTTTGTGAATTTAAATACGTGTTCAAAATTTCATAAAAATATAGCTAATATTAAAAAACATGCAGGTTGCATCTTCTTTTCAGTGTATTATTATAACTACCGTAATATTGCAAACTAGAAAGAAAAAAAGAAAGGAGTAAAGAAAGAAAGAAAGAAAGAAGGAAAGAAAGAAAGATTTTTAAAAACATGTTTATTCACAAAAAACAAAATTACAAAATAATCACACTCAAAATCCAAAATAGATTCGCTCACAAAGGAATTCACATTCAAAAATAAATAATAGTAATAAATAAAACTAAACAAAATATACATAAATTAAACCAACCAATGAGTGAACAAAAGCTTCTCAGTCAACACAGAACATAAGACATCCTTGACACAACACAAGTTTGTAACAGTATCAAAAGAAAGAAAGAAATAGCAAATGGGTGTGGCCTTACTGTAACAGGAGAGTTCCTGCCTTGTCCTTCCAGTTATAGGAAGTGAGTTTATGAGTTCAACATTCACCTGATGGCAAGAAATGAACCCTTGAAAAATGGGGAAAACACGACGTGCATTTAGAGCAGCTTTGTGAGTCTGACATCCACAGTAGCACAGAGAGGAGTAAGAGTGTGAAGAGGAGATGGGATGATCAATGATTAATCTGCTGTTGTTGGACTCTGATAGTGGAGATGATGGAGACTGCAGTAATTGTGAAGTGAAGTAAAAAAAAAATTCAGACAAGACTTTGAAGCGCAGTGGGTTTTTTGAAATGAGAATAATTCAAAGTGATTTAACATTTTTCATGAAGCAAACTTTAAATGAAAACCACAAAAAACATTTTAAAGGTTATTTTCAAAAACTGAATATGAATCTTTCGGCCGTTTGACACAAATATGAATTGTAAATTGAGAATCTCAACGTACAGGTAAAAGAAAATTGAATTAAATGGCAGAAGAGAGGAGACTTGGTGCATAAAAAGAGAACTTTGTTTTATTTCATGATATGACAGAGGGTTTATGTGAGAGAAAGAGTCAGAAGACATGATTGTGAGTTTGTGGCACGAGACACTGCCTGAGTTAAATTCCACTGATACGTGAGCAGGTCAGATGATAATCTGATGAGTCATGACTGGAGACTTTCCTGCTCATACCGAGCATACCAGGTGAGTGTTTGTTGACACAGGATGCTTTTCACTCTTAGGCGTTACATTGAGAGACTTTGTAACCTGAGCTGCAGAACATAGCGACACTACCATTCACGAGACAACTCCAATCTGTACCTACCTTCCTCATAAACTGCTACGCTTTGTGTATCTAAATGAACATCTTTACATGAAGATTTGAAGGACTTCTGAACCTTTCTGGGTGTTCTTTCAGTCCAGGAATGAAAGGTACAACTTTATGGTTTGCAGAAATTTAAAGTACTGTAATATAAATCAAACACAGAAATTATGTCTGAGGGCTTTTGTGTGACTCATGAAACTCGTTAAACCACTTCTAAAGTGTCTGTCTACTTGAACCTCACACTCCCGTGACTATACCACATGCCCACAAGATGTCACTTAGCTCAACGGTATTACCCTGCACTTCATTCACATGAAATAATTTACACATAGGGAGTTGTGACTTTTTTTGCCACACTGGAGGTTAGGTAGTTTTGTTTCAGAGAAGACAAAATTACTGACAGCGTGACTCCAGATAAGCAGTAGAAGGTGGATGAAAGCATGACTACTGAGTCATGAACCAAATTAGACACTTAATGATTTGAAGGTTCTCTTCAGGCTTGATCAAATTAATAGGTAGAAAGCAGGACTGCAAACAAGCACTTTCATCTTTGCATTTTAATTCAGTGTTTGAAAGTAATTCACTAAAGTTGTTCAAGTATCGCACTTACATAAAATTATGAGGTACTTGGGTTTTACTTGATCATTTCCTATTTTCTATTATGATACATTTTTGGAGACTACATACATAGATTTCTACCTTTACTCCATTTAATTAATATGACAGCTCCAGTGACTAAATGATGAAGATTTCATAATATGATGGAATATTGCAAATTAAATCCCTCAACGGTGAAACTTTTCTTCACTTTCACTGGATACAGCATTAAAATGGTGACTCATTTTGATGCATCAGTAACGATAACTTAGAAATCACTAAAAGCTCCACCGAACAAAACTGAGGAAACTAATATCCTAAAAGTTAACAAAGGTTTTTTGTTTCTAAAAGTTTGTCCTGTATTATGATGTAATGTAGTGAGTACTGTGTTGGAAGTAGCTGTGGTGCAGGTGCACCCACAGCCGTGCTGCTCAGGCATACGTTTATAAAGGTATGAGAAAATAAGACACTACAACATGCACAGCCTTTTGACACAGATGTCCAGAGCTGCACTGATAAAGAAACGCATCTGGATCAGGAGATAAACTTCATCCTCTCTATATGTTAGTGTTCTTTGGAAATTATACATCTACACACACACATGTATATGCATACACACACACATACACACACACACACACACACACATGCACACACACACACACACACACAATATATATATATATATATATATATATATATATATATATATATATATATATATATATATATATAGTATATTTATACACAATTTATTTACATACATTTATAGACACATTTTAACCTGTTATGGGTTGATTCTGGACCAGCTGAGGCCGCAATAAAAACAAGGCTGAATTTTTAGTTTTTATTGATGAAATGTTGATGCATGGTAGAAGTCAGAGCATGACAAAAAAAAAAAAAAAATCCAGAAAACAGGAAAAGAATATTTGAGAGCTGAGGCACTGGCTGCAAACATGGGCAGGTAGGCATTTTGTAGGAGTCAATTTGCAGGGGAAGATTTCATGAAGACAGCCAGACCCCTGAATCCAACTACCAGACCTGGTAGTTGGATTCAGGGGTTCAGTGATAATCCACTACTGAGGGCAACTGTCCTGATAAGGGTAGCCTGCACTTATTGCCACTTCTGGTGAGCCTGGAGAGACAGAACCATCATTTCCAACTTCTGACAGGGGTGGCTGGAAACCAGTAGCAACCATGAAAGGTGACATACCTGTAGCAGAGCTAACCTGCAAGTTGTGGACATACTCAACCTAATGCAGGTGGGTGGAAGAGGAGGCTGGGTGGTAAGAAGCCGTACATCAGAGAGATGCCGCTAGGTTCTGATTAGTCCACTCCGTCTGGATGATAGCCAGAGGAGAGCCTGACAGAGGCCCAGGGTGCCTGACAAAACACCTTCTATACCTGAGAGGTGAACTAGGAACCTTCGTAAGAGACAATGTCCTGGGTAATACCAGGCAAATGGAAAACATGGGTTATGAGTAATGAACCAACTTGGAAAACCTATCAACTATGATTAGAATGGTGGGGCAGTTGAGGTACAAAGTCCATTGCTATTTGTGAACAGGGGCAGTGAGGAATATGTAAAGGATGGAGGGTGCCAGCTGGAGAATGGTGCAGACTTACTGTGGGCACAGATGGAGCATGATTAACAAATTCCTGGGTATCTGCAGATACAGAAGGCCAGGAGGGCCAGGGTCCTATGAAACCCTGGGTGGCAGGTAACCTACAATGAGGGTACCTATTGGAGAACAGGGAACCTAACTAGAGAAGGAAGAGGAACAAACAGTCAATTGACTGGACCCCCCTCTGCCGTTGGATGGTCCCAATGTTTCTGGACCCCCTGCTGGACATTCCATTGAGCTGCTCTGACCTGTTGATAGAGGGCAGCTAGCTTTATGTTTCTGGACCCAGGACAGTAGTTGAGGTTGTAGTTGAAGAGAGTTTAGTCTGGGGGCAGAGCATGGATAGGAACAGTTTTTATGATCAGTCCATACAATGGAACAATGAGTTGCTCCTTCAAACCAGTTTCTCCATTCTTATTACACTAACACCAACACTAGCAACTCCTGGTTTCCCATGTCATGGTTCTTCTCCGTTGATGACAATTGGTGGGAGAAAAAGGTGCATGTATAAAGCATGTGGTCCGAGAGAGAGCTCTGGGATAAGACCACCCCTACCCCTGAATCAGAGGCATTGACCTTTACAACAAACTGGAGGTTGGAATCTAGATAGAGAAGGACTGTGACATGTGAAAAATTCTTACCATCCAGTGCTACTACATCCTTGTGATCAGCCAGTTTCTCTACTGGGATGTTGGTTTGTGTGACGAGACTAGAGTTGACAAAATTATCAGCACCAGAGTCTACAGGCAGGTGGAGAGGAAGTGAGTTGGCAAACCAGTGTATCATTCATTTTAGAAGAGGCCTGGAGTGGATGACAGGACTGGAGTATGGCTCAGGATGAAGGCGCTCACAGGCCTGCAAAGGGGAAGATGGTGACCCACCACCTCCGTGGAACCGGAGGTGGTGGGGCACTAGTGGCAAACAGGTAGAAAGACAAACACAAACAAGATGGAACCATCTGGTACAGGATTGGAGATAGGACCAGGCTATGTAGAAGGTTGAGCTTGTAGCCCGGTGTGCCTTGTCTGCTGAATCTAAGTTAAAAAGAGAAAACAGCTGCATGTCAGAAAACAGAATCAGGAGAAAAAAAAAAAAAAAATCAAGAAAAAACGAATACAAACCAAGATCACAACACATGTACGAAAAAAAATCAAATCAAACTTTAGATACCCATACATTACAGTAAGTTATGCATTATAAAATCGAATGAAGAAAAACATGTTGGAGTTCTAAGTTTGCTGCCTAACATTTAGACAAGCCTGTGGAATACTGGGAGAATATAGTTTGGTCAGATGAGACCAAAATTGGACTCTTTGGATGCCATGATACACACCATTTTTGGAGCTCAGCTAGTACTGCAAGAACACCATACCAACAGTGACGTTAGGAGGTGGGAACATCATGTTATTTCAACATATTGCGCCGGCAAACATCATATTTGACGGAAGTATGAATGGAAAAACGTACCAAGATAATCTTGATAAAAATCTGCTGCCACCCACCACGATGATGAAGATGCGCATAGTGGCTCAGTGGGTAGCGCTGCAGCCTCACAAAAAGAATGATGGGGTAGACTGAGGGCCTTTCTGTGAGGAGTTTGCATGTTCTCCACATGTCTGTGTGGGATCCCTCCAAAAACATGCAACATAGTGAACTGGAGATTATAAATTGACCATTGGTGTGAATGTGGGTGGCAGCAGATCTGCTGTCTGTCAGTATGGGTTATACCAAGGTCATCATTGTGAATAAGAATTGGTTCTCAATGGACTTACCTGTTAAAATAAAGGTTAAATAAAAATAAGTACAAAAAATAAAATGAAATGAGGGTGGACATTTCAGCAATCAGTCAATCAATCAATCAATCAATCAAACTTTATTTATAAAGGGTTTTCATACCAAATGAGCAGCCAAAGGTGCTTTAAATAAAAACAATACAACAAACAATAGACACAAGAAATACACCCCCTTTTCCCCAACACACACACAAATTTAAAAACACCAAGGAGTTAAGGACATAGAAGAAACGCTATTCTACCTGTGTCACTTTGAAGTTAGGAAATACCAGAGAGAAGTTAATCGATATGGAGAAAAAAGATGACTTTATAGATTAAAATTCAGTAAATAAAAGTAAAGAAACAAATAAAATAAGAGGCCAAACTAAAGATATAAAAATAATTAAATAAAATGCAATTAAGAGTCAGACTAAACAGTTTGAGATAATAATTAAAAATACATTTTTAGTTAAAAGCCAAGTTAAAAAGGTAGGTCTTGAGTTTGCTTTTAAAAATGTCCACATTCTCTGCTTTCCTCAGGTCCCCATGCAACTGTTCCACAAACATGGGCTGTAATGGTAAAAGGAGACCTCTCCCATATGTTCTGGTTAAAACTTTTGGCGTAATTAAAAGGGGAGAGCAAGACAATGATCCCAATCACACAGCCGAGGAAAGTGTCACTTTGGTTGCAGAGAAAGAAAATACAGCTGCTATAATGTCCCAGCTAACAACCTGACTTGAATCCAGTATAAAATCTACATTTCGTGACCTCTCTCTGACAATGGTTAAGTTTATTTATTATTTTATTTATCTTGAGCGGTTAACAGGCAGTAATATCTTCATCATTTCAGAGCCTTTTCCACCTTCCTGCACTCATTCAAGTTTATCACCTTCACCTGTGTTTCCTCAGCCACCTGCAACCAATTTCCAATCAGTCTCCACCCTCGATATGCTCCGCTCAGGCTTCAGTTCCCTGCACTCTGTTAGCTGATTAGAGTACCTGACTACCTTGTACTGATTTTGCCTGTTGCCTGACTGTCCATTCGGATTTTTTTGCCTGTTTGAACTGATCACCTGGTATTCTGAGCTCTACTTTTGAATTAAATGCAAAATTTGATTCTGCATCTGCCTACTCTCTGGATTTTGAGTTCTATCTGCTTGATACAATGAAAAGACCTACATATTGAAGTTCATAGAAGTCCACAGAACCTTCAAGATTTGTGTGGAACTTCTTCTTCTTTTCCTTTCGGCTTTTCCCTTCAGGGGTCGCCACAGCGAATTAATTGCCTCCATCTAACCCTGTCCTTTGCATCCTCTTCTCTCACACCAACTACCTTCATGTCCTCCCTCATTACATCCATAAACCTCCTCTTTGGTCTTCCTCTGAGGAAGATTTGTGTGGAACAATGGGACAAAATCACACCTGAGCAATGCAATCAGCTAGTTTCTCCATACAGGAGGCATCTTTTAGCTGTTCTTACCAACAAAGGCTTTTGTATGAGCTATAAGTAACTATAAATTTAAGTATGTGTGTTTAATACTTTTTGTGTGGGTTGTGACCTATATGTGTGTGTGTGTGTGTGTGTGTGTGTGACTATAATATACATATATACAGTACTGTATTTAAATATTACAAAACAAACTACAGGATACAGACTATCAATTTACATACTACAAATCTACAGAAATTTGCTGATAATACATGACCACGTTTCTATTGTAATTTTACAAGAATATACAATATTTGTTTGAAAAATAATCAGGCTTTACTGTGGCATGGCTTTTGTTGTTTTGACTCAACATGTGTCCGTTTTTGAGAGCTGGGACATGAATTTACCCAGATTTGAAAGTATGCACTGAATCTATATGCTGGTGCAAAGTATATGACATCATAGCTACTAATCCTTTGTGGCCTAGTTGTAGTTTAATGACATATATTAGTAGGACTAGTCCAACTGGCATCTCAGCATCATAGATTTAACCACAAATATAGCCATAGTCATTTATCAGCCATATCCATGGCTTCAGCTATTTCCAGAACAGCTGCAGGTGGAGGACAGACAGTAGATGTGTGCTACCTCTAGAGGAGTAATGAGAAATAGACACTAAAATGGAAATGTGATCACAAGACATTTTGTGAGGTAAAAAAAAAAATCAGTTAAATGAACAAAAAAGTAGTTTAAAAAAATCAATTTTGACTGTTCAAGGCATCAAAGGAACTGAGAGTTTTAGAGGGGGGCAAACACAATTTTGTATTTCATGTACTTGGAATACAATTTCACTGGAATCTTGGTTTTATTCTTAGCTCAAATATATAATGTACATGGAGTAAATATTTACTCAAGAAATTGTAATATCTTTTTGTTCTCTGTCACTGACAATTTGTTTGACAGCTTTGATGTTAATACAGTATATTAAAAGGTACCAACTAAGATCTATAATAAAGTATGTAAAATCAGATGGGTCAAATCATGGGTTCCAGCAGTTGGTCCCCTCTTTTCTCCAACACTTAGAGAGTGCCCTTAGAAGAATAGGTATGACCCTGATGATAAAATTTATATTTCTCTTTCATAAAATTTAAAATGTTCTCTTTGTGCTAGTTACATATGGAGGTTTAAAATTTGCACATTGCTGTTTTTATTTACATTTTCAAGGGTATCCTTTCTTAGAAACAGTTTTATTCTGTATTTATAAAACATCTCTGTGTGTGACATATATTTAGGGTATACAGTACATTATGTTAGTATTGATGCAACAATGCATTTTTTTTTACAGTTCAGCTGGTCAAGGAGGCTGTTTTAAACGACTGGTATAAGGTGCTGAGTTTTCCAACCATTATGAGATCTTTTATTTACCTATTTTTGTTTAAAAAATTGTTTTTTAAAAACTAAAAAAAAAACCATGAAAACGGACATTTCTCAGTGAAGTGTGGAAAACAAATGTGCATTAACACGACATGGAAAGAACACAAGTGCAAATACTGTACTTAATGACCAGTTTCTTTCTCATTGCTGTCAGAAAGAAACTGAATATGGTTAGAGATGAACTTCTGAAGCATTACGGACCAGTAGAAACTAACAGCTGTCCGTCAGGAAGCGCGCGCACACACACACACACACACACACACACACACACACACCCACACACACACACACACACACACACACACACTGAGGATGTGGTGGTCTTTGACAGGAGATGGGCGTTGCCGGCCCAGCTGAATGTCAGCCGCTTTCCTCGTAGCAGCGGACGCGCCTCCGACAGGAACACTTCTCCTCAAGCAAACTTGGAAAGTTAGCGCTCCAATGAAGTCAGGATGGAAACGCCCACGAGGTGGATTTTAATTCGCTCTCCCTTCGTCAATCATTCTTTTTAAGGGCGACGTCAACAGCACCGCCACACCGGAGCTGAGGAGTGGGTGAGAACAAGCCCTCACCGCCACCACCAGGAAAAAATACCAGGAGCGGTAATATGCACGGACTACAAGGGTCCAATTTGATTGACTTTTAGTCGTTTTTATACTTTGACGTTTTGGTCCTGGTGAGGTGTGTTGGGGGATATTGTTTAAATGTATGACGGTCCTTTGTCGGTTTGAGTTTTCTGGTTTTTAGCCAGTTGGCTGCATTTCCAGGGATGGCTAGCTAACCTAGCCTAGCTAGCTAACGAGTAGCCATCCCATTTAGCTGCACTGGACACAGGCAGGTCTGCAAGAGAGTAAGTGCTTTGACCGCAATTATAAAGCCAGGGTCATATTGAACGGGTTTGTTAGTCAGGTTGTTGATACGGTGGTACAGCCAGTCTATTCGTGGAGTATCGTTAGATGAACGGGCGTTCATTACCAAGGCGCGGGCGGACAGGCTTGGTTTCGAGGAGGCTAGGCTTGAGCTCTGCAACCAGCACAGCGATTGTTCAAATGTGGCATTGGCAGACTGACCCTAGTGTCCCAATTTCTCTGGGACCCAGGTTAGCTGTTTGACATAAAAAGCGGATATTTACATTGTGCATATAGGCTAACCAGCTACCAGTCAAATGATAGAAATTGTGTGTACACTGAAAATCCACTAGCTTGTGACGTTAGCTTGATTAAAACATTAGCATCCTTTAGCTAGTCATCGAGTTAACGTTACCCAAACTAATTTCAGCTCGGAAAATGCATCTAGTGAAGTGGTTCATCGCACTATCGGTAGTCATTTAAAATCTTTGCGGGCAATGTTGCATTGAAATTTTCTTGTAGAATAGTCTTGGATCCTTGTAGCCTTAAGGTTTATAAGAAGACTTTGACGAAACTGTCAAATATTTGACACTTGCTAACAGTTTTTCACCAGCTAGGAGGGTCAGATTCTGCAGCCAGCTCACTTGCAGGCGTCTGTATAAAATTGGTTGAAAATCGACTTGCTTACAAAGGGTTTCCATTTAATTCCTTGCTAGTGAGAGGTATTGTTCAGCCCCCCCCCCTGTCAGATAGACTTTTCAGCTCATGCGGTGATGACTTTAGACCCCATGATGGCTTGCTGCCTGAGCGAGGAGGCGAAGGAATCCAAACGAATCAACTCTGAGATCGAGAAACAACTTCGGCGTGACAAGAGGGATTCAAGAAGGGAGCTGAAGCTTCTGCTGCTTGGTAAGCCTGCATGCATCATTTAGACGGTTTTAAACATACTACACAGGTCCCACATTGACACGCAAGTTGATTACTGTATTGTAAATGTTTGCCTTGCAAATCTGTTGTAGAGCTTCACAGTAAACACTACATTTGTTGTGTTGTATGGAAACTATGTGGGTTTTATGTGACATAAGGGCAGCTGGCAGAGCTAGGAGCAACCATAGACTTGGGATTTTAAATGAATGTTTCTGGAAAGCTTGGTCAATCCTCAGCTGATGGTGAGATCACACATTGTGTCAGTTTTGGCTGCCCTTTTGGGTCTTTGAACAACCTCCAAGGCTTGTATGAAAGCCTTTTGAGCGATTCATGGACCGATGACAAGATGGTAGCAATTGTTTTCTCTACATAACACTTTCCCTGCATATAACTATTGGTCCTGGGTCTATTTTGGCTTTGGTGTACCTTTTGCCATAAGTTGTATTGGAAATATTCCTACTGGCACAACAGTTTGACTTGATATATTCACTGTCTCTGGCTATTGATCAATGTTTTAAGGTCAGAAACCCACAGTTGTCTCCAGATTAAAAGTCATGTGATTAACAGTCGAAATCCTGGACTTTCTGAATTTTACAAATTATCCAGCGTGATACGAGTTTTTTTTTTTTGAGCTGCTCTGCTCATTAGCACTCTTTCGGTAGTCATTCAACATTATCATATTTTTATTTGCCTGTAAAACATGGCTTAGATAAGGGGGGGTGGGTTGCTTAATTAAGCCTGCTTCACGTCAAACACCATTCTCTTGGTTTCTAGTTTTTAAAAAACATTAACATAAGTGGAAACTGACTAGCCTATTCTCCAGAGAATAGGCCATGTCAGACTAATTTTCATATGTTGATGGAGGTAACTGCTGTTTTTTGTTACACATGCAGACAAACATCACTATAGCTACCAGAAATTCGGTATAAGGAAATTTCAGAAATGACCTGATTCACCACATGATTGGCTTCAGCCAAGTTTTTAAGATATCTGCAAGGTGATTGAAATGATTAATATCTAATGAGAAAAAAATGGTTTCTTGTCTTGATTTAAAAATGATCTGTTAATGTTGGTGCTCAGTAAAACTATTGGGGAAGCTGCACTATTTTTTTTTCCAGAGTGGATATCAGTGGAACTGCACTGTACAATTAGATAAGCCTGGTGTTTACTGCTATTTAAAGTCAGCCACCTAAAGTGGAATGGATAAGAAAGGGGCACATCTATCCATCGAGTGAGATGTATACATTGTCTTGCTTTACTTTTTGGCTTGAAATGAAAAAAACGTGCACTTTTAGGCACACAAAGGGTCTAGCAGTGTCCTAACTTATGGTCATGTAGAATCTACATTTGTTTGCTGCTGTGGCCTTGATCTGATTGCTGCTCAGTGCTGTGATTTTTATGTAAGTGGGAGAACACTGATCATATGGATTTGAAGTTGGCACTGGCTTCAGTAACCCTAAGGATGAGCAAAAGTTGGTTCATTCATGCATTTTGATTTAGGTTACAGCTGAAGTCTAAAAGTTGTCCAGAACTTGTTTTCACTTCCGTTACCATTTTGAGACTGGGCTCTTTTACAATGTGTTTGGTTATAATGTGGATGGCATCATTTGGTCATATCAATGATTTGGGATTAATTTAAGAAAGGGTCTGTTTGTCAATGGCAGAGGTGTGCACTTGTCTGAGAACTTGCTTATTCTGACTGATTGATGCCCAAATCAAATCACTGCCCCACATATACAATGACCTTGTTTGTGAATCCATGTTTTGAAATGCAGTGTCTGGTTCAGCTAGTCAGCACATTGATTAAAACTATTGAAGTTATTGGGAGACACAATTGTCCTGCTTTTCCCCTCACAAATAAGACATTTGGACAGTGACTCATTCAAAGATTTTGATAAGGAAAATACTTACAAGTCTCTAAAAAAATTTACTTCATAATTTCACTTTTCTAAATTGTATACAAAGATTTGAAGGACCAAAAATCCTATTTCACTTGAAATAGGATGAAATTTGAGCTATGACATGATCTATGACATGATCTAGTGGGGATAGTTAGTTAAGGCTTGTTTTTGCTTAAAAATATACATCAGAGCTTTTTGTGTTGAATTGTACAAGGACTGCAGTAGTCACTTTTGTTTTTTTTTTTTAGTGATCAGTTATTCTATTTATCCTGACAATCTCATAAGAGATACTGCATATATGTAAATGGCTGTGGGATTGTCAGTTTGAATCGTGCTCCTCCAGGTATGTTGTTGTCCTTGGACAAGACTCCTCCTTCATTCACACACCAGTGAGTCTCACTGAACCCGCTGGTGTGTGAATGGTCCGGTTGGTTGGAGAGGCTGGGCTTGCACTAGTCATTCGCCACTTCGCCATAGGCGAAGTAAATTCCAGATTGGCTACAAGGTGTTTAGACTGTGTAGCCACAGTGGTGTTCTTATTTTTACGGAAAAAAGGCTAAAACCTGCAACTTTTCGCTCGCTAGCGCCGATCGCTAGCGGAGCTCGGTATTTCCGCTAGAGAGCAGCGCTAGGCTGCTACATCTGCTAGTGAGCGGCGCTAGCGTCACTATTTCCGCATGCTGATGGAAATTAGCCGAAGCATGCCGACGGAAATAGCCGAAGTGACCTGAACGCTCCCGATCATTAAATATTCACTTGGGTCATAACCTCCTCTCGTCCAATGAAAAACAAAAATATTGTTTTTTTCAAGCTGAACCCGCGAATTGGTGTACGACAAGGCGAGGACGATCGATCAAAAGAACCCAGTGTTTTATAGTAGTTTGTGTTAAAATCCTCATTAATAGTGGCGACAGACCGATCAGAAGGTAAATGAAAGATATTATCAATACTTGTTTGTAGTCTTAGACTTTTGGTCCCTATGACCGGCAGGAATAACCAGTGATTCATGTAAATATGTATTCAACTCGCTTGCCATTTTTCATGCTTTTTTAAATTGAAATCAAAAATCATGTTATTAAAAAAAATAAAATGACCATGGCATACCAATGGTGGTGGTGGTCAAAGTTAAAATGTCTTCTAGTCTAAGTAAAACTTAGTCATACAAAATGTTACTCAATGTTTACTTGTATCTTCACATAGTGACTGCAAGGTTTCAATTGTTGAATCTCACATTTATACCTGCGTAAAGTAGGATAGAAATAAAGATGGTTAAGCTTGAACTGTTGACTTTAGTGTATTTTTGTAGGTGAACTGAAGTTTTTGCCCTCAGAATGCAGGAAAACAACCCTATTTTCTAAAAATTTCCCAGGGGAGGCCCCCCAAACGCCCCCTGCAACGAGAGTCAGGTCGTCCGCGCGCTGCGCCACTGTCTTGGACACAGTGTGGCTTTTTGTGGCTTGCTCAATTCTTTTACATTGAGCCACAGTGGCTTAGTCATACTAGCGCCTAGTGCAAGCCTTGAGAGGCTGTTGGCGGGGATTGGCTGCCATGTTTCCGTCACCCAGTATGAATGTAGTGAATGAATGACGAAAACATGGTAAGGTGCTTTGCGTCTGTAGAATCAAGCGATGTATAAATCGAGTATTATTAATAATGGTACTTTAGGAAAAAATTGAATCGTTTTTGGTTCCAATAGAACATCAGCATCCAAAATTACTAGTATTTTAAAGTGTTCCTGATGAATACATTTCTTAGGTAAGTGAGACTGATTTAAAGTTATTCACCTTACCAAGTCTAAAATTATCCTGTGTACGTGTGGAGATGTAGCCTTTATGGTAGAGCTTAGAACTGGAATCGGATTCCAAATGCAAAGAAACAAATTTGGGTTCAGATTGCCTCAGTCTTATTTCAGACAACTACTTCATATCTATTTGTGATATACAGAAACATGGGTCGGCCTGACTGAAAATTGCCGTATATTAAATGATAGTTCAACAAAGTTGAAATCAATAAATTTTAGTTTCTTTGAATCAGTTTTTCAAACAAATCATTATAAAAATACTATGAGCTTCTTAAATGTCTCCTCACATGTTGGTTTGATTGAGTTTCTTGAACAAAATAGTCAAGACTCTTATCCATAGTTTGCACATACAGTGACATCTTGTCACTATAAAAATTAATGTGAACTTATTGGTAAAGTCATGGACAGTTTTCAGTCTTTCAGGAAATGTAATGTTTGCCAGCAAATTTCTGAATCTATCTGCTTTTTGGTAAGCAGGGGTTGAACAGTATTGCAAGATGTTTATCTACTCTAGATGCTAACATCTTAATGGGTGAGACAGAATAGAAGTAGTGAAGGTTTGTGTCGCCTAACTAAAATAGTTTGTAAATGAGTATTGGACATGCATTCTCCAGACGATTTCTCTTACTGCCTGGTTATGGTAAGAAATGTATTCATGTCATGGGAAGTTACATTAGTCCCCAACTTCAAAATGTGGTCACTGTGAAGGATTCAACCAGTAAGAGACAGAGGACCACAGTTTGAAAAGATCTGGTCACCCCTCTTTAATATAGTCAAACTGGTCTAGTGACCACCTCTATGGCAACCCTACGCCTGAAGTGACTTCACAAACCCATTTTACTTTCTATTATTGTACATGTTAAATCCCATGTACGAGACACCCACCCTTCTACAACGACTGGCCATTGTGTTGGGGTACCTGCAGTCAGCCAATCCCTGGCACTAACAATCTGGTGCTGTGGTTTTGTTAAAGTAAATAGTGGAAAGTTAGGATTATAAAATGGGACTTCCCCAGTCAACTTTCTCTTACTGCTCTTAAGATGGAGAGAATACTTGGACAACCCCAAAAAACAAGTAACAGGAAGAGTAACGGCTGACTAGTAAACCAGGAAGTCAACTGACTCTGCTGGGACTTTTTTGTGACATAACCTCCTGACTTTTGTTGTGCACCTGACCAACATTACAAAAAAATCCCCAGAAGCTCGGAGAAGTGTTGTGAAATTGGCAGCAATTGGCGGGCAAGTTTTCAATAAATTGCATAAGTGACATGAATGTGGGAGAGGTTCTGATATTGACACCATGGTCAAGGATGGGATGAAGAAGGAAATCTCAGAAATCCCTGCTGGATATTTTCCAGAGGAAGTCTACAACAGACGAGTCTGAGCATTTTCCTAATTGGTGAAGACGAACATTTTTGAAAGTCGAACACTGTACCAGGAAAGCGGACAAGATTGTGTTGCCACAAACATGGTGGATGAAAAGAGATGCCACATGATCTTTAGCAAGTCTGCTCTTTCATTAACATTGAACAGTCTCATTATTTCTGGTTTAAGACCAACAAAGCTGCCAACAATGCTGGTTACAGACCGTCGTTGGGTCGCAAGAACTCAATTTTGCTGTCCGAACTCTTAAATGTTGAATAACATTAAATCTTTAAATCATTTCAATCAAACCAGTTTTTAGCCATGATCATTTATGCTGAAGCGGCTGTTTGATTAAAGAGCAGTGCTCTGACCTGTACACTAGTTCTGTTATGAAACGGTGCCTTGTCTAGAAGACAATCTGTCAAATGTGGCCACTTTTCTTCAGTCACTTTAGTGGTCCTCTTAGGCAGGTACCTCTACTGTACCTTATACATTAAAAGTGCTCAAGTTCAACCTATTTGGCTTACTCTTTCCAAATTTTATACGGCCCTACAATGGGGTTGCGCTAGCCGATCGCCACTACGCTATAGGCGAAGTAAATTCCAGAATGGCTACAAGGTTTTTGGCCTGTGTAGCCACAGTGGCATTCTTATTTTTAGGGAAAAAAGGCTAAAACTTACAACTTTTTGGACTTGTGAAAATCCCCACGCAATAACAAAAAAATTTTTCTCTCGCTAGGTGGGGCGCATGCCTACGGAAATAGCCGAAGTGACCCGAATGCTCCCGATCTCCCCCACACCCCCCAGCGACGAGTGTTGCTCGTTTGTCCTACAGATGAGGTTCATGGACATTGAATCTAATGCCAATCAGTAAATGTCAACTCTATGCGCATGACCACATATGTAGTCCTGCAGTTAAAATCTGAAATGCAGGATTGGCAGTATTGGTTTATGTTGCCCGTGTAATGTTTATATAAGTTATCTGTAGATGTTATTCACGCCTAGAAATAACTAGTAACGGCGCACAAACAAAATTCCCCATAGGGATTGTTTTGAAAGGAATTCAAACATGTCAATTTGTCAGTGCCCTATACATAGCTACCATTACATTCTTCAGTCATTTTTAATGACTGAAGAATGCCTATACATTATTTTTTTGTGCAAAAAATAATGTATAGGCAAAATGTGGCGCCTGCTCACTGTGAATATTGAATACATTGACCAAGCAAAACTACATGCCTGATTGTATTTTTTTGTTCCACATGCACAACTCGGCTTGTTATCTTTACCTTGGAGAAGAATATTCAATATTTCATTTGTCTCAAACTTGTCTGAGTAGGTTCACATTTATCCAGGTCATGGTTAAATGTCAACCTACACAATGTGTAGTTGGACAAAATTTAATCCACTGGATTTTAAGAAACGACTTTGGATTGTCTTAAAAGTTGTAAAACTCTACTTCCTCTGGGTAGGATGTAATGTTTAGCTGTTGAAGGGAATTGCGCCTTTGCAAATGTAAAAGAAATTTCATCCTATTTAATGTCAGTGAGCCAGAATGTACTGGAATTGATCTATGTAGTGTTGTAGCTTTGAAATAAAAGGACTTAAGTTCACCTTGTGGATATTAGGCTTGAGGAAATGTAATGTGGATTAACCATTCCTTCTATTTATGGGAAGGGTGTTTATAGCCTTTGTAACTGATGGATGAAAAATTAAGCTTCAGTGTGGTACAAAGTTAAAGTCTAGGCGATCATAGTTTTGCGCCATTTGTCTGGTGGCTCTGTTGGTTGAACAAACTAAGGTTGACACACCCAGAGTTGTGGCAGTTCTCTGGCAGTTGGGACTTCGAGATTCCCCACTGCTTATGTCGCCACCAGTCTGGTTTGTAATTGCTGATCAATGTAGCCTCAATAAATCCTTCCAGGTATTGTCTAATGGCTTCGTTAATTTTAACTAGTTGGGATATTATCACAAAGCAAATGCCAGCACATGATTTGTACGTTTGCCAAAAAATTCAGGTTTACCAACAACTCGGGTGGTTTTTATTTTTTTTATGGGACTTGCATTGATAGTATTATCTTGCTTTATCAGTTCTCTTGGTGTGTCTGCAGTCATCTGTGCGCATATAGGCATAGGAAAATGGAACAAGTCTGATGCCTAAAAATACTAAATGCTCTTAGTATTTTTGCACATCAGTATTTGGCAAATTTCCAACTAAATCTTGAACTTGGAAGATGGAAGAAAAGTTCAAGACTGATCACATAAATAATTGAGGAGTGGATTGGTTCAGTCTCACGAAAGGAACAGCGACTTGAGATTTTTCATTTAAATCGGTTCACAACATGCTCCCTTCTCTGTATCCATGGCAGCTGTACTCTGTAGCATCTGCCAATATTGAAATTCAAACATGATGCCAACTGTCCATACAGACACCAAGGTTGCTTTACACCTCTGTCTGGTCTCTCTGGCTTTTTTCCTTTGGTCTTGACCAAAACTATGTGTGAAACCTCTCCTGGATCAACCGGATGGACTTGGTATGACAAATTGTGGTGGTCTTTATCTGGAGGTGATTTTGTTTTTATTTAAATGGTTCATGAGCTTGAATGTAGAATATGAATGAATCGATTTATTCACTCAAATCCAAGTACTCGCATTGCTGAAAATGGCACTGGTGTAGCAATAGTTTGAACGTTTGTGTTACATCACAAAATCCACAATGCCAACGAGGGCAACATTCAGTTGGTTTGTTTTAGAGGCCGTGGTGCTCTATTTCCAAAGTCTAAGACCTGCATATGGAGTCCTTAACTAACGTTTTCTGTTGTCTATTTTTTCTTGTTTTAATGACTTGCCTAAGTTGAATAAGACTTGGTCTTATTTCTTCAGTCAGAATTATTCTGACTGAAGAAATTCTCAAAACACGGCAGTCAGAGACTGCAACATCCCACGACACCCCTGAATTCAAAATTTTACCCTGACCTATGCATTTTTGTGCCTCTGGCTTCCTGAAAGTGTTGCCTTTTGTTTTGTGATTATCTCAGGTTTCAGATGTGTAGCAAAAAGGTATAAAAGTGGAAATTTGACCTTGACCTAGTTTTTCGAAGTCTGTCTCATTTTCATCCCCTTGGCTGCTCGAGTAATGTGCTTTTTCCATCTGCAACAGTTGTGAAGATATTTGGTCGACGGATGGACAAATACACAAACGCTGACAATTACAATACATCACTGCTTCGCTGGATGTAACGGGATGAAAATAATCTAATCTACCATGTGGATGGTGGAAAGGTAGAGTATTTGTATTAACCACCAAATTAAGTCAGAATGTAGAGAATGTACAAAGCCTTCATGAAGCAGAATAGTGCCTGTAACTTTATGTTTTTATAATCATTGTAATTTGTAATTATTTGATCTTGTAGAGTTGTTTAAAGGAACAGGAAAGTCAAAATGAACCAGGTGTATTATTTGAAGTACATAATTGAACAAGTTTTGCTGGCATTTTTTTATGATCAATGGGGACCTTAGCCAAACAAAATCTTTAAGTTACGATGCGCTCAGTCACAGCGGAAGTTACGCAATCATAGACATTGGGGTGAATACATATCGGCGCCATTATATAAATGGACAGCAAACGACAACATGGCAAGCCAACATTATCACGTTTATCATGAAATCATGTCCTCAGATTCGGAAGAGTTGTTCCCAAATGTTGCCCTAGGGAAATTATTTTACTTTCCACTGGTCAGTGTTGATGGTGGGTCCTTAAAAATCCCAACGGGTGTTTTTGACAAATTGGTATGGCAAATTTATTCCCAATAGTTCCTAGTACAACAGAACTGGGAGAAAGCTGGGATCTTTCTGGTTTGACCCACAACTAAATGTTTCTAATGTTTCACGTAAATGGAGAACAATGTTCCTGGAGGATTTTATTTTTGGGTCACTAGACTATCAGGATCTGCAGTCTAACACAGATGGGGTTTCCGTTCCAGTTTGCTGAAGTGAAAATGGCTTCCACTTTGAGGTGCTTGGAACTTTTAAGGAATCAATTACTTGGAGTGCCATTCTCTTCTGTCATGCTTTGCATCTCCTTCACCCCCCCCCCCCAAGCTCTTTATTTTTTTGTTTCCTTTCAATGTGTCGGAGTCTTGAAGTTATTACTCTTGGTGTAAACCATGGCTCAAGTATCTTGTGGATTCAAGCGGGCCAAACTTGGTGAAATAAATCTTTCATGTAATATGTCTTGTTCTTTGTAGGTAATATTTTGCATAATGACTAATGCTTAAGTCAGTGCATGATGCGGGTGGAATGACATGAGTCTGTCTGGGTTAATGGTCATGGCAGTGTGATTACTGGGCCTTTCCTCACCCTGCCTCCTATGGATTTGCTGTGTTAATTTTAAAATTTCTCAAGGTCTTTTGGTGAGCCTGAATGGGTTTCCACACCCTCAGATTAGAGGCTTTCCAACATATCGGCTTGTTTAAAAAGTGAGTCATGTCAATGTTGTCTTGCATAATTATTGGATACATGCTTAATATTGAGTAATTTTATTTGGTGGAATTTTACCAGTCATAGCAATAAATTTAATTGATAGTTGATTTGTCTGGGAAGGTTCTCAGTTTTCCAGTTTATCGTAGATCTCTTGGATCAGCTGGACTTGTTAGAAATAAATTGGACATTTCACCTCTCATCTTCAGTTCAAGATTTCTTACAAGTCCAGTTGACTTGATACATGGGTGCCCATTCTGGGATTAGGGATGGTTACCAAGCCTGGTTAAACCAGGCATCTGCTGATTGTCAGTGTTGGTCTTTTGATATGGATTGAATGTGCCAACCTAAAAATATTGACCCTGTTAAGTCAAACTAACAATCTTTTGATGTTTGCAAAAGAGTCACTTATGCAGGCATTATTTTAGAATACACTGCTCAAAAAAATTAAAGGAACACTTCGAAAACACATCAGATCTAAACGGGAGAAAAATGATCTTGAATATCCTTCCTGATAATAAGTAGGTGATGTTTTAGTAACGAAATGATGCTACATAATTTGATGGAAATGAAAAAGATCACTCTGGGGGGAAATCGGACACCCCAAAAATTAAAGTGGAAAAAAGATACAGCAGACTAGTCCATTTTGCCAAAATGTATTTGTAGCAACTCAATGATTCTCAGTAGTTGGTGTGGCCCCCATGTGCTTGTACACATGCGTGACATCGTTGGGGCTCCTAATGAGATGACTGATGGTGTCCTGGGGATCTCCTCCTAGATCTGGAGCATGGCATCACTGAGCTCCTGGACAGTCTGAGGAGCAACCTGGCAGCACCGGATGGGCCTAAACATAATGTCCCAAAAGTGTTCTATTGGGTCTAGGTCATGTGAACTGGGGTCCAGTCTGGTATCAATTCCTTCATCCTCCAGGAACTGTCTGCATACTCTAGCCACATGATTTCAGGCATTGTTGTGGACCAGGAGGAACTCGGGTCCCACTGCACCAGCATAGGTTCTGACGGTATGTGCAAGGTGTTCATCCCAATACCTAATGGTAGTCAGGGTGCCATTATTTAACCGGTCGTGCTGAATGATGTTGCAGGTAGCGGAACGTTCTCCACTGCATCTCCAGACCCTTTCACCTCCATCGATCTGTGCTCAGGTTGAACCTGCTCTCGTCTTTGAGGAGCACAGGGCGCCAGTGGCATGGTTGCCAATTCTGGTGTTCTATGGTAAATGGCAATTGAGCTTTATGGTGCTGGGTACTGAGCACAGGGCCCACTACAGGATGTTGGGCCCTCAGGCCACCTTCATGGAGCCTGTTTCTGATTGTTTGAGGAGAAACATTCACACCAATGGCCTGCTGGAGGTCATTTTGTAGGGCTTTGGCAGTGCTCATCCTGTTTCTCCTTGCACAAAGGAGCAGATACCGATCCTGCTGAGGGTTTAAGGACCTTCTGCGGCCCTTCCCAGCTCTCCTTGAGTCAACGACTGTCTCCTGGAATCTCCATGCTCTTGAGACTGTGCTGGGAGACACGGCAAACGTTCTTGCAATGGCATGTATTGATGAGCCATCCTGAAGGAGTTGGAGTACCTCTGTAGTGTCCAGGTACCGCACCATGCTATCAACAGAGGTTGATCCAAGTCAAAGGAAAAACTACAGCAGTAGAAGGTTGGTCAATATAAAATCGGCCAAAAGAGATGAGGGGGGAAAAAGTATCAGTGGCCTCAACCTAGAAAACCATTCTTGTTCTGCTGGTTGTCTCATTGTTGCCCCTCTGATGCACTTGTTGTTTTCATTAACAAGGCAGCTGAAACTGATTAACCCCCTCTGTTACTTAAGTGACCAGATCAATATCCCTGAAGTTTGACTGATAGGTTGCTATATGATTAAGAATTGTTCCTTTTAATATTTTTTGAGCGGTGTATATTAATCATGAATTCTACATTTTGTGAATAGCCCCTCTCATTAGAGCTGCAGCCCCTGAACTAAATGTTGCATAATGGTCCAAAATGAATTGGTTCTGTGAAGCATGAACTTTGAGAGGTTGCCTTACAAACTCATTAACGTTGCATTCCTGACTGCTGTTAATATTTTGCTCTATGAACATAGTTGGAGCCCTTATCTCGTTACAAACCAATCACTCATCACCTCTTATATTTTAATTTGAGAGATGTGTCGGCGAGCAGGATCCTGAGGCCGTACTTGCTGACTTTTGTTTTTTTAAAGGCATGATCAACAGCATCCACAAACTTTTTCTAACCTTTCTGCCTCTAGTTAAAAATTCCATGCATGTTCTTTTATAACATTGAAAATGATCTGACTGCAAAAGAATCTACATTGTTTTGACTGCAGAATATAGGAAGACTGACAGATGTCAAAATAAACTGCTTCACCTCTGCATTTAAATAAATTATGCACTGTATAATATCCCGCAACAGATTTATAAATCAAATCTTTAAAACTGCCTTGAATTACAGTAACCCTTCTTTTTCATAGTTTGAAATAAAAGTAGATCAGGTTGCAGCTGTTTGCATTTAGATTTTGGCAGAATTCTAAAAATAAGAGCCAAATACCTGAATGGACAACTTGGAGGTGATTAAATATGATGCGGTTTTGTGACATGTTACTCTTGTACAGTAGGTGGTGGTATGCACCTTGGCCTGTTTGTGGTCCACTAGTAAGAGAGAAAAGCCATGTGTTCATTTCGCTTGTGGAGGCCCAACACTCGCTTGAACATCACACGTTTT
Source organism: Antennarius maculatus (assembly GCA_013358685.1). NCBI lineage: Eukaryota > Metazoa > Chordata > Actinopteri > Lophiiformes > Antennariidae > Antennarius > Antennarius maculatus. Next base: position 10,282,312 of record CM023610.1, on the reverse strand, counting down.
TCTTCAGATAAAAGAAAACTAGGTCTTTTTAAAGGTCGTAGACAGAAGCATATCTGCCATCTACCATGAGTATAAACAAATTAATGAAGTGCTTGCTGTCAATGTTTGTACACCTTCTCTAATCATGATAGATTGCAGTGAGCTCATTCCTTGGCATTCTGACAAAATGTGAGTTGTGTTTTCATTCAGTCGGAGTGGCTGGTTGTCCACTTCATAATCTGTATGATACTGAGGAAAGAGTGGCAGTGAAGACAAGATTATTCGCTTCTTTCAACTCTAAACAGAAATATTGAAGTTGGAGGTTATGTCTTTGCAGGACCAGAGTTATATTTGGCAATTTTTTGTTTTTAGAAAGCAAAAATAGGCATAAGTCTTGGTTTGAAGAACTCCGTTTGTTAGGTTACCGGGTTTGTTTTTGGGGGAAGATACAGTGGTACCTCTACTTACGATTGTCTCACGAAATTTTCTACTTACGAAATTTCTCAGCAGGAAAATATTGCCTCTACTTACGTAAGAAATTTCAACTTACGTAAGGTAAAAAATGGTATCGGCTGATACTCGCAGCTCCCACAGGTTCCTGAATGCAACATTCTCATAGCTGCTCTGCCATTGGCTATTACCTAGTATCTTCCTGGCATCCCATTGGCTAAGAGGGGCCGCTGTGTGAAGCTAGATCGGTATTTATGCAGGGTCCTCGTCATTCAGCTCTCGACCCGTGAGGTGCTCTGATAGTTTTGTGCAAATATACTGTTAACTTTTGAGTATTCGCTATGGACCCCAAGAAAGTGACGGAGAAAAGATGAAAGTTGTTTTGTCTGTACAAAAAAGCAAGGGATAATGGAAAAGCATGAAAAAGGGATGAGTTTGGTTGATCTCGCCAAAGAATATGGCTATAATGCATCTACAATCGCCACGTTGTTAAAACAAAAGAAAATTTAAGGAGTTTAAGGCGTCACATGGGTGGTTGGAGAAGTTCAAAAGGACTGGAATTCCCTCTGTTGTTCTGCATGGTGAGGCAGGAGCGCATGAACCAAAGAGGGCAAAAAACAATGAGGACAGCAGTTAAAAGGTAAATGACCATCATTTTTCTTTTTTTTTACGTTATGCACAACTCTCATTGTGTAATAATATAATTGTAACATGCATTTGTTACATGATTTGATTCATTTTAATGCTTTATAAAACATTTATGTTGGAATTTTTGGGGGCTTGGAACGGATTAGGGCATTTGCATGGAAAACGTGTCTCTACTTGCGTAATTCCGGAACCGATTAATTTCGTAAATGGAGGTACCACTGTAGTTCATTTTCTCCATGAGTAGGAGAGGCTGTCTTCATCAGAGCAGAGTGTAAAAAATGGCAACAAGTCAATGCATTCTACATAAATTGTATTTGCACAGTCAGTGTAACCATAACGGTGTGCTGTTTAGTTGATGTGTGCATCCTGTTTATGCAGGTTATTGGTTCTAATGAATGTAAATAGAGGCCATAAAAATTTGAATTTCAAAAGCGACATTTGCCCAACTGGAATCTTAATTTTTTTTTTTTAAACATGTGCATTTGAAATTTAAATTTTAGTTTTTGAAATAAGTTGATTTGAAAAGTTTAAAAATGAGAATTTGGAGAAGATGCTGCTGAAATTAAGCATGAAGCATGCATGATGAATTTGAATGTTGGAAAGGACTTTCTGGAGACATTCTGGAGACATACTGAAGCCTATCAGTTGGATTTGTTTGCCAAGTATTTAGTCCAGTAGAGGAGTTGCCATGGGAACTAGCATTGCCCCTCAGGAGTCGCTCCATTGAATGTACATTAGCTTGTCCACGAGAAATTCTTATGCTGGGTTTTCCAGTTCTGCGGAACAGCGAAGCCTGTTGAATTAAACTGATCATGCCTGGAAGACATGACCCACTCCTGGAGTTGTGTGTTTGGAGAAAAATAAAATACGCATGAATAAACACACTCGATTGAGCGACAAAGCTAATGTGACGTTTCCCTGTCCAGTCTCTTCACTTTTCTGCTTGTCTCCAACTTTACAGATGCCTTATGTACTCGGCAACAGTACCACCTACCTTTTTGTTCAGCTCTTTAGTTTGAGAAAGTGAACTTTCTAGTACTGTTTGGAGAATTGATATTTAAGTTTCTCTGAAGGGAACTCTAATATTGCCTTACCTGCTTTCCACACTGAGATCTTGTCCATTTAGAGAGCAGTCAGCACTCAGGATACCCCTTCACTACGCTCTAACTGTGCTTGTCAGTAACTGTAAGACTTGACTGCCATCATTATTGGATGACATTTCAGCATTGCCTCAGGATTACCAGATGTACTTTGACACAAACCATATTCAATTATTTAATCAGTCGCTAAAGTTCTACCAGACAATGTGGTTTTTATTGTTTTTTATTTTATATACTTGAGTAATCCCCAAAGGGAAATTAGTGGCACACTCTAGTTAGTCCACATCAAATCACATGCATGCATGTTAGTGTGTACAGACCCTGAACACACACACACACACACGGGGCCTGTACTCATGCAAAGGAGGTAGAGTGGCGGCCAAATGAGCAACTTGTAAGGGGGACGGCACCTTGTTCAAGGGTTCCTCGGGAGTGCTCCAGAGGTCAGCTGACACCTGACTGTCGGCTCACCTCCGGGTGTTTCGGGTGGGAGCGAGAATCGAACCGCCGATCTCAGATCATTGGACGACCCGCTCTATCACACGCTCTACCACTGAGCCACTGCCGCCACCTTTAAGACTTACAAGTCTGAAGCAGGTGTAGACGCCTCAGACTTGTCTACACCTGCCTCAGACAATAAGACACTGCTTATTGTCTAGTTCAATAAGCAGTGTCTGAAGTGTGAATATTTCATGCTTTTTAGCATTCTGACATCCGTATAGCAAGAATGGGGAGTTTCACCATTTGTAAGTCGGCGTGGGAAAGACGAAAATTTTATCCAAAGTTCCAGACGATCTAAGTCTCTACACAAGAAACATGGATGAAAACATTCAATGTACATGACCATGAATCCCTCAGGCAGCACGTTTAAAAATCGGCATGAATTTTGACTTTAGTGAACGGTTCATTCTTGCCTCTACCCAAGCCGCTGACTTCCATTTGCTGCAGTCACACTCGCATGAGGTCCAGTGTGTTTTTGGGCTGACTAGGCCATGTTTCAACCAACAATGAATGTCATGTCCAACATCTGTGATGGTATTGGGTGCTGGACCTCAATACTTGTAAAGTGTTAAAATGCAGTATCCATTCGGCCTGTTCATGTGCTGACACACAACAACCTGAAGGTTTGTTGTTCTGCTTCTATTTGCCTTTGTCATTTTGTACCTGTTATCATTAGGAAGAAAATTGTCACTATACTTCAGTTTTGAAGCATTTGTCCTGCAACATGTTGCACTGTAATGAAGATGGATGTATATATTTAAAGCTACCCGTTGCTCTGGTATTCATTTGGTAAAGTACAGATGTTGCACCTTCATTTTAATTTGAAATTTGCACTATAAACTGTTGTACAGACACTGCACAATCGCAATGAGAAGTTGGCTCATTTAAAATTAACTAATGTGGATGCAGTACAGAACAGGTAGTTTGTGTACTCCTCTTTCATAGTGTTTGTGAAGTGTTGAATCTCGTTGAGCTCTAATACACTGACGGTGATATATCCCTTGTTATCCATAACCAGTAACAGCTGAATATCAAGACTGGAACTAAACACATTTTTTTGTGTAAGCTATGGACTGTCTTGACATTTTCTCGCACTTTGACAAGTTGATTGTAGTTGTTGGCATACTGATAACATTAGCAGGCTTTTGAAGTGGCACATTACTGATTTGTCATTTAATCGCACTGGATGTTTTTTCATATATGGATCACATGCCATATGATACACTGATTTATTTTCTTGGCTCATGGTGAGTTGGTCTCCTTCAGTGTCAAACTGAATGTCCCTTGATGACATTTTGTCATATCTACTGTGTCTTGTCTATTCCAAAGGTACTGGAGAGAGTGGCAAGAGCACCTTCATCAAACAGATGAGAATAATCCATGGGTCAGGCTACACAGATGAGGATAAAAAGGGCTTCACCAAACTGGTCTACCAGAACATTTTCACGTCAATGCAGTCCATGATTCGTGCAACTGAGACCCTCAATATCGCATTTAAGTTGGAACAGAACACGGTGTGTAAGGATGAAAAATTTTGATAGTGATTGGATTTGGATATCTATTTCAATTTATTTTGGTTTTTGAAATGTATGGATTAACTGCAGTTAAATTTACATTAATCTCAGTAGCTCTTCAGTAACCATAACCTCTGAGATGCTTACGAATACATTTAGTCCACATTATATCCCTTTATGGATGTAATCTACTTGCCAGTACTTGGGTGGAGGCTTGAAAGCTATTACTTTTGAATTTCTCTTGTGAAAATAATTGAACATGAATTCCAGTTTGCTTTTCCTTCCACCCAGAATAATGCCCAGTTGGTGCGTGAGGTGGATGTGGAGAAGGTTTCAACTTTCGATCAGCCGTACATTGAAGCAATAAAGATGCTGTGGTCTGACCCTGGCATCCAGGAGGTCTATGATCGCAGGAGAGAGTACCAGCTCTCTGACTCAACAAAATAGTAAGTGTATGATCTAATAATGCAATGGGCAGACAATGTACTTGGTGTGGGGAAAAACAATGCTTAAAAAAATAGGTTGTACACTAAGATAAGTATTAAACGGATATATGAATGTTTTAGATGGTTCCTACAGTTTTACATCTTTTAAAATGTATTCACCTATTTTGACAATGAGTCATTGTATCTACTTGTGCATATCTCTTCATGGTGTTGTACTGGTGGTTTGTCTACATGTGCATCTCTTGTCATATGTTCCCTCCCCTTTCACAGTTACCTTAGTGACTTAGAACGAATAGGATCACCGGGGTACGTGCCCACCCAGCAGGATGTACTGCGGGTTCGAGTGCCCACCACCGGCATCATTGAGTATCCATTTGACCTGGAGAATATTATCTTCAGGTACTGGTGTCAAGTGCTGCAGATGACTGTTGGTTAGCTGCTAGGCAGCTGATCAGCGAATAGGAAAGCAATGATGCCATTCACTCAATCTACCCTGTGCTGCACTGCAGGGCTCAGCACTTCAACACATCCCTAATTGTACACTCTCAAAGACTGGCTTCAAGATCAGACCCCAAGACTCCCTGAAAAGGCTGCATTTTGTAATCTCTCCCAGGCTGTCAACATTGGCCTCTAGAATGTTAAATCATGTTTTTTGGAGTCGAGATAAGTCTTGCTTCTCTAAAGTTTAATGTCGAGCACTCTGAAAGGGAGCAAAATATGAAACTGAGTATTCTTTGTCTTTGGGAGCTGCCATTAAGGATTAATCTAAATTTCTAAGAGTTGCTGCCCTTATCACCTTGTAACTCTTGGAAATGGTTTCCTTTAGTCCCACCTGGACTGTTCCACTTGCTTTTGGAGGGGGTTTGCGGTATCCTGTTTATACTTTCTCTTTGCGCCCTGTCTTTTGCTGTCCTTCCTCTTTTTATAGCTATCTAAGTGATCTGGAGCGTATCGCTGAATCATCCTATCTACCAACCCAACAGGACGTGCTTAGGGTTCGAATCCCAACCACTGGGATCATAGAATACCCTTTCGACTTGCAAAGCATCATTTTCAGGTAGAAAAACTGCTACTATACTAACCCCATTGGTGGTCCGTTGTCATTTTGAGCTCAAGACCCATCTCAAGTCCGAGTCAATGTATGTAGATGTGTCACGACAGATACTCTGGTACGGTTTTTGTCTTGATATCCCAATTCCATGCTGCTGTATGCAGTACCTTGCGTGTCAACATTACAGGAGATAATGTTGACATTAATTATTAGATCCCACCCCCTCACACAGAGCAGTCCAAAATTGTATGATTACTTTTGTTACAGGGAAGGTGCAACAACATCACACCAAGTTTTTTCGAAGACAATTATTTGACAAAACAACCACATGGAATGTGAACAAAAGTAAAAAAGGCGAAACTGCCCAGAAAAAATCATGGATGCACCAACTGTTTAGTAGTTTCTAAGATGCAGTAATCCCTCACTTGTTTGCTCTTCAAGAGGCACTGCTTCACTACATTGGTAATTTTTAGTAGTTAGTCACGAGATACCATACGCGCATGCTATTTAATGGCTGACGGCATCTGGAAGTGTGCCACCTTTCAGGAGTCTCGGAACTCAGTGCAATTTTGTGAGACAAAGTGTTTTGAACAGATGGTGAGAGAAAGGGTAATCTAGACAAAAGGTGGTTTAATTACTACTGAGAGGCTTCATAAATGTTTAATTACCATAAATAATAAAACGTTGCTATATTGTGGAATTTTGTTTTTCACGGGTGGTCCTGCAATGCATTAACTGAGTAACGAGGGATTATTAGTGCAATTTCCTCCGGGATTAATAAAGTATCTATTCCTATTGACGAACCAACACGGGTGAAAACGCGACATCAAATGATGCAGGTATAAAACTGCTCCAAGTACATTTGAGAAATGCGTAATTTTTTTATGCCTCGTGATCTTTGTCACCAATACATCAGCCCTTTGTGGCAGTTTCAAAATGAAAGCCGCAACTTGTTTAACCAGTTAAACGCTTTTTAACCTCAAAGCTGTGGTTACATGTTTAATGTTTTACACCATCTATCTATCGGCAATGACTAGGTGTAGCTGTGTCCTGTCAGTTGATTATGCAGGCAAGTTGTTTTATCCTTTGCACATATGAACTTTGGTACACAAGACTAAAACTACAAAAAAAACCACTAGAATACAGATGAGAGCAAACAAGGGGACAACTTTTAAAAGTACAACCTTATTTAAAAAAAAACACCTTGTACTGACAGTGGTCCTGCACACTTTAAAGTGGAAATATAATGACCCTTTTTTGACGCATGCTTAAGTGAGGACACAGGAAATATCTTCCGTGCACAAGCACGTCATTATTTTAAGTGTAAGCGTACTCTGACTTTGACAGCAACACATTTTAAACAAGTTGGGACATGGCTGACAAAAGACGAATGACTGGGTTAGAAGATCAAAAAGGTCTGTTTGGAAAATCCAAAAGGTAAACAAAGGAATTGGGAGCAGGTGGAAGTATCGTTCTCCAAAGACTCAGTTGTTTTAGAAGTGTGGATCCGGTGAGTGACTACTATGAAACAAAGGAATGTACATTGGAATGTACATTCATCAGTTTAACTGCTGTCTGAATCAAATTGGCCAGCAAATTATTGAATTCTTTCCAATTTACATTTTGTTTTGAGTAATCAATTTTTTTTATGCCAAGGTCCTTGCTAGACATTTTTACATTATGGTCCTTTGTGTTTCTGCGAAGCCCAGAGAGACGGCCTTGAGGACTATCAAGTAGAATAAGTAGAATAGTTTCAAGTAGAAAAGTTTCCTTTCCCACTTGTTTAAAAAGGAGAAATTGAGGTGATGGAGATGGATCCAGGGAACAAAAGTGATTACAGAAGAGGACATCAATAGAATCATATCAGCCCCCATTTGTGCTTGGCAAGCTAGAAATAACTCTGCTTGCATTCATGTTGTTGTAGAAGCTCCCAAAAGTCCTGGTATTGCTATCCTACAGGCTCTACACTGCTGACCTGTGTTGTGATGGTGAATCACTAGATGCTCTCATGACATCAGTGTAGTGTTAAAATGCTGAAAACAGTTTTCAGTGAAGTGTAAATAATGGTGTGCAGGTTTTGCTAGAAAATATTTGTTACATGATTGTTAGGCCTTCTATAGAGATGTCTGATCGTGTTTGAGTCCTGTCATTAAACATGGAGGATTAATAGAAAGAGATGCGCCACAGCCTGAAACTCTTATGACAAACAAGCGAGCACATGTGGGACCAAACAGCCTTTTGTGCTATGGTGGCATCATAACTAGAACAAGGAACAAGGCAAGTCTCTTGCTCCCCTCTATTTTAATTGGCTTTTGAAGTCGCAGAAAATGTCATTTGGCTTATCTAGCATAGGAGAGCTTAGCATTGTAAGTGGGCCACTCATCCTTGCAAAGGAGGGGAAAAAGGTCATTTGGTGTGAAGTTTTTATTTAAGGCTGACTTCTCTGGGGCACATTCATTAGTGCTGCCACTCTTTCTAGAAGACTGGGCTCACTTTTGTGATGTGATCAGTTTCCCAGTACATTATTTTAGTATTGCTTTGAGGTAAAACTTACAGGAATATTTTTCAGGAGTTCAGAGAATCCATCAGAATTTATCATTTAGTCAAAACAAAAAAATATATATCCTTGATTTTCCAGTTTTGTTCCCCACTCTCGTACTCACTGCTCCTGTATCTTTTACATGTAGCATGATGTTTAGGCACATACAGCTAAGTAATTGTTTCATAGATGCTCTTTTTGTAACCTTTTGTTATGGGCACACACACAATTCCTGTTGGCTTTGGTGGTGGTTTGCTCTGTCCAGCCGGTGATCCACGCTGCTGTTTCAGTTTTTCCTTCGTTTATATTCTTGGTGCAAAAGGGTGTTGGGTGTGATCAATTGGAATTAAATATTGTTGCAAATTCCATTTAAATTTTGATCATTTAACTAATCTCCTGTAATTTTGAAGAATATCTTGATAATTACCATATACCAGTGGCTTAATCAGTTAAAATTTACTGGAAAACGTACTGCAGAAAAATGCCTTTTTGATGGCTCAGACTTGCTGAGAGTTCATAGTTTAGCATAAAAGTCTGTGTGGGTATGTAACGACGTAAATTTGTTTGGGTCGATTTGGAGATTATTTGATTAACCCATCTGAGCTTCAACTACACTAGTGTCAGAAGTGGTGCTAATTAGATTGCAGCAGTTTCTGATTTCATGGCTACGAGAGTATATAATTAGTCATAACATCTCCATTTGCTGATGACCAATTTTATTAAAAACATGTCGACGCTGCTGTCTCAATTGCCTGTCAGACAGCACAGGAGGCAGACTGAGATCTGTCTGATCTCCATCGCCCCAAAAAGACAAAATGGATTAATTTGGACATCACAAAAACCGAAGTTTTTCTTTCTTTGAGGATGAATACTTTTCCCCACATAGTTTGACTATGAGTTGATAACTGAGGAAACGCTTTCAGATAGTTCAAAGGTCCATCTGCACAGATCCTTGTATGTGTCCTGTTGATCATGTTAATCTGGTTCAACACAACATACGAGAGACTGAAATTATCAATATTAGTCAGTTCATGGTTCCATACTAGAATACAATTGATTGGAAATAATTTTCCTCACTCTCTGCATTCATCTGCCTTTGTCTGTTCAAGCTCAAAAACTTGAATCCTGCTTTAAAAGTCCCTTCTTAATTGTATTTTAGCAGGATAAATCTTTATTTTTAAATTTTAAGAGACTTTGAATCATACTTGAACTCAACGGTTTGGGTTTTTGTTTCCAACAAATGTACTTCCTTTACGCAATAACTTATTACTAATAATGGTCCAATACCATGAGTTATATACAATGTTGTAGTTCTGAAAATCTCCTGCTTTTGCAACCGAAGTATGTACTCATGATCAGCCCACACAGACCCTCAAACAGACTGATTGACCACCACTGGATATCAACCTATCGTAAATGAAAACTAGGCCTTATTTTGCAATATGCACACCACTTTGCACTGATGTCTACTTGAAATTCATTCTGTCAAGAAACCCAGACTCTAGGCTGGTGGCTCTTCCTCAGTAAAATCACCAAGGTTTTCTCTACTGCCTTTTGTTTTCACATCTTAAATTTGACTTTAATGTACTTACATTTTTTGAGATTGATTACAAAGTTAAACAACTTAACAGTGATAGATTTGGAGCCAACTACTTGCTTTTATTACATCTTTTTGTCCTCTGTACTGGCCATGCATCTCATCCCCTCATGTTCCGATCAGGATGGTGGATGTTGGGGGTCAGAGGTCAGAGAGGAGGAAGTGGATCCACTGCTTTGAGAACGTCACTTCCATCATGTTTCTGGTGGCTCTCAGCGAGTACGACCAGGTCCTTGTGGAGTCGGACAATGAGGTGAGGAAAAAATGGACACAAGGTGCAGACCTATCATTTTTCCCACTATGCATTATAATATATTCATGTTCACACTGGTTCTTATTACACTACATCACATGGTGACACCAATGTAACGCGCACATTGAATGTCCCTGTTCTGTGGTCTACTTGGTTTGTTATAACCCACATAATTTTCCATTAAGGGTAAATGGGTGTGGGTTCTTAGGGGTTGATTTGAGCCTTTTTAAACAGCTGAATATTCTTTGGCGGGGGCAGGATCTAGTTGAACTCAAACTGTAGCAGCCAATATCAGTTTTATTACTTATACAGTTCCAGCATCTTAATAGAAAACAAGCTGGTCACAGATTACCAACTTCATCCAGACTGCGTCTTGTAATTCACTCTGATTAGCGTCCTAAATCCTGTCGCTGACATCCACAGTTCAACTTTAAAGAGGTTATTCCTTTCACCTCTGTTTGACAGATGGGTTCACTCAGTGGTGGCACAGTATTCAAGATGTAATGGTTATCATAATGAACATTTTCAGGACGAATCGCAGGACGAATCACCATTTCCCCCTGAATGCCGGTCAAACACTAGCACGGAGGGCTCTGAGATGAGATATCAGGAAGAGGTGAGATGGATATTGCTAATCTCACTCCTCCAAAAAAGAATATCTAGATGTGTGGAGTGACTTGATACCTGAAATACTAGACATTTTCCTCTAGAGCAGATACCGGGTTAGTAAGAAATATGAAGTGTCAATAAAGGAGGGACTTGAAAGTTAAACTTGTTCAGTCAGTCTTCGTAAATACACCCAGTTCCAAAAAAAGGCACAACCTGGCTGTAACTAAGCAAATGGAGAAGAGATAAATGTCAAACCTTTGATGAAATCAAATCTTAAAGTAGAACTCACAGCTTGAATAGTCAAATCAAGAACATTTCTACATGTGATGTGAAGAGACCTTGTGACTGAGACAAAGCAGCTTTCTAGTCTTGAGAAAACCTCTTAGAAGAAAATTGGGCTCTGGAGCAATGGAAAAAGGTCATGTGGTCTGAGTTCAGAGTGATGATGCATCAGGGTAAGAAGAGGTGGATGAAGCGATGCACCCATTATGTATCAGCTGTAATGTGATCGTGGGCTATGTCATGTGTCCAAATAAGACTACTGAAAAGATCGTGGTGAAAAACTTGTGCACTGCTGGATGGACATAAATGTGACCTTGCATTAACTCATCTAAACTAGCCATGTGGAATGTGTTCAGAGCTGAAGGAAATGGATCAACCCTCCGTCAGATCAAAGCGTGTATCCCATAAGGAATACATGCATGATAATCTGGTCTCAGACAAATCTGTTTCTGAGCTTTGTTCTGTTCCATATATTTGAAGGCGGGTGAGATTTGGGGTGTTAATTTCTATAAAATTTCTAAAGATCCTGTTCCTTTTTTTCCACTCCTTTTCAAAGAGCTTTAAAAAAAATTTAAGAACTTGTTTCTTTTTGACTATGTTCTTTTTCAGATTTATTTAATTTTTAAAGGGAGACTTCAGCCCAGTTCCATTCACTACATGCACAAATTCCCAAACCTTAACTCAAATTTCACTTCATCAACGAGATTATATCTAGTTACAACCAGGCTGCATGAATTGGTGTTTATTTTTTTTCATGGATATTTGTCCCGAAATGTTGCTTCATCAATTGTCTTTACATACACGCAAAGTTAATTTTCAGACCTTGTCTGAAAAGTTGTGTGGCAATATATCTTCACCTGAAAATGTTTTCCTCTGATATCCTTACGAATTATCGGTACTGTAAATATATTTAACATTCACATTTTACTGGTGCTGGATAGAAGTCTTCTATATCTGAGGCTGTCGTTGGCTCTGTCCTCTTACTCTTGTGTTCAGATAGAATTATAGCTAATAAAGCTAATTATGATTAGCCACTGCACGCCCTCTGCTTTTACTGACAACAAACTCTTTCTCTGAACTGATCATGTGACAAATGGCTTTCATAAACCAGGCCCTGCTGCCAGCTTGACTCTTATCTGCCTTATCTGTCTTCAGCCGGGGTCGTTTGTACTTTCAAGCAACATTCTTAACTGCCCCCTCTGTGTTGTTCAGTCACTGGGATGATTCTGTGCAGAATCTTGTTTAAAGTATCATACAAAGCTGTATGCATTACCCACTCACCAAACATCCTCCACTTGTATTAACCATAAGTTGTGCCTTTGGATATTTTTTAATCTATATATTGTTTCCATAGAAACTTAATTTGAGTTTGATTAGGACACGTCTAGAAAACTACATCCACCACACGTCCCTTATTACATATGCATTTTTATACTATGAGTTTTATTATGATTTGTTTTAGAAACTTGTTTCAGGTGACTCTGAAAGGTGTTTCTTTAAATTTTGCAAAATTTCTTTAAATATTTATCCCAAATTAGTATTTGCATTTTTTTGTCTCAAACTTGCATGTCTGTGGAAAGTAAGGTGACTGAAGGTTACTGTGATCACTTTGTAAGCACAGAGGTGGGTTTTAATTAATGTAGTTTCATCTAGGTGCACTCATTGTAATTTATAAAATATCTCGGTAGCGCAAGCAGCTGCTATTCCCAAATGTTAGTTTTTGAGGGTTTTTCTCTGGAGAGTAGATTCTTTTAAGTATTTCATTGCTGAATAACTGGATAGAGGTAGGCCAGTGAATGACTGTTAAGTGAGGTGCTGTTCAAGTATGACCTTTGCGTTTGTACATTATTGTATGTTTTTTCCCAGGTTGGCAGATCTTAGCAGTTGAGCAGTTGAGCTAGATGGTGAATAAAGAGTAGTGTTGGAGACAATAAGTCAGTAAATCAGACACAAATATTGACTGTTTCAAGGTGGTTTGACTCTTAAGGACTATCATGCCCATACCTCCACACAGCCCTACAAGAAGGTGACAAGTTGTTGGATAATACATGGCAAACGCATGTTTTAGACTGTTAGCATTTGGCTAAATCCTCTTGCTATGTTGACGTGATCGGCCCTTATCCATGTTCCTGAAGTCTAATCTTCCGCATCGTGACTGGCACAGAACTCAATGTTTCATGTTTGTTTAAATTTAGTTTGTTAAAAATAAATGTTCAACTGTATAGAAGTTGGACCATAAGGTCTACCATTAACCTAATAGAAATAGGCCTGTTGCTGATTTTTTCACTATTTAAAAAAAAAACATGCCTCACTTTTGTTTTTTTTACAAATCACACCCTGGATCCATGATGGAGCAAAGCAGAAAGACAAATGATGCTGCAATTTTATGCCTTGCAGTTATTGGCTTGGGATGACAAGCCTACTAACCATTCAGCTTGATGGACTGAAATGTGTCCACCACAGAAAATGAACAATGCTAGGAAGATTAAAATGGATGCATGGCCGATACAGATGAGGCATGTTTCTGCTTTGGATTTACAGCATTTTGACATAACTGTTAAACGTCTAGAGGTAAAGGTATTTGCTTTTCAGTTGCTCATTTTGAAATATCAGATTTGACACTGAAAGATACCGCTTCATTTTATTAAATTTTTCTTGTGTGGAAAGTTTTTTTTTTTTTTTAACTGACTTGATTGTTTCAGTTACTTTTTATAGTTCAAGTCCAGAGACCTCTTGGTTTTTTGCCCAAAAAGACAGAATATAGTCTATGGTCAACGGCCATGGAAATCACTGTTGTGATAGTCTTGCCAATAAATTATTCGAAAGTTTTTCTATGTAGATGTGGTTTAAAAAATGTACTGTTCAAAGCTAAATGGATAAAACGAGTATAGTTCACATATGAAGACTCACCAAAAATACAAGTGGCAGTCATCTAGCAGCACTACAGTATTCAGGCACAGAAAGGAGTGAAGAGTGAATCATGACATGTTCAGTAGGTCTTGTTCCTTTTCTCATACTTGCCTACCTTTCTCTTTCTGTTCCATCAGAATCGTATGGAGGAGAGTAAAGCTCTTTTCAGGACCATCATCACATATCCCTGGTTCCAGAATTCCTCAGTCATTCTTTTCCTCAACAAGAAGGATCTGCTGGAGGAGAAGATCATGTATTCTCACCTGGTGGATTACTTCCCAGAGTTTGATGGTGATTTTTTTTTCCTTTTCTAATTCTTTGGATAGCATAACCAGAAAATGGATTTGATGTCTGCCTGTCTTGTGTAGCAACAAACAAGAGACAAAGAGCTTTATTAGTCATTTATACAAGGATGGTACAATGAGATTGAAAGGCCAGATGTAAGGTTGGTCTAGAGCCGATGCACCCTGGTGCGCCGCCACTACGGACCAACATGACCTAATATTAAATGCAATATTAAATCCTTAAATACATGTTTTTCCTGATAATGGGGGGGAAACCGGAGAACCCGGAGAAAACCCATTCAGACAGAGACAACATGCAAACTCTTCACAGAAAGGCCACGTTGGAAATGATGGGGTTTGAACCCCTGACCGTCTTGCTGTGAGGCAGCAGTGCTAACCACTACTCCACCGTGCCGCCATTGGCCTTAGTGTTTAGAGATCCTCCACAACGTGTTGAAACCATTCCTGTCGGCCTTTTGAGGATGCCCATTTCATGGAATCATGATACTATCAGCTGTAACCAGTTGGTTAAGTATGGAATGGTTCAGATTTTTTTCTTCCTCAACTTTCCCAGATGTCTGCAACCCCTCCCTCAAGTTACAGGAAATGTTATAGTTTAAAGAAATTAGGTTGAGGGTAAGATTATTGTTTTCAATTGAGTTGATTGTATGTAAAATTACAAGTCATCCCATTGTGGTTCAAGAAATGTTATTTTGTGACTGTATGGGGACACCCTGTGGTATGTTGCTGTACTACAATACAAACAGGAACTCCACTGATCAGGGCCTTGACATTAAAACAATGCCTTGGCAGGGGTTTTATGCATGCATGTCAATATAAATGATGTGCAACAATTATTGTAATAAGTCTGTCTTGCATGTCTTACAAAGCTGAATTAAGAGCAGGAATTTGTGAAGGGGCTTCTGGTTCTGTGGCTCTTAAATGTGAACCATGGTAGTTTCAGTCTGCATAGACAGAGCTGCAGTCAGTGTTGTAGTTGTGAAATGGTGGCAATTCCCTTGTGCATACACTGTGTATCTCTCACTTCATTGAAAACTGCTTGGTCAGCAGTATGGTCCCATACTGCGAGGCATTTACTCCCCATTGTTACTCTGCTCTTATTGATGGAAAGGAGAGCAAAGTACTGAACTATTCTAGAAGATGTGGCAAGAATCTCATTGCTTCTGTTAAAGGGAAGTTTCACATTACTAGATGGTCTACATATTAACAAGAGATCCCGAGGTTGGTTGTTGCATTCGGGACAAATACAAGTGACTACAAATGATGATGGTGATAAACAATGTCTGCTGAATGTAGTGCAAACATCGAGCACCAAGCAACATCTGCAGGTACTCGTTTGAGAAGCAGTGTGCACCCCCTCCTGTTAAACTGTCATCATGGTAATCCCAAAAATAGTAAACGTACAATATAGCTCATTAAAAGCTGAAAGATAAAATGTTTTGATAAATGCTAATCATGATGTGTTCTTCTCAAAGGTCCCCAGCGGGATCCCCAAGCAGGTCGGGAGTTCATCTTGAAGATGTTTGTGGACTTGAACCCAGACAGTGACAAGATTATCTACTCCCATTTCACATGTGCCACTGACACGGAGAACATCCGCTTCGTCTTTGCGGCTGTCAAAGACACCATCCTACAGCTCAACCTCAAAGAATACAATCTGGTGTGAAGAGCGAAATGGAGCGAAGGAGAGGCCTGCAGCTAACGCATACCTACACTACACACGTGCATACAAAATGCAAAGTCCACTTCTTGAAACTCACATCTGCATGAAAACGTACAGCTGCTCAGTCTAGCATTCTCTCATTCTTAACCAGACCAACACTATCATGTAATGTCCCCACTTAGCCTTTTTGTTGTTTTTATGGTCCTGACATTGTTCCTCTTGAACCTCTCTTAAATACATCACCATGGTTACTGGTTTGGGTCTGCTGGGGCCTCGTAAGACCTTGTGGACTTGGGCAAGGCTCACTTTTTTTTTTCTAGACACTGTTTGAGGTTGGAAGATGCTACACGTGGCGACGCTACAGAGCCCACACTCATCTGGGAAGGGTAACTAATTGTGATGACAGTAATATTATCAGGCAGCAGTTGGGTGCAGTGAGATACTTGCTTCCTGACGTTTTTGTTTCCTTGCCCCAAATCAGAGCTCAGGGGCTCTGTTGAATGTAAAGTTCTCATGCTGCTCACCCAGGGTGAGGGCTGGACAAGGATCACTACATGTTCTGTCCGCTTCAAAGATTTTCAGCTATGTTTAAATTTCTATATTTTCCAACTGAAACTGAAGGCGATTAATCAAATGAATTGAATACTCTTGAACGAATCTGTCTGTCCCCTATTCAAAAAGTGTCAGATAATACAACATAACACTATTGGTACTTTCACACCATACATCAATTGCACTGTCATTTCTATCCATTGCCAAACTATAATTCATGTACTTTTCAGTGACTATTATTTTGCCAGTATTCTATTCATTGTTTCTAATAACATTCAGAAACTGGTACTGCCAAAATTCTTTTTCCTCTTCTGGTGGATCAATCCGATTTTAGATGGCATGGTTTGTGTGGTATTTTTCATGCCATCTATGGTCTGAATCACCCCTGTATTACTACTGTGATTTATTTTTTTTCCTACAGTCTTGAATAATCTTCCAGTGCACAATGTGCAGATGATACCAGATTAGTGCAATAGTTAACAGAAGAAATCGAGCTTTTTTTGCTGCCAGTTGGCTCAAGTCACAAGTTGGTCTTGATCATCCTAATGGCTTCACTATAGAAATTTGCCATATTTTGGCCAACATTTGATGAACTGTAATGGATAGGAAGAGAGCAAATTGTATTTTTTGTATGTCTAATTTTTCACATTTTAAATTTATCAACTAGATCTACATTGTTACAGTATACAGAAAATGAGACTTCCTCTAGTTTCAATTCAGACATTTTTCCATCTTCGACAGGAGATTTTATACTGCTGTAAAATTTCAAAACAATTTTATGGACAAGTGTTCTAACTTTCTATCGATACTTCATATACTTAGTCGTTGCAGTTCGGTTTTGAAATGCTTGACCATCAAACATTTTTTCATGTCAGATTTGTGCTTTATGCAAACTGCAAAATCAGACAAAAAATTTTGTGATTATTTACTGTTCGAGGATGCTTGCATGTTTTGTTTTTTTTTTAATGTTTGCTATTTGTACCAATCCCATATTTGTCTCTTGCTTGATAGTTGTTTAATGTTCAGTTAAGCTGAAAGTAGATTGGCTATTTTATCTTAATGTAATTCAGGTATGTTTTCATAACTTTCATTACAAGGGCTACTACTAGCAGCATTGATGGAAATGAGAGGATGATTGAAAAGGTGCAATTAATCAGCTGAAACTTAAGTGCGTTAACGTTGTCTTGAGGGTGATGGCTGATCCCTACATGACATTCCCTAAAGTATTTGACCTTTTGTGTAGATGAGTGGCTACCATTACAGAATTGGGGTTTCCCCTAGAGCAATAGCACATTTTCAGTATCCTGACTATTGCACCGAACCAACTTGTTGTTCTTAACAAGTTAAGAATAATGAGTGGCTCCTATTTGCTTGACACTTTATGCGAATTTTGAGGTTATGCACATTTCTCATCTCAAGGGTAGTGTTTCACTTTAGTGCACCTAGAAGAGAGCTGGAAGGGTCGGGTTTGATCAACATCAGTGAAAACATAACTGACTTTGTACTCCCTTTTTAGAATTCATTTGTTTGCCAATAGTTTTTTTTTTTGTTTATTCACACTGTCAATCACTTTACCTTTTTGTATTTGACGTGTGCGCCAAGAAATGTTCACATCTGTTGCAAATACTTGTTGATGAAGCCATCTTGTATGTTTAGACGCTAAATGAAGAAGGGATATATATACAAGTGCCACAGTTTGAGTTTCAACATTATTGGAGATGATGCAATGTTCATGAATCTGAGTCAAGTTCCTTTTGTTGTATCTTATTTTTCCAGAATGTATTGGTAGTGGGTTACTCTGGTGCTTCAGTCAACAGTTAAAGGCCTTTTCTTGACCACTTTGTCTCATGTATAGGTCGACGCTTTTCACTAAGATGTTAATCGGTAAGCTTTTCATTCTTAAATTAAGATCTTATGTATTTTCATATGTGGATGAATAAAGTACAAATTCAACTGAGCTTTGAGAGGAATATTGTATTACTTCACCATGGGATATAATGGGTGTATTTTTTTGTTTTTAAAGGTGTTGGTTTAATTTTCAGAAACTCCCTGAATCTTTCCACCTTAAGGGCAGGGTTCTGGTCTCTGGACTTCAATAGGCTGCTATGAAGATAAGTGAAAGTTATCACTCTAAGGACCAGTGTTGGTTTAATGGTACTGTACAGTAATGTTTTTCATATGATGACCATATGTATACCATCTGTTAAGAACCTCAAAGCATGGCAACACTGCCAGAGACTGGAGCAGAGCTAGGGGTCACTCTTAAAGTCTCTTGCATTGATTTTTTTTTTTTTGCTTTACCTTGCATATAAAATGGACAGTTTGTACGACAATCCAGTGAAAACACTGCCAAACAAAGTCAGGCACAGCGAAGGAATCAAATAAGTCTACTAGCCTGACCCAATCCACTTTTAGATGGTGTCTTTTTTTGCCAAATGAGACTTGTGGGTTAAGCTTCGATGTTAACTTATTTATTGAAAGACTAACTAACGGAAGGTACTGAAATGGTCATTGTAATTGGATGGTTACAATAGCGAAGGAGCAAATTAACGTACTTGGTTCAAAGGTCTGCCATTCTCTGCTCGTTCCCTTTTCCTTGATTGGCTTCATTCTTTCCCTGGGTCAAAGGCACTGCAACAGGCCTCCATTCATACAACTGATTTTAAGCACGCTCGTTGGTACTGGGTGGAGAGGTGTGTGTGTGTGTGTGCACTTATGTTGGCTATTGCGTTTGCTTGAGATCCATTCTGATTAGAGGGATGGATATACAGTTATCTCAAAAGCTATCTTGGTTTCTTTTGGAAGGCCAACACCTCAACACGTGTATTTAGGACCACTTAAGATGAGTTGTTTTTTTTTAAATAAACTTCGTGTAGTGATGTACAAATTACAAAGTAATGTACTTTTTTCTTATGTATACCAAATGTAAATTATGTACAATGTGTGCCAATCCCCTTTGTAAAGCCAGATTCTTAACAAGTGCCAATGTTGTGAAAAATCAGAGGGCCTGTGTATTTCATGCTCCAGTTTTTAAA
Organism: Antennarius maculatus; assembly: GCA_013358685.1. Taxonomy (NCBI): domain Eukaryota; kingdom Metazoa; phylum Chordata; class Actinopteri; order Lophiiformes; family Antennariidae; genus Antennarius; species Antennarius maculatus. The sequence continues at coordinate 10,262,878 of CM023610.1, read as the reverse complement.
ATGTAAACACTTGGTATGTGAGTAACTTAAAAATGGACAATTTTATTCTATATTTAAGATTCATAATGAACTGCTGTTTTTAAGATGAATGTCATTTAATTGTATGTGTCAGGCTGGGGAGGGAGTGGGTGGGTGATGCTGTATTGATGCAACACTCATGAAAAGGGTAATGGTTATTGATTTACAGTATTTTAGTCATTCTATTTTGTATGTTTCAACCACTGTTGCCTGAACCTCATTCAAAACATGAAAATGATTTTCATAGCCTTCTCCTTTTAAATGTTTTAAATTGGAATAAAATATGTACCTATACACTCGTATTGCATCCTTGTACATTTACTTAGGAGTGGGAACTTATGTTACGTGGCATAACTTAAAGAATCACACCACTTTCATATCTGACTATAACTGACATTATTTTGGAATGACTATAGACGTGTTTTATGCCTGTTAAAATTGAGTGATCATCTAATGACTACTAGGACCCCTCCAAAAACACTCTAAGCATCCATTTGAGCTACATTATACCAGACACATTTTTATACAGTTGTGATAAGCAAACTAGATTAAAATTGGTGCATCATGCTTTGAAAGCTTGACAGGGGAGAACACACTACTTGTACAAGTTGGATTGAAACTGATGTACTGACACATTGGTACTAGCATGAACTACTTTTTAACAAGGGTCCAGTTGTGTAATTTGTGCACAATTCCAGATGTGCCACACAAGTGTTCAGTGTACTAAACAAGCTTAAATGTTGGAGATCAGGGAGAAGCCAGTCAAGTTCAACCAAACCAATTCTTAAGACGGATGTTTATACACTTGAATGTAAAATATTTTGAAATTTAATGTATTTTAACTGCTGTGTGTCAAGACCAATATTTCCGTAAAGAGTTGGGTGAATTTGAAGAATGTGTCAGATGATTTTAAGTTTAACTTATTAGGTGTGTGGACTTCAGTATTTGTAATACTGGCTGATTAAAACTCATTCACTACAAAATAGTTCTACTACTATGACTATAATTGGTGGCTCAATATTTCATTTCTTTGAAAGGAACATCTTGCGAACAGTATTTTGGCTGAATTTCAAATGTTTTGAATCAAATATAAAAAAAACCTAAGTTAATAGTGAAAACATTTTACACCCAATGTAAAGAGACCTCAGCAGCCAGAGACGAAACATTTTAGAAAACCTCTTGTTAGAAAAGGATTCACTTTGCTGGGGGTAATGAAGATTGGACTCTGGAGCAATGGGAAAAGGTTATGTGGTCTGAGTGATGGTACATCAAGGTAGGAAGAGGTGGATGAAGTGAAGCACCCATCATGTATCAGCTGTAATGTTATGCATCCAAATAAAAAAAAAAAAAGCTGACTACAGAAAAGATCTTGGAGAAAAATTCATGCACTGCTGAATGGAAATGTGACATTGCATTAGCTCATCTAAACAAATCATGTGGAATGTGTACTGTAATTCAGATCTGAAGAAAATGGATCAACCCTCTGACAGATCAAAGCATGTGTCCCATTCATGGTTTAAGTCCTCAGCAAAGAAACTTATTGATACAAGTTGTAGAAATTGGTCAGTTTATTTTCTAACAATCAAAACTGCAGAGAAACAGGCTGAGAGACGATGGTGTTTCTCCACAGGATCCTTTCATGATGTCAGACGTAACAACCCAAATCAAGGCCTTTACATTAACATGCTTTCCAATATCCGTAGGACTGTAAAAAGAATCCTGCATGTTGATCATCGGATGTTCCCCTTAACATCTGTTAACTTCCTGCTTTTACATGAAGGTGTAGCTTCTCCTGACGCTAATCAGCTTTAGTTACAGAAAATTATCTATTTGATCATCTTTATTATTGTAACTTGAAATTGAAACAAAGACAATACATGCATGATAACCTGGTCTCAGACAAATCGCTTTCTGTGCTTTGTCTCATTTGTCGTTTGAAGGCAAGTGCAGTTTTTACTGAAGTTTTAAGACTCAGTTCATGTTCAGGTTCAAGTTGGAGGTCATCAGTTTGTCTCCCATTGTTGTCTTTTCAAACCATTCAAAACATTCCACTGAACGTATTTTCAGACTTGAGATTACTTACAAGTATGTGTCAGGTGAGACCTTTTATGTTGAGAATGATCACAAAACCTCCCCTACATATGATCTAGGCGAAAAATGACTAGTGTATTACTAAATATACTTGGTGTACTTGTTAATGTTAGGGTTAGGAGCCTGACTTGAGTCCTGGCCTGAGGGAGGACAGATGTGAGTGGGGTTGTAATCACTCTGCTGTGTGGGGTCCTGTCCACAAGGGGCGCTCGCTGCTCAGCCATCAGCCGGTGGACGGACTAGATCTGCGTCCTGTAGATCCGCGGGGCTCCGCTGCTCGTCTGTGGGGTGTGGATCTATGTGGGGCGTACAGCTCAGCAGCTCCGAGAACGGGCTGACTTTTCAGCCTGACCACCTCTGATAAACCCACCGTTTCACCGTCAGTCGTCGGTTTAAGGGATAAACAGTCATTTAACACTAACCTACGCGCTCATTTTTAACGTGAACTCAATCTGCCATCGGAGCGGCAGTGCGGGCTGTTTTTTTCTTTTCCCACTCGCGAGACTTATTTGGAGAGGTTGGACGAAACGGGATTCAACTTAAACGAACCCGCAGACATTTTGTTATTTCTGAGAATTACACCGTTTTCCCTTCTTACTTTGTTTTCGTCACGGTTGCTGGAGAGAGACAGAGCCGCCGCAAACCGAAGGAACGAACCGCATAGGTCACTCGCTTCCCGGCGCACGCCCGAACACCTCGGTGTGCAGAACGTTACTAATTTACATGGTCGAGCTCTCGACGCTGTGGCGGCCGCGCTCGTGCGTTAAGGCGGAAAAGCTCGCGACAACGATGGATCATTCTGACTGACAGCTTGTGAAGAATCAGCTAGCTTAGCCGGCGTTGATGGTTGTTTCCTGTCCGTAGACACAGAACATTCAGGGTCGGATCGGGTCCAGTTGAATCCTCTCGCCTCCCCCGAACGAGACGCCGCCCGCTGCAGCCTGTTCACGGCCGAAAAGTGCGTTCAGGTTATTTTTTTAGGGGGGGGTCGCTAGCTGCCGTTAGCTAGTTATCCTGCTAACGCTGGACAGCTCCTGTTTAAAGCTGTGCTAGCTTTGGACAAAGGACCAACGAAAGGAAAAATAGAAACACAGGGTACCCGTTTGGTCGTATTTGGGGAAGACGGCAACATCCAAGGAACTGACATGATGTTTCCACAATCAAGACACTCAGTAAGTACATTTTCACATTTGTGCAGGTTTTTGTGAGACTTGTGATTTATGTACGAATTAGTCACACTTGTGTATTTGTTTTTACATGTTTTGACAAAGAAGTAAAATAGACAGGAGATTTTTAAACAGCAGTCGGTTTTCAATTGCACCGTTTAGTTGTACCGAAAATGTGCGTTTTGTGGTTATAACATGGCGACATAAGCAGGGAGTATACAGAGAACAGCTTTTGGCTTAAAACTGTTAAACTCTGATGTCAACATCATATTGTTCAAGTAGTGTCATATTACAGAATATTGTTTTTTCTGTTTTTATTACATCCTGGTTGGAAATCCAGCCTCAGGACGCCTGCATTTTCCTGAAATGGCAAATCCAGAAGTATAATCTGTGTTCCTTTTTCTCATAATGGTGGATAATTTATGTGGTCTTGTTTCTATCTTCAAAAAGCCCCCTAACCTTTCAAAAATTCACCAAACACTTTCATATGCAGGTGGGTGTCCTTATGGCTTAAAACGGTACCCATTTCTTCTGTTCACCCAAATCTCAAGTTTCCATGGTAACAGAAACTCAGTCCGGGGCATGCATTCATCAGTGTTGAGGGCTCTCAGACCACTGGTCAAACATGTATGTCAAGCTATGGCTGAATTGTTACTTGTCACTGTAGAAGTGTTCAGTTTTGTCTACAGTGGTTACTAGCAGTGATTCTTTCAGCCGATGACTCAAATGTGTTTCTTGCTGGGACCCACATTCATTAGAAATAACAGCTGTTTCCATCGGCGTCTGTCAGTGCCATAGCTAATCTCCTTGAAGCCCAGATTTGGTGGTCTTCCTGTATTTTCACCTTCTAGCTGTAGTTGCCATTTCACCTTGCCTTTTCCAAGGGCAAAAGCAATGATAAGGCACATGTGTGTGTGGGGCAGGTAAACACACCAGCAAGACGACTGTTTTATTGTCAGTGGCTGTGCACCCCTATCGTGTTGCCAACAGTATGTTTTTGCTGCTTGAAGGCAAGAACCTTCTTTTGCTGAAGCTGGAATCTGAATGTTTCTGTGACTTGAATGATTTGCCCTTTGGCAGGCAGTCTGGCAAACTGAGTGTGCTGTGTTGTTACCATGCCACTGCTGGTGTGGTGTTCTTTTGTGCTTCACCGCTTGACTTGATGTCAGATGAGTGAAATCTATTATCAGCCTACCAAGTCCAACTTCAGTGTTCTAAAACGATCAGTGAGGGTAGATTTTTTTTCAAATTTAGCCACATGTTTTGTCTGTGCCACAGATGTCACAATGTTGTAACATGAAATCTGATTATTTACCCATTGAATGCAGTGTTAAATAAAATCGGTTGCAACACTTCATTTTTGGTGAATACAAATCACTGTGGGAGGTAAAAAATTTGAGACAATTCACTCTGAAGATTTGCTTTTCGGATTGAAGTAACTGGTGAAAAAGGAGGCTTAACCTGAATGACTGTTTATGGATTACTGAAGTTTTTGATATCCCTCTATTGATTACAGACACATGCAAATCACACAATACTTTGGGAGATCTTATTTTAACTATTGGAAAAAGTCATCGGTTGTTTGTGAACAGAATGTTTTCTAGCAGGCAGGCTACTTGTTTTGCAGCACTGCACATCCGTGTGAATTATAGAGCTAGAACAGAGGTTAAATCAAGCTGTTTGAGCTTTTCTAGTAGATCTTAACTTAACAATATTATAAATTTGCAGTTGAAAGTAAAGATACCAATTTTTAAATCACTGAGTGTTTTCTGTGACTTAAAGAAACAAGGAGTCACTGTAGAGCTCTGTGAAGTAGTCCTCTTCTGATTGGGTGGGAGTTCGCCTTTTGGAAGGTGCAGCTGGGACATTCGACTCCTCCTGCCTGTCTGGTGTGAGTCATTTTTAAAATCTATTGAGTGTCTTTGTGTTTCTTGACTGGACTATTAAAACCGAACGCACCATTTTAAAGTGGGGTTTGGGTGTTTAGGGTATTTTTGCCCTGCAGCCATTTCTTTCTCAATTCTACATCAGGCTTCCTACAAATACACCTGCACTGTTACTCCCCATCCTCTGTGATGACTTTTACCATAAATGTAGTCCACAAACATGTGCGCGCACACACACGCACACACACACACACACACACACACACACACACACACACACACACACACACACACACACACACACACACACACCCTATACAAAGCCTCTCTCTCCGTTCTGTCACAGAGGCCTGGGGATGGTTAGACTATGTGACAACCATATAGATATGAGTGTTTAAGATAAGCTGGAGGATGAGAGGCAGCACTGCTTCCTCATGACAGATGAGTGATCTCTCAAACTGACTTGCTCAGTATGAACCTGCTTTCGTCTGTTCATCCTCTAGTGACATTAGTGTATACGATTCCCAACTGGTATTTGAAACGTCTTCACTTTGACTATGGATATTCACAACCAAGTATTGTCTCGTGTATAATTTGTCAAGTTTAAAGCAGCTGGGGATTTTCAGAGAAATCCATATTAGCAGTGGTGGAAAAGCATGCTCATGTTGCATTAAAATACAGTAAAAGTATTTCAGGTTTAAATCTTAGAGGGCACGAGGAATGGAATCAAAAGCTATATTTTCAGCCTTTTTTTCTTCTAAAAAAACAGTGTTAAAGAGAAATTCAGATTTCTTTTGTTGTCATCAGGCATATTTTGATCCACTGCAGCAGGTTATGGGCACAGCTCGTGTGTTTAAAAGGACAAGTGGTGCAGTGCCTGACCCAGTTGATAGCATTTGACATATTGTTCTCTTGTTGATTAATCCCAATCCTGCTTCAACAAAGCTGGCTGTGGTGTTTAAGTGAAGCAGCAGAAAACACTGGCACCGAATCCTGAGAGTAGCACAAGTAATATGAAGGCAGAATCTCTCAAGTCCCCTGAGCCCATACTTGACTTCAGAGATGGCCACAGGTTGTATACACGCAAATACACACACACAGACACACTTCCTCCTCCTCCCGCTTGTCTCCCTTTATCATGAATTTCCTCCCAGATTTGATGTAGTGGTGGGAGGGTCAGGGGCAGAGGGTGCACAGGCATTATTAAGCCCACTTGAATTAACAGGACAGCCTCTAGCCTTTACTCTAAAGCCTCCAGCTGGGGGGAGCTTAATCCCCCTGCTCCCCCTGTCTCACCCATTAAACAAACTCCCCCCACCCTTGGTTTGTTGCTCTGCTGCAGACACACACACACACTGGCATGTGTGTGTGTGTCTGTGTTTTGGAGGGGGATGTGTTTAAGTGTGCACGCATGAAGAAAAACACATGAATGCATCAGAAAACACACAAACATGCATTTTAGCACATAGAGAAATAAAAGTACTCTTCTGTTTCGCCCATGTGACATGCACAACAAGGACACACAAAGACATTCTTACCAGCCTTAAGGGTCTTACCTGCTTTTTGTATCCAGGGGAACAAAATGAATGTGGGAATTGACACATACAGCGTAGCAGATGTCTGGGTCATTAAGGTTAGGCCAGCTGATTAGCATGACAAACAGAGGCCCCCAGCCCCCTCCGCCTCCAGTGCACAGGAGGCCCTGCTTTTGAGGCTATGGGTCACAGGTGATGTTGATTTTTGTGAAGGGCCACAGTGGACGATTGTCAGAATGCTTTGGAGTTTGCTGAAAGGGAGGGATGTTGACTGGTGAAGCTCATGTGGACCGCACTGACTTGTTGGACTCAAGCTGGCAGAGATGCAGTCGATGTGACCCCACATTCAGACACTGTGACTTATAGCCCGTTCATGCAGAGATGTTTCCATCCACTACCAGTAGGCTATTAGGAGCAAATCAGGGTCATCCAAGGTTGGGGCCAGTACCCTACAATCACGCCATTCCAAAAGAAGAGGCAAAAAGGTGAATAAAAGAGAGCACATGTCAAGCTTCAATTAAATATAAATGGTTAAAAGGGAATAAAACACGCAAATCTGTATTACTTTTAAACTTGCTGAGTCTGGTTATTGTTCTATGCTAATCTGATGTTTTGGTCTCAGTATTTTTTGCATTGCGACTGATCAGACAGGAGATTTGTGAGAAGAGTCACTGTAATCAATGGAAGCATACCAGTCTGTCACTTGGCTCCCAGTTGGTCCATTTCATTTTCCTGTGAATGGACATTGGACAGGGGCTACCTTTTATCAAAACGGAGCTACCGTGCCTCCCATTCAGCATCTCTTTTCTTCCTTGGCTTTATTGGGTTGAAGAGTTTAAAGGTGCTATTGGCAGGTATCATCCCCAAAAATCATCACTTCTTAGAAGCTGTTTACTTGACAATCATCTTGCACAAAAAATGGAAACCTTTTTGCCCCAACTTTTCCCCATAAGTTTGTTTGAGGAAGTTTTTAGAAATGGTTGCCATGTCAATGCAGAATGTTTTGAAGACTCCATTCACAGCAAAAACATTGTCACGTAAACAGGTCCTTAATTTAAATCATGTGTCTCATTCTTCAAAGATGATGAGTGGGTCAGCATGACTATTGTCTTATTAACATCAAGATGACTGGTAGACCATATTTTGTCAGTTTTACATCAACATGTTCAAATGTCCAGTAATTATATTTTTGAAAAGGCTCCCTTATGTGTTTGATTTCAGAGATAATTCAGAACACAAGCACTTACAGACACTTTGGCCTTAAAAGAGGACACCAGAGCAGTCAATGGTTTGATGGAAATACTGAATCAAAACAGCCAAAGACGGGTTATCACTTGAATGGATGAGCAGCCCCCAGCTGCACCAATCAGTTAAAGCATTTTCACTGTGTGGACAGAAATAACTGGAGGACAATCTATAGGAAATTACTAAAGCAGCGGCACAGTCAAAGCTGAGTGAATAGAAGACATCTTATTTGGTGGTTTATTGCAGTCATTTACTGGACTACATGCGTTCTCTTTAATAAAAAAAAAAAGTTGCACTGTGAAAAACAGAACAAATATTAAAGGACAAATTCCATTCACGTGTACTGCCCAGGCCTGTTTATTTAATAGGCAAATGTTAAAAATGGTAATCAATAATCGTTCCAAATGATTTAAGTATTAATGCTCTCCACCCACAAGGACAAATGAGTTTGCAGTTTACATGCATTATCATCATTTACTTTCTCTAGCCGTGTGGTAGCAGTTTTTTTTACAGATATTTCTGTCAACAAGCTCAAAGTCAGAAAACTGCTGCCTTCATCAAAGATAAGGGGAAGCAAGCTTTAGTGAGCATCCTCTATATGATGGCTGTTGTTTTTATTCTGTAGTTTGCTGTCCAGTCTCACATCGGCATTCTGTTGTTTTGTTTATTCTGTGAAAGGTCAACTGCACAATGTCAGGTGCGGATTGAGCCAACATTATCTGCAGGTTGTTTCTCCCTGAAGTCGACCTTCTCTTTGGATTTTGAAAAGTTACAAGAAGCACTGAAATCGATTTCCCTGTTCAAGTATAGAAAAAGTGTTAGAAACTTTAGATGCTTTCTGACCATCTTACTGGTAAAGGAGAAGCATACTAATAATTCTTTACATTGCTAAACCCGCTGTCAGTGTCCCAGGTTACTGTAAAAACTTAGGATTAAGCCAAGGACTGGACATCATCAATAAATAATTGCTAGTTGCAATGCTTGTTTGTAGAGGATGAAATCACTGAACTAATTGACGGTTATAGTCAGGGCTTTGAACCAGAATTTTTTGCCAATTGGTACGTTCCGAACAGAAACTGAATTATAACGTTTCCGGTTTTGCGTTCCACTCATAAACTGACGTTCCTGAACCGGTTAGAACAAAAAATAAAGTTCCTGAACCGGTTAATAACGTTCCTTGTAAGTATAAATATGTAGGTGCTGTATTTTGCGCACCATAAGACGCGCTTAAAAGCCTTAAAATTTTTCAAAAATCCACGCTGCGCCTTTTAACATTAAGTGTCTTATGTGTACACTGAGTTCCAAAATCTGTAAAAATGTTTTTGTGTGATTTTAGTCAGCGCTCCGCCAGATCGGCCATTGTCCACCGACATTGGACGTATTACGTCACTACGTACGCCAGCAGCAATAAACCAATTAGAGAACATGACGCGAGGCTATGTCCGGCACAACTTCGGTAGCTACCGGTATACAGTAAATGCCGGTACTGTACCGTAGGTATGCTGTTAACCACATTTGTTTGGCTACAGACTCCTGACAATGGCATCAGCGAAGAGACATGCTTACGACGCAACATGTAAACAGTTCCGGTTGTTCCAGTTCATGTAAAGAGACCGGGTGGCTTTTATTCACGCTTGCCATCTCTCTTGATCTGTGACTCCATGCACGCCCATACCACCGCTTCTGTCAAAAACGACGTCAAGCGGCTGAATTCGGAGCTTGCCATCATCCCAGGAGGATTAATGAAAGAACTCCAACCGCTGGACATCGGTGTAAACAGCCTTTAAAGTTAAACTGCGTGCGTTGTGGAGTGATGGATGAGAGACGTGAACACACATTACCAGGACTGGGGGGCAGTGCTGAGCGAGTTACACCTCCACAATATGTGCGTGGATTGCGGATGCCTGGACTAACGTGTCTGCTTCAACTTTTGTCCGATATGTTTCGCAAAAGCCAGCATCATTACTGGGCAGCCACCCGGAAATGAGGTGGTCAGCTATAGTGAAATTACCAAGCTATTCAATGCAGACCGAACATGAGGACTTTGAAGAATTTAGTACAGATTCATCAAAAAATAAAGAAATAAAAACATATTTAAAAAATGTCGGTGTATTTTTTGAAATTTAAATACGTAGTACAACACAGTTCAACCGCAGTCACCTTTTTGCTTCCGTTAGCTAGCATGCACCAAACAATAAGGTGCGCCGTTTGTAAAAGTAGAGAGAGTAGAGTATAACTTTATTTATCCCTGAAGGAGGTTCCGTCAGGGAAATTGATTTCTCCGTCGCACACAGCATAGTCAGTACACGAAACATAGAAAAAGCACACAGAATGCACCAGCACATCAAAAATAGCACATCAAAGTACAGAAATAAACTCCATAATTTAGATTGCACCTCTTTATACAATGTGCCCAATGGTGTGCAAAATACGGTAACTTAAGGACTTTTAAATTGGCAACTAAAGCAATTAGTTTATACTGTAGACTATAATTATAGATATGCTCCTACCCTTCAGTTAACAGTACCACAGCACTACACCTCTGCTTTATGTAAGTTATATCACTGTAGTTAAGGCTTATGCCTCCTTCTTAGACACTACATGAAATAAGACAAGAATAACTTCCACCATGTCATTTATTGCTGAACAACAGATCTTCATTGTGCTTCTCCCATAGCTCAACATTGCTACAAAGCGCTGGCAGTACGGGAACACACTGCACTGAAAATGACTGCAGCCAATGAGTTAATGTCTAAGTTCATACATTTTTAAGATTGACATACTGCAGTGTTTACCTGATATGATTAAATTTTGACTGGGAGACTGCCTTATTCCTAACTGCTGCTGATAGCCGCTACTTCTCTCTGTTCCCGTGTCGAGTGAATGACAGGAAGTGAAACATGAGGTCAAATATTTTTTTCAAGAACGAAAAAAAACCTGGTATTAACCAGTTTACAAATATTTTCTGTTCCGATTCTGTTCCGGAACATTAAAAAATATAAAGTTTTCGGTTTCGTTTTCGTTCCTGCCAAAATACCAAGTTTCCAGTTTTCATTGTCGTTCCATGAACCGGTTCAAAGCCCTGGTTATAGTGGTAAATAGTAGCTCTACGTAGCGTGTTGCTACTGTACATCGTGTTCTTTTTCCATACCAGACTTTGAGATAGCAAACGTATGATCCTACTTCTTGGTTTTAGTGCTCTCTTCTTCTTTTGTTAATAGTGTTTGCAAACAGCCTGCAGATTTATTACCACCAACCTGAAACAGTAGGACTCCATTAACACCAGACACAGGTAAAAACAAGGAGAAACATTTTTTATGCTAAAATGATAACTGTATACTTACCGATTTTATTCATGACAATCCAAAAATCAATGCCCATTGCTACTTAAGATGAGCTAAAATAGAATAATAATGTTGCACTATACAGTGGTACCTCTATTTACGAAATTAATTGGTTCCGGAAGAAATTACGTAAGTAGAAAATTTCGTAAGTAGAGACGCGTTTTCCATGCAAATGCCCTAATCCGTTCCAAGCCCCCAAAAATTCCGACATAAATGTTTTATAAAGCATTAAAATGCATCAAAACATGTAACAAATACATGTTACAATTATATTATGAAATAATAAATGAGAGTTGTGCATAACGTAATAAACAAAGAATAGAGTAAAGAATAAAAAGGGTCATTTACCTTTTAACTGCTGTCCTCATTGTTTTTTGCCCTCTTTGGTTAATGCGCTCTTCCATCACCATGCTGAAGAACAGAGTGAACGCCAGTCCTCCTTTTGAACTTCTCCAACCACCCACGCCATGCCTTAAACTCCTTAAACTTCCTTTTGTTTTAATAACATGGCGATTGTAGATGCATTATGGCCATATTCTTTCGCGAGATCAACCAAACGCATCCCTTTTTCATGCTTTTATATGATCTCTTGCTTTGTTTGTACAGACAAAAAACTTTTCTTCATCTTTTCTTTTCCTCTTAGTGACTTTCTTGGGGTCCATAGCGAATACTCAAAAAGTTAATACAGTATATTTGCGCAAAACTATCAGAACACCTCACGGGTCAAGAGCTGAATGACGAGGACACTGCATAAACACCGATCTAGCTCCACACAGAGGTCCCTCTTAGCCATTGGGATGCCAGGAAGATAGTAGGTAATAGCCAGTTGCAGAGCAGCTATGAGAATGGTGCGTTCAGTAACCTGTGGGAGCTGCGAGTATCAGCCGATACTGTATTTTTACCTTCGAAATTCCTTTCGTAAGTAGAGGCAATATTTTCCTGCTGAGAAATTTCGCAAGTAGAAAATTTCGTAAGTAGAGACATTCGTAAGTGGAGGTACCATTGTACAGTTATTTTGGGACTCGTGATCAAATACTCAAAAAAAATGACATCGATTAGTGCTGCTAGAAAAGCGCAGCCCTACATTTTAAAGCCTTTTAGCACACATCTGAATTAAGTGTCAGGTCTTCACTTGAGACGATGAAATAGAAGTTCCCTGGCATCGGCCACACCGTCTTTCAGCTTTCATTGTCCACTTATTTGTTGTGAACTTTGGGACCAAGCCTCCTTTCTACCCTGCCTGTCTTCCCTCTTTTGCTGCCAGTTGTACCTAATAACCTTGCTTTTTACAAGCAGGCATCAATCATCTGTACAACTGTTCTGGGTGTAATCTTAAAGCCCCCCTTCTGCAAGCCTGGCTTTAATCTCAACCATGGTCTCCAAACCCACAGCCCTGTCTGCCTCACCACTTTCCCCACTCTTGACAAAGTGCCCATTTCCCTTGGCTTTGCAAACTCTTTCCCATTTTCGTGTGTGTGTGTGTTTGTGTGTTTTAGTGCGGCTTCCCCCACCCTTGCCTGCTATGATTGTGTACATTCCTGTGTGTGTGTTTGTGGATTAAGTCTACTACATTTTTGTGCATCTGCGCATACTACAGAGCAGTGTGCCTGAAGTATGTATATGTGTGTATGTGTGTGCTTGTGCGTGTGTGTGTGTTTGTACTTCGTTCTTGGCTTGTCTTGTATCAGGGTCAAGATAGTGGTGGAGAGAGAGGCCAAGCCATGCCAAGCCTATGTGAGCGAGGGCACTTCACTCGAAGTGATAAAAGTAGAATAATCCCCTTTAAAGAGTCTTAACGAGGTCAAATCTGTTGGGCTGCTGGGGGAGAGGGGCGTGTGTGTGTGTGTGTTTGTGTGGGATAATGCTGCTGAAATGGGGGTAAGCTTTGGCTTGGTTCGTGAGAGATAATAATCAAAATCAAATTCCTGGCCCAAACAGGATTAGGCTCTCCCTGCACTCCAAAGCCCCTGTCCAGAGTGGCTGAAGACACAATCCTATTCCTCAGCCTCCCCTCTCACATATACACTAAACACACACACACTAAGCAGCTAACATAACGAGGCTTGCTTGTTCCAGACAGAGTTGGCTGGGGTTAGCTTGGATGCAGGCCAGTTAGTCCTGTCCTCCTCTCAGATCAGTGGGCCATACGCTTTAGTCCAAACACTAATCTGGGATATTTAGATGGAATCGTTCAGTTTGAGCTATTCTTAGATGGATGGTGTGATCTTGTTTGTTGCTGGTGTATTAGCATGAGGCTTAAGCCCTCAGTGTCTGGCTCTGTGAATCATGTCATGATGGATTTTTGCTGAGAGATTTTTGTACATGTTAAACACATACCCCACGTGTTGTATTACCAGTGTACCAGTGCACAGTGGGATATAATTATCTTCTTCAGAGTGACAATGCTTTGTGCCAATCTTTTAGAACCGAGGCCAGAAAAAGTGAATATCTTTGAAAGGTTGACACGTCCCATTACTTTAAAATGCTCCATACTTAAAAATCTCACAATCAAACTCAGATGAAAAAGCCAATTATTCTTCCTCTGCATACAAGCTATCCCCACTTTCCAATCATTGTTCTGTTCCTGAATAACATTTATTTTGCATCTATTCTCCATATTCAGATTGGCCAGTGGGAGTCTGATGGAAAGCAGGGGTGGCTAGCTCAGACAGCATCATTTGTGGCTGTTGCTACAGAGCACATAGACAGCCTGGCATTAAAACAGGCCAACGGCTTGCAGTGTAGATGATCTGCATTCATTTAGAAGTGCGAGTGAGATAACATCCAGTCATTAGAGTGTGATTACAAAGCCAAAGCTCCATCCCTGCCCCCAAAACACACACACACACACACACACACACACACACACACACACACACACACACACACACACACACACACACACACACACACACACACACACACACACACACACACCATGCAAACATCCTCCAACTGAGATGTAAACAGTAAGGCAGTGCTCCAGGAAATACTCTCCCCACTGCTGCTACCCTCAGGCTGGATTCATCCTGAGGAGGAAGTTTCCAGTGTATCCTGCTGTTATTGTGTGTCTGTATGTATTGTATATGTCTACACACTTCGCTTGTGGGTCCAAGTAATCTGCTGGGTATAGTGTATGTACCCCCCCAACCCACCCAAATCCCTTCCTGTCGCTTTTGTAGGCTGATCAATAGAGCAGAAAGAACCTTAGCTTGATTCTTATTTAAAATAGACATTATGTTTCACAGTAGATTTCACATGGATTGGACCAGATGATGAGGCCAGGAAGGGTTGGTGAGGAGGAGGAGGGTGATGATGAGTGGTTTTGGGTTGGTGGGTGGGTGATGGGGGTGGGGCAGCAATTTCCTGAAACGATGAATCCCATTTATTCACTGAAGACTGTCTCAATTGCCTCACCAGCGCACAAAGCTTTTTAATGCTTTAATTATGTCTCAAAGGAGCAGGGCAGAATCAAATTAGAGATTGTCCTACATTTAGGTGCTGTGGGGTGTGTGTTTGTGTGTGCATGTGTGTGTGCTATGTAAATTTTGTATGGGAGAGAAGAGTGTGTGTGTGGGCTTTTGTATACTTGTGTATGATTCATTGCAGTGAATATTTGTTCCTCTGGCAGCCAAGCATCATACAAAGAGGCTTATCACACCCGACACACAGATGCACACATGCAAAATCTGTCCCTCACACACACCTATTTAATGTTAAAGTGCTCTGTTTTGCTTTACCACACAGATCTTCCTCTGCTTTATTCACACAGTGTAGACTTGTCTGCACTACACAAACAGCAGTGCACACACACACACACACGCGCGTGCACACATGCATGTGTTGGCATAGCTCCTCTCTTACACAAACATATTTTCATGCACAGCATGTAGGTACCTTTTTTTGACACGGCAGATGGCATGTGCCATAATATTACGGCAGTATTTCATTAACATTATGGGCATCCATCTGTTGTGGGCTCTCAGGCCCCCATAGAGAACCTTATTATGGTCATGGACAGAGAGAGATAATAAACACTGTTAGCTGTACTAATGGAGCCTGCATAGCCTGGTTGTGCAGCAACAGACGCATCAGGGCAGCTCTTTGACAGTCGACCTTCAAACTCCTGCTCACTGCTGAATCTTTTATCCAGGATTACGCTACTCACTCTGTAATATCATTTACCTCATTAGCAAAAGAAACCTATTTCAAGAGACTGTTTTAACACCTGTGCCACCAGTTGAGAGATCACTGTAGAAGATTCCTTTTCCTGGATACTAATCTAAGTAGTGATATCTCATTGCCAGTCAGACCACTACTGTTTGTTTTGGGAAAAGTTGGCCTCTTTAACCTGTGGTTCAATAGGTAAATTTCCTTTTCGCCTAATGAAATCATTATAATCCATACAAAAACATCAAACATATATTTTAGGTAAATGGCGTACATACATAGAAACATCTTAGCATTGTTATTGATGGTGTGCAGAGCTGAAAAGCTTGTGAAACCAAACTGGAGCCCATCAGTTGTCATCACTGCCAGACAACTGGCATTATTTTTTGTGATGTTCTGGCAAAGCCAAATATTGAACGATATACATTATGCTAAAATTAATTATATAGTCACACTGCAAAAGATCTTTTTCTTTACAGAGAAAGATCTTTTTTTTTTTTTTAAATAATGCCAATAAACAATATGTCCATTAGAAATGGCAGAATTATTCATAAAAATGAAATTGTTAATAAATAGACAATCAGATGGTCTTAGCTTTGACATATGTGACAGCCTCCTTTACCTTCATGTTCTCGTCAAACTTCAGGCTTCTGAATGGATTAGGACTTGAATGAATTTCCGTGTTCTTGTGACCTTTCTTCTGAAGGCACAAAGCAGAGAGAGATTATACTGAAAGTGAGATCAGGACCATTGAAGGATTGATCAAAGACGAATATAATTAGAAACCATTTCCTTTCAGGTATTCTCAAAATGTTCAGTTCTCACTTCAATGTTCCAAAAGGCTTTGCACCTTTGCACCTTCATTTGTCTAAAAAACCCTTGGTTCCTGCCTTTCTTCTGTAGTTTTCTTGTGTTTTTCTTTATCTTCTGCTTATCTTGTCTGCCTCTCTTTATTCCCTGCAGAACCAAAGGTCCTACACTCAGGCAGCTGCCTGAACAAAATCTTGGTATTTTGAATGTGGGCATACTGCGTTATGCTGGGGGGAAATCATATCTGAAGCAACATCTGTATCCAGAGGTGTGGGGCTAACCAGTAGACACACAGCCATACTTTTCAGACATGATGCCCATACATGGAGCCATCATTGCCTTGTGAGTTGCGTAGCCGCCCTTAGCCTAGTGCCTTACGTTGGTGTTGGTTCTGTGGCACAGAGCCATATTGCCGAGCAACAGTTTGCCAAGTTTGGTCCAGGCCAAGCTGGATGGCCTGAGAGATAATGGAAAGGTTATCCTGTTTTTCAGAGGGAAGCTCTGAGCAGCAGCTTGATTTTCATGGATTGAATGTTTCTATGTGTTGGGGCAGCAAGATAATGTCAGGACTCCTGATGACATTTGAAAGTTTAATAGTTCAGGTCTCTCTTTTGCAGAGACATGCAGTTGTAGTCTGCGTGTTTTTGCTGCCTTCATTTTAATTTTTTTGCTTCTTTGCATTTTAAAGTCATTTGTTGTTAAATTTGTCTGTTTTGTAAGTGTTAATTTTTTGTGAAGAGAATCTGCAATGCCTAGTTTAGTATTAAAACTAGTGTACCGTACTGTTTTTACCTTTGACGGCAGAATAATCCTTTCTTGGCTATTAACAAGATGAGTGTAAAACACAAAGCAGAAAATAATTAAACCCTCTAAACACAGAGGTCTTTTTCTCCAGCTCCTGTTGCTTAATGTTTTGGTTTTTTGCCTTGAAGCAAATTATGAAGCAGCTTATTTGTTAGATTATCCACATGCCAAAGGGAGCAGACTGCATATTTTCAGCCAACAGGTTAGCCTCCCATAAGTTCTGGAGCTGATAACTAATAGTTTTTATGCTTGTACAGTAGCAGTGGAAAGATGTAGTTTCCTCCCTCACCTGACTCATTATGGAGCCCGGTGCGAAATAATGAGATTTTGTCCCTATTTGATTGTAATGCTAGCTGTGCCCTTGCACATAATGAGGCCATCAACCGAATTGGAACAATTCAACAGAATTGGAACATCCGGGTTAGATGAAAGAACGATGGCTTGCTGGATGAGACTTGAACAAAGTTGTTTAAACATAACATGGGTGGCTGGCTGCTCGTAGTCACAACACAAAAAGCTTTGATTTTCTTTCACTGATATTTAATGAGGAAATCACCCCCGCACCATCAAACATCATTGTAGCGCACCTAAACATTAACCTATGACAAAAACACAAATTCAAATAAACTCAAATTTGAAGTGTGCATCACTTAAACAGTTTGGAACTTAGGTTGAACTCTTGACCCTTCTTTAATATCTTCACACTCAAATTGTTTGTAAGTCACATGACTGCCATTGATAAATCACATGGTCACTACACAGGAAGTTTAATATCACTACACAGAAATCACATGATTGAGGGATTTAGGTCAAATGCAATCAAGAACTGTGAACATCCTGTTCAAAATTAGTGTCAGTTTACCAGTATTAAACATAGAAATCTTCTATACTGCTTTACTAATAGCATGTCAATTATGGGTTGTGGTAATGTGCCAAAGAAAAGGATGATGTCAGTAAGGGAATTTATTTTTTATGTGAAGAGTAATCTTTTCATCACTTGAAAGAACTCATCAAATTAGGTACATCTCAAAGTCCAACAAAATGTGTCAGTGTGTAAGTATTTTTTTTATCAAAGCTAGCATGAGGGCTTAGGTATATATATCACGCAACCTGAATGTTGGAATAACTGTAAGAACTGTTATGGAAAAAAACAATAGATTGTAATTTTGAGTTGGTCATGTTATCAATGGTTGGGCTGTTGTAGCTCACAACTTAACGCTTTTGTTCATAATGGCTGTGGGTGATGACTCCATTGTTTCTGTGCTGTGACGCTGCTGGTACAAGAAGTCTTGGTTGTGTCACTAGAAGCTGAAACACGGTGTTGATTTGCTGACGAATAGATTGTTGTACAGGCACATAAATTGACATTGTTTAGTGATAACTGAACAGCTGCACAGGGTTTCAAACTGCACAAAAACAAAACAACGGTTGTGTGTATTTTTGTACTTAATAAGCTACCTTTTGTATTGCTAAATCAGTGGTTCTTAACCTGGGTTCGATCGAACCGTAGAGGTTCGGTGAGTCGGTCTCAGGGGTTTGGCGGAGACAGAGGTCAAGACAAAAAAACCGCCACAATATGTTGGGTGTTTTTGCCGAACATACACAAGTCACTGTGTACGTTTGACACATTGTGTCAATTCGTGATGACGAATTGACACAATGTGCTTTTTTCTTTTGTGCTTTTTTCTTAGCCATCACTGGCTGCAGGTGATCACACTACATCGATTAGCCTACCTGGGCTACATGGAATTTTGCACACTCAGTCGATTTATATCTGTCATGATGGTATGTCGTGTGATTGCTTTCTTAATTTTTTAATTCATAGTAACTATGTTGAGCAAAAAAAGAAAGTGGTCGGACGAATATGTGCAACGTGAATTTACATGTACTGTATAACGGAACGTGATGGGAGTCAGCGTTCTGCATGATTTGCAGTGTCAAGTTGAGCAACTCTAGTCTCGCTCTGGCAAAAATAAAGGAGCACTTCCTTAAGCTGCATGGAAAACAAAAGAAACAGACTTTGCTGTGAAAATAACATAAGAGTAGCACTTGCCAAGGTGAAGCCACGCATATCTGAACTGGCCTCTCAATAACAGCAGAAGTCACACTGATTTGCAGATAGGTAATTTCATGTGAGTTCATGCACTGTCTTGGTTTTTTTCTTTAAAAAAGATGGCATTAATGCACAATTCATTAAATACACCAGTATAACATTCTTATGTACTTAAATTTAAAAAAAAAATAAAAAAAATATTTTTTACTAAAGAAGGGTTCGGTGAGTGACCATATGAAACCGGCAGGGTTCGGTACCTCCAACAAGGTTAAGAACCACTTGGCTAAATGTAATTTAAAAAGCAGTTCCTCAGTTCCGTTGTGCCCGCTGGACTACCCTAAATGGAAAACTGTTTGATTTCATGTTCCTGTCTCTAATAGTGACTCATGCCATGTTCTTAATCTATTACCCTCCTTAATTTGCTGGGTCTGCTTCTTTATTATTAGCTTTTTTACCTTGTCTTCTTTTGTGCTTTTTTCTTTGACAGGCTTCATCGCAGCCGCTGAAATTTACAACATCTGACTCCTGTGACAGGATCAAGGATGAGTTTCAGTTCCTCCAAGCACAATACCACAGGTGCAAGCAGACACACAGACACACAAGCATGCCCATAAATACAAAGTACGCACTTTCATTCAAAGTAGTCTTGTGTCCTCCTCATTGGTCTAAACAGGGTTTCAGAAGTGAAGTGATCCCTCTGACCTCTAATGTAAAAATTTCATCCCTTCCAACTTTGGCCTTCACATCAACTGGAGTTGATGTGAGGGCCAAAGTTCATCAACAAGTTGATGGGCATTGGTCCATCCTTGTGGTCAAGGATGGACAGGTCAAAAATAAATAAATTCTATGATAATCCCCATAGCGAAGTTATTTTTAAACTTTTAAAATTTTAAACAAACCTGTACTATATATCAGAAACCATTCATACTGTTCTGACCTGAGGTTTAAGTGGGGCATGTGAAATTAGAACTTGTGTTACTCAGTGTAACACAAGTTCAAACCTCACCATATTTTAATATGGTGAGGTTGTTATTGTCAGGCTTGTAAAAGTATTCATGATTTAAAAACACAGGGAAAGCAGTTTGCCACTGCGACTGGTCCTTCTACATATTTGCAGGGTCTGGGTTTTTTATTTCATCATTAATTTAAATCTCACTCATTTTTTTTCCTTTGTGCTGTTCTAAAATATTGCTCTTTTTCCAAAGGCGTTACATTAAGCAGAATTCTAACTATGAAGGCCAAACATGTGTACGCCATTGTATATCCACACTGATTCTGTGTCAAAGGGCTGAAATGACAAACTGTAGAGCTAAAGAACATTTCATACTGAGGCCAGAAATGTGTTCTCACGACAAAGTCTGCCTTTTACCAAGCGTTTTCTCTGTCTTAACTGCATATTGCAACAGCCAGTTACCGCTGGTAACCAGCTCTCTCATTTTACATTTTTTCTATATCTACTGTCCTGTAAAAAAATGAAAAAGTATCCAATTTAGCAATAATTAGACAGTGTGCAAATTTGGTTTGATGACAAGAGTGCACAGCGTTTAACATGCTTACAATGAATTTTCCAATTATAAAAGGAATTTCCTGTGGAAATCAGCATTTGTTTTTAACTCAAAACAAATTATTGAAATACGTGTCAGAAAGTAGTGTTAACTTCCCAAAATTATAAACTGAACTTCTCACAAGACTCTTAAGAAATCATTATTACTTTCAGAAAATTGTATTTTGAACCTGGGACATTTCAGCAGTCAGCTGAGATGAAAAGATGTCTTTGTTCCAACGTCCCTTCAACTCTACAACCACACTTCACACTGAAGAAACATTTTTTATTGTCTCCAACTTAAATCAATCTTGTTTATTCTAGTTTATTGATCTCCCTTTACTGCTTACATATTGCTAGAGTGCAAAAAGACTGACTGATCTGTTTGATGGCAGATATTAAATATGGGGACACCACTGGGTCTGTTTCTCAGCAAGAGACCCTCTCTTTGTGAAAGTAGAGTCTTTGAAGATCCTTTCCTTCCTGAGGAAGTTCATTTGTTCCTCCGTACCTGTTCTCTTAGAACCTTTATGATGCTTTCTTCTGTCAGACTCAGACAGAGAAAAGCAAATTCTGTGCAAAATCCCAGCTTTGGTCTGATCACTCCTGCTTCCAGAGGATTCTGAAATGACAATAACAGTCTGCATGTCTTTTTCCTTGCCTTTGGTTTCTGTAATTCCCACAACGGTGAGCAGCACTGTTTAACCCCCTTCAGAGAGCCAGGGCACAGTTGAAAGAATACGTTTTTTGTCTGAGCGTAGAGAACACGCATACAGTGCCTATTGACTCAAGGGGGCGGGTTTGGGAGTCACAGACGAGGCTTTGTAGCATTCTGCTGCTGTGCTGTGCTTGTCTGTTGCTAAAGCCTTTAAAAGGCAAATGTACCACAGGCGTTCCCCAGAGTATAGTAGCAAGCATTGTAGCTGTCGCTGCCTTCTTCCTTCCACTCCCCTCCTTTTCCCACTTCTCCTCTGCATCCATCATTCACATGCATAAATAGATCAGGGGATATATAAATCAAAATAAAGATGACAGCAGGAACGATTTAGAGTCGGAAGAATTGGCAATAAAACTCCATCAAAGTGTTGTTTGAGTGCAACGGTGCAGGCCTGAGGGCTGCTGAGAACCAATCAGAGGTGGCACAAAGCCAATCCTAGGTAGGCTGGCAGCAGGAAGGCCTGTTGTCATGACAACCCACCGCACAGCCTACGCATGTACACATGGATAGCAGAAAAGGGTTTAATGTGGGAGGGAAGGGGAGCATTTTGGATAAGTGGAGGCTGCTCATACACAGAGGACTAGATGACAGAATAAGCTCTCCCATTACCCCAACAAAGAATCATCCTCCACCACTGTGAAGCAGGTTGTGCATCTGTTGTTGGTAACCTTGATTATATTCGTTTTTCAGATAAAGCATGACTCATCACAAATATTTCCATCCTTGGACCACAGATCTGACCACAGATTAAATGTATTTGGAGTGTCTTTTAAAACAAACATTTCTTGATGCATGAAACATTAGCTGTTTGGAAATAACACTATTACTCCAAAGTGATGTTTTCTCTGATGTTTGTTCATTTTTCAGTTATATAAAACAGGCAGTTGACATTAGCATATCAGCTGTGCAATATATGAATAAGTTGTCACCTTACAGCTAACATTTTCTTATCACCGAGACATGTCTGGACAGTATTATGTAAAGTATCCCAGTAATAACAGATAATGTCGTTACTACGGTTGCAAAAGTATGTATATTCTGTATTACTGCCAGGCAAAACAAATACAGCATGCTGGAAAACATTTGTAATGCTCTGCAGCTTGAGGTAATTCTCTGATTGAGACGTACCGGAGGTTACATTAACAACAGCTCATGGGACGATGTCAGATTTGTCATAGATGTGTTAAGGAAAACTTTCTAAATTGGGTGGCATAGTGACACTGTAACATAAACTCAAGCTTGAATTGTCTACAGTATGTTCCAAACAACCACCAATAACATAACGGTCAACCAAAACTGAAGCTAAGTCCAACTGACACAGCAGCTGCTGCAGTAATTATGGAAGGAGCGCGATGCTGCGTGTGATGAGCCGACATCAGTGGCCGTTTGTAACCGTCTTCAGTCTGCCCATTAAAACTAGCAGCAATGACCATTCACCTAGAGCTCATTGTAATCAAGATGTCATTCCTGCAGACAGCTGAGTAGAACATCCCAGCATAAATACACATCATCAAATCATCCTAAATCTGAAGCTGTCCGCCGTGTGTCTGCACCAATCTCCATCTGATCTGAGACTCATCCAGTCCTCCCACTGTAGGACGTCTTCAGAGCCTGGCTCCAATCACAGCAGAATACTTTTCCCTTTTTCCCCTCTGTCTTTTTCATCTGTCGATCCCTGTGACTTGTTGATGCTTCCTCCTTTGTCCTGTCGCCTTGCATGACATCAGACATGACATGATTACAGCTAATGGCTGCCGCAGGGATGGGGTTGCAGGAAATGCTCCAACACTATATTTAGACTTTGTCATGGACTTTCTCTTCTTTGATATAGAAAGAAGGCACTATGATCTTATGCTTTTCTGGAGTTCAGAGTTAGTTTGACCTCCTGTCAAGCGATGACTTATCCAACTCTGAAAAATGAAACAATGACTGCAGTAATGCTGATGATGACGAAAGTGGTGATGATGATAAAGATGGTAACGCTAGGTGAAATGATGATGATCGGTTTCTCAGAAGGCAGTGACGGGGGTTGAAGTGCTAATTAAAGTGATGACAGTGCCTTTGGTGGAAGTGGGGGTAATGATGAGGGGGCAGAAGTCACAGGGCGTCAGCACTTTGGAAGGAAGTCTGTCAAACTGAGTAACGGTCTGACTCGGTCCTCGTCTCCTGTCCTCTCTCCTCAGTCTGAAGCTTGAGTGTGACAAGCTGGCCAGTGAGAAGTCTGAGATGCAGCGTCATTATATAATGGTGAGTGAATCTGTGTATTTGTTGTGCATCAAAATGATGTTCATCCTTAAATTTCATTTTCTTTAGGACATTGTGTGTTCATTTCCTTTACACATTGCTTGAAAGATTGATGTGTATATGAAAATAAATAACCTATCATTATTATGTTTTCACTGCTAACACTCTTCCTTTCCTCACCACTTTCCTGTAATGCAAAGTTTCATCAACTTTTGTCCTAAAGAGTAACTCTAGTTTATTACAACAAGGCTTAGAAATCACAGGCTTAGAGATCTGTTTTATTTGCTCACAGAAAATGTACGCTGAAACAATGATGAGGCAGAAAAACTGCATTATCGGTCACAGACTGTTGACCAGTAGGTTGGAATCTCCTCATCAGATTTTGATTTTTTGTGCAGCAATTCTTTTCAAAGTTGATTCCCAATTTATTGTTCAAACGTTCAATTCATTATTTCATACTACATTATTTTCTCAATATTGATTTAATCTAAAAGTTTCTGAAGGTATAGCCTAATACTGTTATCTTGTTGAATGTTGCATCACATCAAATCATTCTTATGAGCTTAGCTAGAAGAAAAACCCTAACATGGTATTTTTGGTCCGCCGAGATTGAATAATAATTATATTGTTTGTTATTTGAACACACACACACACACACACACACACACAGACCACAATTTAAATAAATTCAACTGGTCCTTGATTTTCCACTGTGCTTCTGGAGGAATGACTGTGTTATTTCTGTCTCTCCTAGCTTTTATTTCCTTGCCTTCATGTCTCTTTCTCTCTCTTCCTCCACACCCACACATTGAGTTAAATACAGATGTACACACCCGTTCTGCTCAACCTCGGGGCTAATCTCATTGTAGCTGGCTGTGGCTGTGTAGCCGTCTGATGTTTTACCTCTAATTGATCCTCTGGCTGGATTTAATCTCATCTAATCTGTGCTACCGCGCTGCTCTTTCCACCATTAACCAGCTAACACACACACACACACACACACACACACACACACACACACACACACACACACACACACATTCATAGTCAGGGCCACAATTAGATTAGAATTAGAATTAGATTTTTGTTTTGAATTTGTTTAAATACTTCAAAATAGTCTAGGTTAAGAGGAGGAACAGAGAGAGAGATTTTTTTGGTTTTATTTTTAAGATGAAAATAATTTTTTGTAGAAATGTCAGCCCTATCATGCCTTTTGGACTTTAAGGAACAGGATTCAGTAATTCATGCATGAATGAAATCAAAACACTGGAAAAAAAACCTACAAAGAATAGTTCAGAGTCCAGTCGTAGGATGTGGCCTGTTAAATGTTGTAGCAGCTCCTTATTATTCATGCTTTACAAGCTGCAGCTTTTTCATCAGCCTGCTCCTGAATGTGTTCAGCATATTGCTGGGAAGGGAAACGAATGGCTGTAAGAGGAAATTCAAAGCAGTCCAAGCAGACGATCACGTAGCCTGCGGAGAAGCTGTCATTACGTTTTCAGGAGACTCACCTCAAGCATACCAATGGAACCGATGGCTGTCACTTTGTGTGAACTTTGAAAAACC
Organism: Antennarius maculatus; assembly: GCA_013358685.1. NCBI lineage: Eukaryota > Metazoa > Chordata > Actinopteri > Lophiiformes > Antennariidae > Antennarius > Antennarius maculatus. Next base: position 10,237,685 of record CM023610.1, on the reverse strand, counting down.
ATTTGAAAACGGACAACATTAAAAGTCGGTTGTGATTTGAGCCGTCTATACAGCAAAAGGGTCCTACACACAAACACTGTCACTCTAATTGACTTTATTGCGTCCAGAATTCAAACTAAGTAAAAGTATTACCAGATCATCTGAGACCTCATGCAGAACCCCTGGATTTAAAACAATTTATGGGAACTTTGTGAGTAAAGATGACACCACTGCATTCCAAAAATGCACATCACAATCTGTTGTTGCACATTATTTTATTATTAGCAATTATTTTTCTTTAAAATATGTCAATTCAGTAGCACAAACAAGTCAGCCACATTAAGATTTCACAACACAACATGATATACGGATTATTCATTCATGATGGTAAGATAACCAGATAACATTATAACTATTAAAGCAACATGGCTCATCCGTCCTCCTTCACTCAAATTCTCTCTTCCTCAAGCACGCACAAATACATACAAAAGGTGAAACACACATACACAGACACAGCATGCACATACATGCCCACAATTTCAATTGCATTTCCACTCCATCAGTAACAGGCCTAGCTTTGTATCCCCACAATAAGCCCCCACCTCAACAAACACACACACACACACACACACACACACACACACACACACACAATGCTTCTAATAGCGTATCAGGTTGCCCACTCCCCTGGCCAGCGGCAGCACCTCAATTTCCCCAGTGCTGTAATTACTTTAGGGAGCTTCTGCGTGGGCAGCTACAGAAAAGGAGTGTGTGTGTGTGTGTGTGTGTGTGTGTGTGTGTGTGTGTGTGTGTGTGTGTGTGTGTGTGTGTGTGTGTGTGTGTGTGTGTGTGTGTGTGTGTGTGTGTGTGTGTGTGTGTGTGTGTGTATTGCATACATGTTTTCACAAGCCAGTGTCAGTGAGAGATCGAACAGAACACAACGGTGTGTTCAATTTGGTGACAGAGGATTGTGTGTGCATGGGTGTGTTTGTTTGCGCGTATTTGAGATCTGTGTGTTGTTTGTTTTCCAGCATCAGAGCCAGTCCCCCTGCAGACAGAGTGGGTGATTAACAGTGCTGATGCCTTGAGGGTGGCCCTCTCATTAACACCGAACACACACATGCGCACACACACACACACGCACACGCACACACAGGCTTGTTCTCTATGGTCTTATTTTCTCGGTTTCTTTCCCTGGCTGTAGTCGTCTGCTTTCTCTGTGAATGTTTGAATGCAGGCTTGTTTCTGATCAGAACAGGTTTGGAGAATTAAAACGGCCATCCATCATTCTGTCAGGTGGCGGTCAGTAAGAAGTCTAAAATGTGTCATGATTGGTACAGTGAAGAGTTGTGTGTTTTATTTTTGGACTGAACTCTCAGTAATAATTTGAATTTCTTTGAAAAAGATGTTAATATTGATTTGCCATCACAGTGCTATCTAGGTGCACATCACACACACACACACACACACACTAAACAAATCTCACAGGAAGATGTTTGTGGAATATTCTAAGTGATTTTCTTCTATTCGTCCTCTCTATCCAGTATTATGAGATGTCCTACGGACTGAATATCGAGATGCACAAACAGGTGAGCATACGTTTGATCCTACTATCTGTTTTTAATACTTACACCTGCCATTGACTACCCTGCTAGTTGTTCATGTGTGCTGTTGTCTTTGACATGCTACAGCAAAAAAAAATCCAGTGAGAACCATGAATAAGACCTCCAGAAATGTAGTTGTCACAGTATTGCAATTTAAAAAGCACAACAGTAAATTTGTTAAATTCAGCTTTCATTCATCTGTGATACAGAAGACTGATTTATTTGAACCTTTCCCCACAATCATTGCAGACAGCATAATTTAAAACTGTGTCTCTACCAGCAGTCTTTTGTTGTCTTGTTTCTTTGTAATGATTCAAGGAGGAGTTCCATCACCGTGGTTCTTGGAGGGGTTCCACTGCTTGTCTGCTCACACCATCTTTTCAAAAAACAAAAACAACTTCTACTTCCAGAACCTTGAGCATCTAAAGTAACTGGCACTGTGTTGTTAGGTAGATACGGACATGGTGTGCCAGTTCCAGCCCTGTTCCCCCGCCATGCACCTGCAGCCCACTGACTGTCAGATCGGAATTGCAGAGATAATCTTTCCATCATTTTGAGAGTGTTCAGAGACGTTTTACCGACGCACCTGAGGCTCTGTGTAAGATGCAGGCTCTGAGGGTTATTTTTTTTCTGTTGTTGCTAAATGGGTTTTAATTCACGCTGTATGTCCTCTTTCATGGTGCATAGAGGATCTGTGTAAGGAAGCGAATTTAATCATGTCTAAGTCCTGGAAAGTCAGATCAGCCTGATCACAACTCTGACATTGAAGTGGTAACAAAGCCTGAGCAACACTGAATTGGACAGAGAACAGAGCCTTCATCTATCAGCAGAATATCCTCTGAACAGCGTTCCCTAAATCCACTGCAGACCATGCAGGTGGAATCAGTTAACCATCTGGAGAAAAACAGGAAGAAAACTATGAAGCCTTGGTTGAGTCAGAGGAGGGCAGGGCTGAGGGCCCGGCTGAGGGCCCGTATCCATACATCAGTATGTGTGGCTGATGTGTGGCTGATACTCAGGGACTAATTTATGCTCATGCTGTAGGAGGGAGAGAGCAATGGGCGTCCAAAAGGCTGGCCCTTATCCGTGACCTCGTCTGGTGGTTCCTGTCCGCACAAATGCACGCACGCACACACACACACACTGCATTATGATTGACAACACACATCCACAGCCGTGTCAAGAGAACCGAGCATGCTTTAACGAATGGACACGCACAGACAGAAGTAGTATCTCCCATGATGGAACGACTTTCACGTACATGCGGCCACATAAGATAAGCACTGTGATGCATACGGGTACAGCACACTCACTCACACACACACACACACACACAAACACAAACTGGCGCACACATACACTAGCAAGTACACACACAAATACAGAACTCTCTATGCAGCTCATCACACCCCTTTTCTGACAGATGAAAGTGTGTGTGTGTGTGTGTGTGTGTGTTGGTGTGTGTGTGTATGTGTGTGTGTCACATGTTCATAAGCAGTTGTGTGTTTCTGTTCATGTCTGCTCCTGTTATCTGATGCTCTTTGTGCTCAGTGCGAGTGGTTGCAGAGAGTCGCTAGCTCTATTAGGGAGTTGAAATTGAAGGGGATGTGTGGAATTAAGTGTTGAGAAGCATTCATGTCTAGGCCTATTGTGCACTGCTACCCCCCCCATCCCCAGCTTGTTCTCCTCCCTCTCCACCTCGCTCTCTATTTTACCTCTTTAATTCTCTCACACATTCAATTGCTCCCTCTTGATCAGTCTGTCCTACCCAATTCAAAAATGCCTCTCCATTCTGCTCACTCTCTATCTTCATTATCTTGTCTCTGTTTTCTCTCTGTTTTCTGTCAGTTGATTTGTAGACTGAACAGGGAATATTTTGAATGAAGCATCCTTTTTCCCTTTTCAGATATTTCCTTTTACATTTTGTCTTGGATGTGTGTCCCTCATAGAAACACGACTACTGCATCTTTTTTTCATCTTATATATTATGCACATTATGTGCATTCTCTTGTCAAGTATTTGCCAGGTTATCACACATAATATGCAGTACAGAAAATTTCCCATGCGATCATCTATGCAGAGGGGATTTATGCCTGTATTAAAGTAAATCTGAATTAGCCACAAAGTAGTAGAAAGTCCAATAATTCAAAGCAGCCTCCATTCACAGCAAACTCTAGAGTTAAGGTTAAAAAATGATGGAGCTTTATTGTGGCATAAACTATTGTTTGAATGCATGAATGTGAGGAGATGTACTGTACATCCAATTTTGTTTTTCTAATTATTTTTTTTCATGTATTTATTTTTGCTCCAAATGCTAGAGTAATTATGTAAATTGACAACTGGATCTAATTGCAGACTTTCATCAGCCCACAGATGTAGTGATGTAGCTCAGGATGACTTTGACTCTTATTTTCACGATCTATATCATTTCTTTACGTAAAAATTGTCAGAAAATGAATGTGTTTTAAAGCTGTTTCTCCAGCACCTTAATTGCGAGGACTCTTAATCCCTTTTTACTGAACATGTATTTGAAGTTGGTCTAGTAAGCTTTTATCACACACAGAATGTTACATTGAAGGTGTAATTGGGTTATTCTGTTGGTTCCACCTCTGAGGCAGAGCAACAATCACAGGACCGAACTGGAATTAGTGGAAGGAAGAAAATCAACTGAAACCGTCTTCAGATTAGGCGAGACGACGATCACTGTGTGACAGTGGCCTTCTTGCACCGTCTCACTTTCTAGTTACTAACATATTGATGTGTGTTTGACTTCCTCGGTGCCAGTTGTGTGTTGTGGTTCAGGTTAAGTTAAATTTGAAAATTAAAAATAACAATCGCAATATAAACATTATGCACTTTGCTGTTGTGACAACTTTAAATTAAACAAATTTTAACAAATGTGTATACTCAAATAAGACTTCAGGCTTTCACAGGTCCTTGTTGTATTTTGTTGTGTTGCTGCTCAGTTTTGTGTCGCCGGTGTTGTATTTGAATACAAAGTGTGTGTCTGCAGCGTTTGACAGGAGCAGACTAAAATGTAAAAAGAACAAGAATTCCGATAAAACAATTTGAGGAAGAGATGCACAGAAAAGGATAATAGAGAGCACGGATTAAGAGGCAGAAGCTGGATTTGGTAGAAAGGAAGAGAGAGAGAGAGTGAGTGAGTGTGTGTGTGTGTATGTGTGTGTGTGTAAGAGTGCTGAGAAAGAGGAAGAGTCGTAGTTAGCATGGAGCAGGTCCCGCTGAGACATTTTAGAGAGACATTTCAGATTTGTCAGGCGGCGTGTGTGTGTGTGTATGTGTGTGTAATGATGAGCAGATAGGAGCGAAGCGTTTGATGGGTAGTTGTGCTCTGCATGCTGAACGACTGTTAGGAGGCCCCTCTCTCCTCATCACACCACAAATTACACTCAACACAATTACTGCTGCTTTGCATATCTCAGACGGATTGGATGATTACCAACCAAATGTGATAATAGACCTGTATCTGAATGTGCATGAGGAAGAGGAGGAAATGGTGTGTGTGTGTGGGGGGGGGTGTCTGTGTGTGTGTGTGTGTGTGTGTGTGTGCAATTGCCTGTGCTTTGCAGTTTTGAGAGATATGAAGGCATGCCACAGTGACAGGGAGCCGGCCCCCACCCCACCAGGAGCCCGGCTCTGAAACAGCCAAATTAATTTATACTCCTGGGCTTTCCCAACCAACCCTCGCTTCTGGAAACGTGCATTAGTGCAGCCAAATGAAGTTGATAATGATGCAACAAATCTGGCAAGAGAGTGAGGAATCTATCAATCAGCTGCATTTATTACACACACACACACACCAAGGTCTGGTCTGATACCAGTGGAAACAGCTCTGCAGGTGAGCTGTGTGTCTGTAGAGGATTTGAGGATACGCCATCACACCAGACACACCGGTACACACTTTGCATAGAGAAGGGTCTTCATGGCAACGCTGTGTGTGATCTTTGTGTAATGAATGAGTGCACTGTTTATCATCTACGCTGTCGTATTGTGAACTCACAAGAGCATCAAGTGTGTTTTCATCACACATCATTGAAATGACTCCTCTGCAGGTAACACTGTTTTACTGCTGTGTGAGTTGCGTTTCCTAAAAGCTAGAAAAGGCAAAGATGTTGGAACTACTGAGACTAGAGCTGTGGATTAATGATGGTCTGGTCCTGTCGCTAACGACAACTCTGTGTCCTCAGGCTGAGATCGTGAAGAGATTGAACGGGATCTGTGCTCAGGTCCTCCCCTACCTGTCTCAGGAGGTAAGCTCAAGCATGCACGTACACTCAGACTTCACTAACCCCGCGACCCGTCGCCCTATTCCTCACATCCTGAATGAGATCACCCTCATTCCCACCTCATTACCTCCACACCTCTGTGACCCCTACCTCAGCATCGCTCCCTCCGTTTCTCCTCCGCTGTCATTCATCAACAGCGTCTTCCCTCGTTACTCTCCACCCCCTTTCACTTTACTGTTCCCTCCTCCCTCATGTTCTTGCGTCCATTCACTCTTTCCTCCCAGCTTTTCCTCCCTTTCGCCTCTTAGGCCACCTCTTCTGCTCCCCCCTCCAGTCCACTCCTCTTTTCCTCAATATGTGTGTGTTTGTGTGTCAAAGTAATAAATGGTTGTGTGATTCTGATAAGCCATGCTCTTATCTGCCCACCAGGGCGTTGACCTCCCCCCATTACAGCACAGTAGACAACCATCCATTCACTGGTGTCACGTGTGTGCGTGTGCGTGTGTGTGTCTGTGTGTGTGTGTGTGTGTGTGTGTGTGTGTGTGTGTGTGTGTGTGTGTGTGTGTGTGTGTGTGTGTGTGTGTGTGTGTGTGTGTGTGTGTGTGTGTGTGTGTGTGCGTGCGCGCGCTGGAGGAGTAGCTGAATGGCCAGAGGCGCGATGCACCACCAGGGAGGGGTGTCTGGTCTCTGTTGGGACTATTGATATTGATCCCCCCCCACTTGTCTCCATCCCTCTTTTATTGTCTCTCACTTTCCTCTCCTCATCTCCCACCCACCCATCATCTCCAGCACCAGCAGCAGGTCCTGGCAGCCATAGAGAGAGCCAAGCAGGTCACCCCCCCAGAGATGAACTCCATCATAAGGGTATGAGCTTCAATCCCCCCACTCCCCCACTGGCTATACTTTTATTGATCGTTATTACTAACTCCATACATTAATGACCATTATCTTAATGTATGTGAAGAATGATTGAACTCTTCTTCTTTCGGTATGGTCATCCCTGTGTTGTTAGTAACAGACTTTTATATCATCAAACCAATATGAATAGAAGAATAATATATATAAAAACACAGTTTGTGATTTACAATGAGTTTCTGTGTCACACATTTTTTTACATTTCCCTTCAGTGATTTATGTGCCGCGTCTAAGTTCTGTCTGGTTTCCTACCAAACAGCAGCAGCTCCAGGCCCACCAGCTGTCTCAGCTCCAAGGCCTGGCCCTCCCCATGACCCCTCTGCCGCTGGGCCTGAGCCAGCCAGCCCTCCCCGCCGTCACTACCTCCTCCGGTCTCTTCTCCCTCTCCTCCCTACTCGCCTCCCAAGCCCAGCTGGCCAAGGAGGAGAAAGCGTCACGTGACGGAGTTGACAGCCACCGTGAGGAGGATGGAGACAAGTCTGATTAAATGGTGTCCTCATTCAGCTCTGCTTTTCACCAGAGACCCAAATCCGAGCCCCTTTTTTGGCCTACAGCCTTTCCCCTTTCATGGGCTTCAATCCATCATAGCTCCAACTACAGACCCTTAATCAAGTCCCATTATTGGGAGAGATTTGGCACCTGCTTCTTGTCAAACTAGTCATGATCGCTTCATATTTGCCGCACTTGGATTGTTCCTTTAGCTTCCATTTTGGTGTTTTCTTCAGACCCTAATTCTTTTTTTAAGCTTCAGTTTTCTTCTGTTTATTTTTTTTTAACAGTTTCTGTTAATTCCTGCCTTCCCGTCTCTCTGCCTCTCATTTCTTATTCAAATTTACTTTTTTTTAATTATTATTATTTTTTGCTCCAGGTCCTTTTCCCTCTCACTCACCCCCACCTCCTGCCTCTGTTCTTAGCATGTCCTTGTTATGCAGGACTGATCTGCAAGGCTGAACATGTAGCACCGTTGTTGAAGCAGGCTAAATGTTAACACATACGGGGCTCCTTTGACACAATACAGAATTCTGACAAGCCTCAGTTTCTGTAGAAGTTGATGTTAGAGACCAGTAGAGCTGATATTTTTTGACAGTTCAGATTTGCTCAGTTAAAAATTGTCTTTATGTTGAAGCAGTTGCTATGAAGTGGATTAGATTGAGTGTGAGACTAAATGAAAAAACATCCTAAAAGCTCCACACCCAAAACATAACCTGCTGCTCTCAGAGCAGAATTGTTGTAATGATGATACATCTCCACTAACAAACTAGAAACAAGCTATATAACTCTAAATGTATATGAAAAGCACCATCAAAGAGTAAAGTTCTAGTAGAACGGCATCTGCTTTCAATCCCTGCTTCACCATGAGAGATTATTCACCTGCATCCACCCAGCACCTTATCTGATAGGAAACAAGTTTATTATGGGTTAAATGGACAGAAACGCCGCTTGGCTCTCACCTCGACTGTGTATTACTATCAGAGCAAGCCAAGGGGCGACGGGGCTGCATGTTGTGTGTTGGACAGCAGAGGGCAGTGTGTGTCTGAGGAATCCTCCCCTCAGCAAAACAAGGACAGGCTGTGTCACAAGAGGCGTGGTTCACAGGCCCACCCTGTACGAACCCAGGCAAGAAGGGGTTAATCTCTGCATGCAGTCAGCGCTGGGTCCTGTTCTGATCCAGTTCTTGACCCATTAGTCTTTTATCTATCTTATAGAACATGTTAGTGTGAAACTGAAACACGGGTGGACCTGTGCTTCTGATCCCGTCTGTGACATCTGTGACAAACTGTAGATTGTACATATCCAGGTCCGTCTCCACGTACAGCATGTGACTCTGAACACGTTCAGATCACACCGATGAAGCACAAGCATCCTCCACAGCCACTGCAGCCAGATAAGACCCAAACTTTTCAGTAAGTGTATGTCATCCGGTCTCTGGTGCCGTGGAAACCGGGAAGCACTGTTACATCACCCCCCCAGCAGGATAATGTGATGACACCCAGCTGTGTTTCTCTTCAGTTTCCCCACACTCTGATGATGTATGGTCAAAATGACCGGCATGTATTTACAATATCCCTCCTTGGATGCCAGCAGTAAATATTAGTTGCAGCTCTGTCCTTGGTTTCTCGATATAATGATGGATTTCACCTGATTTCAGGCGTCGCCATTCGTGTGGTTATTCATGTAATTGGGTAGGTCAGGCTGACAGTTTACCAGACCTGGCTGCCACTAGTATGAGGAAGATCATCCAGCAGTCTGATCAGAAGAAAGTGATATTTTCAGAGTGTTTTGCTAGCCTTAGTGCTAAAGGGACCTCAGACCCTGGTGCTTTTTCACCATTGTAGGTTGATTTGCATTTTTTTTAAAGCATTAATTTGACAACGGCTTGTGTATGAGATTGTTCTACACCTACCCTCCCTACTCGCACACCCACCTCTGCTTCAGCGGCCGCTCTCTAAAGACTCTCGTTCTAAGTAAAGCACTCATGGAATCTGCTCCTCGGCACAGTGATAAAGCACATTTAATGGTTGAAGTCATTCAGAAAGCAGAAGCAGACAAACCGAAGAGTAGAATTTTCCTAAAAGCTGAGGTGGCCTTCTGTCAACATCTGTCGGATGGCGCCAATTGTTTGTAAGCGAGTACATAAACAATGTGCGTACAAACAGTTGTACAGGTTTGGTTGTCGATGAAGAACCACAGAGATGAAATGCATTCTTGTTCTTACTACAGCTAAAGATAATATTCAGCTTGTATATTCAGCTCGCAGCACATCATCCTCCCATCTAGCCACATGCTGTATGACTCTAGCTGCATACTGTGCTCGTAATAGTGATCCACAGGGCGTGTAGACAACATGAAACATACACAACACACGCCAATGCATGTCAGCAGGGGAGAATGATTTCTTTCAAGTGGAGACTTTTTTTTTTTTTTCAAAGAATGGTGGGTCCACACTTGTTGTGATCGATGCACTTGTTTTTCCCTTTTGTTTGTTTTTGAAATATTAATCGATATGAACTAGAACGAGAATTACAATGCTGACGTTATAAAACTGCAAATGAAATTCTATGTATTTGTTGAAGTAGTTGGAGGTGCTCGCCTCTGTATACAGTTATACATAGAGAGCTTTATGTGTATATAACTGCATCTTCTCTGTCTGTCCTGGATGACTTGTGCTGTCGTGTTACAAAACTGATGTGACACTGGGGTGGAGGGGACTGCATTACATTGACCTTTGACCCCTTTTCCTCCCCTCTGAGCTCCTGAAATGTTGGTACTCCTACGCCACCTCCCTCTCTCCCACTTCTATGCCCCTATAGCGTGAAGCATTGTAAGCGTTTTCAGCTTTGTAAAGGTCTTTTTTTAAATACTTATTTTGTGCATAATGTAAAACCTGAAAGTGTGTACTTTGGCAAAAAAAAAAAAAAAATGTTTTGTGTCTGAAATCATAGCTTCGTTAAAAGAAAAAAAACTGTACAAACAAACATTTACTATAAAATATGAAATGTTCTGCAGTAAGGAAGGACTTCTGGTGCCTTACAAATAAAGTCAATCAAATCATTAGAAACTCCTCTGACTCTTTTTCAATAGAACAGATTTAGTTAAATAATTTTCCTCCTTCGCCAGCGTTACCTTCAGGTTCTCTCATCAAGATGTCAAATTCATCTAAAATGATGACGGTAGGTGATCGATCAGTCCGTCTTTATTACCTCTTCTGTTTTAATGCAGTGTTGAGGACGCGTTTGGTATTTAGTGTCTATCACTTCCAACGCCATCCAACATCGTAAATAGTATTCTGTGGAAACAACCAAATGATGTTTTTGTTTTAGTTTGGGCGCCACATTTTTAGTACTTTAATCACAACTTGGAAAAAAAAACATTGAAGTGGATTCTCAGGCTCGTCTTACATATTGTAGGAGTTTGTGTGATGGTGCTGACTTTTAGACCAACAATGTTCCGACTATAACTGGATTTGTGCGGACCTGATGGACCCTGTCCTACATTTATCAGCGAACCAGTTCAGGACCAGATGTCAGTGTCTCAAATCCATCAGTTTGAGTCTCAGGAATGAACAGGAATTCTGAGTGCCTGGAGGTTTTTGTAGTTCGTAGCAGATCCACCAGGAGGAGGTGTTGATTTATGTTGACCAGCGAATCTGACATCAGCTCCTCTGCTCTGAGGTAGTACCACATATGCTTCAGTGTTTGTGTGTCTGTTGAGCAGGAAGCATCCTGTTGATGAGGGTTGATCTATTCAGCGCCACGTGAACGCAACCGATGTGACGTCTCAGAGACAAAAGATCACGTCCTGTCTGACACCTGGCCACCATCCTTTGATAGATGCTTGATCCATCAGGTCCTGACACACGACTTGAATCGTCTCATCTCCATCTCATTCACTGACTGATGACTGTTTGCTGATGACATCACATCTTTCTCTCCCTTTTCTTCCCTCTGTTCTTCAGTTTGTCTGTGGTTCTGTGTCCACACTGACAAAAGCTCTTTACTGACTGTGTGTGTGTGTGTCCACAGATAGAAAAAGGCTTTTGAAACCTGAGTTTCACATACCCCCCCCCCCAGTCCCCCCAACCAGACAGCTCTGGATCTGACACGTGAATAAATATGAAAGTGCCCTATTTTTCTCTTTCTGTCTGAGGATTCATCCACTCGTCACCAGCAGCGACACAGAGGCATCAGAGGGGGGGTTTCTCTCATCTGCACTTTGTCTGCAGCACAAATAATATTCTGCTGAAACGAATGTGACGATCACAATGAAGTTTTTAACTGGTGACAACAGAAAGGATGATGCTGCTGACCAAAGACAAAGAATTAATGCTAAAAAGAATGAGTATTTTCTTTACTATAAGGCGCACTGGATTATAAGGCAGACTGTCGGTTTTTGGGGAAATTAAAGGCTTTTAGATGCGCCTTATAGTGCGGAAAATACTGTAATGCGTGGTGTTCATAGTTAACCACAGGGATCCATGTTCTTTCATTATATCTATAGTCTGTAAATAATCAAATGTTTATTCGTCCACTCCATTAACATGCATTTACCTCCTGCTTGAACAGCATTTGAAAAACTACAATTCCCAGCTGCTCGACGGAAGAGATCCGTGCATGAGACATTAACATTTTCAGTAACAATATACAGTATCTGTGACATGTTTCTTCATCTTTGTTAACAATGATTTATTCTCCACCAACCGGAGGTCATGTGATCAAACCACATTTTGTTTGTCAGATTTTTATTTCCTTCAATACTTTAAAGTGATTTTGATGAAATGTGTAAGATTATGTGATTGATTACATTGAAGTGGATCCTGAGTTGTTCTGTGTTGTGTGAGTCCACCTGATGACTGACAATATCCACACATTTTTTTCAACATCATAGAGTCAAAATTATTTTTCTTGATAGCTCATAAACAGAATGATTCCAGATGCTGAGGTGAAACTGATTTGCATTTTAAATGTATTTGGAATTTTAAATTGTCTTGTCCCTCTGAAAGTCAGATGAAACTATCCGGACCTTCCATCCATGTCTGACACCAGGAGGGGTCGCGACCCGAGGGACTGGAGCCCTTTCATAACGCTGGTTCACGCGGTCCGCGCCCTCCCTGCCCCGCCCCTCGCCTCGGCCCCACGCTGCCTCTGGCTACAGATGCTCCCTGCGTCTCCCCACCTGTAGTTCTGACTTTTCCCCGTATCGATCCCGCTGCGTTCCATGTAGGAGTCACGAGGTCGGGTATTCCAGTGCACCATCACCTGCTCACCGTGGGAGGGCCCACAGCCTTGTGCGAAAGCATCACAAACACACCTCCTCCTCAAAGGCTTGAAAATACATACTTGCACCTACAGCTGAGTTTGAACCGTCCTGATAGGAGAGTGTGAGGTTTTGTGTGTCTGTGATGATGATGATGATGATGATGAATCTGAGCGAGAGAGAGCAAGAAGCGTCTTGATTAATCATGATTGACTCATTCAGAGCCCACTCGTCTTTTCCCCTCGCTCCCTCGCTCCTGCTTTCCTTTATGGCTTGATTACCGAGATGTACTCCATCTCTCATTACCTCCCCACCTTCATCCCTCACTCCATTCCTCCATATTTTCTCTCTCACCCCCCACCCCCACTCCCTCCCCCCCTGTACTGGCTTATTCATCCGTCGCTGGGAAAGGAGGCTGTCAATCTCTGTCTGCCGCCGCTCCATCCTCTAACCCGCTGCACATCCCTTCATCTATCCCTCCATCCATCCATCTATCTCCCCCATCAATCACTGTCACTCTTTCACTCTTTCCTCTTTTTTCCCCTCTGCCTCACTCTTTCCTGCCACTTTGGGACTCTTTCATACATAAACGTACTCTCTTTGGCTGCTCAAAGGCTTTCTCTATTTATCTTTGTCGTCCTTCTCTCCTCCTCTGCATTCAGAATGATCCGTCGTTCCCTGTGTGTCAGTCAAACACTCCGAAATTGAAATGGGAAAGCAAACATACAAATTTTTTACTTCCCATGCTCTCTCCCCCTCTCTGTCTGCCTCTGTGCCCCCCCTACCCCCCCTCATCCTCAGCTGCAGGAGCATTCAGTGTTGACACAACCCGGTCTAATACAGATGCTTTCAAAGATGCACCATGGGAAACTGTCTCCTGGCCTGCTTTTCTGATCTTGTCTTCTTTGCGGTTCCCCATTATATGTGGACCAACACACACACACACACACACACACACACAGGACACATGCAAACACAAACACCTAAACTGAAAGAAATATATGAGCTGTTTAATAGATAATGAGTGTTTCTCTGCTTCACTCCTCTGCTGATCTTCCTCTTCTAATTTTCTCTGATTTCTTTTTTCTCTAACCTCCTGTCACCTAGTTTCTCCTCTCCTCGTGGCTCATCATTTATTTCCTTTATCATCTAACTCTCTTTTTCCTCCTCCACCTCTTCCTTGTTTTCGACATTGTGTGGCGTTGATGCTGTGTGTGAACAGCTTTGGAGGACTGTTTGTGTGAATGCACCGCTCCTCTGGTTAAAAACGAGGCTCCTGCGCTCCGCCAGCGGTCAAGGACACTTTAACCGACTCATGCTTTCAGTTCTTTTCATGCAGCCTGTTCAAAGCAAGTTGCACATTCACTGCTCTTCATCCGTCTATATAAGGTCTGTATAAGGGGGGGGCATGTCTGTTTCTCCTGAGCCGAGGAGCAGAGGGAGCAAACACACCAAACCCACATCTCAGTGAATGGAGCAACACCACTCAACCACTGAGCTGATGCAGGTCACATGATCAGTGATTGGACAAACCTTTTGTCTATTATTTCATAGCTCGACACATCACACCAGACAGTGGTGTGTTGTGTTGTTGTGTGAAGTCACACCCCTTTTGCTTGCAGAGCGAGGCGGGCCTTTTCTAAGGCTGCGTCGTGTGGTTTGTTCAGGGTAAATAAACACAGCACACAAGAGCCTTCATTACAGCACAGCTGAGAGATCTCTGTGTAAAAAAGCAATTTGATGTTAATCTGTAAGCCTCATTCTCACATGCATAGCAAATAAACTTATTTCCCAAATGTGTGTGACTCCTTTAACTCCTGAAAGTCACCAGTCAACAGTGTGTAAGGATGCAGAAAACAAGAAGCAGGAAAACCTTTTTTTATTTCAATACCTTTTGTATTTTATTTTCTTCTCTATGTTTGAATATTCCTCTTCCACAGTCTGTGTATCACTCACACATTGCACGCATGCACGCATGTGCGCACGCGCGCGCACACACACACACACACACACACACACTTTCTACCCCTTCTGGTAATGTTGTTTAGTGCAGAGTCCTCCCCTGTGTGGTTAGTGGGCTGAGGCAGTGGGTTACCCAGCTGCCTCAGATACTTCCTTCCTGTCACTTTCAATCCTGGACACACACGCACACACACACACACACATACACACACACACACACACACACACACACACACACACACACACACACAACTGCCTCATCTTTTTTGGACACACCATTGTTTTGAAACACGATTCAGTCTCCTGTCCAAAATATATGTTTAAACCTGCACACTGATGTTTTTCACACGTGTGTGCAACTGTATTTTTACACACACACACACACAAACACACAAAACAAAAACACACACACAAACAAACAAAACAAACACACACACACAAACGTAGCTACAAGGACACGCTGCAGATGCGCACACGCAGGGAGACACACACTCAGAGGCGACCCAACAAACGCTGGCAGTCATACATGTGTATAAATGAGGATATGAACACGGAAGCACATGCGCCTGCACACACACACACACACACACACACACTATACTGGCATCATTGTGGCGTAAACTCCCCATTGCTGAAAGCCAAATTCATTTAGCAAGTGCCCTCGCTCTCTCTCACTTTCTCCTTTCTCTTCCCCTCTATTTGCAGCCCACCACACTCCTCCTCCTCCTCCTCCTCCTTGCATCTCCTGGCAGCCAGAGGAGAAACCAGGTCTTCTTCTTTTCTCTTTTTCTGTCTTCTGTTTAACTTGTCTTTTCATATATTCATATTTTTAGTTCTTTTTCCTCTCTTTGTATTTTTCTGTAAATTTCTGTTACATAGCAGATCTTCCTCAAGCACCAGCGTCTACATTTGCGTAGATGAGAAACTATGTCCACAAGAGTGTAGAGAATGCGGAGCCTGTGCTCTATAGCTGTCCTGACCGGCTGTAGTCTGGTAAACGGACGTAGAGTCTAGAAGTGGTGATCTCCCACGTATTTACATTTCCACGTCTGATGTCTGTTGCAGTCAATACTGAAGCACACGAGAAGTTCAAACCTTTGAGGGAGGTGTGGGTCTGTCCAGGGGTCTCCATCCTAATCCGATGACCAGACCACCTCTGCCGCCTCCTGTCGATGTGAAGGACCGGTGGCTCTCCTCTGGTCTCCCCCCCAGATGAGGGAGCACCTCACCCCGTCTCTGAAGCCGTACCCCACGGCCCTGAACTGCTCACGTGTAATTACATATTTTCTCATGTTTTCAGATATCCGCAGACAAAGTTTCTCTTTGAAGACCTTCTACCAAATTTGACAGCGCATTTCTTTTCAGCTGCCAAAAGATGCCGAGAGTGAACCTCTGACTTTGATGCCAGTCGGGTTTAATCAGTGAGCGAGGTCAGGGCCCAGCGGTTCATGCCAATATGAAATAATTATGCAAAGAGATAAACTTTCTCACAGCACAATCTAGTCACAAGCGATTTGATTAGAAAAGAACTGAGGCATACCAGAGCAGCACAGCAGGAACCTCCTTGTCTGTTCTGAAACTCAATCCCCCAGAAAGACTCCTGGATCACCAGAATCACAAACAAAGACACCCCACCGTCATGTGTCTTCAGGATTGGTGTGAAATTACGAACAGTTTGTTGCGTGTTTCTTCATCTACTGCCTGAACCTCTCTTTATTAGGTGACAGGTTTCTTTTCTCTGAGCTGAGCTTTTGTCAGAGCTTTTCATACTTGTGAACAACCTTCTGATTTAGGTCATTTCTTATTATTGGTTTTTCTTTACCTTCATTTTAAGTCTTGCTTTTAGTGATTTTCTCCACTGCTCATGTATCTCTGTCAGTTTTTGCATCTATTCCTCAAAAGGTCTGTGACGATACAGCTGCCTCTACAACGGCTGATTCATGATCACTTGTTAACTGGTTGGGTTGTTTTTTCTCCTGCTACTAACACCAAACTGCCAATATTAGGCTAAGGGAATAAAAACTGTAATAACACACAAATGTATCCCAGATTGAACCAAAAGTGCACAGTGGTACTGGTGCACAGTGTCCGGCCTGCATCTCATTGACATGCATGGTGTGTGTTGACAGCTGACAGGAGGTAGACCAACCTATCCCATGTGTCCTGGCTCTGGTCAGCCCTGTAGTTTCAGGAAAACACTTTCATCCTGATCCTCATCACTAATTCATCTTCTTAAGGCCTCCATCCGTCAGCGCCAGCTCAAGTATGAAAACACCTCAGGCTACCTCCCTGGCTTCCAGGCTCCCTCTGCGTGCTATCAAACCATCTCGGTTTCGTTTTTTCCCCCTTTTAATATAGCAAATCCCTCATCCCTCTATTTCATGATTTTTCTTCATCATCTGGCTCTCTGTTTGTTTTCCACACTTTGCTTCGCTGCCTCTCGTATTCGCTGTATGGACTCTTTGTGCCTCTTCCTTATTTCTCCTCTCCTTGCTTTCTTTTCTAGCAGCGTTTTTCTGCATGGCCCCTAAAAGCAAGCATTACAGTGAGTGCCAATGACAAGATAATGGTCTGTTTGTAGTTACTCTCCCAGCTAATGTTGGAATCTCTCTGTGCGCTTCAAATATTTATTCCTGCCAACACATGCCTCAGACTTCTAATTTTGCTGCTTTGCTGTTGTCTGCTTTGTTGTTCATATTAGAAATGTATATGACTCTTCTGCAGCAGCAATCAGGGTCTGAACTGCTGTTTAGTCTTTTTCCAGTGTTTCTTTTAAAAAGAAGCCTTTTTGTTTTGGTCTGTGGGTAGAATCCAGTCTGTGATATGACTTCATAAACACGTGGTTGACGGGCTGTAAAATGTTAGGGTTGCTCAATTGCTTGAATGTCAATTCTTCTGAGATACAAGTGTTTTCAGCTGTCGTGTGTGAGATGGTAGCGGGGTTAGCTCGCCAGCCCACATCCCAACAGTTACAAATCAATTTGAGTCTGTCCACTCTGGATTTTAATTCACACATGACATGTTAGCGTTTGTGTGTTGGTTAGTCGATCCACAGTGCTGGTCCAGAATGAAATATGAGTGTCTGTCCAGCCATTAATTTACGGTGAGATCTGATTTCTCATTCATGTCCAGCCTTGCTCGACCCCACAGAGATCCATCATGAGTTCAAACTTTTCGTCATTTGTGAAGCATTTCTTGACTTTTGAGGGATGACCTGGTTTTGGTGCTTGTTGCACGACATTAGGAGTGAGGCAAACAACCCATGTTTATCCTCAGTTAAGTAAGAATTCATTGTGTTTTTGAGCAGGGGCGGATATAAGGTTTATCTGAATAAGGTGTTCAATATCCAGAACACCTTATTCAGTCAGATCGACATACATTTCATGCCCTGTTTGCACATGGCTCTGTAGCTTTGGGGAAAAGGTGCATGTAATTAGAATTTTTTTTATTGGTTTGTTCATGTTAACATCACAAGGAGGATTTAAAATCAATAAAATGAAAGAAAAAATGGAATATTTGGTTACTGAATATCCTTATCTAGACTCATGAAGTGAACCAAACAACATACTTGGATAGATAGACAGATAGATATACAGACAGACAGACAGACAGCTGGAGTTTCAGTCATTTGAATTGGTGGATGTAATTTCAAATTGTAAAATGTTAGTTTCTCTTATCTGGACTGAATTAACTTCACTTGGAACTGACTTGTCCACAAATCCAGATGCTGTAATGATAAAATCAAGAGGAGCTGCTGAGTGGAGATGAACACACCTCATGTATTTTACTTTAACATCTGCGATGAACCAAATCAAGCCAGTCGTAGTATTTTTTGTCTGGATGCTGTGGCTTTGAAACACTTGAAAATGGAACTGAAGGATAGGCCTGATCCTCCCATCTTGTTAGCGCATGGTTAGCTATTTCTGGTTAACTGCAGTATTATATGACTATTAGAATATATCATTTCTCCACAGGGCATCCTCTATCAGGTCTATTAATTATTTATGAGTATAGAGCAGATTTTAAACAGCATAGAAGCTACAAACTTTAAAACAACTTTCTCTCTCCTTGTCTTTCCTTTTTGTAACAACTTTCCTCTTTTGCCAACTCTTCATTCGGCTTTCCCTCCTAACTTTCTCTTTCCTGCCTGAAAGTACTTCCTCTTTTCACTCCCCCCTCTTTCTGGCTCCACTCCTGCAATACTGCTGATGCAATCGCTCCCTTCCCTTCCTTCAATCTCTCGTTGCCTCTCTCCCTCCCCGCAGACAGCTATATGCAGCGTTGTTAATGGCAGGGTGGTGTGTGGTTGTGATGTGGTCCGCCTGTGGTCTGTTTGCGCTGCCATTGCGGTTCATTTTGCTTACCAGTTTGTTGCTTCACCCTGTCTGGACCCGGCTGGCTGCCTGGATGGCCGACCGGATGGTTGAATGACTGACTGTTGTGTAATTGCAAATGCTTATATGCACACACACACACACACACACACACACACACACACACACACACACACACACACACACACACACACACACACACACACACACACACACACACACTACAACTACCGCAGCCTCCATAAACCATCCTCATGTGTCAATGGAGGCACAGGCCAGCCATCACTTGTCCCGTTGTTGCTCTGCTCCCAACTTAATGCTCCCTGTTGTCTAAATATCCTGACAATAACAACCAAACTCCATTTATCATCTGATAATCGTCTCCTGCAGAAAGCTGGTCAGTGATAAAGCTGACAATGATTAACTTGATGACTCATGCGACTTAATGTGTTCGTCTGGCTGATGGGAATGATGATAGATTTGTGAGAGGCAGAAGGTGCAGCCTGGGAGCGTGAGTGTTTATCTTATTGAAGCTATTAGACGGATATGTTCGTCTGCAAACGCTGGAGCAGATTAACAGCAGTATCCAAACAGGTTAATAGAAAAAAAAGGGCAAAGAAAAGGGAAAAGCTTGCATGCTGAAAGTCAGTCACATCAAATGTGTTTAGGTTCCACAGGAGAAAAATTCAGTCATAAGCGAACATTTTCTCCTTAGACATATGTTTGTGTTTGCATGTGTCACCGTCTGGAAGGAGGGAGGAAGGAGGAACGTGGTGAGGAGAGAAGGAGGGAGAGAGAAAAGCTGGAGGAGGGGCGCAGCCAGAGGGGGAATGCTGGAACATAGAGCATGCTGTGTTGATTTGATTAAATTCAGTTCTGTTCTATTTGCAGTAAGCCTAGTTATTCAGCTATATTTGTACAGCGTCGTCTGATTTTAACAACACCGACATAGATCTCCCACAGAACAGGAAGCCTGGGATTAGAATTCAAAAAGCACGTTTAAAGAGGCTACAGCAGGTTTTTGAGGGAGATCAAACTTATTTGTCATTTTTGTGGTTTATCCATAGCCGCCAGTATCAAGTGGTCATAATGAATCCACGTGATGCAGAGTCTGGATCACTTCCTGTTTTTCTTCAATATCACAAGATGTGGCTTTTATCTGTAATTTTGCAGCTATGAATATAAAAAAAACAAATTCCATAATATCAAAGTAATCATACCCAGGTAGAACTTATGCATTGTTCCATTTGGATAAACATTGAGATCATAATCCAGATTCAAGAGATAATAGAAGATTTTATTTATCAGTGAAGCAATGAAGAAAAAAAAAATTCTCATTGTCCTTTATGATTTTTAAAAAAATATATTTACCTGATTCCACATGCGAGGAGCAGGTTTTAAGAGCAGGAGAAATTTATTTGGTATTACTTAATTTGACATGAAGCAGATGTGAGTAAAATGATGTAATCATGGTGATATCATCAGTGTGCGCTGCACTGATACGACAAATGATTGGTGGCAATGATGCTGGCGGAGGTGTGCGCTCGCTAAGTGCTTCCAGGTCTGCTCTTGTACTTTGGAGGTCACACTTAAAAATACACCATGCATTAAAAATATAGAGCCTTACTTAATTTTCAACAGGACGCTGACCCGGTGAGAGTCTTTTCAAAATCATAAATTTTTATGCAGCGATTGGCTCAGTATATTAAGAAACTCTAAGGCTTTTAAGAAAAACAGTCTCCCACCATTCTCCAGTGTATGGTCTCATCTCTCCATGAGGAGGTTATGATGATCAAATTTAGTCTGGATGTGTAAATATAGAACCATGTTAAACCTACTGAACCAATTGTCATCGTGTTGGGACACAAATACAAGAATTAGAAGGAGTATAAAAGGTGAATATCAGCTGTCAGGGATGGTTCTTTGCAGCAGAATTACATTCATTTGGTTAACATCTATGTGTTACACAATATTCCTTCCTCCTGAAATGGAGGGTAACACAGTAGTGTGGCTGATGTGTCTCCGATGCTGCCAGTAAAACAATCAAAACCTTTATAGGAGCAATTTCTTTTTGGCAGAGAGGATTCCATGAGCAAATATTTCCTGAAAACTATTTCAATTCCAAGCTTAAAACTGTGTAACAGACCTGAGAAATATTGCTTTCTGACATAATTCAGTTCAAGGAAAACAAACTGAATTGGGATTCAAGTTTCCTTTGAACGGATTTTGGTTGGATAACGGAGCTCGATGTGTCGATGGTGAGTGTAGAGCGATCTGAGTCGATGTCTGGTGACAGCTTGGGAACAGTCAGCCAGTCCCACAGGGATGATCAGAGTAGGTCTCTCTCTCTCTCTCTCACACACACACACACACACACACACACACACACACACACACACACACACACACACACACACACACACACACACACACACACACACACACACACACGCGCGCGCGCGATGCTCGCTCAATGTCACGTTGACATTTACTCTCTGAGGGAACGCTGCTGTCACTGAGGACGATGTGTTAGAAAATGGAGGCAAATTTCCTTTGAGGTTCCTCTGGAGTGTTCATGGAGACGCCATTACAGCACCACTCAAGTATGTTTGCTGTGTCTGTTTAATTCAGGATCGAATCTAGCGGTTTGAAATCCAAATATACCTCTCTTTAAGAGCTGTTAATATTTCCCTTCTGAATGATGGATGTGGAACATATTACACCACTGTTTTGGGTTGGATGCCCCATGTCTGCTGCCAAAAACTCATCCAGCTAGACTCACAGCATCACTTCCTGTCACACAAACACACACACACACACACACACACACACACACACACACACACACACACACACACACACTGAACATAAAAAGCTATTTTCACATAAAGTCCCCCTCTTTCAGAGCCTCATTTCTATTCCACACACACCTGTACATTACACTTTTCAACACAATATCTGCACACACATTTCCTGGCTGACCCTGTTGTCCCAGCTTCCTGCCAGATGGTGTCATTTGGCCCGACAAGGTTACTCTGCTCTTCTGCCTGCAAAAATGTCTTCCCTGACAAGTCATTTAAAGAGCCACGACACTGATGGCGTCCTCACAGCTATTTGTTTTTCCACGAATCCTCGAGCCACAAACCTCGTCGTCAGTGTTTCCTTACACACTCCTGCACTCCTCACCTCCAGCTGCCTCGTCCTCCTTCCTTCGAAGTTCATGTCATTTTCAGTTCAAGTCTGACGCTGCCTGTCTGTCTGCTCAGACTGGGGTGGCCGCTAGGTACAGGAATGTTGGAGTGGGGGGTGGGAGAGGTATGCAGTGTGAGGGTGATAGATGTGTTGCATGCTGGGGAGCTGTTTCTCAGATGCTTAGTGTTCAGGTCATTTTGTCTGCTGGCGGGTTAAACTGTGCGTGAGTGTGTGTGTTTGTTTGTGTGTTCGCTGTCCTTTGAGGGCAGAGGGAATAATGTGGGTCGGACCGGAAATTCCAGGTGGGACTCTTTTAGTTTCTGAACTTAATTGGTGTGACATGACCCGGGCAACGTGCCAAGCGTGTGTGCGTTGATGTGTAATGATGTGTGCACCTGTTTTCAAATGGGTACGCATTTGCATGCAGTGACAGACAAATGTAATTGTGTGTGTGTGTGTGTGTGTGTGTGTGTGTGTGTGTGTGTGTGTGTGTGTGTGTGTGTGTGTGTGTGTGTGTGTGTGTGTGTGTGTGTGTGTGCGTGTGTGTGTGTGTTTGTAGGACATAGATGTTGGTGCTTCCATGTGTATAAATCCATTTTGATGTGTTTACTTGTGTATTCATGTTTACGCATTCACACACAGTATGTGAATAGTTTGATGATGTGCGTATCATGTGTGTTATATGCTTAACAGTGTAAACAAGGTAAAAACAATATCATGTTTTTGTGTATAATATATTATATTATATTATATTTTATTATATTATATTTTTTCATTCAGTACCATGATCTGTGCTCTCTGAAACCAGATAAAGTCAGACAAATAGATACAAAATAAATACGATTTTATTGATGTTTGTGTTGAGATATCAAGCCAACCTAAACAAATCTGTTTAGTGATGATGTGGCCTAAGAAGTGAAAACAGAAATAGAGTACTTATATTCAACTCCATGTGAGACTCTGTGTTTGTCACGCCAGGCGCTGCCAGTTTCCATTACCTAGTGTACAGTTCTAACCCGCTCCACTTGGGCTTTGAGGAGTCTGTTTGCTCAAACGGTCTTGGCACGCTTATGTGGAGTACACCTAACTCAACAAACACTGTCAAGCAAGCAGCCATGAAGTAATGAGTCTAATGGGCAGTTAGGCTTGCTTTATTCATATGCAAAGAAAGCGTGTACTTTTTTTCCCCCAACATTTGTTGCTGTTCCTCATTGGACGGCCGTCTATGTGCACTTAAAACATTTTAATGTCGTATGAAATGGTTCAAAGATGAGGAGCTTCTAAGTTATGCAATAAATGCATCTCGTTGTTTCTTGATTTGTATCTTCATTCTTTTTTTTTTTTGTGCACGTTTTCAGCCATGCTAGCAATAATATGAAGGGTCGGGATCCTTTATTTGATGCTCAAGCTTGCTGCAGGCTGAAAAAGCTTCACAACTACTAAATACACAAACAGTAAATACATATAAGACATGTCAATTCTTATCAATTGTCAATGTCAGTTGCTTCTGGTTGAAGATCCTCTTATGTGCTGAATTAATGCCGTTCTCATCAAAGTCAGTGGTGCTTGTGCTGAATGCTAATTAGAGAATGTTATCATAGTAACATGCCAGCCCAAGATTATAAATACTATACATGGAAAAAATCAACCCGTTAGCGTTGTCATTGTCACAGAGTGGCTCTTAATTCTTTGTTGTCCCATCATATTAAATGTGATTTCAAACATATAGTCTGAAATATTAATGTTCCGTTTGTAAAGTCTTAGAAATTGGCGTTGGACATTTCATTATAAAATATGACAAATATTATACCTGCTGTTAGCTCCTTGGATTAAATGTAACCAGAAAACC
Source organism: Antennarius maculatus (assembly GCA_013358685.1). Taxonomy (NCBI): domain Eukaryota; kingdom Metazoa; phylum Chordata; class Actinopteri; order Lophiiformes; family Antennariidae; genus Antennarius; species Antennarius maculatus. The sequence goes on along the minus strand of CM023610.1, from coordinate 10,213,849 downwards.
TCCAGACTAATTCTAATATACTAATATTGATAAACCTCCAGATCTAATTGTGACATCGGAAGCACTGTGAAACATACAAGTAATTGTTACAGCAGATTGATCTGGAAGATTTATGAGACAAAGAATTTCCAGAGAGGTTGAAAAATGTCAATAAGGGGAAAAAGTGAAAGACATTTTAGACATTCATCCATATGAGGACACCAAACAGTTCCTCCCATAAGAAATCTTTGTTCTAATGAGTATTCATGTTGTGACAATGTCAGTATTTATACCATAAAAATATCTTCATGCCACACACGCCCATCACTCTTCTCATCTATGCTTGTATCTTTAACTCCATCTCACTTCCAAGTGTTTCAACGCTCCACATCCGTATTCAGAAATCCCTGCCAAAACATTTTACCCTCATTAACGCATTCTGTTCAAATGTTTCAAAAGAGAGAAGAGAAACGGGTGGAAAGAGAGAAAAATAAGCGTGAGGCGGAGGGAGATATCGATCTGCTTGTTTGATTAGGAATATCAATAAAGCTATTTTTCCTGGTTCAACAAGGCTTATTGAACTGAAGCAAAACCTGCCAATTGGGTTGGGGTGGGGGGAGGGCAAGGCATGAGAGAAAGTGTTTTAGTATTCAGGATGTATAGATTAACATGCAGAGATGGAAAACAAAACACAGCAACCATGCTCTGCTGCTGCCGCTGGATAAACAACCGGCTATTACCCAGTAAAGAGCTGCATGGATTTATTTGTCTGCCAGTGAGCAGAGGCACAAATGAAGTGGCACATGAGGTCTCAAACACAGAATGCTGCTGTTCCTTTTAAAGAATTAGCTCGATATCTTTGTTTTATACAACACTACCATTAAGTGAAAAAGAAACAGCATCGCATCTTTATGTTTGAGACTAGTGGAAGTGTACATATGAGCTTCTGTGACAAAAAACAGGGAGACATGTTGTTCTTTGGGTTCAGGGAAGACACCAGTGGAGGAAGAGGAGGTAATAATGATGATGATTGAAGAGGAGGAGGTATTTTAATCACTGCCGTCTGCCTCTTTTCCCATTAGACACAGAGCTGTCTGCTACTGCCTGGATGGGTTTTACATCTGCAGATTCAGCACAGGCATCCATATTTCACATACATATTAGAACACACCTGCACTCACACACGTTAATGTCACTGAGGTGACTCACATCATAGAATGAGTGCATCGGGAAGAACATCTCTTTCCATCCACGGGTGTCTGGCAGCGACCAACAGCTGCTTCATTTCCTTAAGTTTGTCTCTGGATGTGTCACAGTTGTTAACATCAGGACGGTGATGAACCTGATACTGGACAATGATGTTATTCTGTCCTCATTTGAGGGGATTTATGTCATACTTGGGTCAAGTGAACAGTCTAGGAATTGTTGTTGCCAGGTTGTGGTGGCAACAGGCGGGAGAAAAATATTTCAGATGTTTTGTTTGCCATCAATGCTCCCCACCTCCTGGATGATCCAGAGGTCATCATTTACAATGAGAAGTTGTTCTAAGTCAATCTTCCCTGGAGAAAAAAGGTTAAATAAAACAAATAAAAAGGTGTCTCTACATTCTATGAGATGTAATCTTCAAACTAGTGTTGGGTTTTCCTCATAGTCGGACCGTACTGGATCACTTCCAAAGGGAAGAGCTGCTGATCCAAGCTGCCTTTGAACATCCAAGCTCCTTACGTCTGCAGCACCACTTAGAGCTCGTGAACAGTGTTGGGGGGTTGAAACCTGATGAACTGGTAAATCAAGAGCTTTCTGATCACGCTCAGATCCTTTTTCTGATATAGCCTGGCATCAACTCCTTGTATGTGGTGTCCCCACAGGACAGGTGTCCCCAGTGAAGATTGTTTGGGCTTTAGCCGTGGATTTTGACCCCCAGATCCATGCTGACAAGTTCCATTCCCAGTTTTGGCTCTAAAATGAGGCCTGGGATTCCCTAAACACACCAAGGTGTGGCATTTTCTTTTTCCTTTTCCTTGCCAATCTTTTGCAAGACTTTCAACTTTTCTATTATTATTCTTAAAATGTCTTAAAAAACGACATGTGCTACACGCTTCCCTCCCACACTGCGAGGACAGCCCTAAAGCAACAGTAACGTGTCACTATCCACTTATGCAGGAGGCAGTTCCCTCCTGTAGCCAGGAGTAGCACAGGCTCTAAGTTGGTCGGTGTTAATTATGGCACAGTGTTAGAGCTTGTTCCACACACACAAACACACACACACACACGCACCTGCTATGCACACAGTCAGGAAGTCACAACCAGACTCACAAACGCACATGAGGAACATATCCATACACAGAATACCCAAATGTTTGCACTACAAGGTCAGGAGATCACATGTGTTTGCAGGCGCTCAGAGACTCGTAACACACCGCAGATTTATTCACCCTGGATGTATAAGTGTTTGCCTATGTGTGTGTGTGTATGCTTGTGTGTGTGTTTTCCAGTCTGTGAATAAGCGTCTATTTATCCACGATCAGACCAGACCAGAGTTTATCCAGAGACCCACATCATAAGGATGTGGTTTCATTCTCTGCCGTTTTCTGTTACTGCTTGGATTAGTCAGTGAAGGTCTGCAGACTATTGAACTGACAAACTATAGAGTTACGACTGTGTGTGTGTGTGTGTGTGTGTGTGTGTGTGTGTGTGTGTGTGTGTGTGTGTGTGTGTGCGTTTCTGTGCGTGCAAGCGTCCATGTTTCTACGCGTTGAGGTCAATTTCAATGGATTTTTTCATCTATTATTTTATTCCCATACATTCAGATATATTTTCAAGAATGGAACCAGAAGAGGCAGCAATTAAGTAGAGATTTAACCAACAATTCTCGACTCCAGGTTTATAATCTATCCCGGCTGCTCTCTGAAGGGTGTGGTTCTGCATGTGTGGCAGTTTTTCTTTGGATATCACAGCCTTCATCAAATGCTATGTTAGCTTTAGCCTAACCACTTGACCAATAACAGCTACTGGACAAACCCGCTCATGTGGTTGAAAGGTTTGAGTAAAGCTGGTGAGTTCCACCTTCACTGTGTAAAATACAACAGACCAACACAAGAGAAAATGGAACCCAATTCAAGAGAGTTCAATTTAACATAAAAAGTCACTTAGCGTGTAATACACTCTAGGGATCCAACTAATTTCGACCCAATTTGAGACAAACTTTTCTCTCATTTGGAATAGTTTTTTCATCTACATGTGGGACAGGTTTTGTGATAAGTCTCAGCGTGAGGTTTGGTCATGCTTGACTGATTTTTCTGAGTAGTCTGAAAACACAATTTTAGAGTTAGTACCCATAATGCCTTTGTCCAACTAATCCCAAATGACCACTCCCTTGTTGAAATAATCCACTCCTATAAAAAGACATAAATTGGGGAGAAAATTACATCTACTATATCGCCATGGCTGTGGATTGTACCAATCTCATGGTGGAGGGGGGTACTCCAACAGGCAGCTCACCAGGGTGGTGAATGCTGACTATCCAGTAGTGCATCTAAGACAGTGTCTGTAAGCCACGAAGATGGACATATGGTTGAAAGGTTTCAATAAAGTTATAGCAATGCAGAAGAGAGTAGACTGAATTAAGTAGAAGTAATTTGAATACCGGGCGGCACGGTGGCGCAGTGGGTAGCGCTGTCGCCTCACAACACGGTGGGTCCGGGTTCGAGTCCTGCTCTGTACGAAGTTTGCATGTTCTCCCCGTGTCTGCGTGGAGGTGGGTTCCTCCCTCCCACCTCCAAAAGCATGCACTTCAAGTTGATTGGCCGGTCCCAAATTGCCCATAGGAGTGAGTGTGTGTGTGTGCATGGTTGTCCGTCTTTGTGTGGCTCCGCAGTGCACTGGCATCATGCCGAGAGTGTCCCCCACCTCACGCCCCATGTCAGCTGAGTTAGGCTCCCCATGACCCGCTACGGCGGATGAAGCGGTAGAAAATGAATGAATAATTTGAATACCAAAAAAAAGTAATTTAATACAACTGGCTGAAGAGTGTTTGTCCAGGGTTCAGTGTTTCTCTTTCATGAAGCTTTTGAATCAAACTTTGAAACCGAAAACCTAAAGGAAACTCAGTCGCATGCGAAGCCTCAAAGTCATGTGGCATCACACATGTCTCAATTCCAGCAAGAGCTTGGTTTTTGTTTGAATGCAGTGCCAGAATATTTGAGCTGAAGAGCAAGCTGAAGATTTCCAGACAATAATCAGGATAATTAGGGATAAACGTTGTGCAGAAGGAACAGAGATACCAGATTCATCGTTAACACCGGCCTCAGATGACGCAGGCAAGGCAACCACACGTGTGGTTCTTGTTTCATGGGTTTGGGGGGGGAGGTCAAAATGACTGTTGTTTGCCATTACCGCCATCAAGGGACACCATCACTAACTAAAGAAAATGTTCTGTATGCGAGGCAGGTTGAGGGGGAGGACATACGTGGCGATTACATATTCATGTGCTGAGCATGGCAGCCTGTGATCATCTCACCGGGCCTCATGATAGATGTTTGCTTTAATAAGCAGATGCAGTCAGGACTTCTTTCTCCACCATGGATATTGCATTCCTCAGTCATACATTCATGAATATGACATTATCTTCTTTGAGAGAATGCATTTATCCTGTCCATAAAGCTTTACATCAGCCTTCCACACGAGACAAAAACAAGACACCGGGAAAAATGGGAGTCAGCAGGTTTTTATTGTTGTTCTGCAGCAACAGTCTTATGAAGGAACGGCCACAGAACAAACCAGGAAAATGGGAAAGTGTGTGTTTGTTTGTGTGTCGTCTGAAACGGAGAACGAGGGGGGTAATGTTTGTGTGTTTACTTCTATTTATGTGTGTGTGTGTGTGTGTGTGTGTGTGTGTGTGAAACTGTTATTCCTGATACTGACAAAGAAAAACTGATGCAACAGTAAATTGACTGCAGTATTTCAAAGCATAAACGCAGACGCTGCAGGCTCTGTGTCACTGTAGGTCCTGATTTATTAGTTCTTCATAAACCTCAGTATTTTAATCTGGTCACCAATATATTTATTTTAATTTCAGTGTTTGAAGTGGAATAAAAAAAAAAAATTGCAATAACAAACAAAATCGAATTTCTTACTGGACTTTGCCCAAAACTGAGACGTTCATCCGCTGTGTGTGTGCGTGTGCGTGCGCGCGTCTGTGCGTGCGTGCACGCGAGTTTGTAGTAGGAATTGCGGAATTGAAATTAATGTCAGAATTTACCGAGCATTTATGTAGCGTGACTGACAGCGTGCATGGGCACACGTGCGCCTGTGAGAACAGAATAATTGGGACTTCAATGCCCACAATCCCCACAGACTCCCCAACCCTCCTCCGCCCCCGCTGCCCCGCCCACATCCATTCAGGGATCGACTCGACTCGTGATTGGTCAGTTTGTTCCATGACATTAGGACCCAACGTGGGGCCGCCTTACAGTTATTGGTTAGACCTGACACTCGGTCGACCAATCAGAATGCAGAGACGACCTCAGACGAGGAAGAGTTTTTAAGGTGGCTCTGAAGAGTTGCTGGTGTGATTTTCTGCCGCTAAATTGAGACGTGCTGCTTTCAGTCCCCCCTCAGGGCTTTTTATTGATGACTAAACCTACAATAGTTTCCTATGCTGTTAACTGACAGGTGACCAGGCCTGAATGTAAGTTTTATCTCCAACCATATGTTGTCTCTGCTCTTTTATTAGGTTGTAGCTAATTGAGATGATGCTGCAGTAGATAATGAGAAACGTTTTTGCGCTTCAATTGGACATAAAGTTATTAGGGAAGAAATTCTGAAGAACTTGTGACCTATGATCAACTAAATCAAACCCAAGATTCATACAAGGAAGAGCTAATTAATGAGAGTTAAATTGATAATGCATCTAACTTTTTAACAAGAAATTAAAAACAGTGCTGTAAACAATAGATTTTCTGCATTGTTTAATATCAACTTTATTCAGCTGTAACACAATTCCACTACCCAGGTCATGTTACATCACACATTACATTCTAGATCACCTATTCACAACAATAGGCTCATTTACACCATTTATCCAATATTAATATTAATGTAAGAAAGGAGAGGAATGAAGGTTAGCCGCAGTAAGACAGAGTACATCTATGTGAATGAGAGGGACCCAAGTAGAAGAGTGAGGTTACAGGGAGAAGAGATCAAGAAGTTGGAGGATTTTAAGTACTTAGGGTCAACAGTCCAGAGCAATGGAGAGTGGGGAAAAGAGGTGAAGAAGCATGTATAGGCAGGATGGAACGGGTGGAGAAAAGTGTCAGGTGTGATGTGTGATAGAAGAGTTTCAGCTAAAATGAAAGGAAAGGTGTATAAAACTGTGGTGAGACCAGAGATGTTGTTTGGTCTAGAGACAGTGTCACTGAAGAAAAGACAGGAGGCAGAGCTGGAGGTAGCAGAGATGAAGATGCTGAGGTTCTCTTTAGGAGTGACCAGGAAGGATAGGATCAGGAAAAGAGGGACAGCACATTTTAGAGGTTTTGAAGATGAAGTCAGAGAGGCCAGACTGAGATGGTTTGGACATGTCCAGAGGAGAGATAGTGAATATATTGGTAGAAGAATGTTGAGTTTTGAGCTGCCAGGCAGGAGGCCTAGAGGAAGACCAAAGAGGAGGTTTATGGATGTAGTGAAAGAGGACATGAAGGTAGTTGGTGAGAGAGAAGAAGATGCAGAAGACAGTGTTAGATAGAGGCAACTGATTCGCTGTGGCGACCCCTGAAGGGAAAAGCCGAAAGGAAAAGAAGAAGAAGAAGAATATTAATGTAAGATTAACCCGTTAAAACAAAGCTGGCATGGACACCCGGCGACGATGCAACACTTATGCATCTGGATCTAGATGTAGATTATGATCTAGGATATTGCATTTTATATTGGGAGGGGGTTGGGATATGTGCTGGATCACAGACCAGAACCAGAGGTAGTGACCAGTATGATGTCTTAATGTAGATCATATCTCCCTTACTGGTGGATTCTGTACATCTGTTTTAAGTTAAGAAGTTATATCTGGACAATGAATTGATCCCAATCCACAGTTTTGGAAAATCATATTTTTTTGGGTTGCTAAGATAAATTAGCTGAGCTGGATCCAACACAAATCGAGTGCTATTAATTCTACAAACAACACTCTCGTTGATACATGATTCAAAATCTAGACAGGCTTATTTTCTCATTTTCTGCATCGCGCATGGAAATGAGTTGAGTTTAAACTAGTCAATTATTATTCTTTTTGACTTTCTATTCTTTCTGTTTCATTTTTTTCATTTCTGTTGTTTCTTTCAGATCTGTTGGTTTATAAATCATTTACAATTAATACTCTGATAAAAAGAAACCTATGTGCATTCAGATTCTGTTGCAGGAACTCATGCTGCCATCTGCGTTTTCCAGAAATCATCTGTAACCACCCTCAAATCAAACTCTATCGATTTATCTGTGCTGAAAGGTCACACCAGAAATCACAAATAAGTGAGTTTGCTGGCATTCCTTAGAAGAATAGCCTCCACACAGTGTTGCTGTGGAAACAGCCATACATCATAGCTATAGATCCATTAGTACTATAGATATGCCTGCAATAAACACACCTGGAAGCCACAAACTTGTGCAACTTCTCTACTGTGTTGTTGTCAGCTTCTGACAGTGTGTTTGCCTGCCTGCCCATCTGTCTGTGTGAAAACCAGAGCGAGGAGTCGGGGGGATAATTATCTCCATAATCCATTCTAGACAATTAGATAATGCTGATTAGTACAATGGTCTACATGGAGAACAGTGGTGTTGGTGATGGGGGCACAATTGAGTGACAGTTTGTGTGTTTGTATGTGTGAGGGATTTGTGAATGAAAGCAGAAGGAAGAAGAACAGGAAAGAGGAAGGAAGAGAGCGACAATCTGAGAAGTATTTCCATGCAGCGATTTGATTCCGTTCTTTGGCTGGTGGCTGTCATCTCGCTGCGTGACGCTCCTGTTTAAGTTCTGTGTGGACCGGTATGTGTTGGGGTAGGTGTGTGTAACCTTTAACAGGATAAACGGTCTGGATGGGAATAATTGGGATGGATTGATGTTTCATCATAGGGTGGCATAAATAACAGTGAGCGGAGACGTGACTCCTGTGTGACATACAAGTACATGCTCCATCAAGCGAGCTAATGGAGTGTCCTCACAAATATTTTTTAAAAAATGATTAATTCATCGATAGGCTGTAGTAAACCCCTGAAAAAAAGAAGATGGACTCAAACTAAATGGCCCTGTCTAATGGACATGGACTCTCACATCCTGACTGTGTAATGTTTTAAAGCTTCTTTTTGTCTGTGATCTCATGTTTATACAGGCGTCAGATGAACCAAAACTGCCCATCCTCACTCTTCCCTTTAGAAACAGAAACACATTTTTGCATTTTTTTTTTACCACATTAGTTTTTCACTATCATGTATCTGTAGCTTACACCACTTCAATTTACACAAATGGACTGAACCAGCCTAGAGTTTCCTCTGAAGGATCTACGTTGTTGGCAACAGTCTGCATTGAATAATAGGAAGTCCGTATGTGGCCCTAATGGCGGCGTTAGGGCTGTTCTTTGGCTAACCCACTTGTTTTCAAAAATAGTTTCTGTCTTACTGGAAACCTTCCACGGATGCCAAGACCAACTGCATCCGATTTTAGTGTCAGATTAATGGACATTTGATCAAGTTCAAAGGCAGAGCTGCCCTGGATAAACGCATTACAAACAACACCAGAAGGTGGCTGGTCAACCTGGTGGACACGGACAGGCTTTAAATACCTGATCCTAATCGGTGCAGGTCCATTTCTGGGCAGTTCTGTAAATAACATGTTCTCTGGAGCCAGCAGGCACACACCCTTTATTTTTAACTCACAGAAGTGGTCATATTTGTGTTGTGTACGAGCGGTAGCCCTAAAAATATGACTTCTAGTACAGCAAGTGAATGCATTCTTGGTGTGTTTTTAGCAGACACCGCTGCACAATGTGAGACCTAACTTTCAAATCCATTTCAGTGAAATTACATTACAGGTATGACACCTTCTCAGTGGTTGATTTGGATTGTTTTTCGTTTTTTTTTTGTGGTCTGCTGCTGTCCATTTAAAACAATCCACTGTGACTTCTGTAGGTAAAATAAAATGAATCACTTCCTGCGAGTCTAAAGGTTTGTCTCCAGAAGACCACCTAGAGACAGAAGAGTGCACTAACTCAATTTGATCTAAAATGGTCTAAAATGTTCTGGGCATGCACAGCAGCAAGACAAACATGATGTTTCTAACATGTGTGATGACTACTTCACTGCCTTCACCTGCAGAGACACTGGAAAAGCGACTGTAGAACCGTCGTCCAGTCTTCTGAAGGTTCCTAGTTCCTTTTCTGAAGGTATCTAGTTCATCTTCTGAAGGTTGCTGGTTCCATCTCTGGTCCCCACAGAGATAGTTCCATTACCCTACTCAGCTTGACTCAGCTTTGAGGCCAGTTCCATTGGAGGATAGTAGCTGGTCGTCATGGTGATGTAGGGTGCAGTCCCAGCTTGTTTGGCTTCACTGTCTTCACCTTGGCTACACCACACCCTTCTGCCTTTCAAGCCTTGTTTCAATCAAAGTAAATTCTAAAATGATTTAATCAAGTAGAGTTATTGATGCTGGTTTGTTTGTCTGTCCTCAGTGAGATCACACAGAAACTACCAGACTGGTGTCCCTGGAGCTAGGCAGGATGGTCAGGATCGTGAACGGGACCAGCCTGGTACTTTTTGGGGTAGGTCCTCATAAAGAGGCATAAAGGTTTTTTTGTTTTGTACTTTCTTAAATGTTACAACAGTTCCACCATTTTTAGTCCTTTCATAGCAGGGAAGACCCGTTAATGTTTAGATGGGCTGGAGTCAGTAAGTTCTGTCCACTTAGTAGATCCAGACGGGGACGGCTGTTGGCTGGACTTTGGTGGTGTGTGTGTGTGTGTGTGTGTTGTTTCTCCTTGTGCTGATGTTCTGTTTGCCCTCACACCGGGACTGGACAACAGCAGAATGAAGTGGGACTGATGCTGCTGTCCTGACCTTCTGTTGCTTTCTCTGCGAGTTGTGAAATGTTTTCACGCGGTGATCATGATGATGATGCGTTTACACTTGAAACACATCTGGATGCACCTCGACTCCTGCTGCAGTCGACTCAGACACATTTTAATACAGCGTGTAAACGGAATAATAAACTTATCACTGTATGTGTGTGTGTGTATATGTGTGTGTGTATAACAAGTGTGTGGGTCCACAGAGCTGTCATGAATGTGTGTGAGTGTCGGAGTTTGTGTGTGTGTGTGTGTGTGTGTGTGTGTGTGTGTGTGTGTGTGTGTGTGTGTGTGTGTGTGTGTGTGTGTGTGTGTAAATCTCGATTCCTATCATTTGGAGCTGGAGTCTTTGTGCATGAGTGATTGCTTTGTCTGTCTGACCACAACAGAGAAGGGATCCATCTCTCTCTGCCGCTCTCTCCTCCTCCTCCCTGATTGGCCGCCTCTATCTGCTCAGTTCCACCTTAAGAGGAGCTTTAGCAGCCTGTCGTGTTTGTGTTGAAGCCAACAGGCACAATATATTACAGTCTAGGGCTTGCTGCTGAAAAGCCCGCTGGATCTTCCACTGACCTGCTGTTCTTTCCTGCTTTCCTCTCGCATTTTTTCCACATTTAGATTAAAAACAAAGCTCTTACTCTCTGTGTCGTCTCCTCCTTCCTCCTCCTCCGTCTCCTCCTCCTCCTCCCTCTCATCCTTATTATCCTTCTCCTTTTCTGCAGCAGCAGTCAAAGCAGAGGCTTCAGAGTGTCAGAGAGGGTGAAGAGGAGGAAAAAGCAGAGAGGAAGACTGTTGGGGATAGAGTGTGTTTATGTTTGCATGCTTCGCCATTGGGCGGCTGGGTGAAGGGGCAGGAGGTGAAGAGTAGGAGGAGGAGAGAGGGGGATCCTCCCTGGATGATGTTCTCTGTCCTGTCACTTACCCCTGGACCTTGACTGAAAACAAGGAGGTGGAGAGACATAGAAAGAGAGAGAGAGAAGGGGAGAGAGGAGAAATAGACTTTGGTGTCACTGGGAAACGAAGAAGAAGAAGGAAGAGGAGGATCAGGAGGTAAACTGTGGCGCTCTGTTCTATCATGATATTGTCGGATCAACAAACGGACAGATCGAGAGCTCCTCAGTGGTGTGTCAACAGGAATTTGTCTTAGAGGGGAGAGGAAGGAAGAAAACAAGGAGAGAGACGGACTCTGGGAATACCACTGTGTTCAACTCGGAGGAGCGGGCTGGACTGAGTGTGTGAGAGGGAGTGTGTGAGGAGCCGGTGGAGGGCAGAGGAGTGGAGGGCCAGGGGACGAACCTGGCCATCAAACGGACTGGCAGCCTCTCCTCTCCTGGGATCATGTACCCTCAGGGCAGGCATCCGGTAAGTACCTCCTTATGTCTCAGTTTCTTGTCTGTCTGTCTCTATGTCTGTCTGTCAACTCCAGCCTGTCTGATAATTTTTGCCTCAGATTCACCGTGTCTCTCCTCTTTTTGCCTCTCTGCTCCTCTTATCTCCTCTACTTCCTCCTGCTCTCTGCTTCAAGTCTTTTCTTGTCTGACTTTTTTAGCCTGTCTCTGTTTTGCCTCAGTCTTGTTTAGTTATAGGGACTCTCTACTGTAACACGAGGAGGGAGGTGTGATGGGAGGGGTAGTTGTTGGGGAGGGATGGGGGGTATTTAGGCTAAGAGATTCCCTGTTATGTATACACACCTCCTCCCTCCCTGTCAGCTGCAGCCAGGTGTCTTTGAAAGCTCAATGATAGTTGGCTGTGTGGATGGCGTAAAACTGAATCTACACTTGTACACATGTGTGTTATCTTTTAGTGTCTGTGTGTAAACTGATCTGTTACAGCTCTCATTTCTTTTTCTTCCTCTCTTCCCATCCCTCCTTCATTAGCAGTAAGAATCTACTCCGTTATTCACCTGCCTGGGGTAATTAAAAAAAAAAGTTAATTCTAAAAAGTCACAACCGCAGAAGGGTGGATGACAGCTTAAGCTCAGTCTAGCTGAGGCCACACGTTTCAACAGGACCCCGGCCCGCACCATCTTTAATCAGATTTGGTCGTCAGTCTCTTTGAATCTGCCACAAATGGGTCAGTGGCCACTTTGCCTCGCAGCCAGCCAGCCAGCCAGCCAGCCAGCCAGCTAACCACTCAGTCAGCCAGCAAGCAGGCCAGCCAGCTATCACACAGAATTATGAATGACATTTTCACAAGAGGAAGGCATGAGGAATCAATTATATATACAGAGAGAATGCTAATAAGCCCACCGCTGGAACAGAAGGGGAAGAGAGATGCACAGAGAAACGGGAGAGAAGTGGAAAACAAAGGGAGAAAGTGAAAGATGTAAGAGCCAAAAAGGAAATAAAAGAGCGAGAAAGAACTCTTTTAAAAAAAAAGGCTAAGCCGGGGGTGGAAGGAGAAATTAAAATGAATGAGAGATGCAGTGGAAGAATAGAGTGTGAAAATGTCTCTGTTCTCTCCTTTAGAGGCATATCAGAGAGCTTCCTGCTGTGATGCTCTGTTTTTGATAAAGTTCAATCCCAGATTGAGGCAACTCCAACCAATCAATATCTCTCTCCTCCTGGCTCGCTCCCGTTTTTCCTCCCTCTTTTTTTTTTTTTTTCTCCCTCTTCCTCTGCAGCCCTCCTTTGCCAGTGGAACTTTATTTCTGGTGTTGCTGTGAAATGTGATCTGTAGAGAGGGTGCAAAGAACAGTTAGTGTGTGAGAGTGTGTGTGTGTGTGTGGTTGTGTTGGGTTGTGTACATTTACATTTCTTCACACCAGGGTAAATAATCTATTTCATCCTGTATGTTCTTGAGCACAAGCGTCTAAACTCTCCTTATTCACTCATGGAAGAAGCAGCGTTTTGAAGAGCAGTTAAATGATAGATTTGACTGATGGATGTCACAGAAAAGCAGCACCACCCAAACCAGAAGCTCTCTGTGACGACGTTCCTTCTGGTCACTCGTTTTGAGTGTTTATCCATGTCTCTTAGGGCTTCGTGAGTCTCTGAATGTGTGTGTTAAAAATGTGTCGTCACATTTGTTAACTTTGATATGTGTCCGTGTTAAAGCTTGCACTGGGAATGACTTCCTTTTCCTTTGACTGTGATTTAGGGAACGCTTTCAAACTAATGTGGCCACAGAACCAAACGCGATCTGCCTCAGAGGGCAGAACCACTGCAGCCTGAACCCTAAACACACAAACCCCGTAATGAATGAGTGATGATATTCCGTGCCGGAGGACAGCAAACACTTCATCAGCTGCTCACGAGCAGGTTGTGAACAGCTGATGATCTGCATGGCTGCTCTCATCTCTCCTATTTGATCATTTTGTTTTATGGCGCTGGCTGATGATGACAGCACTCAACACACGTGTGTGTCCTGGTAACGTGAACACAGCTCTATGTCTGTGTGTGTTTTTAGATATCAAGTTGTGAGTAATTTACGTTTTCTGCTACAAGACATGCTGGACTAACTGTACTTAAATTTTTTGGGATACTATGTGCAGTTGCTTTCTGAGCCTTTTTTGGGGCCTCCAGTGGAATCCAACTGTTTGTTCTTCTCAACATTGTGTAATGAAAGCCACACAAGATAAACAGCTGAGTGCATTGCCGTCACCTCCCCCAGATGACATCTTGATTTCATTTAATTTTATGTGATATTTCATCCGTGAAACCATAAGATAGCAAAAAGTCAAATCCCCAAATGTATGCAACGAAATGACCTGTGGAACAATAAAAACAATCGCACAAACAACCAATGGGGTCTAGATGAAGTGTGTTTCCAGGGTCAGAAGGAGATTAATGTGACGGCGTAACGATAAGAGGGTACGTTATATTCCTGTTCCTCCTTGGTCTCATCCAATGAGCTGCTGCTCATTTAAACACACACACACACACACACACACACACACACACACACACACACACACACACACACACACACACACACACACACACACACACACACACACACAGGAAGGCACCGACACTCTTCTGCCACACTTGGTATATTTCTCATCTATTTGTGTGCTCTTTTCCTAAATATTTCACAAGCCAATTATTATTTCATGCGCTATCTGAATGTGTCTCTGCTTGTCACAGAGGCGCAGACCAGAAAAAAAAAAGAAGAACAAAGGGCCTAAGGAGGAGAAGTAAAGTAAGAAAGGAGAGGACAGAGGAGGGAGGGAGCAGGAGCAGCAAGACAATGGGCACAAGAAAGAGAAGATGTTGTGTTTGTGGGTGTTTTTGTTTTGATGAATGCATCCATTTGCAGAGGCATGTCTGCTTAGACCGTGTGAATACTCGTGTACTGGTAGAAAATGTGCCGGGAAGACGAGCAGACAGATTGAAGCAACGCTTTCCTGTTGTGTCCCAGACCTGCATCTGCTTCGCAGCCGCTATCTCTTTCGTGCAGGGGTTGCTAGCAGCTGCTGAAACAGAAGACTTGCATGTGATGGACAGATAAAACAGGACTGACTCAATATTCAGACGGAAAGGGCAAAAAAAGCGCGCTCAAGTCAATTACGTAAGTCGCATTAAAAGATTGTTCCGTTGAATGAGAGGAGCAACGCTTAAGGTTCAAGTTTGAACTTGCTGAATTTAGGCTATAAACCTTTCATGAAGGACAGAAAACAAAACCACAACTCCTGATCTATGCCGATGACCCCCACTTTTAGGGGCATTAAGAATTTTGTTTGGCACAATTATCAAAAAATGAAGAAAATATTCAGTTTGAGTCTGTTTTTGGTGCTGATTTGATTTCCATACAGTTTTGGAGGGTGTGATTCGTGCTAAACCCAGTCAGTATGACAGAAACACCTGTTGATGGAACAATATGGAAACAACCCCCAGAATGCACCATGAGAAGAGAGTTGATTCATTACTGGTCTAACACAGAACTGTCTCACTCACTGCTGTTCTAGATCCACCTGGGTGTACCCATTAACCCAGTTAGTGTAACTAGTGAGCGTCTGTATTTTAAATACCTGGATAACCAAACGTAAGAGGGTCTCATCAGGATTTATATTCAAAGTGAAGATCAGTCAGTGAATCATTATGTCAGATTTCACCTGATTTCAGCTGATAGAGTTACAGTTAGAGATGATTGAACAATCTCTTTTGTGATATCTGTGATGTCATCGCTGCTGCGTCACCACTGTGTCCACACCTCAACCCGTCGCTTCCACTAGTTTGATCAGTCGTTTAATGTAAGCCATAAACACAAACAGACGTCATGGTAATGGCCAGTGTGTCCCACCACCGTCCTGTTATGTGATACAGTGCAGCGGAGTTCACCCCCCACCCACACACACATACACCCCACCCCCATCCATAGATAATCCTTCCTAATTCTCTGCTCACCCCTACCAGCCTGACCAAATTGTGATTGACTGCTGTCCCAAATGGTGTCTGCGTGTGTGTTTGTGCACAAGCGACCGTTCCACCCCCCCCACCCACACCCACACCCACACACACACACACTCACACTCCCACCACTACCCCCCACCTCCACCTCAGAGATTAACCGGATCAGTTTTTGGTTTCAGGATCTCCGATGCTGGCTAGCACAGAGCGCACGCAGGAAAACACAGGTGGTAGGCTGTTTTTTGGCCCTTCGTGACGCGCTATTGGACCCTCAACAGCCTGGGCCGCCATCTGTCATGAAACAAACGCACACACACACTCACTCTAAACTCTAATGTTTTGTGCTGGTGTACATACGGTGGGACGTGATGATGCCTTTGTAAACACTGTGGAAAGATGCACATTTATCCTGGCGTATAACTTTTAGCTCACTTCGACACTTCCCAGTGAAGAATCCTTGAGCATAAACACGGAGTCTCCTGTTAGAACTAATAAGCACAAACTCATTTGATGCCAGCTTTCTGCTCTCGCCTCCTTCTCCTGACAGGCAGCTCTCAGCACAGGGATGGAGCGCTCCTCTTTTTTGCCCGAGGACCTTTTGTAACTTTTTCTGTATGTATTTTTCATTTCCTTTTTGCTCATAAGAAGTTTTATCGCTCCGGGGGCCATGATAGTGGAAAATCAAAAAATGTAATTTTCAACTTTTGGTCTAACAGATAAAAGAATGTGAAATCTCTCTCATCATCATGCTACATAGGATGCTATGTTGACAGTGATGGTTGTCACCATCAGATCTCTTGTATAATCCTCATCTGTGGCTATAGGCTTTGCCGATGTAACCCCCCAGCAGCACTTTGGCTGTGTGCATATGCACCAGGATGACTCTGTGTTCATGTGTTCATCACAGCAGATGGTGATGGCAGTGTTATCACAGACTAGTAGACAGCGCACAGAGTCGAGAGACTTGGCCGTATTGACTACTGCAAGACGTTATGACTCTCTCTCTTTCTCTCTCTCTCTCTTTCTCTCTCTATTTTTTGTCTTTCATCCCCTCCGTGTCAGATGGATGAATGGCTGGCAATCTCTCTCAGTCAGCAGCCATGCCGGTCTTTCATCATCTGTCTCTCTGCCCACTCTTTCATTCCTCTGTAAGGATGTCAGACCAGTCTATCACTCCCTCGGTTCATCCATCCCTCTGTCTGTCAGATGGATATCTACCCCCCCCCCCACCACCACCACAATATTCACTTCATCCCTACATTCTCCCTCTATGGGTTTGGGTGTCATCTTTGTGCGTAAGTTGGGAATCTGCAGGTGTGTGTGTGTGTGTGTGTGTGTGTGTGTGTGTGTGTGTGTGTGTGTGTGTGTGTGTGTGCGTGTGTGTGTGTGTGTGCGTGTGTGTGTGTGCGTTTAGTGTACTCATGGCTATGTCGGTGTATGTTTGTATCTCTTGTGTGCCAGATCACTATCTGTTCCCCCACTCTTCCCCTCCCTGCTGTGTGTGTATGTGTGTATGTGTGTGTGTGGTGTGAATCAAGGTCAGTGGGGATCTGTTGGCAGACTATCCAAACCACCACCTCCATGCCTCCCTTACACACACACACACACACACACACACACACACACACACACACACACACACACACACACACACACACACACACACACACACACACACACACACCCATCCTGGTATGCCTGCCTCAGCTCGGTTTAGCTCAGCCCGGCTTTGTGGATTAATTGCTGGGGAACCCACCGCGTCTCTGACCTCCACCGTTGGACTAATTGAAATCTAATTGAACTGTGCTCGTCTAGACTAATGAAGCCCTGCCACTGAAACCGCCAATCTTTAGCCATAGCTGCAGGATGACTACCACCCAGCTGCACTGCACATATCCGTCCTGCTTGCTATGGCTGTCTTGAACACATAAAGGATACTCACTAGTGTTCACACTTTATTGTCTTAACTGTTTTACCTAATGTAAAACTTGTGGACGTCACAGCTGAGTATATAGAATATATAGGAGAACACAGCGATCTTGACATGATCGCTGTGTTCTCCCCCATACTCTGGGTTCCAGGATGTCTTCTCTGTTATCTCAAACATGTCGTATTATGTCTATGTTAGAGAACCTATGATTAATAAAACCAGGCTGATCCCTTTTCTCCTTGTCACTTGTGGGGTGATGTGTCTCTAGATTTGACCTTTCTGCAGGAAATACTTTTCTCTGAGCTCATTTAATGAAATTCACAACGACCATTAGCTCAGCTTTTGTCTCAAATTTGGACTGAAAAGATGGGTGTAGGTTTTCCCCTGATGGCACAGGAGTAGAATGTGTTCTCCTATTCACCAGTAGAGGATCCATGTTCAGTCTCCAGGTGTGGTACTCTGGG
Source organism: Antennarius maculatus (assembly GCA_013358685.1). Classification (NCBI taxonomy): domain Eukaryota; kingdom Metazoa; phylum Chordata; class Actinopteri; order Lophiiformes; family Antennariidae; genus Antennarius; species Antennarius maculatus. The sequence goes on along the minus strand of CM023610.1, from coordinate 10,196,028 downwards.
ATCAGTTGGGTGCACTTACCAACACGGTGGGCACCACTTACAGGATTGGCTGCCGATAATGTGTCCGTCCTCATGTTCTTCACCATCAGCATCAGAGCCGCTGCAGAGGGAGGTGGAATAGAAATGGGATACCTAAAAGATTGAGCTCTCTGGCCTTGTTGAGAGTTCCACTTTCATACACTTGTGAGAAAATGAGAAAAGATGTTGTGAGCTTAAACTTAAGGGAGCATTTAGTTCAACGATGAAATTCCATCAACGTGTTGCACGGAGTGCTGCTGGTTTATAGGATTAAAGATAAGATTAAAACAACACTTTATTTTAGCCAGCTCATAAACACTAATGCAGAAGACCATTTGCACGGGGGCAAACATAAATTAACCCTGGGAAAGTAGATTTCAAACCAACCAAAAATTGAAATTGAACCTTCACTAGTAATAAGAAGTGGCAGAAATATGTGGCTTGTCCAGTGACATATATTTTCCCGTTGGAGATTTGCCTGCCCCCAAACTAAGCTCCATTCTCTACCAGGGACAGCTTCAACAAGCCTCAACATTGTCCTTACTGCTAAAACTTCATGAAGGACATGTTGAAGAAGAGTTGTTTGAAACACTTTTGATTGGCATGGAGGGCTGGTGGTGGTGATGGTGGTGGTGGTGGTAGGATTGTGTGTGTGTATGTGGGGGTGTGGACACCCAGGGAGGCGCTTGTTTTGTTGGGCCTTCCAGCTTTTAGTAGGTGAGAGACGGGACTGTGATTCCATATAAGTTATTCATTTAATGTTTCCTCCCTTCTCAGCTCTTTGTAGGCTGGAATACATTAGCAACCTGGCAGAGTGGAGAGAATGCTAATGTAGATGAGAGGGAGAGGAAGAAAGGATGAGGGCAGTGGAGGAGAGGAGGCAGAGTCATTAGAGGAGGAGGAGAACAGAGAGAGAGGACGCGGCTTTATGATGTGTGGGAAGGGGAAGTGACCTTCCCTCTCACTTTCATCTTGGCTTTTTTCTCCCTTTGCCTGGCTCACACACACACACACACACACACACACACACACACACACACACACACACACACACACACACACACACACACACACACACACACACACGTCTGTGTACTCACACTTGAGTAGAGTGTGTGCAGGTGCACACATGCTTACACAAGTACAATACAAGCACACTATATCTGATGTGTTTTCTTCAGCAGCAGCTCGCACTTCTATCTGTTGTTCTTTCTTTCATCTTCTCCAACATTTTCCCTGTTTCCTGTACAGGTCCCCCTGCAGCCTGGCCAGTCTTTCAAGTTCACAGTCCTGGAAACTCTGGACCGTATCAAGGAGGAATTTCAGTTCCTCCAGGCGCAGTATCACAGGTACACACACAGTGTTACTCTGACGTGACACGCAGCCCACATGTATGGAAACACGGTTCTAAAGGCCAGTCCTTGTTGTTAGACTTGTAAGTAACTAGCAAACATTCTGATGGCCACACCAGCTAATGGTCAGTGTCTGCTCTTGGTATGTTTGCATACAGTATGACAATTAGACAATCTTCCTTCTGCTTTCTTCTGTCTTTGTTGATGTCGTTCAGAAAAAAAGTGTGGACTTGTCCACGTTGTAAAATCTCACTGGAGTTCATGCAGCTGAGATTTCGGGGATTTTGTTTCCTGGTATCTCATCAGGAAATGGGCATTTCTCTTATTGCTCTTCAGAGCTTAGGTATTGTAGCTCTTCAAATACACACTCTTTGTCCTCTTCCTCAGAAAGACAAAACACACCATCACAGCATACGGTTATGCTAAGATTAATGAAAAATTACTGAAAGGGTTTTGACTTATGTTGGAGACCAAACTATTGATGACAGATCAATGCGTGTATTTGTAGCTGGGGGATAATGATTAACCATCTGACTTACATATCTGTCAATATCAAGTTCTGCTTCACTGTCAGTGAAAATTGGCCTAGTAAAGTACCCAGTAAACTCATCCATCATTCCCTCTACGTTTGACAGTTTAAGTTGTCCAGAACAGCTCACGTTTGGAAACTTTTATCTTAACTACAACCCTTATTGAATTTTTGTTTGTATTTGAAGTATTGTGGGAACAGATTAGGTAAGACTAGAACACAAACACACAAACATACAACCCGACATGACTCTAGGCCAGGGCTTTGAACCAGAATTTTTTGCCAATCGGTTCGTTCTGAACAGAAACGGAATGATAACGTTTCTGGTTTTGTGTTCCACCCATAAGCTGACGTTCCTGAACCAGTTAGAACAAAAAAATATAATTCCTGAACCGGTTAATAACGTTCCTTGTAAATATAAATATGTAGGTGCCGTATTTTGCGCACCATAAGACTCGCTTAAAAGCCTTAAAATTTTTCAAAAATCAACGCTGCGCCTTTTAACATTAAGCGTTGTATGTGTACACTGAGTTCCAAAATCTGTAAAAATGTTTTTGTGTGATTTTAGTCAGTGCTCCGCCAGATCGGCCATTGTCCACCGACATTGGACGTATTACGTCACTACATACGCCGGCAGCGATGGACCAATTAGAGAACATGACGCGAGGCTACGTCCGGCACACTTCCGGTAGGTACCGGTGTACAGTATATGCCGGTACTGTACCGCAGGTGTGCTGTTTACCACATTTATTTGGCTAATGAAGGAGATGGACCTTGTCTGGCTGGACAATCGACCTCGAAGTCCCTCTTCATGTTCGTTTTCTCTTGACTTGGACAATGGCAGGATCGTTGGTTAAATACCCATGCCCACAATGAACTTTATTACAGCACATAATTCTAACACTAAAGACCCCCGACAATGGCGTCAGCGAAGAGACACGCTTACGACGCAACATGTAAACTCCGGGCTATCAGTTCCGGTTGTTCCAGATCATGTAAAGAGACCGGGTGGCTTTTTTCACGCTTCGCCATCTCTCTTGATCTGTGACTCCATGCACGCCCATACCACCGCTTCTGTCAAAAACCACGTCAAGCGGCTGAATTCGGAGCTTGCCATCATCCTGGAGGATTAACGAAAGAACTCCGACCGCTGGACATCGGTGTAAATAGCCTTTAAAGTTAAGCTGCATGCGTTGTGGAGCGATGGATGAGACGGTGATCACACGTTTACCAGGACTGGAGGCAGTGCCGAGCGAGTTACACCGTGAGTTACACCCCCACAATATGTGTGTGGATTGCGGATGCCTGGACTAACATGTCTGCTTCGACTTTTGTCCAGCCACCCGGAAACCAGACGGTCAGCGATAGTGAAATTGCCGAGCTATTCAATGCAAACCGAAGATGAGGACTTCGAAGGATTTAGCATAGATTTATCAAAAAATAAAGAAATGAAAACATATTTAAAAAATAATGTCGGTGTATTTTTTGAAATTTAAATACGTAGTACAACACAGTTCAACCGCAGTCACCTTTTTGCTTCCGTTAGCTAGCATGCACCAAACAATAAGGTGCGCCGTTTGTAAAAGTAGAGAGAGTAGAGTATAACTTTATTTATCCCTGAAGGAGGTTCTGTCAGGGAAATTGATTTCTCCGTCGCACACAGCATAGTAAGTACACAAAACACAGAAAAAGCACACAGAAAGCACCAGCACATAGAAAATAGCACATCGAAATACAGAAATAAACTCTGCAATTTAGATTGCGCCTCTTTATACAATGCGCTGAATGGTGCGCAAAATACGGTAACTTAAGGACTTTTAAATTGGCAAGGAAAGCAATTAGTTTATACGTATACTATAGACTATAATTATAGATATGTCTTTACCCTACAGTTAACCCTACACTGGCAGTACGGGAACACACCGTTCTGAAAATGACTGCAGCCAATGAGTTAATGTCTAAATCATACATTTTTAGGATTGACATACTGCAGTGTTTACCTGTTACGATTAAATTGTGGCTGGGAGACTGCCCTTTTCCTAACTGTTTCTGATAGCTGCTACTTCTCTCTGCTCTCATCCTGTGTCCAGTGAATGACAGGAAGTGAAGCATGAGGTCAAATATTTTTTTCAAGAACGAAAAAAACCAAAACGGTATTAACCGGTTTACAATTATTTTCTGTTCCGATTCTGTTCCGGAACATTAAAAATTATATAGTTTTCGGTTTTGTTTTCATTCCTGCCAAAATACCAAAAGTTTCCGGTTTTCGTTTTGGTTACATGAATCGGTTCAAAGCCCTGCTCTGGGCTCACTGGAGTCCAACATAAACACACCAGTTTACCTGTGACGTATATGTCTGACACATTCCCACATGTGTGGAGGTGTGATGGATTGCAGTGGGATATAAAACACATCCTGCTGCAGCTTTTACTATGAAGGTGATATTTTTCAGTGTCAGTTTCAGTTGTAACAGTCCGCTGACGAAGAATAATTTTTTGGTGTCTTTGCACGGCCTTAAACCATGTTTGACCTCTGTAATATCTAAATCCTGTGGAAATTACGATTTACTTCAGTGGATGCAAATACGCCACTTAATCCGTGTGTGTCCTTTTCCGTCCTTGTGCAGCCTGAAGCTGGAGTGTGAGAAGCTGGCCAGTGAGAAGACGGAGATGCAGAGGCACTACATCATGGTGAGTCCAATTGGAACACTTTTGCTGAGACTGGAAACACTAAGGATTTGTAAAAAGAGTCTGATGGGTTCTGATTAAGGCGGTACAACCAAAGGAGTAGTGTTAGTTCTTTTTGTTTTTTTCCCTTCTGGTGTCAAATTTTTGCCTGTCTATCCACTTCTTTATTGTTTTTTTTGTCTTCATCTTTCCTTTCTCTTAATTTTTTTCTGTCTTCACCTCTCTGTTATAACCAGGGGTCCACATGTCATTTTTGGTGTGGTTCTCAAAGGGCACTCGAAGATGTTACTTGGTGCTCAGTGTTTTGATCGATGTGTAGCAGCCTCAATGTTTTCACGTCTCCATGCAGATCATTGAATACTGTGAGAGTCTTGCTTCTTCTCAGTGCTGTTCTCACCTCATAGCTTCTTTAAATGTTGTTTGTTTTGCACCCCCAGCTACTAAACCGTGAGCATGGAGGAAACTTTATTGTGTCCTGTGCCGTTCAAGTCTCACCATATCTAATTCATTATTATCTAATTAATCTCTGCTGTTAGATGCATAATGAACACAATGGTGGAACACAAAAATGCCTCTTGTTCTAATTCATCTTTTATTTTGGCCATGCTAAAATAATCTTCAACATTCATTCCTGTTTATAACATATTACCTTATTTCCTTTACATCACCAGGCTGTTCATTCAACCTGAGATAATGTTGTGTCATGCCAAAGCAATAGACAGATTGTGGCATTTCAGAACTCAAAAACAAAAACTCACTAACAGATTATACTTATATATTGTTTGTATTTGTTAAAACCTTTAACTGTGATTAAATTTTCCTAAACTTGTACTTCGTAGTCATGCGTTGCCTTGAATATCATTAATAGTGCTCCATGATTGAAAAGATTTCCTGTTTGCCACTTATATTTCTCCTCATACTTCTCTCTAAAACATGCTTTCCCACATCTTGATTTTATTCCTCTGTGCAGCCCTCAGTCTTCCTGAGCTTGTTTCTCGCTCTTCTCTTCCTCCCTCTGTTTTCTTACGTGCGCTAACAGCCTGAGCTCCCTCTGTGTCGGTTTGTCTGTGCGACTAAAGGCTCACATGTGTTGTAAGCCTTCGTCTGTGGTACAAAACCCACACAGAGTCGACCAGAATACGATATGGACCATCTGCTAAGCTGCTCGCATTTCATAAACCTGGGAGAGCAGGCAGGATCAGGGCCTTAATCTAGATAGACAGACAGAGAGGAGAGAGAGGGGGAGGGAGAGGGAGAGGGAGGGGGGACAGTTTGAGAGAGGGAGAGAGAGACAGAGAGAGAGAGGGTGAAGCAGATAGACTGACAAATAAACTAAGTGTGGGAGAGAAAATCGAGCCGGCGGAGAAGGAAACACACAATTAAGTGAAGAAGCACAAAGACAGGTGGATGATAAACAGACAAATTTCCACTGTGCTCTTACTTAAGCACACACACACACACACACACACACACACACACACACACACACACACACACACACACACACACACACACACACACACTCACACCTTTGCTCTTTTGTTCCTAATGAGGACCTTTTATTAAAGAGGCTCCGTCTAATCCTAATTATAATTCTTGGTTTAATTGACTAAGAAGTCCCTGGTAACAACAAAACCTCAACAGTTCTCGACAAGATTTATATGGTTTAAAAAATTACTTCATTCCAACAGTCAGATGATAATGTTTTCCAACAATGTAAAATGTTCTTCTACGTTCAGGTCACTCAATTCATTGTTCAATGTGAGACTTCTTGTTTATGCTGTTGTTTAGCTCCTGATAATGAAGCTAAAAACATCTTACGTACTGTACATTCACACCTGTTCTTATGACCCGACCTGTGGTTCTGGCAAGAATTTCATGATGTCATTGTATTTACTTATAAAACTTCCTCACTAACACGAAACAGACATCATCTAGGAGTTATTCCTGTTCAGTCAGCTGCATAAACAACTCTGAATAAATCAAATACAACACAATAAGAAGTCTGTGCAAAGCCAATAACTTATCAATCGTTTGTTGAGAATCTTAAACTACCCAAACGCAACACATCCACTGCTCCATGTAAAAATGAAAAGCTTTTTCATACTGACCTCATTTCATTAAAAAAATTCATCACCATGTAACAAACTGGTGCATAAAGCAAATATGAGACACAAGAACGCTCATAAACAGCCACATCTGTAATCTCAGGCACTCCTTATTTTAGCTGTGGTTTTGCAGTGGAGTAAACAGTGCAGACAAACACGCACCTTCTGCTTTGCAAATCCTCACCACCTGATCTTATACAATAGGAAGCGTGGCGTGCCAGGTGCAGCGCCCTGTCTTCCCTTAGTCAGGGGCACAGGAGGACATCCGACTGAACTCGATGCACATTAATTATCATGGCCTCTGTGAACACTTTGCCGTTGTACACTGAGTAGGGAGACATATAGAATATGTTCTTCTATACGTTATATTTAGGTTCAACACCAGACTTCAACCGTTCTCCTTGGCAGGAGCCGCAGATGCGGTTGACATATCCATATAAGTTAGTATGGCAGATGGTTAGTACTCCAGGCTTTATTATTTGAGCTGGGGCAAACTGTGGTGTAGTGGATGACTAACACACAGCTACCCTACAGTACAGACATGGCTCAGAAATGAGAGAGGGGAGTTTAAGAGAGGCTCAAAGGGGAAGATAGCTTGAGAGAAAAAAGGCTCAAAGTGTCAGAAAAAAGGAGCTGCTGAGGGAGGAAGGGAAGGACACAAAGGGAGGCAGAGATAAAGGGATCCAGAGATAAAGAGAATACAAGAGGAGAGGGAGAAAATGATAGAGCAGGTGTGAGATATAGAGGGAAAGAAGGAGAGAGTAAAATGCTGAAAAGGAATGAGAGAGCTACAATAGAGAAATAAAGATACCAGGGGACAGAAATGCAGCGAGGAGAGATGGAGGGTGCAAAAAAAAAGATGCTGCGATGGGATGAAATGGAGTGAGAGTAAGAAAGAAAAAAGACTGCAGCACAGAGAGCATGAGAAAGCGATAGTGATGTGTTTGTGTGGGGCGCGTGAAACTAAAGAGAGAGATAGCGAGAGGAAAAGAGAGAGGTTGCATGCACAGACACGTAAATAATGTGAAGCAACAACGGACTCGCTGCGCCCACAGAGGAGATAACCCAGAAGGCTATATTTAGCTTGTTAGGCTTGTCATCCACACTGAGGCCTGTTTCCACAGGCTGGGGCTCGGCTCACCGAGCTGCACTGCTCCTGCTTTTACTATTCATTGCTTTTAAGCTCTAAATACTGTGTCTAGAGGTCGGAAAGTAGCGAGATGCTTCTGCAGTTTGATATTTACAGGGCTGATACCCCGATTGTATCACGAGAACATCCTAAAACTAGGTGAATCTTTTTTTTTTTCTTTTTTCTTTTATACAACTTTTTATGCTAACAATGGGCTACTATGGCAGTCAGGAAAGTGAGTCATTTTCCTAAAGATACAGTACTAAAAAAAGGTTTATTTTAACTGACAATGATTTTTTTTCTCTTTAAACCCAAACATCATTGTTCCCCTACTCTTACAAAGCACCTAAAAAAATTAGCAAAACTCAAATCTAGCAAGGAAACATCAGGAAACAACCATGTGTTTCTCAGGTGACATTCACAAATGATGGATTTCAACATATTATTCAAATGAATATTTTTATTGTCTTTATCCAAAAATAAATATAATGCGATTGCTTAGCCATCCTTCCTAGATTGCTGGCAGCTATGTTTTAATGTAGAACTGAGCTGCCAGCAACCAGCTTTGCCTATTTGTATTTGTTGATTTTTTAGTTTTAGTAAGTTTTACGTCAGTGGGAGAGATTCCACAGATTTTGCTAATGGTCGTCACAAACAGGACTAATACCACTAAAATATAGTGCTAGCCTGGAGTCACCCCCACTATGTTTAACTATTTTTTAGGATTTGAAATTGAACCATTATCTGTGTTTTTCACACTGAACCTCACTACATCCGACCATCATCATCAGTATACCTTCTTCAAAGGCAGGACTTTGAAGAAGTTTGCTCACATTTGTCCTTTACATTTTGTAACTGATGCTGGCTATGCTGCACTCACTTCACACTGAGAGAGATGATGCCATAACCTCCACATATTGCTCTTGTCTTTAGAACTTCCGCAAACTGACAGAACAAAGTTTGGTTGTTTGTAGATTTACAACCACTTTCATCTTTTTGGATGGAGTTCCATGTCGGCTGCTTTGCCAGACTAATTTTCTGTATGTTTAAGAGAGGCACTGACAATGTGTAGTGGTGGCTACAAACACAAACATCAAGTCACACACACACACACGTTGGGAATGTCTGTGGGCGTGTTCCATCTTCTCCTGATGTATTTATAATTCATGCTGCTCAGATTTCACTGCTCTCCTGGAATTCCACTGTGTATTTTTAAGTAAGGTTGCATTGTAGCGCTGGCTAATCAGAGAACCTAGATGCGTCAGTCACATGTGTACAATGTGCTTGCAAGTCTCCCGCCTGGAGAGCCATGTTCACCCCTGCTGGCCTGAGGTTGAATCTTGCAGAGAGCAGATGCACAAGCAGAGTGCTCATTGAAATGTGAAAGGAGAGGAAATAATGTCTTGAATCATGAAACCACAGGACGAAACGTTTTAATGCATTTACATGTTAAGGAATGGCTGGACTTTAAGTGGGAAACCCTTTATTACCACAAACATTTTACAATCAAGCATGTGTTGCAGTTTATTCCCTGCTCTGGTTTTCTCTCTAGGATTACAGACCAACACATGTAATATAGGACATACCACTGATTTTTTAGTCTTGATTTATGACTTTCTGCTGCCAAATAATATTTTTGGGGAGTGGACTGCCTAGTCCAGGGGTGTCAAACTCATTTTTACTGAGGGCCACATCAGCGTAATGGTTGTAACCAAAAGGCCAGAAGTAACTTATAAATGTAACTCAATGTAATGTAAAATAAACGTAACTACTCCTTCATGTTAAATAACTCTGAATTTATTACTTATTCAAGTTACAAACATTACAATTGCACAGAAAAAATATGTTTTGTTTGTTACTCTGTTATAAGATAAATCCTTTTAATTTGTCAGACTATGAGAGGATCAAACTATCTAAGTGAAGAAAGACAAATAACATCAAACACAAGTTAGAACATTAACTTCTAACATTAACTTCTAACTTGCACACACACACACACACACACACACACACACACACACACACACACACACACACACACACACACACACACACACACACACACACACACACACACAAACACACACACGCACACACACACACACACACACACACACACACACACACACATTACATAAGGTGGCCTTTCTTTGGGTGCATACATCTACATATACAGTAGGTGTAAGGTACAAAACACTGAGGGAACAGAAGAGAACTGTTAGTATGATGCAAAACATTTGACTAGCTGAAACAACCTGATTTAGTTTGCCTTTTTTGTCAAACTAATAATGATACCAATGTTATTCCACTAAAGAGTTCAGGTTTTCATGGTCATTGAGGTTATTATGAGGTGAACTATCCTGAGATGGCTGCTTTTAGGTGCATTGACATGAAGAGGCAACTGAGTAGCCGTGGCGGAAATTCATGCTCACTGAGTGATGTCCTAATTTGAAAAACCGTCACTCTTGTGTGTGAATGGTTATTGCTGATGATGAGCAGGTGGAATCATGAATGGAGAACCTGCTTTTTTTCTAATGACCAACAGTGGCAATTCCCCCAGATCTAAAAGAAGAAATCTAATTGCAAGCCTGAAAGAAAAGGAAGGCACTTGTCACTTGATTTATTACTTCACTAAATAGTTTCCTAATGAGGTAATGTCTTTGTTCTTCAATACAACACAGCGTTCATTTAGAAACTTATGGTCCCATTTAGACTCAAATAGACAATGAAGCAGGATATGCTTTAGGGTACGGCTACCTTGTTACTGACAAGTCATTGTCACGGTGTTTTCTCGGATTTCTAGTCACATCAGAAGAATATTCTACACAGCTCCTCCCTGTTTTTGTCCAAATATGGTCATCTCTGATAGTGGCCTTCATTCCTAACCTGAGACTTCAGCCAATGGATGACTGAGGGTGTGCACTGTAGTTCTACAAAAACTCACTTTGTACGTACCTCAACATTACACCGCTCAGATGTAAATTATATGAGTCTGAAAAATACTGATAATAGTGTCAAGGATGTCACACAGTCTTGAGAAAGTACTCTGTGTGTGTGTGTGTGTGTGTGTGTGTGTGTGTGTGTGTGTGTGTGTGTGTGTGTGTGTGTGTGTGTGTGTGTGTGTGTGTGTGTGTGTGTGTTAATGCAGTGCTCTGAGCCTCTTGCTCTGCACCCTGCTCATCTCTCTGATTCAGGCTGACACTGTTCTCTTCAGCAACATTACAGTCAAAGACTGTTTGAAAATGTGGGGGTTGGGGTGATTCAGAGAAGGAGAAGAAGGAGAGAAAGAAATGCGGGAGACAGCAGAAGTAATAAGGGAGATGAATGGAGAGATGGCTGAGAGAGAGAGAGAGAGAGAGAGAGAGAGAGAGAGAGAGAGAGAGAGAGAGAGAGAGAGAGAGAGAGAGAGAGTCAGTAATAAAAGAGAGAGGGCATGAGGACACTGTTAGAGAGAGCGGGAGACAAACATTTTTTATTTGAAGAAAAAGGACATTGGTAAAGTAAGGGAGAAACAAAAGGAAAAAGAAGCAGCAAAACAAAACTCAGTGCTAACTTTCGTCATGAACTTGAGAGCATACGCTGAATGAAGTGAAAGAATACGGACCAAATATAAACACATCCAGAATTTTAAAATTTGTCTGTTTGTCTCCTAACAGTTTCTCGGTATGCCTAGACATATTAAATCCTGTTAACACACAACAAAAATAGGTCAGTTCCTTACCTTCTGTTAAGGTGTGATCTAATTCTGAAATAGCCTCATCAGATACACACAAAATTAAAATCCATTTTTTTTCCCAGTCAAAATAAAATATTGCTTCATTATAAGTCAAGTCTTCACTGTAGAAAAAACCAGGGGTCATTTGTTTTTGTCCAAGTTATCCATGCTCACTATTTTGATATGTAGACTACAGGGATCGCACACTTCAAAGTAATGGGCAACTCCAAAGTGGTTCATACATGTCTAGTTTTAGGGACAAATGAAATAAGCACACTGTCAAACCTTAAAAAGGGTGCGTGACAGGGTGAATAAAAAGAGGTTGAAAGGAGAAAAACGATAAGATTGGGAGAAAGAGAAGGAGAAATGAGATTTAAGATAGCAGGAAGGAAGAGGGCAATCAGAATAGACATCGTTCTTCTCAGCCAAACGTTACTCTGCCATTCAATAGTGGGAGGGGGGATTTAAGTGGGGCCAGATGTAGGGAAGGATTGAGTCTTAAGAGCCTTAAAACTGTCTGAACTGTCTGGAGCAGGAGAGGCAAACAGGACAGAATTGTGCATCGACATGCACTAGGTCTCCCTCACACTTGTGTTTTTATAGATTATACGCTCCAATCAAATTCAAGGTCAGAGCTATCCGGTTGTTGTTTTGGCTGCCTTCAAAAGAAGCTGCAGAGGCTGAATGTCTGTCATGATGGATTTAAGTCATCACCTGCTGACAGGACACAACGGATGAGTCAGACCTGCTCACCTAACTTCTGATGAGAGTTAGCTCAGCGTGCTAATAAATGTTTTACTATTGTTTGTGTGTGTGTGTGCAGGCTAGCAGATGAAAGAGACAGGCTGACCCCATGAACAATGCTTTTACACACACACACACACACACACACACACACACACACACACACACACACACACACACACACACACACACACACACACACACACACACACACACACACACACACACGAATGTCCCATTTAGATAAATCACCTTGGATTAGACCCACTTCCTAAAGCTCATTTTTAAAGTCTGCCAGCGTTCTTCACAGAGTGTACCGAAAAGATAGAAAGAAAGAGTCTGGCACCATCTGACACTCTCTCAACACCATGAGGGTGGAGGGAGGGAAGGGGTAACAAAAGAGCAAACATTCCCTGAAGAACTGTGGAGTGGAAAGAGGAGGGATCACGAGACTAGTAGAAGAATGAATAAGAAAGAGAGGGAGATAGAAGCTGTTTTAGGGAATGAAGGTATAAGTCTTGTCCATATAATGATACTGAATTGTGTTCGTTACTAGTGTGGGATAGACTTAGATATGATGTTTAGAGGAGTGGAACTACAATGCAACCTGATCTTTTTAAAGTTTTGTGTCTGTTGAACTAATATAATGAGCTAAAAATAGCACATTTTTAAAAATAAATCAATAAATAAAATCACAAGTAGATAGATAAAAAATACATAAAATGGAGCACTGACAATAGGAGTGAGTGAGATGGCACATGTGCAAATTGTCTAGATAACATTTACAAGGGAAATTGAAAACAATCTAAGTCTCCAGAGTTTTTTTCTCTCTACACTCATATAAACTTCTCTCACAAATGGAGTTGACAAAGTTGTAAACAAATGGAGACAAATACATTAAGTTTTGTAATAAACTACTTTTATAAAACACAAAAAAAATTCTGCACTCAAAAAGTTCAAAGTCTTGCAAACACTTTTTCGTATAACCATTACTGCTGAATAAAGCAGATAGCAGATTCACCATAATCAATTACAGACCAGCAGCATAATCAATTTAAGACTAACATATAGAGAATATGAAATCGTTAATATAGACTGTATACTTCTGCATGTTCCTGATAAACCAAAACATATACACAGATTAAACTGGATGTGATGATATATTGATGCTTTTTGGCACTCAATTCAGAGACAACATATATCATGTTTTCCTTTATGAATAAGGGACACAGTTTATCTCTTTATGAAACACGTGATTAAATAATGGATATTAAACTATGGAAGATGTTTGAAAACCTGTTTTTTACTCATGCATTAATATTTTGCATACAAGTTTGCATTGCAATAAATTCACCAAATACATTTGTAAGTGTTTCTGTGTGCTTCCATTACAATTGAAGCTCATTTGCTTCCATATTGCAATCACACGTTCACAGACTACAAAGCACAGAATAGACTCCCATAGAGCATTGTCACCAGAGAGCTGTTCAGACTGCAGAGATAGTACAATAGTCACTTCATGGCGATCTAGCGTACACCCACAGGACACCTGTCACCACATTCAGTCACCTAGACTTCTCTCCATCTCTTTACTGGAGATCCTTATTGCATCAGTTAGCTATTTAACTTAATTGGTTATGCAGTAAAATTCCTTCCTGGGGCTTTCTAATCATGAACCTGACCAGTGTTATGTCTTGGCTGGTTTAGCCATTCAGCTCCTAGCTTCTTGTCACCTGCTGGTGTTTTAGGAGTCTGCACCACTGCTCACTGCCTAATAATCACTGCTTTGTCTCCTTCAGAATAAATGATTCAGTTTTTAGTCCTGACAAATTAACTGGCTTGTGAACTGTCCTGAAGAGCTGTCCTGGAGGTGACACTGTTCTCTGTCTGACCTCACCAAAGAAGCAAGCAAAGAGGAAATTATTCTGCAGGGATGAAAAACCATCGCAGTTAATATTGTTATCAGTGCTGCCTCTGTCAGTGCTGCTCTATGTATAAGAGAAGCACAATGAAGAGCGCAAGTATGTGATGCATTCACATGTATTGCTCTATAATATTATGTTACTGAAATATTTTATAATGTGGAGAGGTGATTCACATCTGGTGTCCATGTCCAGAATTCTCTCATCCTAATAGCAGTGGTAAAAAAAAAAGCAATGTTTAATGCTTTGTAAGCACTGAATAATTATCAAAAGTAACAACACAAATTAAAAGGTGTGTATGAGTACAATAGATTCTATTTAAATGAATCTAGTTTAAATTATAGTCTAGTAAAAAGTCAAAACTTTACTGCACATACAGTATCTGATTGTGTTCCACCTCCCAGCAGGACACACTGAATAACACCTTGTGAATTTATTAATTCATTCATGAATGAATGACTGAACGAATTTATATTACCTGTTTCTTCATTTTTGTTGCTTTTTGACTGTTTTCAAGAGCCTGAGAGATATAGCTCAGGAAAAATTTCCTCCTCTTAATGTTGAATACATTGGCATGAATCACATTTTAACGCTGTGTTGTAGCAGAGTGCTTTGGACAGACTGCCAGCCGAAGCTGACGTGAACTACGTTGTTCCTTACAAGGTTGAATTCAAATACATTGGCCCTCTGTGGTGCACTCAGCTGTTAGACTAGTGGAAAAAGTGAGATGTTAAATGAAAGGTCATTAGACAGGAGAGAATGAAAGGGGACAGAGTGAAAAACAGAAATGGAGAGTAATGACAGAAGTGAAGAGGATGATACAGGAGATGGAGGGAGAATTATTAAGATGAGAAAGACAGGAATTGGGTTAAAAAGATGGGGAGGGATGAAGTGAGATGTAATGATGGAGAGGTGATGAGAGAGACTGATGAGAGGTGGAGGGAGAGAGACAGGAACAAAGACAGGTGTCACATATCATCCATATTGAGAGAGCTGGAATAGAGGCAGCTGAGAAAACAACATATATTTGTGTGTGTCTCTGTCCATGAAATTAATACAAAGATAGAAAAGCAAAACACAACAGATATGAGCTCAATGGGGAAGAGAAAGGAGAAGATATAGATGTGGCGCTTGAGAAGTACAAGAACAAATATACAGATTGAGAATGCCAAACATAAAATGGATAGAGTAAGAATGAAATAGAAACGGAATGCAAAAAAGAACTGTGATCGATGAAGAGGCTTTAAAGGAGAAAGAATGAGAGTGGGAAACAGAGTGTAAAGGATAGAGACTAAAGTGAGACAAGAAATAAATAAAAAGAAAGGGAGTTAAAAAGGGAGAATGCAATAGAAAGAGAAAGGAAAAGGGAGAGAAATAACAGACAAGACACAAAAGGTGTTGGCAGGAGTGAGAGAACACACAAGAGAAGAAAGGTAACAGAGAGGCTGAACAGGAGCATGACAGCGGAGGACGACCATGAAATAAAAGCAAGTCCAGATGAGATAAATACATATTTTATGTTTTGAAGCCTCAATATGACAAATATGTCTTGAGTTTATTTTTTTAAATCTTTTTCTTGAAATTAATAATCTGCACATTTCACTATGTGGACCTCAGTGGAATATTTTTATAAAGCACATTCATTATACATTGTATAAAGAAAGAAAATGGAATAAATACTTTCTCAGATCCAAGTATAATATGTATATTTGAAGATAAAACTGACATAGCCAATGAAGCAGTAAAATATCGCATTACATGTCAGCCTCAGTGAGAATCAGTGAAAAAACACTCATCTGAAACTGAACAGTTTGGTCCTTTTGATATGTGTTCAATTTGCCTTTGTAGGTCTCACTAAGAAAAATTTCTCCCTATACGTTATTTTATATATTTATTTTTAAACGCATACTTTGCATTTATTTGTCTTTTTAATGTGTAGCATAGTGTATGCAGTGTATTGCAGGGCTCGAAATTGCGACTATTTTGGTCTCATATGCGCCCAAATTTTTATCAGTGCAACTATTAAATATATTTGGGAGCACCGGTGCAACTAGGGAAAAAAATCTGGTGCGCATTTTTTTCCCTCTTCTGTCTCTTGCTCTGTCTCTCTCCATAGAGCAGGGGTCACCAAATGGCGGTCCGCGGTCCGGATCCGGACCACATGATGGTTCTGGCCGGGACCCGTGACCACTCCATGATAAATTCACGAGAGTAGATTTTCTTGGCACAATGTAGCCGCAAGAGGGCACAAGCCAGTGTCTTATTGTGCCGGTCCCAAGCCCGGATAAATACAGAGGGTTGCGTCAGGAAGGGCATCCGGCGTAAAACTTTTGCCAAATCAAAGATGCGAATCAAACATATGACTTCCATACCGGATCGGTCGAGGCCCGGGTTAACAACGACCGCCATCGGCGCTGTTGACCTACAGGGCGCCGGTGGAAATTGGATTACTGTTGGTCGAAGAAGGAGAGGAGGAAAGTGCGTTCGCACGAAGAAAGAGAAGAGGAGCGCCAAGAGTATAGGACTAAGAGTAGGGACGTTGAATGTTGGAACTATGACAGGAAAAGGTAGAGAGTTGGTCGACATGATGCAGAGGAGGAAGGTAGACATACTGTGTGTCCAGGAGACCAGGTGGAAAGGTAGCAAGGCTAGAAGTTTAGGAGCAGGGTTCAAGTTGTTCTATCATGGTGTAGATAGAAAGAGAAATGGAGTAGGAGTTATCTTGAAGGAGGAGTTTGTTAGGAATGTCCTGGAGGTAAAAAGAGTGTCGGATAGAGTGATGAGTCTGAAGCTAGAAATAGAAGGTGTGATGTTCAATGTTGTTAGTGGGTATGCTCCACAGGTAGGATGTGAGCTGGAGGAGAAGGAGAAATTCTGGTTGGACTTTGATGAAGTGATGCAGAGCATACCTAGAAGTGAGAGAGTTGTCATCGGTGCAGACTTCAATGGACATGTTGGTGCAGGTAACAGAGGTGATGAGGAAGTGATGGGCAGGTTTGGTATCCAGGAGAGGAATGCAGAAGGACAGATGGTAGTTGACTTTGCAAAAAGGATGGAAATGGCTGTAGTGAATACTTTCTTCCAGAAGAGGCAGGAACATAGGGTGACCTATAAGAGTGGTGGTAGGAGCACACAGGTAGACTACATCTTGTGTAGACGATGTAACCTGAAGGAGATCAGTGACTGCAAAGTAGTGGTAGGCGAGAGTGTAGCCAAACAGCATAGGATGGTGGTGTGTAGGATGACTCTGGTGGTGAGGAAGATGAAGGGAACAAAGACAGAGCAGAAGACGAAATGGTGGAAGCTAAAAAAGGAAGAGTGTTGCATGACCTTTAGGAAGGAGTTAAGACAGGCTCTGGGTGGTCAGGAGGTGCTTCCAGATGACTGGACAACTACAGCTAATGTGATCAGGGAGACAGGTAGGAGAGTATTTGGTGTGTCATCTGGAAGGAAAGTAGATAAGGAGACTTGGTGGTGGAATGAGGAGGTACAGGAGTGTATACAAAGAAAGAGGTTAGCTAAGAAGAAGTGGGACACTGAGAGGACTGAGGAGAGTAGACAGGAGTACAGGGAGATGCAGCGTAAGGTGAAGGTAGAGGTAGCAAAGGCCAAACAAGAAGCTTATGATGACTTGTATGCTAGGTTGGACAGTAAGGAGGGAGAGACTGATCTATACAGGCTGGCAAGACAGAGAGATAGAGATGGGAAGGACGTGCAGCAGGTTAGGGTGATTAAGGATAGGGATGGAAGTCTATTGACAGGTGCCAGCAGTGTGATGGGAAGATGGAAAGAGTACTTTGAAGAGTTGATGAACGTGGAAAATGAGAGAGAACAAAGACTAGAAGAGGTGACTGTTGTGGACCAGGATGTAGCAAAGATTAGCCAGGATGAAGTGAGGAGAGCACTGAAGAGGATGAAGAGTGGAAAGGCAGTCGGTCCTGATGATATACCTGTAGAGGTTTGGAAGTGTCTAGGAGAGGTGGCAGTAGAGTTTCTGACTGGGTTGTTCAACGGGATCTTAGATAGTGAGAAGATGCCTGAGGAGTGGAGGAGAAGTGTGCTGGTGCCCATTTTTAAGAACAAGGGAGATGTGCAGAGTTGTGGCAACTACAGAGGAATAAAGCTGATGAGCCATACAATGAAGTTATGGGAAAGAGTAGTGGAAGCTAGACTAAGGGCAGAAGTGAGCATTTGTGAGCAGCAGTATGGTTTCATGCCAAAAAAGAGTACTACAGATGCAGTATTTGCTTTGAGGATGTTGATAGAGAAGTACAGAGAAGGCCAGAGGGAGCTGCATTGTGTTTTTGTAGATCTGGAGAAAGCTTATGACAGGGTGCCCAGAGAGGAACTGTGGTATTGTATGAGGAAGTCTGGAGTGGCAGAGAAGTATGTTAGAGCGGTGCAGGACATGTATGAGGACTGTAAGACAGTGGTGAGGTGTGCTGTAGGTGTGACAGAGGAGTTCAAGGTGGAGGTGGGACTGCATCAGGGATCAGCTCTGAGCCCCTTCTTGTTCGCTATGGTGATGGACAGGCTGACAGACGAGGTTAGACAGGAATCTCCATGGACTATGATGTTTGCAGATGACATTGTGATCTGCAGTGAGAGTAGGGACGAGGTGGAGGAGAAGCTAGAGAGGTGGAGGTTTGTCCTGGAAAGGAGAGGGATGAAGGTTAGCCGCAGTAAGACAGAGTACATGTGTGTGAATGAGAGGGACCCAAGTGGAAGAGTGAGGTTACAGGGAGAAGAGATCAAGAAGGTGGAGGATTTTAAGTACTTGGGGTCAACAGTCCAGAGCAATGGAGAGTGGGGAAAAGAGGTGAAGAAGCGTGTCCAGGCAGGATGGAATGGGTGGAGAAAAGTGTCAGGTGTGATGTGTGATCGAAGAGTTTCAGCTAAAATGAAAGGAAAGGTGTACAAAACTGTGGTGAGACCAGCGATGTTGTTTGGTCTAGAGACAGTGTCACTGAGGAAAAGACAGGAGGCAGAGCTGGAGGTAGCAGAGATGAAGATGCTGAGGTTCTCTCTGGGAGTGACCAGGAAGGATAGGATCAGGAATGAGTACATCAGAGGGACAGCACACGTTAGAGGTTTTGGAGATAAAGTCAGAGAGGCCAGACTGAGATGGTTTGGACATGTCCAGAGGAGAGATAGTGAATATATTGGTAGAAGGATGCTGAGTTTTGAACTGCCAGGCAGGAGGCCTAGAGGAAGACCAAAGAGGAGGTTTATGGATGTAGTGAAAGAGGACATGAAGGTAGTTGGTGTGAGAGAAGAGGATGCAAAGGACAGGGTTAGATGGAGGCGGTTGATTCGCTGTGGCGACCCCTGAAGGGAAAAGCCAAAAAGGAAAAGAAGAAGAAGAAGATTTTCTTGGCACATTTTTACTTGGAGTTCGTGGCTACAGATGGCGGGCGCTGCTCCTCCAGTTAATCCGGTAATAGCGCCACTCAGTTCAGCCAATCAGATCATTTGTCTACCCTGCTGTCAGCGTACCAGGAAGTGAGACAGCTCGCTATCGCTGTGAGTTTACCGCTACAGCGGAGCACAGAAGAAGGGAGACAGCATACCCTGTAGCTCCAAATGAAGGAAGGTTAACGAGGAAAACCGCTGGTTAACAATGAGTGGAAATTTGTGTTTATTCCCCCGTCAGGCAGTTCAAAACCATTTTACCTCATATGGTCTGAACACGTAACATGAATTAAAAGTGGTAACATGAAGCGCCACTACGAAACAAAGCACAGATCTTTTGCGCAGAATTGTCCCCTGAAGTCCGAGCTGAGGGAAAAATGACCGAGAAAAATGCAAACGAATGTTCTCTAGAGGCATGGTGGAGTTTGGGGCAACATAAAGCATCTTTTAGTGATGTTTAAAATACAAAACAATGCAATAATAACCAAAATGGTTCAGTCCAGGTACCGGGCTGGCCTGACAGCGCACCACAATGCTCTATTTAATCCACACCCAGGTAGTGCCTCGGTTTGGCCCCTGACCCGGAGGTGGACCAACGCAGCATCCGCAGGTGAGCGTCTCTCATACAATTTTGTGTGGATGTAGAGAAAACGCGTAGGCGCCGAGTGTGCACCCTCGAATGCACTACCGTGACAGTTTGTTTGATGCGGAGACGTGAGTGTGGACCTGCCGGAGAATGTACGCGAAACAGTCTGAGCAGGACCGCGGTCCTACCAGGAAACAATGAGAGCGCAGCTGCGGCTGCACTGCTGGGCGAGGGAGAGAGGTGCGCGGAACGGAGATGGACGGAGCGGTCTCTATCGCTCCGTCACTGCCTTGTTTTTGGGTAGGTGCTCCTAAAGTCTTTGCTGGTGCTACTAACTTCTAAATTTGGGAGCACCAGTGCTACCAAGAAAAAAAGTTAATTTCGAGCCCTGTATTGTATACAAAGTGTATATTGTTTAATACAGTTAAGTGTGTAATGCAGAAATGTTTTCTTCAGTTTGGTGTATTATTCTATACAGTATATAAACTTTGAAGTTGATGACCTGACTATGTAGCATGTCAGTGAAGCAAATTTGAATTTAGATAGAGAGGTACATGCATGGGAAGAAACAGACAAAGATAGCAAGTGAGTAAAATGAGACAGGAAATAGGGAGACTGAAATGGAGAGTGAAAGAACATCTGACAGCTAGAAAGAGGAGGGTGATAACTAGAGAGAGGAGGGGGGTGATAGGAAAGATGGACTGACAGCTTCTGAAAGATCCAGATAGGCGTGAGAGGGAGAGACTGAATGAGGTGGATCGTAAAATGTAGAAAGAGAAGAGAGCTTCTTCTTCTTCTTTTCCTTTTTGGCTTTTCCCTTCAGGGGTCGCCACAGCGAATCAACCGCCTCCATCTAACCCTGTCCTTTGCATCCTCTTCTCTCACACCAACTACCTTCATGTCCTCTTTCACTACATCCATAAACCTCCTCTTTGGTCTTCCTCTAGGCCTCCTGCCTGGCAGTTCAAAACTCAGCATCCTTCTACCAATATATTCACTATCTCTCCTCTGGACATGTCCAAACCATCTCAGTCTGGCCTCTCTGACTTTATCTCCAAAACCTCTAACATGTGCTGTCCCTCTGATGTACTCATTCCTGATCCTATCCTTCCTGGTCACTCCCAGAGAGAACCTCAGCATCTTCATCTCTGCTACCTCCAGCTCTGCCTCCTGTCTTTTCCTCAGTGACACTGTCTCTAGACCAAACAACATCGCTGGTCTCACCACAGTTTTGTACACCTTTCCTTTCATTTTAGCTGAAACTCTTCGATCACACATCACACCTGACACTTTTCTCCACCCATTCCATCCTGCCTGGACACGCTTCTTCACCTCTTTTCCCCACTCTCCATTGCTCTGGACTGTTGACCCCAAGTACTTAAAATCCTCCACCTTCTTGATCTCTTCTCCCTGTAACCTCACTCTTCCACTTGGGTCCCTCTCATTCACACACATGTACTCTGTCTTACTGCGGCTAACCTTCATCCCTCTCCTTTCCAGGACAAACCTCCACCTCTCTAGCTTCTCCTCCACCTCGTCCCTACTCTCACTGCAGATCACAATGTCATCTGAAAACATCATAGTCCATGGAGATTCCTGTCTAACCTCGTCTGTCAGCCTGTCCATCACCATAGCGAACAAGAAGGGGCTCAGAGCTGATCCCTGATGCAGTCCCACCTCCACCTTGAACTCCTCTGTCACACCTACAGCACACCTCACCACTGTCTTACAGTCCTCATACATGTCCTGCACCGCTCTAACATACTTCTCTGCCACTCCAGACTTCCTCATACAATACCACAGTTCCTCTCTGGGCACCCTGTCATAAGCTTTCTCCAGATCTACAAAAACACAATGCAGCTCCCTCTGGCCTTCTCTGTACTTCTCTATCAACATCCTCAAAGCAAATACTGCATCTGTAGTACTCTTTTTTGGCATGAAACCATACTGCTGCTCACAAATGCTCACTTCTGCCCTTAGTCTAGCTTCCACTACTCTTTCCCATAACTTCATTGTATGGCTCATCAGCTTTATTCCTCTGTAGTTGCCACAACTCTGCACATCTCCCTTGTTCTTAAAAATGGGCACCAGCACACTTCTCCTCCACTCCTCAGGCATCTTCTCACTATCTAAGATCCTGTTGAACAACCCAGTCAGAAACTCTACTGCCACCTCTCCTAGACACTTCCAAACCTCTACAGGTATATCATCAGGACCGACTGCCTTTCCACTCTTCATCCTCTTCAGTGCTCTCCTCACTTCATCCTGGCTAATCTTTGCTACATCCTGGTCCACAACAGTCACCTCTTCTAGTCTTTGTTCTCTCTCATTTTCCACGTTCATCAACTCTTCAAAGTACTCTTTCCATCTTCCCATCACACTGCTGGCACCTGTCAATAGACTTCCATCCCTATCCTTAATCACCCTAACCTGCTGCACGTCCTTCCCATCTCTATCTCTCTGTCTTGCCAGCCTGTATAGATCAGTCTCTCCCTCCTTACTGTCCAACCTAGCATACAAGTCATCATAAGCTTCTTGTTTGGCCTTTGCTACCTCTACCTTCACCTTACGCTGCATCTCCCTGTACTCCTGTCTACTCTCCTCAGTCCTCTCAGTGTCCCACTTCTTCTTAGCTAACCTCTTTCTTTGTATACACTCCTGTACCTCCTCATTCCACCACCAAGTCTCCTTATCTACTTTCCTTCCAGATGACACACCAAATACTCTCCTACCTGTCTCCCTGATCACATTAGCTGTAGTTGTCCAGTCATCTGGAAGCACCTCCTGACCACCCAGAGCCTGTCTTAACTCCTTCCTAAAGGTCATGCAACACTCTTCCTTTTTTAGCTTCCACCATTTCGTCTTCTGCTCTGTCTTTGTTCCCTTCATCTTCCTCACCACCAGAGTCATCCTACACACCACCATCCTATGCTGTTTGGCTACACTCTCGCCTACCACTACTTTGCAGTCACTGATCTCCTTCAGGTTACATCGTCTACACAAGATGTAGTCTACCTGTGTGCTCCTACCACCACTCTTATAGGTCACCCTATGTTCCTGCCTCTTCTGGAAGAAAGTATTCACTACAGCCATTTCCATCCTTTTTGCAAAGTCAACTACCATCTGTCCTTCTGCATTCCTCTCCTGGATACCAAACCTGCCCATCACTTCCTCATCACCTCTGTTACCTGCACCAACATGTCCATTGAAGTCTGCACCGATGACAACTCTCTCACTTCTAGGTATGCTCTGCATCACTTCATCAAAGTCCAACCAGAATTTCTCCTTCTCCTCCAGCTCACATCCTACCTGTGGAGCATACCCACTAACAACATTGAACATCACACCTTCTATTTCTAGCTTCAGACTCATCACTCTATCCGACACTCTTTTTACCTCCAGGACATTCCTAACAAACTCCTCCTTCAAGATAACTCCTACTCCATTTCTCTTTCTATCTACACCATGATAGAACAACTTGAACCCTGCTCCTAAACTTCTAGCCTTGCTACCTTTCCACCTGGTCTCCTGGACACACAGTATGTCTACCTTCCTCCTCTGCATCATGTCGACCAACTCTCTACCTTTTCCTGTCATAGTTCCAACATTCAACGTCCCTACTCTTAGTCCTATACTCTTGGCGCTCCTCTTCTCTTTCTTCGTGCGAACGCACTTTCCTCCTCTCCTTCTTCGACCAACAGTAATCCAATTTCCACCGGCGCCCTGTAGGTCAACAGCGCCGATGGCGGTCGTTGTTAACCCGGGCCTCGACCGATCCGGTATGGAAGTCATATGTTTGATTCGCATCTTTGATTTGGCAAAAGTTTTACGCCGGATGCCCTTCCTGACGCAACCCTCTGTATTTATCCGGGCTTGGGACCGGCACAATAAGACACTGGCTTGTGCCCTCTTGCGGCTACATTGAAAGAGAAGAGAGCAATAGAGCAAAAATGAGCAAGAGAATACAAAGAAGAGAGAGAGACTAGTGTCTTGCTCTCATCGGTCGGAGCATTGCTCATGCAGCAGCAGGGGCTGCCTTTGTCACCGTGACGGATCCTCGCTGTCTGCTCCTCACCACCAACACCATTAGTGCACTTTGCTGATGAGTACATACACATTTTGAAGCACACAAAAAATGAGGGAGAACAAAACATTTAGCAAGCATTAAGCAAGTCACACACACATGACATGATGCATTCCTGAGCCCCTTACCATGACAGACATGCTTATTAGGCCTGAATGTTCTGCAGTTTTATCCCAACTCTTAAAACTAGGTCTCAACCCTCAGCCCTCTGAAACTTGTGAAGACCAACGAAAATGTCCTCAGTCTGCAGTGAAAATGTTGTTGTTCTCACTTTGTAGTCGGTACAAATCATTCACACACACACGCACACACACAAAGTCAGACTTACTTGGCAGTTGTGCACAGACAGGAATAGTCAAACTGTAAAATGTCCTCACGTGGACAAACAAATGCGGGGACAGTTATCACACATAACTTGCACAGGGACATAAATACATCATTATTTATACACATAAACGAAAGTTTTCACTCCCCCATCTCCCACCACCAGACACACACACACACACATACACACACACACACACACACACACACACACACACACACACACACACACACACACACACACACACACACACACACACACACACACACACACACACACACACACACACACACACACACTTTCTCTTTCTCTTTTTTCTCTTCTCTGGCTTTCATTAAAACCACACAGACAAACAGCAGCATATGCAGCTTCACTGAGTAACAGATGCTCAATGGGAGTTGTTGGAAGAGATTTTCAGTGTGTTCAGTGTGTAAAACGCTAACGATGATCTGTTGTTTGTCTCCACAGTACTACGAAATGTCCTACGGTCTCAACATTGAGATGCACAAACAGGTAAGAAAGACGACATGGTGCTTTTCTTTTTTCAGTCTGTACCCCGTGCTCTCTGTGTGACAGATGCATTTATTGAGTGGGTGGGAGGAGGTGAGTGTGTTATTTTACTCACACAAACATTGTGTGCCATTGTGACATTCTGTGTGGGAGGGTTCGTGCTATATTTTCTCGTCCCTAACCTCTTTTATGTATTGCATTTTGACTAAATTAGGAATATCTGTGCAGCTTGATGTAACAGCATTTCAAAGCTACAAAATGTGCCACAGCACTCTGACGTTCACCTCTGTGTGTCTGTATGGAATAAAAACACAAGCTGCAGGAATCAAGTTAAAGAAAAAGAATGTATATCGCGCATAATAATTGTATCTCGCATTGACTGCATTTGTGTGGGCGTTCTGCTCTTCACTTAATTCTAAAGCCTAGCTAGTGACGGCTGTGAGAGAGGAAACAACGACACAAGGATTCGGGAATAACTGTTAAAAAATGGCAGATTTATATTTTGATGAGTTGTTGATGACAAACTGAGGTTAGGTGGCAGCACTTGTCAACAAAGCTAAGGTTTATCTACAGAGTGGGATGGAGGAGATTGGAGAGTGAAATAAACCACCATGTTCTTCTAAATGATGTGAAGACCAGCAGAAGAAGGTCATTGCAAGTTGTGTATCCTTCACACTTGTCCCTCCTGAGCTCCGGTACTCTTGAATGGAGACATGTACTTAATGAGCGGCATGTGATCTCAGGAGTCAGGGTCTACTTTTCACTTCTACACTTGCAGCCAATTTGTGCCTGGGTCACAGTGTGGGAAAGAAAGACAGACGCAGACAAATTACAGATGTATAGACAGGCAGTCGGATGAATGCTGGGACAGGCAGTCAGATAGCAGACGTGAGATCTGTTCCTCTGTGTTGACAGACCTCCATTAGATTGACAGTATCATTATACCATTAAATGGCATCTTCCTTGAGGTGACTGCCTTCCTCTCCCCCTCTGTCTGAAATTATCTGTCATGTTAACTCAGTCTATGCTGTGGACTCTGACATGGAAAACAAAGTAACTAGTATGCTTTGCACATGCACTTAGAGAGCAGTTCGTTGTTTGAAACAATCTCTGAAAACGCCCTCAAATGAAAGCCTCAACACTTTAACCTTATAATTATTGTGTCATTCCTCAAGCTAGGTAATTATAGCACAGAGACATCAAACAGTAGGTGTCTGTCCAAATACTTGCAGTGTATCATGCGTACTTACTCCAGAATCCAGTACTTCTGTTATATCTAAACTTTTAGTTTGGAATGAGCCATGATGTGTTCAAGAGTTGGGAACATTTTAATCAATCTTCATCTTCTATGTTTAATCCCTACCAAGTCTTTGCGTTTAGGTGACGCTACTGAAAATGCCTTTCTTTTGTACTTTCTGTTTAAACACTGGAGCTTTTTACCTAAGCTTTATGCAAGTGAATAGCATGTGTTTTCATAGCTATCCAATGCCTCTGAAGTGCTGCTATTGTTTGAAAGCTGCATTTGTTTCTCAGTTGAAAATGTGCTCAGACAGTTTTACCACTTCAGAAAACACTGTAGTCTATAGATCACGTTGTTGGAATAATAAGAGAAGGATTGATTAAGTCTAATAGATTTCTTAACCCCAAAATTTATTTTAGTGCTAGACTTCAATATGCTGTCATTAAACGTTCTCTGGCTTCACCTCTCTTCAGTTCATGTGGTGGAGCCGAGGACAGACAGGTGAAGTGAAGATAAAAATAAAGTGGTCACTTTCAGTTACAGCTAGACTTTGAAGGAAGCCATGTGATGAAGTGTTGATGGATTTAAGACAGGTTGGTGATGCTGTTTATATCTCATCATGATGTGAAATTTTCTAGGAGCGATGGAACGTATCTGTTGTGGCGTTCATGCAGACGTTTCTGCAACTGGTCATTCTGACTCTAAGGATTCAAGTTGGGTTTGTGTGCTCATTAACTAGAAATGCAGTAGAACATAGAAAACTTCATTTTATTTAACAGTTATGTCCTGATATTTTCTGTTAGTGGTCTTCATCAGTGTTTGGGTGGAATGAAATGCTATAAATGACCAGCAGAGACTTGATATGGATGTTGAAAAAAAAATCTGATAGTGAGTCTCCAGTGGTAGCTAAAGAAAGTGACTTTAAAGCATTCAATTATAGAATAAAATTTGTTGTGACTTTTTAATGTACAATGAAAATATTTAATGAGGTTATCCCCTTTTGCTAACAAATTAAGAGATTTAGTTAATGTATAAATACTAATAAACATTTCCCATGTTTGGACTGGACCTTTTCACTGTCAGCAGTAGGAAAATTACTCAAAACTCCCTGTAATAATTATGAAAATATGAGTACTGCCATTTTAAGTTTTGTGATACTTAAATGATTATCAAAAACACAGCGCCAATCTTTAATAATTAATTGAATATGACACTGGTTCATTTAGTGTGTTGACACCTCACTGTCAGATATATATTCAGCCATTTGACTACCTTACTCAGCGTAATAGCTGATATAAAAGAAATAACCACAAAGAACAAAAGGCTTATGAAACAACATTTCCCCTTGTTTACTGTGTCACAATATATCAGAATATATTGAATCACAACTCCTGTATCTTTGACACATCATATCTCCATATTCTTGCAATACATAACCTTATTCAAGAAGTAAAAGTAGAAAAATGGCTTTATAATGCTAAATATATATCACTGGGAAATAGAATATGGAAAGAAATGCAAAATATGACTCCTTTAACTGCTTGTTTCGGGTCTGTAATAATGTTATTTATGGCCTTAAATGTGACCATTTTGTTCGCAATGTTTGAATTTTGTTGAACTAAAGCACCAGGCAAAATATATGTAGAGCTGCATCATTTAAAATATGAGAGAAATAAAAATAGGATAGGTTAGAAGGGGGAAGAGAACATAGATAAAGAGTAATGATATGATGGGGGACAGAGGTAGGGGAGGGGGTTTGGCAACAAAGTCAGGCAGAACCGGACTGTCAGCTTTTACCGCCAAAAATAAGAAATGAACTAGGGAGCTGGCAGCACCTCTGAGAAATGGGGGGAAGGCTGGGGCGTATGCAGGGAAGGGGGATAGGCGAACAAGATGACAGAGGAAGGAGTGTATGGAAAATAAGAAAAGAGGGGAAGCAGCAATAAGAAAAGAGGGGAAGAAGGACCAATTGTTGGGTGCAGCAGCAGACAACACCGGCAGGTCAGAGTAATAACAGAAAGAAAGGCATGAAGTATTGTGTCAGTCACCAGTGAACAAGAGTGAGCACAGAAATATGAAAAGGGGAAAGGTAGAATATATATAAATATATTTCTGTAATGGGGGAAAAAGAAAGTATGTGAATTTATTCAAAGTAGATGTGAAAGGTCGTGGAAGAGTCAGTTAGAGAAATATAAGGCGGATAGGAAACGAGAATGTCAAGCGTCAGGTAGAAAAAGAAACACAGGTGGAAATAGACAGAATAACAAAAAGGAAGAGAGAGTGATGGAATATGATCAGATAAAAAGGTGTAAAAGAGGGATATCAAAATCATATTGAGATAGGTAGAACTAGTAAGCCAGGAGAAAAAAAGTGGATGAGGATGAAACATACAAGGATAGTAGATAATTTTAAAAGGGATGCTGGAAAAAGGAATGGAATCATTTGAAAAAAAAGTGGGATCATATGCAAAATAATTTTTTTATTAATTGGAGATATACGAGACTGTAAGAAGGGGAGGCAACACCACAGAGGAAAAAAAATGCAAATGTAGAGTAAAGGAGAAAGAGAAGTAGAAAAAAGAAAGGAAGCAAAAGATGGCAAAGACAGCTAATGCTGGAAAAATGTGATAGAGATTAATTGAACGGATGAAAGAGGAGAGGGTAAACAGGAAGGATGCAGCCTCAGAAGAGACAGAAACAGACTGCAGAGAACAGATAGAGATTTTTATAGACATTTTGAGCCAAGAAAAGAAAAGCAGTGGAAAAGGAGATAAAGAGTGAGGGCAGCTGAGAAAAAGACAGAGATGGGGAGAGACATCAAGGGAGGGAGGGCAGCTTTGAGCCGCAGTGAGTAATAATGAATCATGAATAGATTTAACAGTATCTGCTCTTATTTCCTCTCCTCCGCCTCCTTTGTCTCCCCCCTCCAGCTTCCTCTTTACATCCTGTTGAGATCACTGCTATTGCCTCTCTCCCCTCTCTCCCCTCTTCATACACTCTCTCTGTCATTATCAGCAGCGGGGCCATCTCATGTCCCGCCGTTAATTGAGCTGTAACAGTCATCTCATGCTTTCCTGCCCTTCTTTTTAGTCTCTTTTTGTTTTTTCTCCTAACCCATCTCTCTCTTCTAATGCTCACCTTTGTCTCTTCTTCTTCTTCTCTTCCTCAGATGATTGTATCTGAACTATATGAAGGCATTGAATTGAAAATATGACCCGTGCTTCTCCTTCACTAAGCTGCCTGCGTTCATTGAAGCACACATACATGCATACACACACACGCCATCATCATCTCAGTCGGTTTGCTGCTATTATAATATCATGTATGTTCCGTCTGCATACACTTGGGGAGGAGGAAGACTGTGAGGGCTTTACACTTCTGTCTGCACCTATTCAGTATTCATCGATACACAATACACATTTCCAATGCCTAGATATTACCTGTATCCCCTCACTATGTGCAGACTCACAACACAAGCATTCTGCAGCCTTGTAATCCAGTCATACACCGTGGATTCCCAGCGGATGGCAAAGGGCAGCTTACAGTTGTGATGCTCTACGTGTTGTTGTGTGGTGAATGAAGAAGATTTGTATTAACAGCTGATTCTGCTGCAGGACAGCGTGCTGATGGTGGGAGGTGGAGAAGAATAGACGCTTTGTAGGGCTCGTGTCCCACCAGAGCTTGTGACTGGAGTGCAGCCTGGGAAAATATGAAAACATACAAGGCAGGAAGTGGATGAAATATGTCTTTCCTTCCATCAGCAGTTAACTTCAAAGGGCCATTAAACAAAGCACAGTGCTGCTGAGAAAGGCTCTGTGGTGCGGAGATACAACCACAACTGTACTGAGCAGCAGCTTAACATTCTTATCTATGATCAGCATGCATTTTTGGTGCACATCAGGCTCAGTGGATGCCTTAAGAGGTCTAAAGTCATCCTCTGAAATCTTGAGGTCTATAAAAATTATCTTGTGGGGCAAAAAGTAGGATAGGATAGTCAAACCCAATCTAAAGCATGTAATCAAATGTTATTATATCAAGAGTAACGCCTTGTTGTGTTCAAGGCTGGAATATTTTTTGTACAGTGACATGATGAATGATTTTAGGCAAAAGAGATAACATTTTTACAGCTACAGGTATGATGCACGTTATTTTACCCGCTGGCCTTGCTAAGTGAGATCACCTTGTGGCTGTAAAGAGGAACACATCTGGTTCTTGTTCCTTGTAGAGAAATGTGAATGTGTCTTGCTTGGGGGTTATTTCTTTATTTGGATAGTGTCCACGAGTAGACCCTTAGAACCAGAAGGGAGGCGACAGAGGCAGTATTTCACTGGCAGTGTGGATAACAGTTCCTTACACTGACACCACAACGTACAGCAGAAATAAATACATCATTTTAGTATCTTAATTCTACCTTTGAAGGTAACTTTGGGGTTTTAAAAATACATCCTCACTCTAATGTTTTATGATTTATTTATTCACTGTGTAGCATCAAGTCACAGTTAAATCCTCTGGTTTGGATGACTTAATAGTAACTCATTTTAATTGTACATATGCAACCTTCACTGTATTTATATGTGTATAATTGTAAACTTTATTTAGCAATCAATTTCCGAAGGGGTGACACACCATCCACTCTGGAATGAATGGTTAAAGTACTTTACAGTCTTGCTTTTTATGGGTTTAACACTGAGCCGTAGCAACAGTTTAGTTCAGCAGGAGTTAAATTAAGGGAGAAGGGCAGCCAAGGTGCTCAACAGGAGATTAGAAAGTGAGAACCTGGGTGTCGTAGAAAGCTGGATAACAGTTTAATTTCAGTATTTCAGGCTGTACTATGGTAACAGAATGTTCATAATACTCCAGAATCCAATCACTCAGCATATATTTGCCATTGATTTAATGGAACTAAGACATAATAATATTTGAGTAAAGTACTCAAATATTGTACTTCAGAGCAACTTTTTAAATTTTATTACTATGTTATAAAGTTATTTTCAATCCTGTGCTTACTTCCTTTATGGAAGCAAATTGTGTACTTTGTACTCTTTTACATGTATTTATAACTTAATTAATGATGTATTACCAGTATGTATTTGCAGATTCAGATGATTCAGTGTTCATAGGACAGGCTATTCAGAGAATTGTGTTTACAGAAAAAACAACACATTTGTAGCATTTTTAAATGACAGTAAATGGACAACAAACAACCCACATGCAGATCCTGGTTGGATACCAATAAATCCAGTCTCTCATCAAAAAAATCTATCACACTATCTTACTTTTTCTCCAGTAAAACATACAACATACTATACATATTTTAAGAATCAGTGTATAGGTTTTACATACTGCATTAGGAGACTAGATAGAGTGACGGCGTGGCTCCCACACCAAGCAGGATATTATAGGAAGCTGTGTTTGCTAGTCAGGATGCTCAGCAGCCAGACGGTTTCCCCTGTGGACTCCTCAGGACAGATGAAGCAGCTGGCTGTCCTTCCTTCCTGCTCTTTCCTTTCATTTCACCACAACAGAAACAAGGCTCAGGGTGTATTTGTGTGTGTGTGTGTGTGTGTGTGTGTGTGTGTGTGTGCGTGTGCGTGTGTGCGCGTGTGCATGTGCGTGTGTTTGTGTGAGTGAGAATCTCTGCCTTTCTTTGCAATTCTATCATATGAATGTTCGCGTTGTATACCAAACATTGCTTTCATTTTTAGCACTCCCTTCATTTAAAAAAAACATCTGTGAAGTGTGTGTGTGTGTGTGTGTGTGTGTGTGTGTGTGTGTGTGTGTGTGTGTGTGTGTGTGTGTGTGTGTGTGTGTGTGTGAGGGGGGGTTGCATAGGTTTGAGAGATGGAGAAGACTGCAAACTGAGCGAAGAAATAATGTGAGAAAATGAATGAGTCCGACTACAAACAAGCACAAGAGGGAGATCACATGAGAGTGTTTGTCTGTTTGTGTTGTAAAAATAGTTTGTGTCTCTGAGCTCACCCCCCCCCCCACAGACACACAGACACACACACCTAATTAGCCTGAGTGCATTTGTTGTGCATGTGGTGTGCGTATGTGTGCGAGTGTGTGCGTGTGTGCGTGCGTGTGTATGTGTGTGTACGTGTGTGTGTGTGAGCATGCACTGGCTATATTTATTTATATTTGGCTAAAGTTTTGACCCAAATCCCCATTTCATCCGGGGACTAGTGCATAAGATAGAGAAAGTAAAGGAAAGTGTGCAGAAGAGGGATGCCTTCATTTTCAGCTCACTGCTTTGGTTCATAATAGGATTGAGCTTCTCTATCTTTCTCTCACTCTCTCTCTCTTTCCACTTTTTCCTCTCTCAATCTCATTCTTTCCATCCCCTCTGCTTCATCCTTTCTCTGCTGTCATTTCCTCTTCCCAGTCAGTCAGTAATCCCACAGTTGTGGTTTGAGGTTTTTCTTGTTTTATTTTTTTTTTAAACTGATTTTATCTGAAGGGCTGCATTAGGATCAGTCTGCACATGTGTGTGTCAAATAGTACAAGCTTCAGAAAGGTCAAAAAGACTTGGTGTGTATGATATGTGTCCTCTGGTATGTGTTTCCACTCTGTGATCATGAGTGTAGGCCATCCCTTTTGTTACGTTTTAGCATCTGCGCTCTGTATGTATGCAGCTTTGATGTCACTCCCTCTCCTTCCCTTTCATGCTATCTGGGAATGCTTGTGCATACATGT
The DNA here is from genome assembly GCA_013358685.1 of Antennarius maculatus. Classification (NCBI taxonomy): domain Eukaryota; kingdom Metazoa; phylum Chordata; class Actinopteri; order Lophiiformes; family Antennariidae; genus Antennarius; species Antennarius maculatus. The sequence goes on along the minus strand of CM023610.1, from coordinate 10,162,972 downwards.
GTAGCCGAGTTCATTTGTGAATAATGAGGCGTGGAGCAGGACAGAATGTGATATAACCCTTTAGGAATGATAGAAAATATGTTGAGATAAGGAAAGATTTAAAAAATAAAGTGAGAAAGAAGAAATGAGAAAGAAATGGATTAAATAAATTCCTTGGGAGCTAGTGCTTTAAGCGTAGTGTTTTTGTCACTCTGTGTCCCATGCATACATATTTGTGATGCATGCGCATTCATGCTCTGTCATTAGAACCTAAAAATATAAGGTGCTGGAGAAATCTGTAATTATTACTGTAATTCAATGCAGGAGAGTCAAATTTTCAGTTAATGATTTCTTTTAAAGGCAACTTGTAATTTCACTTCCTCTATTAAATTATTACCTTTCTATAAAGGATTTCAGTCGAGTCAGTCAGTGCTCTGCTGACCTGTCTTCTAGTGCCACCATGAGGTTAACAGATTTTGAATGTTTAGATGACTAGTTTTACTTCCTCTGTTTTAAATTGTTGTTACTTGCTAGTGCAAACAACCAAGGGTGGAACTGTGACTCTGAATTAGTCTCCAAGCTCAAATAAAAAACATGTACATGCAGGCAAAACCACAAGCGCAAAGGCGTTGCCTCTACTAAGTGCATTTAGAGAAGCATCTCAACACGAGTACACAGGTCACACTCTCTGGGGACAGCCTGACTCACTGTTGGTGATCAGACTAATGTGACCAATCAAGAAGGAACATGACATCAGTCCGTCCCGGCCTCCAAAATCTCACGGGTTAGTTTCACTGTTAGCAAACGTAACTGACTAAGTGTGTTTTGCATTTGTCAGCGTGGATGGAGCAGTCCTCACACACCTGCACTCATGGAGCTGAATCGCTCCCTCACAGGGATTTTTTTTATGTTCATAGTTGCTATTCTGCACGCTCATGTGTACATGTTTATGTGCGAGGTTTCAGACTAATAAAAATGCCATACTGCCACCCTCGGTCTAATTTGCACGAGGGAGGAAAGGCAGTTTCTACCAGTGGAAGTCACCGTGGCTGAATTCATAGACTATCGCTCGTTACTGGAGACTCCTTAGAGTCCTTTTTCCTTTTAGCTTTTTGAATCAGTTTTCAATAAGCATGTTTTGGGTCGGTTAGTTTTTCAGTCATGCATACTTCATTTGCATTCACCAGGATATACAGTATAGTACGCCATAAGACTTGTACATGGGAGTGCTAGTTTGGGATGTTCCAGTAGCGAGTGTGTCCCAAATGTGTAATGAGTACAAGATTCATTAGTGTGTGTGTGTGTGTGTGTGTATGTGTGCGTGCGTGCGAGTGTGTGTGTGCGCGTGCGTGCGTGCGTGCGTGTGTGTGTGTGTGTGCGTGAGTGTGTGTGTATGTTTGTGTTTTCCATGCATTCACATTTTGCAGACAGCTTTACACATTGTCTAGCATTGCATTGTGGCTGATCTAAGTTTGAAAGCATGCATGTTCTGTCAATGCTAACTGCTAGTCCTCAAGATATGAACATCTGACTTACGAACATTCATAGATAGGATAATCATGCGCCACCATATCCGACTACTGCAGTTTCCTTTTCTGCTACAAACCCTGTGGAGCAGCACTGCTGCGTTCCCTCATCTCCACTATCATGTTCTTGTATGTGTGTCTGTGAGCATCTCATCATGTCAGGTTTCGTACTTTGGACACTTAACTGTTTATTTAAGGCTGAATACACCAAAAACTATTGTTAGTGGTATTGTCAAAAAACGCAAGTGATGACAGTGGCACTGGTAAAGAAATACACTTGGGAGTTTAGTGGTAATTTAGCGGTAATGTATTCGGAGCGGCCCCTTTATGAAGGTAGCCATGTGACCAAGGCAAGCATCTTGCATCAAGACATAGACAGATGTGGCGGACAGAATGCAGTAATTTTTAAGATAAAACATCCTTCAGAATCAGATAATAAATAAAACGCCCCTTGTTACTTGCGGTTAATGTGTTCCAGGACAACCCGTGAAAAACAAAATTCCGCAATATAGCGACAAACTATTTTTTTTCTTATTATTTACGTTGATTTAAACATTTATGAACCCTCCCCATACTGATGTTAAACCACCTTCTATCTGTATTACCATTACCCACACTCTTATAGACTGTTTAAAGCATTTTTGTGTTTCAAAGAAGTGTGCTGCGTTCTGTGAGTCTCAGAACAGGAGTAATGGTATTTAAATGGTGATTATAAATCGTACTTTAGTAAGTAAAGACTCACGGACAATTCAAGTTAAAAACAACCTCTCAGAATGAATTGTGTTTGTAGCTTGTAGACTACCTTTACAATGTTTTTGTTGAAAATGGCAAAATTTTACCTTTGTGTTTTCAACAATTATATTCATACAAGAACACTCGTATACATTCATACAAGAACACACAGCTCTGCTAAAGGGACTGAACACACTGTGGTGTACGTGCAATGGCAGCGGCCTGTGGTGTACCCTGTCAAGATAAGCACAGAATATGATCATACGTCAGAGGAGTGTCAACAGAGTCTGCAGCACAAACAAAACCACCAGGCCACCATTGATTTTTCTTGTTGCTTTTGCTCATAATGGTCTGTTAACAGAAAAAAAAAAAAAAAAAGGAAATCTAATAGACATGTGCAAAGCAGGGTTGTGATGTCATCGTTTTCAGAAGAGCTGCAGTTTGCCCGTTTACATAGTAACAGTTCTCAAACAATTACACTCTGGAGACCATTTCCAAAAGTTTGGATTGTCAGGCCCCAAAAATTACATAGAATTGTAAGCAGACGACTGAGCTAGGTTAACCATTTTAGGGTAAAACAGCTGATGTGTTAACGGCAACCGAAAGAGAAAGTCGGTTGTGATTATGGAAGGTAGTTAGTTTAAAAACTGCAGCCTCGCCTGCAGATTTTGTATCTGTCACATGGTCTACAAGGATTGTGTGTGTGTGTGTGTGTGTGTGTGTGTGTGTGTGTGTGTGTGTGTGTGTGTGTGTGTGTGTGTGTGGTGGAGAAGACGTGAGCCATCTGTATCTTCAATTCTACTTCTGAATGTTGTTCATAGGTCTCCTTCCTTTCTTGTATTGTTACTGCACTGAAGGTTGAATCTATGTCTCTATGTGTGTGTGTGTGTGAGTGTGTGCCCATCTGAGGACGTGTGTGTCTGCTTGTTGGTCTCATGCAGGGAGGCTCTGCACACTACTCTTTGTATGTGTGCTCCCTCCTGCTCTGTTTGCACTGGTTTATGTGCCCTTGTTGCTGTTTGGTGTGCATGCACAAATGTTTGTCGTGGGTTTTTTTTTTCTGCATGTGCTTTCGCGTATTTGTATTGTGCACAATGCTGAGAGTGCATGTGCAAACGTGTGTTTGGCTTTTTGTATTTTGCTTGTTAGTGTAGGCGTGTGTGTGTGTGTGTGTGTGTGTGTGTGTGTCTGTGTGTATGTGTGTGCGCGTGTGTGTGTATTTCAACAATTGTGTGTTTTGCCCTTCCTCTGCCCCTCCCTCCCTCTTTCTCTTTTTCCCTTCCTCTCCTTCCAGAATAGAGGGGCCATCAATCAGAGGCAACGGGGATAGAGGAAGGCGGGGAGGGAGGGCAGGAGAAGGAGGAGAGAGATTGGCTTAGTGCCAGAGAAGAGGAGCTGGCACAGAGCCCAGAGGAAAAAACAAGAGAGACAGAGAGAGAGAACAACACTGAGAAGGAAAAGAAAGAGAGGGAGCAAGGAGGGAGAATCGGTGAGAGAAGCAGGGCAGAGAGGTAGAGCAAAAAGAAAAAAAGAAATGAAAGAGAATCAAAAGGAGAGCAAAAGAGCAAAGCCAAGTGCACTAAAGGAAAACAGGGCAGGAGGAGAGAGAGAGAGAGGGGGAAGAAAAGAGAGAAATTCTAAGTGGAAAAATGAACCAGCAGAATGGAGAAAGAAGAAAACCTACTGCATGGTGAGAAAGAGGAGTCAGGATTAAAAGAGCGTAAGCTCTGAATCCCCAATCAGTGGGTGATTAGTACGTCTTTGGTTACAAATATTTACTTTCAACTTTTCACAGAGGGGGAGAGCAGTCCAGTTAGAAGCGTGGGAAGTCTGTGTGTGTGTTTGTGTGTTTGAGTATGTTTGTCTTTACATGTTTGCATGGATGCTGGTGAGAGGCCTCATCTGCCCGGTAGCGGTATACTAACAATTGAGCGACATACACATGTAACATAACCACCGATTGTGAAGAAATCTGCTCATAGGAGCCCATTAAAACTGTTATTACCAAAATGAAACAATTCCAGAGCACCTCAACTAAAAAAAACTCACAAAGTGGCACTTTTCAGAAGTGTTATCAATCGGAATATCAAATGCAAACGCACAGAGACATTAGAGACATTATTTCTTACCTTTGTTGTGTCATAAATGGTGTCCAGGTGCGTGATGCTGGCCGGCTTCTCTGGTGTTATTCGATGCCGGGTTTGAAGAAGCCGTACTGCATGTTGTTGTGAATCCTCGATTAATCATTCTTTTGACAAAAAAAAAAAAAAAAGCATTGTGAGCATCGTGATCATCGTAAACATTGTGAATTGGAAAGTTGAAAGGTGAAGCATCCATCTTACTAGTGGAAAAATCAGAGTTTGTATTCCTTAATGATTTAAATTGGACACTATGGATTCATGAATTGATGTTCTGAATTTTTCTAAGGTCAAATTGTAAGTTTATTATGGAGGAAATGGTGAGTGAGTGAATAAGGAAATCATTTTATACACAGCTCTTGGGTGCTGTGCTGTAATGCATACACACTTCATTTAAATACGTTTCACACACACACACACACACACACACACACACACACACACACACACACGTTTGCATTTTTTAAGGTATTTATTTACTCAGTACAACAGAAGAATTGACCTTAATGTCAGGTTCACGGATATGGCAGAAAACCAGCCATAAGCAGCATAACCTTCCTTTCCCTTGTCAGCATCACGCATTGCATTAAAGTCGACTCCGGTTGGAGGTTGGAACACTCATTCAGCTACTTCCAAAGATTTAAACCTGCCACCATTCCTGCCCGAGAGAGGTGATAATACAGCTGAAAGAGATTTTTTTAGAGTAATTAGGTTGAGTAGAGGATTGGGGTATCACTCACACAGCCCTCCTTCATCCCCAGACCCCCGAGCTGGCTCGCTCTACCATAGCAGGACTCAGAGGCTGGCACCGCTGGCAGAGTCCAAGCACACTGGGCACCATCTCCTTCCTCCAGTGCCAAGCTAAGCCCCATGCTCATCGCATTCAAATTCACCAAGCTTTATTGGCCGTGTTACTGTGGTCACTGCTGCTTGCCATCATTCTAGGAGAACAAACACAATGTTGATCTTTCACAGGGAAGTGGGTTCTGCTTTGATCCGCTTCAAGCTCACGTTGCCGTAATTTCATCCTTCCTTTTAAGTTTGTCTGCGTGTCTGGATTGTTAGGAGGGTGTGATAGACGACTCCATGCATGTCCGTGTGTCTGTCTGCATCTCGCACAGCGACTTCCCAGTCTCACGCCTTGTTATTCCAAGCATTTTAAAGGAAATACCTACAGGGTATGTCAGAATAATAAGACCCTCTCCCTAGACGTCTATGTCTTTATCGGATCCGTCAGACAGCCAGTCTTTACTTGAAGGGAACTCCCAGTGCAGATACACTTTCACGCCATCAGGCTGGGGGCTGCGATTGTTCTGAGTCAATGTTAATATTGTCCTTTCTAGTTTACCCAGTAGCTCATCTACAAAACTTTCTTGTCTATTTCTGCTTCAGGTAGTTATCTACTACACAAATACATGTTGTCAGTCCTAAAAGAACTGGGAGGAACATGTTGCATTTGCTCTGTGGGCTTAACATGGATGGAGAGAGAACATCAGCAATAACCATCCCGAAATGAAAGAGAAGTAGTTTTAGCTGTGAAGAATCTTTGCGAGTTACTGTGTGTCTCTTGCATAAAGCACATCTCTTGCCTCTGCAATGCATTCTGGTCTAGTTGCTGTAGAAAAGAGCTGTGAAGGATTTTTTCCTGACTGACAGTCAAATACAGGTGCGAATCACAGGCTTAGGTAACAAGTTACTGCAGAAACACGAGTATCAATGTGTGTTTCTTGATTTGTTGATCCAGAGGAGTTGTTTTAGAACATATAGCAATGGAGAAAGAAGTTAGACTCATCGATTACTTTGTTTATCTTCATATAAAATGTTCCTTTCTATGATTCTTAATTGTGTATTCATCATTACACCTTTTACATGTGCTGTATCATAATTTAATCAATACTATTGATAATGTCTAAATTTGTTAGTGCAGTTTAGTAAACTGAGGATGCTCAGTCAGTTAAGTCTAAGGGTAATTAAGGGTAACTACATTTGGATTTGGTACCTTTCTTTGTCTATCTATCCTCCTAGCCATCAAAACGTTTTTAGGGCTCGAAATAGCAACAAATACTATAAACACTGAATTCAGTCTGGACACCCATACAAGCACTTAGAGGAGGAATTAGGTGGATGGAAACGCATTGATGCTACATTCATGGGCAATATTTATGTATTTATTTATTTACTGTTATTATGATATTGATTTTATAATTGCTTTTATAATTCTATTAGTTATTAATGACATATAAGCTTGAAAAGTACCAGATAACAAAATCAAATACAGACATATGGCAGTATTTTCATCATTGTCTAATTTATTTACCTTATTGTTTTTGTGTTGATTTTCCCTAAAACATTTTTGGCTGATTGTGATCTATGAAGTAAAACAACCTGACACCAGACAACTGAGGCCTGGTCTGCCCTGGACCAGGTTAATTTCACAGCGTAAGTTGTCATAGAAACAAACTATGTTGAAATTCTTTTAGTGAAGTGAAAATCAGAAAAACATAGCAGAATAGGCCTGAATTATTTTTAAGAATTATAGAAAAAACTCTATAAACTGTGGCTGTTCTAAGCATTGACCTTTTTCAGGCAATCAGGACCTTTAAAAATGGTAAGAATGACTCTGTGGTCTGACTTATTTTATGTCCAGTTGTACTCATGAGGAGAACAGATTAAGTAGGATGACAAGCAGCAAGTTTTAGTAGAAATTAAACCAGTATATTGACTGCAGCATTGTTAAAATTAAAAATTTTGCTATAATATAAAAGCTCATTTTTTCTCTTATGTCTGTTAATTTCTCTCATTTCAGTTGCTATGGTTGGGATGTACAAACTTTACATGCATATCATTCAAAATACATTGAGGAACTATGGCACACACACACACACACACACACACACACACACACATACATACACACACACTTACACACATAATTTCATACAAGTGTGTGTGATGATAGCCAATTTATCCAGTTATGATGATGATGATACCAACTATGACTGACAGCCTGGCTTACCGTGTGTGTGTGTGTGTGTGTATGTGTGTGTGTGTGTGTGTGTGTGTGTGTGTGTGTGTGTGTGTGTGTGTGTGTGTGTGTGTGTGTGTGTGTGTGTGTGTGTGTGTGTGAGAGAGAGAGACCATGTTATTCATTACGCTGCCCTCCATTGCTCTGTTATTGTCAGTCCATTATTTTCTCCAGCATCTTTTAGGGCCAAAACGTGCAATAGAAAACATATCCATGTGGTAAGGCTGCAGTAATATGTGACACCAAAGGAACAACAATAACAACAACAAAACGGCATCTGATGTAAAGAAAAGAAAAACAGCAGCTAGGAGAAATGAGGGATGATAATTTAGAAGAGGAAATGTCATAAAATAGAAAAATAGAAAACTCTAAATGTTAGAGATGATGAAACAGTGAGCGCAGGAGAGATGGGGGGATGAATAGGGTAATAATGGCTCAGTGTGAGAGCTGTTGTTGAAAGAGAGACAACGGCTGAGTGAAGAAGAGAACAAAATGAGGCTGAGGGCACTCAGACAGATAGAATTAGACACACCACAGAGGTTCAGTGTGTCTGTGTGTGTGTGTGTCACACAGAGTACGTGTATGTTCTTGTGTGTGTGTGTGTGTGTGTGTGTGTGCAAGCAGCTGTAATGTGCCGATGGTTACTGCTTTGCTGCATGTGTGTGTGTGTTTGTGTGTTGAAGTGAGAGAGAGACGGCTGAAGTGTGTGAGTGGGATGAGCTAAATGAGAGAGAGATGGTGCTAAAGGACCAGATGATGACTGGAGTGCTGCCACCATCCTTCCATCTTCTCTGATTGTTTCCTCTCTCCTCCATCTTTCTGTTCTCAGTTTCATGGAGTTGCTCATTACAGATGTGTTTTAATGCAGCAGAAGCTTAATGTGCTGTAAAGGCATACCATATCCCTGTTTCTCTGTACTTACTACATTTCAGTTTGAAACCATATCATATATCTTTTCTCTCTCCTTCTATTTTCCTCTCTTTCCATTACAGGCGGAGATTGTCAAGCGTCTCAGTGCCATCTGCGCCCAGATCATCCCTTTCCTCTCTCAAGAGGTGAGTGTCAACTCCACAAAACACTTCAACACAACCACAAAACATCCACACACGTGATTTCCAGCAGCACAGCTCTGCTTCTTTATTTTCATCCAAACCCCAAACATGTCAGAAAACTTGCAGAAATACAGATTGAATTACAGATGGGAGTCGTATCCATCATAGAAGTTGGCGATAAATGGCGTTACGGCAAGAGAAAAACTGAGCCCAGAAGTGAGGAAGCCTGCTCTCTTCCAAATGACCACAACCTGGAAGTTCCACTGGTTTTAAAAATAAATCTAATTTATAAAATGACCGTTCTTCTTCTTGCTTGATTTATGACCTCAGTAAACTGTTCTCTAATGAGTTTGTCGTCTCAAGTGTTAGATTCAGGGTTTCTTTAATGTGGGACAGCCCATTTTGTAAATTATGGCCCCATTTGAAATAAAATAGACAATAAGTCAGGACATGCTTCAGGACATGAAGTCAAGTCACGATCTGGCAGAATCTAATCAGGATGTCTTCATCCTTCTAGACCTCGAAAGATTTATTATGTTAAAAAACAAAACAAAATCCAGTAGAGCCACATTTCAACCTTTTTAGTCGTTCACAAACCTATAGGTGGTGCTCCATCAACTAATTGTCTGTCTTTAAATTGGAGAAAGGAAATATAGTTCAGTCTTCTGCATTAATAACTATGATCTCATTATGTTAATAATAATATGAAAACTAGTAATATGTAAGGAGTCCTTTACGTTTTTTGCTGTTGGTGTGTCTTCATGTGTTTTATTTGACTCACAGTATTTCTAAAATGTAGTATTACAACTTTTACTCGATGTGTACACCTCCTCCTCCGCTGTCAAGCTGTAGTTCATGGTGTTGTAGATGATTTTATTCCTGTTCAAGGTGTAGATATTAAACATTCTCTACTTCTAATTAAGCATGTAGAAGTGTTAATTACAACAAGTAGCATGTATTAATTAACACGTTTGAACACTTGGCATATTAATGACAACCAGTGTAATAAAAAAAGGATACATTTATTTACCAAAAATAAATGTATCCTCCTTGAACACAAGAATTACTGTATCATCAAATTAAACAAATGACTCAAACATATAAATGTAGTTCACGACTGTGGTTTAACCCAGAATGACTCAGTTCTGTTAGTGGTTATTTGTGTGCTCCGTGAAATTGTCAGTCAGAGAATTAGATTAGGAAAAATGACCGTCGCATAATTATAAAAAGTATTTCTATATTTCAGTCAGAACACACTAATCATAATTTAGCACTGCATCAGAATCAGAGTCACGTCCATCAAGTCAGCTGATGGACGGTGGCATAAACATGAGCTGTCTGTGTTCACGTTGTTTCACATCAAATGTCACACACAAGGTCAAAAGGTAGTGCACGAACCTGCAGCGCGTGTGTGTGCGTGCGTGTGTGTGTGTGTGCACTGATGAATGAGCTTTCTGGAGACAGAATGGTCACAGCTCTGTTGTGTTGATCAATATTGACACTGTGTGTGTTTTGTATGTGAGCGCTGAGGCACACATCCATATTTGCATTTGTGTGACTGATTACATTTGGATTTTATGTAAACAGAACGGAGATTTTGCTTAGTATGGCTTTGAGCATGTGTGTATGCGCATGTGTGTGTGTGTGTGTGTGTGTCTGACTGGTTTTAACACTGTTTTTTCAGTTTTATCATTGTGTATGAATGAACGGTTGCCCAATTTATATTTATATGCCCTTTACCAGCACAGAGTTAGTTACTGTTGTGTAACTGTTCCTTACAGGCAACATTGTGTTACTTTACATTATTTACTGTAACTGATACGTCCACTGACCTGCTGCAATCTGCCTGCTTTTCATGCCTTCTCTGTGTGTCTTTGAATGTGTGTGTGTGTGTGTACGTTTGTGTGTGTGTAGCATCAGCAACAGGTGGTCCAAGCAGTGGAGAGGGCCAAACAGGTCACCATGGCCGAACTCAATGCCATTATCGGGGTGAGTCACCCCCACTCGTCATGACAACACAACACACACCAACACGCACATTAGCTGAAGATGTTCCAGCTCTATCTGACTGGAACTGATTAGAATCAGCTGATTAAAGACTGTCATCACTGCTCTGAAGATATGTAGAACAGGAAAAAATCATTGTCAAAGGTCGATATAAATATGATTTAATTGCGTGCATTCACTGATGAAATACGATGCCATGAATTAATTCAAATGTTTTTTTCAGCATTTATTATTTTTTAATGAAAGTTTTCGTGAGAAAGATAATATTTAATATTCTTGTTTTGTGTGTCCAGACTGTCCAAATCAAATGTTAATGAGAATTTCAAGTTATATTAATTGGATGATAAATTAGAGGTTGCTGCACATGATTTTTTAATTCAGTCGTAATGGACCGTTTTTATAACGTCCAAGTTTGGATACTAAGATTTAATGAATTCCGAATTCCTGCAGAGACTTATGAAGCTCCCAGATATCTATCTATTTATCTATCTATCTATCTATCTATCTATCTATCTATCTATCTATCTATCTATCTATCTATCTATCTATCTATCTATCTATCTATCTATCTATCTATCTATCTATCTATCTATCTATCTATCTATCTATCTATCTATCTATCTATCTATCTATCTATCCATCCATCCATCCATCCATCCATCCATCCATCCATCCACCCACCCACCCACCCACCCACGCACGCACGCACGCACGCACGCACGCACGCACGCACGCACGCACGCACGCACACACACACACACACACACACACACACACACACACACACACACAGATGTTCCTGAGGGACTTCCCAGAGCTTGTGTGAACACTGATCACATTACCGTCTACTTAACGCCTTTTGTTCCTCCCAGCACTACAAACACTGCCATCTCCAAGGTGTGTGTTTGTGTGACTGTATGTGCGTCAAACACAGCAGCTTGACAAAACAACACACAAAAGCACATCATAATGCTCCCTTCAGGATAATAGCCTTTCTTTATCTGTAGCTGCTCTTCTGCTCTCCACTATCCCCCCGTCATCCTCTTTTTTTCCACTTTCTCTGTCTTTCTTTTCATTTTCCTTCTGGATTTCACCCAGAATCATCTCTCCTTTTGTAATCTTTTATCATTCTCTTCCTCTTCCTATGATCCTGTCCTCAGTTCTCCTTTCCTATTGCTTGTTTTTGTGCAATGTCTTATCTTTTGCTCTCTCCGCTGCGCATTTACCCTCTCTTTTTGTACTCTTTCCCTCCACTCTGTTGCTCATCTAATTCTACTTTTCACTGCCTCCACCATGGTTTAGGTTTTTCCTCTCCATAATCGACTCCCACATTTATATAAATTCTACCTTTTCTTTCAACTGCTATATTTATTGTCTTCTTTTCTTCTGTTTGCAATACATCCCATTGACTGCTTGACTCCTCATCTTTTGCTCTCTCCTTCCCGTCTTTCCATCACTCATTGTTTTCCATCCCCACATACTTTCGTCTCCTTGTTTATACTGATCATTTTATTACCGTCTCTCCTTCTTTCCTTTCCCCTTCTTGTCCTTGGTCTCCATCTTTCTCACCTCTTAATCCACTAATCTCTTTAACATCCTATCTGACTTCATCCTACGTTCCCTCCCTCCACATGGATTTAATTTCATTTTACTTCCTCTCTTCCTCCTGTCTCTCACATCTCCACAATTAAATCCCCCTTTCTCTTACGTGTTCCTTTTCTTTTTTCCTTTTTTCTTCTGCTAATCTTCTATTAATTGCTACTTTTTCCTGTTTTCTAACCACCACACTCCTTTGTCTGTCCTCCCCACTCCCTCTCTTCCCCATGGCCACAGCAGCAGCAGCTCCAGCACCTGTCTCACCATGCCCCTGGCATCCCTCTCACTCCACACCCATCAGGCTTGTCCTTGGGTGCAGGAAGCTCAGGGCTTCTCGCCCTGACTGGAGCCCTGGGAGTCTCCACCCACCTCGCGTCCAAAGACGAACGCAACCACCTTGACCCCGAACATCTCAGAGGTAAAGAGATACAGACTTTCATTCCCTCATTTCATCTCTAATGTCTGGCAAGTTGATCTTCAAGACCCCAAATCATCAAATGCAACAAGATGTTTATGTAATGACACTGAATGTATCATTCAAATTAAAAGGTATGCCTTTCAAAATTAGCTGGATGAATGTTAACAGTGGGATACTCAGTGATATTGAATAAACATTATCACATTTACAGAAGTTTTTTTTAATAATTACAGTGTAAATCTTCTTGTTTTGTTTCAGGTCAGGGAACACCAAAGGTTTCCGTATTTAAATTCAATCAGATTATTGACCATTTTGAGAAGATTCCTATCCAGTTGAATAGAAATGAATCACAGATGTGGACAATCATCCAGATGAATATGTTAGATATCACACACAAACCAGATATTTATTGCTTCATAAAGTGACTACGTTTCATTATGTACATGTGTGAAGTTTAAATGCTAGCTGTAATTGAATGTTTTTCAAACTAGAATAGCTACAAAGCAGCAGTGAGGAAAAATTGGCTGAGGAAATAGAAATAAATCTTTTTATCATCAACATCTATTCATCATTCATGGCAGGCTTTTGTTTAATTTGGATTGCACGTCACCTTTTGGACTGAATTTGAACTTCCTTGTTTAGATTGCTGTCATAATACGAACAGACGCGTTCATTGTGCTTGAGTAAATGCAGAAGAAACCTTTTTTCCCAACGAACTCTCATTCACCCCGATAGAATATCTTATCTTTGCGCTCTGTTTCAGGCACCAAGCCAAGAGAGACATTCTCATGAATAAAACGAGTGCTATGCAGAAAGAGAGGAGTGACTTAGAGTAGAAAGCAACAAAGATAGAGAGATCAATTTATTCATATTGGCATGTTAAACCTCCGTGTGAGAGCTTGTGCATGTCTTCAGTGTGTGTTTTCCTCTCTACATATGTGCAGAATGATGAGTGAAAAGACAGTGAGCTTTGTCTGGTTAGAGATCACAGAAAGAAACGGATAAAGAGGAGACTGCAGGCCCAATCGGGGGTCTGCATCTTTATTAGAGAAGCTGTCATGGTTTAGCCTAGCTGTGGCTGCCTGGGGGACTGTTATTATTATTGGCAATGACGTCAAAATATATCTCTTTTTTCCTCTACCCTCTTGTCTCCCTCTCTCTCCCCCTCTTCTCTTCTTCTCCTCTATGCTCTGTCTTTACCTTTCACTGCCCCATCCCAGAGGGAGCACCCAGTAGGGTGAGTAATTGTCTAGTGTGTTCAGTATGTGTTTGTGTGTATGTGTTTGTATGTGTGTGACAGTGATAGCTGAGGGAAACGGAGACGCTCTGTAAAGTGGTCTCTAGAAGCGGCTGCTTACTGCTGGAGCTCAGCCAGGAGAAGCACAACTCGACACGAACACAATACCTGCTCGGCGCTATCAACCTTGAGCTTCTCAAGGTTTTCTTCACAACACTAACGTCTCAGCTCGCGGCATTTCTCTGGTATATGGAGGAAAAGACAAATTGACTGAGTGGTTGAACAAGCGACTGCTTGTTTATTAGCATCACAAATGTTCTAGTAATCTGCAAGATTTATAGAACAAGTGGAGGGATTAAAGTCCAGGCAGACGCCTTCTGAAACACGCCAGTTATTGTCTGTAGAAACAAACAACTCTCATTTGAAGACAATTACTTTGAGTCCACCATAAATATTATTTTCACACGAGACTTCTTAATGGGTGATGCTGTAGAACCACTGAATATTTCTCAACAGGACATTAACCTGTTGAAAAACCCATTAGAAAAGAATCTTAACCAATAGAACCTGTCCTGTTTTTTTGACAGCTAATAACTGCTATAGAATTGCATGACTGAGAACTTTTAATGAGATGCGATGACCGCAAAGGGGGGAACTATGTCAATCAATAGCATCAAGCTAATTAAATAAGGTTAATTGTTTATTACAGCAGATTATAGGTGGTAATTCAATATATCTGATAGAATGTGATGCTGTGATGCTCTTCAGGGAGGTTTTGCGATTGAAAGAGGTCACCCCCGACAGCAGAAAGATAAATCTCTCCATGGAGCACAGATACCGGTGGTGGCGGCGACGGATGGCCCTGCTGGGACAGCCAAAGCTAATTATGTAATGAAACTGGTGAATCTGTGAAAAGTGGGTGGTGACAGAGCGGTGGTGGGGGTGCCTTTACACAATATAAGGAAGAGTCATACTTAAAAAGACAGAATCAAGAATATAAGCTAACAGCGGAGGTTTGCCAGTGAGTGATTGGATAGATGTGACCATCCATGATGACAGCTGATAGCTCAACCCCAGATGACAGAAAGGCATTTAGAATGAGGATCTAAGAGGTCTGTGACAGCATGATATGAGAAATAAACTACAGGGCAAGTCGAGTGAAGAAACTCCTCCTCTCAGAAGTAGTTTTATTAGAACTGATGAAAACATTGTTCCAGGAGACAAATGAACACAAGAAGAAATAAATTCTGAATCATTTCATTTCGACATGTATCCCGTACTCTTAAATGGTTTCAGAATAAAAATGTTGTGTATCACTTAATAGATTCAAGAGCATCCTTCATGTAGGAATTGATGTCAGTGGTTTCTAAAAAAAAAAAATCATGTGCGAAGGTGAGATGTGACAGGATGGTGACTCAGAATCCATAAATTATGTTTAAAAAAATAAACAAATGAACAAACAATTCTCTTATAAATTTCAGTAAATTTACGGAACATCTAAGGAATATTGAATGTTTGCTGATCTTTCTGATCATTTTGTACCAGGACATTATATATATATACTGTATATGTTGCTGTAGATAGAAGTCCCCGCTAATCAGCTGGAGAATTAATGCAGTGCAAATGACCTGATTGAAATTCAGTGGGCGTCTATGATTTATCCGATTCCCTCTGGCTGCTTTATGAAAGCCATGTGAACACTCCTTTACTGTACTGGCTGCAGTGGACAGCTGGACTTCATCAGCGTATCTATTGATAACACAGGGGGAGGGATGGGGGTGGGGGTCGGGGGGGGATGGTGCAGAGGGAGATGGAGAGTGAAATTGAAAAGGGAAAAAGAGAGACGGGCTAAAGAAGAACAAAAGAAAGTGAAATGTTGTTTAAAAATACCGGCAAGCCTTTGTTCAGCATGTCATTGCAAAATGAAAATGATTTAAGAGCACTGCTTATTTAAGTTCACTATAAAAAAAAACTTCAGTATAATTTGATTGTTCAACACAATGCTGATAAGCACAAGGAAAATATTTCTCTTATGAGTTGAGGTTTGTGTTGAACTAGCCAAGCATTACAAAATTTTGGAAGGAAGGGGAGGGGAGGAGGAGATGCGTATCAGTGGTCCCAGTTAGACATGTTGGGATTTTGAATGGAAGGGAATAGAGGGACAGTGAGGAGCCGCGCTGAGGTCTGCTGGGCGGTTTTCTCCTGCCTGAAGCCTCGTGGGGTTGAACCCTCACTGTTGTTTTGCCGCCACAGAGGGACCCAGAGAATGACTAGTGGCCCTCATTCTACCTCTGGCCCCCTGCCCCCATGCAAAAACAATGCAAAGCTTTGATCGACTTTGGTGCTTGCTGAGCAGCCAGGCTGTATGTAAATATGCCTGCATAACTTTATTGCTCGATAATGAGAGTCATATTTTACATGAGGATCAGTGTGTGTGTATGTGTGTGTGTGTGTGTGTGGGGGGGGGGGGTAATTAGCTGCATAGGCTGTCCTGTGTGCATCTACGTCTTAACTTGTGCTTATGTCTGCTGTTCTGGTTGTGTGCACGAGTGTGTTATCACCTGTGTTTTGTGGACCTTTCTGTTAATGTTTGTTTTATTTGTGTGCCTTTCCTTGTATTTACCTGAGCTTATGATTGCGTGTTCGTGTTTCTGCACATCATGAACTGTACATCAGCAGATGGGGTTGTGTTTAATGAGTTCTGGGTTTGTAATCAGATGTTGTCTGTTTTTATTTTTCCCCGTGTCTCCTAGTGACTTCATCCAATCTCTCATCACCTGTCTTCACTCCGGCGGTTTTAGTTCATGCTTTCGATGACGTCCTTGTCTTTTTCCAGAGTAAGTCAGCGTCGTCAACCGACAGTCAACCCGCAGAGGAGCGCCAGGGTCCGTCGGGAGGCTACTCCTCCTCGCAGGGAGGAGCTGAGGCCAAGAGGAGGCGCTGTGATGACAAGGAGGCGCTCGCAACACACTCTTATGTACGTGCTTCTCCTCTATGTCCTTGGCCTGAAAAAGTAACACACCGAAGATACAAAGATGACACATAAGTTAACAATTCAACAGCGTGCTGTTGATGTCCATGAATGCATGTTTTTCCCATAACGCACCAAAGACTTCACAAAGTGTACCAGTGTCATTTTGGGAGGCATTTGTGTTGTTTGTGTAAGTGTGACGTTGCTTCTGACATAAGCTAGGCCCCACAGGGGTCCCGGGCCCCAGGTCAGTTAGGGTCATGTTTATTTTGGGTGGGTGGGATGGAGGAGAGGAGCCATAGGTGGTGTAATGCCTGAAGAGAGACGGCCAGAGGAGATAGTGGTAATGAATCGTGTGTGTTTGCAGTGCGGGTGATTGATGGACACTGAGGGTCCGTCTGCGAGAGACGGCCTCCAGTCAGATCGGTCTGGATCCACAGCAGTCCGGACATCCCCATTAGTTCACAGCAAAATCATCGCAGTTACTTTCCATTTTCTGAGTGATTTTCCTCTGTCTGTCTGTCGGGCAGTATTACACCTCCCATTTCTCTTTCTCTGCCTTTTGCTCTTCTATATCTCTTTCTGTCTCTATTTCACTCTCTCTTCATTTCTTTTCTGTTTTCCTCTCACTTTATTTTTTCTCTGGTTTCTTTTCATTTTTAATCCCCCTTCTCTTCTAATCGTTAACCTTTATTCCCCATTTTCTCTCCCGCTCTCTCTCTCTCTCCTTCTCTCTCTCTCCCCCCTCAGTTACCGTATCTTTGGTATAGAATGGGATGCAGACCTAGCCCTGTTTTGGCTGTGCATAACTAGATACTGATGTCAATAGGGATATCGGGTCATGATTAAATTAATGCACCATCACCATAGTGACTAAAAGCTATCATTCTCACCCCAGAAGAATGGAGAGAGAGAAAGAAAGGTCGCTAGAAGAGCATAAATGTACCATACTATGTCTCTGTGTTATAAGGAGCTGAGAGCAGGTGCTAGTACTGATGTATTGATCTGTTTGTCTTTGCTACACACTGTATATAGGATTGTGTAGAGCACGCTTGTGTGGGTGATAGAGAGAAGTAAACGGTTAATTCAAGCCCTGTTGTCTTTTCTTCTCAGGATAGCGATGGAGACAAGAGTGAGGACAATCTCGTAGTGGACGTTTCCAATGAAGTAAGTAGCCTGTTTGCACTTCACTCATTCCTGTAACGTCTGCATCGGCGTGGCTGTTATTAGTATTTATATATTTAAAGTCCAGTCTTAATGATTTAAAGGGATTCATGGGCAGAAACTGGTACTTTTTAGGTTTTTATTTACTCAAAGTTTTCTGAAAATAAAACTCATTGTGTTTTTGTTACCTGAGAATAAACCTTGAACATCCTCTGTGGAGACAGATCTTCTTCCACAGAGTCTGCTGTGTTTCCATGGTAGACCAGAATGGACAAATCGAATACTGTGATAACAGACTATGATTTTCACGGCAGGGTAGGACGGGAGTACTTTAGTTGGCCGCCATCTCCAAACACACACCTAGGTGCAAATGAAATCATGCATACTTACTTTTTTATATGCATCACACGACTTCTTGTATTATGGCCTGACTGTTGTTCCCTTAGCGCCACAGACTTGCACATTGCTTCTTTCAAACTGCAGCCGGACTGTTTGGTCTCTCTCCCCGCTCTCATCACTTCGTGTTTAGCTGCAGTAGGCAGTGAGAGAAGACTGATGAATCCCCAGTATGCCACCTGCTGAGTACCGAACGGCAGACAAACCTAGCAAGCAGCTGGTGAATAAAAGAGAGTATATATCAGCCATAGAGTCAGATATTCTCACGAGATCAAACCAGAGCAACGTAGACAAAAATGTTGGACGTACGAGAACAAGTTGGCTAGAAACATGACTGCAGATGTGGGGAAGTGTTGCTTAGTCTCTCCTGGACATGTAAGTATTTTTCCATATCAAGTTTTTTTGATAAGAATAAAAGCTGATAATATGTTTTTTATTGTTTATACAATTCCCAAGACGCCTGAAATCTATTTTATTGCATGTTTACAATAAATTGTCCCAGCTTGATCTTTTGATGTTTAATCGGTGAACATGTCATCTCAGAGCTATTCAAATGTTTCTGATCACCTCTAAAGATTACAGGAAATTTACAGTATAATGGTCATCTTTGTTCATACCAGGTGGGAACGGTGGTCCAGAATGTTCTTGAAAAAAGAAAATTAAAAAATGTCCCTAAAATAAGAAAATGAAACAAACAATAATTGCTGCTCAACAATGAGGTTGTTTTCTTCATGTTCTTATCAAACAAAGCTCAGAGAAAAGTATGTAAACAAGCTTTTGTAATGAAACCCCCACAATACTTAGAAAATGAAACAATCTGTGGTCATTAAATGAAGAATGTGACTGTTGCCGTTGTTATCAATAGATACGCTGATGAAGCCGTTGTTCCTGAAACACTGATCGAGTCACTAAATAGTTAATGGCTTCTTGTGCAGACATCAATCCAGACACCAAGCTTTACAATTCTGAAATTGAAAATATGTAGCATGTGCTCACAGTCCCCTCCCCCACCCTCTGTATTCTTTCTTGGAGCAATGATCTCATGTTTAGAGCTTTATATCCCTGTAAGAAGACACGGTGAGCTTGATTCCTGCACCAAGCCGCAATTTACAAGTCGTGTTTATCGTCAGAAGCTCTGAAAACCACACATGAATAAAGCATGACCCTCGTGTTGTGAGAAACTGTGTCGCTCACAGAAATAACTATGGATGCACTGACCACAGCGTGGAACCACCGTCTGCCCTCAGCATGAGTACAGTCAATGTGTGTGTGTGTGTGTGTGTGTGTGTGTGTGTGAGAGAGAGAGAGAGAGAGAGAAGTTCTTAATTGATTTTATTTAGATATTGCCTGACAAATCTATTGTGTCATTTTTTTGTAGTTGGTAGTTTTTGAAAGATATTCGCTCTTCATTTTTTTTTAAATCCATTTGGGTTTTATTTCCAGTTATGATCATTTTGATGTTGTTTCCCTCATTCAGTTTGCATGTTGTAGTATTTTGGCAGCCTTGAAAAATTTCATCCGTCTCACTATTCACATGGATGTGGTTGAAAGGAAAATAGACGTGATGTTGAAATAGCCTGAAAGCAAACTGTAACACACACGACTCATTCACAACAACAATCATTAAACAGACTGAATAGACTTTCTATCATCATTAGAAACTTTTATTATTTAACCCCTTTTTAATCTCCATTCATCTGGTGGTTAGTTTAGTTCACACACTTTAAATGTTCCAACAGGGTACTGTATATCAATTATATTTCACCTGAATAGGTTTAAAATTTCAGAAAACAGCTGAATCAAATTGGAGGCGGGGGAAAGCATCAAGTAATCTCTTTAAAAACTGCAATTAGTGTAGATTTATAACCTATTTGAAGAGCGAAAGTTGATTGATTGTGAAACACCAAGAGATTAGCAGAATTTTCTGATGAACAAATTAAATAATTGCCTCGGCCATACACTCACAAACACACACAACATGTTGTTGTAGCTTTTGATTTGCTGACCGGGCTGCTTCAGTAACATCATCTGTGTGTAAGCTCGGTTGGTGTGTGAATTGTGTGTGGATTTGTCAGATATGAAACGAGTCAGCAGGTATGTAGTGAGTTCAGCTTTCTGCTGCATTTTCCTTGTAAAGAGAAGAGCTGCTACGTAAGCTCATTATCAGCTTCTGCTGTTAGTGTTGTGAACTGTGTGCGGCCACAAATACACACACTGGCAGTCACTTGGTCTACATATCTCCTCTCATCCACCTCTTCTGTGTATACTTTTGTTTTCTTTCCACCTCTTGAAGCCTCTGTCCTCCATCATTTCTTTTCACTTCCTTCTCTCATCCTGCCTCTACCTCTTTTCTCTCATTAGATAACTGCGGTCTGTTTCATGTAATATATGCAAAGCCGTTTATACCCCTAGAACAGTCTAGTTCTTTAAATACTTCACACAGTGTACCAAAACATGTTTTATCTAAGCACTCTTTATTTTGATATTAAACACATATCAGAACTGGTCTCTAGTGTGATTTGAGAAATGGTACAAAAGGAGGAAGGAAAATAAATTGACAAATGTGGTTAATAGCAAAAAAGGGGGATTGTGCATGTGTGTGTGTGTGTGTGTGTGTGTGTGTGTGTGTGTGTGTGTGTGTGTGTGTGTGTGTGTGTGTGTGTGTGTGTGTGTGTGTGTGTGTGTTTGTTTATAAGCACTTAAAGGCCCGTGCTGATCACTGTGACCCAATGAGAAGTGCTTATTGCAGCACTCTCTTCTGGAGGAGGCAGCATTGGCTCAACTGTGGCTCCAGTGATGAAAGCAGCAGTAATATCAGCTCCAGCTCCACAGCACTGCACCAGCAACAGTTATGATGTGGACGGTTTCATGTCCTCGGCTCCTCTGCGAGGCATAACGCAGACTGGAGGGTGTGTTACACCTGTAAAGGGTGAATCAGCAGCATTTGATTTTCACAGAGTATAATTTAAGACTCTATAAATGTATAACTACACCTGATGGAGAGAGAGACAGAGACAGAGAGATGGAGAGCAAGAGAGAACTGGGATAAACGCACAGTGGGACAACACATAAATGTGAGCTTAGAAATGTCTTGATTTGTTCATAAGACACTGAAACATAATGCAAGGAATTGAGAGCATTAACAGGATTATCAGTCACAAAGAACATCTACAGGGGTGTATAGGAAGGATGTAATCTTTTGTCACATCGACTCTGAAGCGAAGCGTTCATGTGAAAAAGAAACTAGAACCAAGGCAGTCAAAGACTGCAACATCCCGCGACTTACTGTACCCTGACCTACTTTCAGGGTAGGTCAGGGTACCCTGAAAGTAATACCTGACTAGTGCATAGCTTTGACCTTTCAGGATAGATCAAAGCTAGTGCATTGGTAGATCAAAGCACTAGCTTTGATCTATGGTCTTACTCTGGCTTTCTCCCTCATCTTTCTATATTATCCGGTTCCTGAGTGTACAAAAGTTAAAATTTGACCTTGACCTACTTTTCTCAAAGTCGAGGTCATCATCTCATTTTCATCCCCTTTGTTGTCCGATGTGCATTTTGTTTCATCTGTTTCTATCTGCAACGGTTGTGAAGACATTTGGTGGACTAACGGACAGACGGACATACGGACAAACACACTGACACTGACAATTACAATACATCACCGCTTGGAAGCGGGATGTAACAAGAGAGAATGTGAGGTTTGCATTCATTTATCGGACTGACAGCGTGTCTTCTGGAATGATATTTTTACGGGCTAATGTCTGTCTGAGCAGCATTACGTACCATACTCAATTATGAAATGCAGCGTAATTTAAAAAGTCTGCTCAGAAAGATGAATGTCTGATGAAATGATATTAAAAGCACTGAGAGGAGGACTGAAAAACACCTGCCAGACCCTCAGAGATTGAAATAAAAAACTGATAAGTTCTTCTCTCCTTGTCTTTCAGGAGCCTAACTCTCCTGCAGGCAGCCCCCCTCATTCACCCCATGGAAATGGATTAGACCGGGCCCCCACCCTTAGAAAAGAGCTCCCAGGCTCTTCAAATGCAGGAGAAGCTCCTTCCACTCCAAACCCCCGCAGCCCCACCCCAGGGAAGGCCAAGGACTCTGCACAGGTAAGA
Source organism: Antennarius maculatus (assembly GCA_013358685.1). Lineage (NCBI taxonomy): Eukaryota > Metazoa > Chordata > Actinopteri > Lophiiformes > Antennariidae > Antennarius > Antennarius maculatus. Next base: position 10,140,607 of record CM023610.1, on the reverse strand, counting down.
CAGATGGACTCCCTTTGAGCTGCAGAACTCTGCTGGTTCCTTTGAGCTCCTATGATTCAGTGATAAACTAAAGAATGTTCTCTTTAAATGTTCCTGTTCCTCATTCTTATGGTGTTTGCATTTGGAAATAAAATCAAAAGCCTTAACACTGTGTGCAGCTGTATTTGTTTATACGACCCAGAAGTGTCTCTCCCTGTAAGTTAGTCTAGAGTTTACCGTCCTGTGGGTTTGATCTATCAGACATTTCTCATTTCTCCACAGATGGATAAGTCTCAGTCTCCGTTGTCCAAGTCCGGCACCCCGTCCCCATCTCACCGTGAAGCCCTTACCCCAGGAGCTCCAGGAGCCCCAGGAGCCCCTGGTCCCAGCACTTCTTGCCTTCGTCTGGTCACCAAAGCAGCATCCAGTGCAGACCCCCTCGGTGAGGAGGCTTAGCATGCTTCCCAACATGTTCACAGGGAAACACTGGTTTGGATTTGAAACTATATTCTAGGTGTTTGTAACCACCAACAAATAGTCATTGCTTTAGGTTTGCTTTGCACTTTAGGTGCTTGGCTGGACGTCATGTGTATAAATAAAATGAGCTACGACCAAACAATCTTCATGTAACTTTGCTCCCAGTCTACTTCTGTCCTTCTTAGCGTTTATTCTCTTCATCTCTCCATTTGCTCCTTTTCCTCCTGTGTTCATTCACTTATATTACTGCTGCCTTGAAATGTAAATCTCTCGATTTAATTAGAGAAAAGAAAAGAAATAATACCAATAAGTCTACGTATGTAATACCAGAAGAAAAGAGTGAGATCCCTCTATTTCAATCCTGCAATCCTTCGCTCCTGTTTTCCTTCCCTTCCCAGCTCTCCGCAGTCCAATGTCTGTCCCCCCCGGTTCATACCCGGCTCATTTTGGCGTGGTGTCCCACGCAGGACTGAACGGGGAGCTGGCCAGCCCAGGAGGGTTCGGTGGAGCTTTGACCCTGTCCCCACAAATCAGCGCCGCAGCCAACGCCTACTCCCGAAGTCCCATGGTGAGTAGAAGCCAAATTATTCCTCTGTGTCAGGGTTTGATTTATCGCCTAGCATCACTTCAATCTTGTGACTGTTAAAAATGGATGAATGTGTTCTGCATTATCTGATAGTGTTGAACATTTATTTTATAACCCAAGCTATTATGTCTGGCATTTTGTCGGCCATTAGGCGTAGTTTAGAGGTGTAGCTACACTATTGTTAATGATCGTTGGCTGTCATGTAACCATTGTGTGTCGTAGGAAGCCTTAGCATGTAGCTCCCACAAGACTAAGGCTGCAGTTTATGCCCCTGTTGTTAGTCTGTGGAACGGCAGTACATTCACACTGTCACATGTTAGTGTGAAACACATACTTTTCAGAGTGTGGGGTATTATCACAGGTGGCCACCCCCATCTTTTTAATTCTCTTTATAGTTAATTTCGGTTTAAATAAACTGCTGTATTGTTTATATTATCGTGGGACAAATAAAGGATTATCTTATCTTACCTTATCGTATCTTGTCTTATGGGCAGCAGTGGCTCAGTGGTAAAGCGGGCGGTAGAGCGGGTCGTCCTATGATTCAAGATCGGCGGTTCGATTCCTGCTCCCGCCCAAAAAATACCCGGAGGTGAGCTGACAGTGGGAGGTGTCAGCTCACCTCCGGAGCACTGCCGAGGCACCCTTGAGCAAGGTGCCATCCCCTTTACAAAATTGCTCATTTGAGGCACACCAAGAAGGAGCTGCCTGCCACTCTACCTCCCTTGCATGCCTACAGGCCCCCTTGTGTGTGGTTGTGTGTATTACAGGGGCCTGTACACACTAACGTGCATGCGTGTGATTGAGACTAACAAACTAGAGTGTGTGTTCTTAATTTCCCTTCGGGGATTATAACAGTGTATAAAATTTTTTTAAAAAATTATTTTATCTTAAGCTCCAGCTCCCTGCGACCTGCACAAGCGGATGAAGCGGGTTGAGAAAAGGCATGAATGAATGAATGTTTGGAATAAGGAGCATTATTGGAATGATAAATTTTTTTTGGGGGGGGGGTGGGCGTTATTCTTGACTCCACCAGGTGGCGTATGATTCTCGGTCTCATCTGAGGGCCCCAGGGCTATCCTCCGCTCTGCCTGGTTCATCTGGTGGCAAACCGTGAGTGTGTTTTGTAGATCTACTCCATTCTGCATAAAGATCATGTGATACGGTTTATAAGTTTAACATCTGATGTGATGGAATAAAAATGGAAGGTTATCTTAAAGCTTTTTTACCCTTGCATAGTCACAGAAAATTCCCTGTTAAACAGAGCAGTTGAAGCTATTTTCATTTCTATTAATAGTGATTAAGAAAATAAATACGGGGAAGCTCAGTAAGGTAATCGTGTTATGCTAAGAAAATAATTAGAAACAGACAATTTCACATACTTTATCCAGTACCAGCTCTGTGATAGTCCAAAAACATTTGGATTGGAAAGGAATCCAAGGCTGCTCACATTTTTTTGTGTACGCTCGCGGCTTGTCATTAACCCAGTGTAACAGCCTGAAGCTCTGAGTCTCCAGGTCACCTTCTCCAGCTCAACACTGAGGAATTGTGTTGTTTTTGTCATTTTCTGTAAAGTAGCGATTTGTTCTTGCCGTGCTAATTTGAAATCATAAAACATCCTTGGCTTCCAACCGCTCCGGTATTGATTGGCCATTAGCAATGCCACACTGACTGTGACCTGTAACACAATCTGCCATTGTACATCCTCGCCCACAGCCACGGTGAGCCGATCCAGAATTCAGTCAGATATTATGGGAGTTCCAGGTCATTATATTGTCATTTATATGTTCTATGTTATGTATATTTTTACCTTTCACTCCTTGATTAATTCTGTCTTGTTTGTCCTTCCCAGTCTTTTTGTCCCTGTCTCTCAGTTTTATTTGCATCATCCATAGTTCCCAACATTTTTTTATTTTTAGCTACAGGTCTCCAGCGATGAAATACTGAATTATTTCTGTCCTCCTCCCTCTATTTTTCATAGCGCCTACTCATTCCACGTCAGCGCAGACGGCCAAATGCAGCCGGTGCCCTTTCCCCCCGACGCCCTGCTGGGCCCGGGAATCCCACGGCATGCCCGCCAGATTCACAGCCTGAGTCACGGGGAGGTGGTGTGTGCCGTCACCATCAGCACCTCAACACGCCACGTCTACACTGGAGGAAAAGGCTGCGTCAAGGTGTGGGACATCAGCCAACCAGGAAGCAAGAGCCCCATGGCCCAGCTGGACTGTCTGGTGAGGCTCGAGGGATGACATCAAACAGACACACACACACACACACACACACACACACACACACACACACACACACACACATCAACGTGTTAAGATTAAAAATGATCGATCACACATCATACAAACAAACATGTATGTCCAATGCGGTCACTAATCTTTTTTTTATTGCCTGTGCCCTTTTTCCTTCTCTATTTTGATAACTGACATCAAATGTCGACATTAATTTCCTGCATGTGAACAATCACGCCACCATCTGTCTCACAAACACTTATTTCCCTTGATTCACAACAGTTTTTAATCTTCTCCAATCAGAACAGGGATAATTACATCCGCTCCTGTAAAATACTCCCTGATGGCCGAACCTTGATCGTCGGCGGAGAGGCCAGCACGCTGTCAATCTGGGATTTGGCCACGCCTACCCCTCGCATCAAGGCGGAGCTGACGTCATCCGCTCCCGCCTGCTACGCTCTGGCCATCTCCCCTGACAACAAGGTCTGCTTCTCCTGTTGCAGCGACGGCAACATCGTCGTCTGGGACCTTCACAACCAGACTCTGGTCAGGTACGAGGAGAGAGGAAGAGGAGGGGAAAAAAAACACGTAGAGGAAACATCCATAAATAGACTGTAGTCAGTGGAGAGGGAGGAAGGTAAGAGAGTGAGAAGCTGATGGAAATATTTCTGGAACTTCTTACAAAAGAAAAAGAGATAAAATATGGAAGAACAAACAGGAAAAAGGATTTGGCAAGGTAGGAGAAAGAAGAACTGAAAGATGGTGAGGAAACAGGAGAGAAAAGAGAGGAAGGTGAATGAGGCCAGAAGGAGCTACAGCGAGGGCAGGGGGGGGATTGTAATAAATGTGGTCAGACACAGCCAGGAGGAAAGCTCACGAGATGCAGAGTCTGTACGGCGTGTTGTTTGTCTGCTCCCTGCAGGCAGTTCCAGGGCCACACGGACGGAGCGAGCTGCATCGACATCTCCAACGACGGCACCAAACTGTGGACAGGGGGCCTGGACAACACGGTCCGCTGTTGGGACCTCCGGGAGGGACGGCAGCTGCAGCAGCACGACTTCACCTCACAGGTAAACCACACACTCATCTGCAAACAGGCCTGTGTGACGTAGTTATGAACACATCTACACCTGGTGCACCTCCGTTCCGCCCTGACACTCTGGTTGGACGCAGTCAAGGATTAACAGGAAGTCAGTATAGCATTTTGCATATTTGGCAACAGGAAGGCTTTATTTTAAGCACAAGCACAGAAAATAACCACTAGACCTGGGAGATAGTAAAATATGTTAGCGTTATCCTCGCTGTTACGTCATGTGACACACCTCTTAAGCCGGCACAGAGAGGAGCGCATTGACACACTATTGTGTGATGCCTTTTTGAAAGACGCTTTGCAGACACAACACACACACACACATACACACACACACACACACACACACACACACACACACACACACACACACACACACACACACACATGCAGTCCCTCTCAATCACTCCTCATTGTCACAGCAAAGCTATACAACTGGCTCCTGTCGTCAGATGAGTTTCGATCTCTCATGTAATGACTTCACCACCGCTCTTCCTTTCTTCATTTCTCAGTTTATTTATTTACTCTATATTGACTTCTATCACCTCATCCTACTCTTTTTTTTTTTAAACTTTTATAACTAACTCTCCTCTCTTTGCTCAATTGTCATTTTTCTATTTTGCTCCTTTCCTTTCATTCCGTCTTCATCTCCTCTTCATCTGCCTTCCCTACTTCCATCCTTTGTTCTCTTTCTTTCATCAACCTTATCTTATTTCCTCCCTTATCCACATCCCCTTACATCTTCTCCCCCATTCCCCATTTTTGTTTTCACTTCCATGTTCCTTACCCTTTTATCTCCACTCTTTTCTCCTCCTCTCTTGTATCTCCGTGTTTTTCTCTAATTCCTCTGATTCCCCCTCTTCCGTCTCCGTCTCCAGATCTTCTCTCTGGGCTACTGTCCGACAGGCGAGTGGCTGGCTGTGGGGATGGAGAGCAGCAATGTGGAAGTCTTGCACGTCTCCAAACCTGACAAGTACCAGCTGCACCTCCACGAGAGCTGCGTTCTGTCCCTCAAGTTCGCCTACTGCGGTAGGGACACACACGTAACTTGTTTCTAGTCGATTTCCAGCCGCTGATAAACACAAATCTTCATTGTGTGTGTTATTAATATGCATTTTCTTCACATCCTAGCGTGTCTTCACATGGTTTCCTTTCTTTGAGCTTTGTGCTGTGCGTCTGTGTTTCAGGCAAGTGGTTTGTGAGCACAGGAAAAGACAATCTGTTGAATGCATGGAGGACACCATATGGAGCCAGCATTTTCCAGGTGAGAGACAAGCAGTCTGTGGACGTTCACGCTCCTTTTAGCACACACTGAATACACTGTGTGTGTGTCCAGCACAGATAGCTTCTAACCCGCTCCATTATCAAAGCAGAAAAATGTTCCTGCATCAAAGTTGTGATGAAGAGAAATCCTCAGCTGTGTCCACACAGTTCTGTCATCGCAGGCTAGCGAGCTGCTGGTACAACTCCTCCTCGACCACCAGCAGCTCTGCTGGCTGTAGAACACACACACACACACACACACACACACACACACACACCTGTCACTCTGTCTAGATATCGAAACATTAATATTTGACGATGTTTTTTTGCTAAGACACTGAGACTAGTAAGAGGTACCTATCAGGTGAGCGGTGTGTGTGTGTGTGTTGTTTGTTTTGTGTGTGTGTGTGTGTGTTGTTTGTTTGTGTGTGTGTCACTCCTGTTTGTGTGGGCCGCAGTGGGCAGCAGGGCTGCCTCCTTCTGTCACACCCGGTGGACTCCACGGAGGATCCTGGTTATCTGCTTTGTTATCCAAATGCCAAATGTTCCTGCTGCCAAACAGCTCCATCCTGTCACCACGTTCCACAGAGCTGCTCCCTCCTCTTCCTCCTCTCTGGTTTATCACTGTCCTCTCCACTCTCTGTCAACCCCCTCCCCCTCCCACCTCACTCATTTCCTTTTCTTTCTCTGTTTATCCTTTTTTCCATTTTGCGTATCTTACCAAATTAAGATTGTGGTTAAATACTCTTAACCACAATTTTTATTCTCTGCCCTGCCTTCTCTCTGTCCTTCTTCCTTTCATATTCTGTGATACTTCTTGTTCTTCTGTTTCTTGATCTTTCTTGATATTATTATTATTATTATTATTATTATTATTATTATTATTATTATTATTCAACTGTAAGGATACAGACTTGATACTCTTCATTCATTATTATTATTGTTACTAGTAGTAGTAGTACTAGTAGTATTAAGAATAATGATGATAGTAAGTAGTATAATTAATACTACTTCTACTACTACTACTACTACTAATAATAATAATAATAATAATACTATTATTATTTTTATTATTATTATTATTATTATTATTAATAATAATAATAATAATGTTATTATTAATCAAATAAGCTGTCATGTAAAAATCACATGATCAATATTGTAAAGGTAGAAGTCTGTGTAGTCACACATTTCCTTTGTGTAGCTTTGATTTTTTCTCTTTTTCCAACAATGTTTGACAGACACACACACACACAAACACACACACACATACACTTGTTGTATGAGGAGTCCTGTGTGAACTGACCCCTCACCAGTGGCCAGATGATTGACAGACTTGCCGAGGCTGGGGGGGGGTGGCAGGAGTGGAGTTTAGAGGTGAGGTCGACATCAGAAAGGAGGACACAGAGGATGGAGGAGTACAAGAAGTAGACGAGGGTATACACAGTAAACAATGATGAAGCAGAGGGAGGAGATGGAGTGTGTATGTGTGTGTGCGGGGGGGGGGTGTCCATCTGAAGTCAGGTGACCCAGACAGGACAGAGAACAGAGGACTGTACATTCTGTTATCAGAGTGTTGATACCAGCGATGCCCAAACATGCAGATAATGAGGTTTCATCTCTCCGGTGACAGACAGCCAGAGGAAGAGGAGGAAGAGGAGGATGAGTCTCACAGTGAGGCAGATGGATGAGTCAGCATCCTGGAGCAGTGGAGTTGCCTGTTTGGAAAGAACTGCTGACTGTTTTGAAATGCAAAATACGTCTCGTCTGATTGAACATTAATTAATGACACACATCTTCTCTAACATCTCCTTTTTTGTGTTTCTGTCCGTCTGTCTGTCTCCATCCATCATTTATAACACGTTTCTCTCGCTCTCTGTCTCTCTCCACCCCCCGGCTGTGTGTCTGCGTCTCCCCATCACCCCTCCCCCCACCCCCCCTCAGTCTAAGGAGTCGTCTTCTGTGCTGAGCTGTGACGTCTCACCGGACGACAAGTACATCGTGACGGGCTCCGGGGACAAGAAGGCCACAGTGTACGAGGTGGTGTACTGAGGGCCGGGCGGAGAGGACGGGAGCCAGGACGGAGATGTGGGGGCTTCATCAGCAACAGAAGCACCCCCTGACCCTCGCCCCTGAACACATAACCCCCCTCTCCCCTTTTTTCGCTGTGATATAAGCTACTGTGGAAGCTCCAAAGTGCTCCCTTGCACTCTTCCTCCCCCTTCCACTCTCATCCAAAGGATGAGGCATGATAGCAGACAGAGAGAGGAGGGGGGGGTGGGGGGGGGCAAAAAGGGAAGCAGCAAGATAAGAAGGACAAAGGAAAAAGGCAGTGGAGCATAAAGATAAAGTCAGGAAGCAAAAAGAGAAGAAGACAGGAATGCGGAGAGAAAGTGAGAAGAAAGAGAAATGACAGAGAGGAAGAAGGGAGGAAGGGGGGGAAGGCAGGGTAATTAGGGCTGTTTCCTGATTAAGAGCTCAGTGGAAGGGGGGGGCCCCAAGAGGAGGCGCAGAGCAGCACTGTGGGAGCGCCAGCCAGCAGCACTGATACCACACAATCGATTCATTAGCCAGACAGTGGGAGCCTTAATGAGGCCGACGCCGCGGCTCGCTCGCTCCAGAGAGAGGTGTCAGGAGCCGGGGAGGGACGGCGCTCTGAGAGGGAAGGGGCCAATTCAGACATCCTCCTATGAAACACAGACCTCCCTCAAAAACACACACGAACACACACGAGGTGCACATCAACAGAAACAAAAATTCACATAGAGTTGGATACAACCCCTTGAGGTAATTGTAAGAAGACCGACACACACACACAGACACATACACACAGACACACACACACACACACACACACACACACACACACACACACACACACACACACACACACACACACACACACAGCCTCCAATTAAACATTCATCGTAGCACTCCCAGCCTCGCTTTGTAATATCTGTTTTATTTGGGCCTGACAAAGACAGCATCTAATGAGCAGCGGCGTCGATGGGGTTCACCCAGCGCCCACAGAGAACTTCACCCCAGCTGCCCCCCCCCACCACCACCACCTAATTCTTCTGGATTGTTTCTCTTGACACTGTCACTAAAGGCACCAACAGCTAGATGAAGCAGCACACCATATTGACCGAAAGGCAGACCAGAGGGCGGATTAGCACCACCTGAACTGGAACCCTTTCATGCAACCAGTTGCTGTTTTCATTAGAAAGGCAGATGAGCTCCAGTGAAGATCCGTCTGCCTGCTGATGTGAGAGCGTTCAGCCTGCTCCGAATCTCGCTCTGTCAGCTATTCATTGCAATTAATGAAGGTTTTAAAATACCTTAAAGGAAAAGTTGTACATGTTGGTCAATACGCTTATTCGCTTTCTTGCTGAGACTTAGATGAGAAGAACGCCCCCGTCGAGGCCACAGTCAGCAGCATTGCTAATATATAAAGACTGAAAACAAGGCCAGACGCCAGCAAAGTAAAATCCACCAACAAGCACCTCATTCTGTTTTATCTGCACAAAAACCACTGAGTTGGAATAAATATGTCTGGGTCCTTACCTTCCTGCAGGCTGACAGCTGGTCCCAGCCAAGAGAAGATGCTCTGTGAATGTGAAATAAACTTTTTAGGCTTCAGATGTAGTCCAAATTAAAATGACTTCTAATTAGTGCTTCTTTCCTGGTGGATGGATTTGGTTCCTTTTAGGCTGGGAGTTTCTGTTCAGCTTGCTAAGCTAAGCTAACCAGCTGTGGTTTTTATTTACAAGCATTTCCATTTTCTTATCTGTCTCAGCTAGAAAGCTAATAAGCATGTTTCCCAAATATCAGTCTGTTCCTTCAAAACTCCTTTTTATTATATTCCAACCAATACGTAACCTAAAACGGCACATTTCAAGCTTTCCTTTTATTCCACACTTGGATCAGTATTTTTTTTTTGAGTAGCGGTTATATCATGATGTTATGTACTGAGTTTGGACCAGGACCGTGTTCTGAGCTCATGGGAGCAAAAAAAAAGGAATGAACTCAAACTAAATCACACAGGCAGTGGAAATATTTTTATTTCTTTTCTTTTTTTTCTTTTTTAAATCAAGAGATTTTTATCCTCAGTGATGGCGACAGGGAAAGGTCATACATCAGCAGTGTAGGAAAAAAAAAAAAAAAGAAAAGAAACACAAGCCTCCATTTTGGGAGAAAAGATCCTGTCTTTTGTTTGTTGTTTTTCGTTTCATTTTATTTTTTTTAAGTGGTAGTCAGTGTGCTATAACCTGTTTTCAGTCCTTATTGTGCAACTAAGCTTTGTTTCTGACGTATACAGCAGGTGCTGACTGCAACATGATGAAGTCTCTTTATCCAGGGAGGAGGTCCCACTCTGTATGCATGCTTGTTGGACCACAGGATGCTCACGCTCCACTGATAACAAGTAGGCAGCGGATGCTGAGCGTCTCAGAGCCCCAGTTTAACAGAGAGGAATTTTACATTACAGTTTGCAGTTTAGTTGGAATTACATAAGCGTTTAGTAAGACTTGTACGTCTTTCTCACTGGACGAGGGGCAGCGTAGAACAATTATGAGGGACTTCTAGAATGGTAAGTGTTCCAACAAGGGACGATCTGTACAGTTTAACGCCTTTGCCTGCCTCTTTTCCCACTCTGCTCGTCAGCCACAGGCACACCTTAATGATATTCTCATGCACAAGCTTGTATAATACTCAGAATGATGCTGTATAATGGCTATGCATTTGGTGGTATAGCGTGAAATATTTGGGACACTGTATTTGATACTCTTATTTAAATGTCAGTAACGTCCCCCTGCCTGTGCTTTCTTTGTTTCAACACTAAGTTTTATTTCTGTATTACACACCCATTTTTGGTTTCTCTTTTAAAAAGCCAAGGACCTTTTTTTAAATGCACTGTGTCTTCTTTTCCCTCCTGATGCATTTCCCATGTGCTGTACAAGAAATACTATGTGTGAAAAATAAACCAAACTTGTGTTCATTTTTTCTCGTTTCTAGTTTTGCCCCCCACCCCCCCACCCCCATATTTAAATTCTCGAGGAAAGACTGAATAACTGAAAAAAATGGTTTACTCTTTGCATGTGGAGAAAAATCTGCTATCCATCCACTCCCAGTGGAAAAAAGTAACCACGAGTTAACACACCAAGGATCCTCACCAAACACTGATTACTGCAGCAAACTATAAACAAAATTACGGCTGACTGGATCTGGACTTCTGGAGTGACCAGTCTTGGGGGGTCTCGTCCATTTACATCTCCACGAGCAGAATCCTGAAGACTTAATACAATGGGCCTAAATCCAAAGCAGACTGAACGGGCTAAGTAACTTCAAAGGTTGTTTCATTGGCAAGAGATTTCATCTTTGGAAACCTCATTGAAATCTTGCGTGATAAATAGGAATCAATGAGGTAATCCTGTTAGAACAGCTGTAAGAAAAAAAACATGTCAGCAACTAACATGACCTCACTCAAACAAAACAACATGCAGGGAAGCAATCAGTCTTTCCGTTTATCTTTTTAGTCCACAAATTGGAAACCTTACCAAACAACTGGGGGCCTGAGGCTATTCTGTGTCATGATCTTTGGCGTAAACGGTATTGTGTGTATTTCTAAGAAGAATATAGATAATTTTCATTTGGCCTAATAGTTTGACATTTGGTCGGAGAAAAATCTTGGTCCTGTTGTGAGAAGTTGTTCATCACAGCAGAGGAGGCCGTTTTCTCACCATTCACACCCTTCATTCATTTAATAAAAATATTCCATGTTTTGCAGCTTTGCAGGAAGCAGAAATGACCCTGGTTGGATATCTTACTAATTTAAATACTCAACTATAATAGAAAAAAAAGACTTGGTTCTGCAGTAGAAATGCAACTTCAGACGGAAACATAGCAGATCTTGTCAGATCCTGAATGAGAAGTTTCCATCTGTTCTACGGGAAAACGTGCAAGTGAAGAACAAACACCCCACACGTCTTCTAATCCAAGCAACAGATATCATAGCTGGTTGCCTTTAGAGAACTTTATTTACATGTCCATATATACCAAGGTTCAAGGTTCATGATGCATTTTGTGAAAATACCGGTCTGCTTATATGTGCCCTATCAATGCAATAGAAAACAAAATGAACAAAATGAAAACATTAAATGCAGAGTGTTGATGACGATGACGTAACAGAGGCCACCTGCGTGAACCTGGAGAGTAGAGGTGTTTGAACACGCTTCAGCTTTCCTGTCCCCTGGATTCCAGTTTTTGTGTTCAAGGTTGGTTTTCCTACAAGTGTCTCCAGAACACGTCTTCTTGTGTTCATTATGGAAAGAAACAAAAATGAAATAAAAAGAAACAAAAGACACTTTAAGAAAAAAAACAGCCAACTCTGTTCCGTTCTGTGTGTAGTGGAGATGATACAATCATGTTGCTGTAAAAACTTAAATGGGAGAAAATAAAGTACTTGAAACTTCACAGGACGCCTTCCTGTCATCTTGATGCCCCAGGAAATAGCCACGTCCTGCAGACTGAGCTGGACCGGACCGAGGACAACCGAGAAAAGCTTTTACACAGCACAGAATACGGACCATCATCCATCAGTGTTCAGCCACCCCTTAAAACCTTCCCCACACTTCTTTACTCCTGCCGTCTTTTTCTACTTGATGAAGTCCCAACTGTTTCAAAAAAAAATTCAAATTCAAAGGCTAAAAAAATATTTTTTCCCCCTAATTTCTTGTTCACTACAGAGATTTTATTTTCTTACAAAATGGGAGAAAAACAAACAAAAACAGACGTTCTTTGGAGGAATTGACATTTGCGCAGCTATAGACTAACCAGCGTTCTCAGAGCATTAAAAAAAGTTTTCAGTTTGTTTTTTTTTCCAGAGATGTGACTTTGTGCCTCGTTTCTTCTTTCACAAATGTAAACAAAACAACAAAGTAAGAGTTGAGTGTCTCTTGTTTTCCATGCCAGCGACGCACTATACAGTCATTGGTGCAGGATGGGGCCTAGGGGGCACCCCCTGATCATTAGATTTCAGCCAATCACAGTTCAGTAGATGACTTCGTAGACTGTGGCCTTCTTGTCCCCGGAGCCGGTGACGATGAACTGGTCGTCGGGGGAGATATCGCAGCTGAGAACAGACGACGACTCCTTAGACTGAATACAGAGAGAAAGTCAGTTAAGTCAAATTTATCTTGTTTTTGTATAAATGTTGACGCAAGAATTCACAAGATGTCGATTACCCAATTCAATAACCCCTCGAACGACCGGACACATTCGGCGACTGAATTATTTTATGCGGAAACACATAAAAGTCAGTGTTCTGTGGCCTACCTGGAATATACTGGATCCATAAGGCGTCCGCCATGCATTCAGGAGGTTATCTTTGCCTGTGCTCACAAACCATTTACCTGCAGGATAAAAGACACACACAGCCATCAGCTGATAAAGCCTGCGGCGAGGTGAGATACGGAGACGTCTGAAAGGAGGCGCTGATTTTGTTCAGAATAGGAGACGGGTAGAGGAAGAAACTGTTCCTGAATAATGAGAACAGGAGATTCGTTCTGCTTCTCTAGTTTGTGTGTGTGTGTGTGTGTGTGTGTGTGTGTGTGTGTGTGTGTGTGTGTGTGTGTGTGTGTGTTTGTATATACCGCAGTAGGCGAACTTGAGGGACAGAACGCAGCTCTCGTGGAGGTGCAGCTGGTACTTGTCAGGTTTGGAGACGTGCAGGACTTCCACATTGCTGCTCTCCATCCCCACAGCCAGCCACTCGCCTGTCGGACAGTAGCCCAGAGAGAAGATCTGGAGACGGAGACAGAAGAGAGGAATCAGAGGAAGGAGAGGACGACGAGACTAATTCCTGGTCAGAGTTCATCTAACTTCATTAAAGTTGGTATTCATTACCTTCAGATCTTAAACATCGTGGCAAAATGAAGGAAGGTGTGTTTCTGAAGTTGATGCATTATTCTGGTTAGGCTAGTACGTTAACGATGGGTTATGCAACACATAAAAACAGAACTGTGTGTGTGTAATGATGTGTTTGGACTAGAATTTAAACAGGATTGCCTAACAGTGACATCCTGATGTCTCCTCCATGCACTGACACAATAAGGCACCTCACCCTCTCATTACTGCTTACAGGCCTGGCCTGCAAGCGGGTCAGTGTGTGGTTTACCTGTGAGGTGAAGTCGTGCTGCTGCAGCTGCCGTCCCTCCCGGAGGTCCCAGCAGCGAACCGTGTTGTCCAGGCCCCCCGTCCACAGTTTGGTGCCGTCGTTGGAGATGTCGATGCAGCTTGCTCCGTCCGTGTGGCCCTGGAACTGCCTGCAGGGAGCAGATAAACGGGATCTGAGCATCTTCTCTGATCGCTGCTCGTTCCACAATACCACACACACTGAAACATCAAAGACGATCACACACTCATTTATTTTGTTTTACTTCCTGACAAAACAGCCCCGGGACATGAAAGATGAAGAATTATTCTTTAATATTTATTTAGTCTCTTCTTTTAGCAAGCAGTAGGTAATTTCTATAATAAATTTAATACGAAAAATTCTATAGAAAATGTTCTTGATTATAATCGGAGAAGGTAAATAAATATCAAACAGAAGTTAATGAGTTTATTTCTGGAAGTTATCCGTTAATGATGAGAACTCTTGGCTGTTGCTGAACTTTCTGGTGGATATCTCCATCTTTAAATTTGAATACACTAAAGGTTAAATGTTTTCAACAACATAGATGGGCTCAAAAGGAAGAAAAAAATTAATAGCTTCAGTTGAATCTGCATCTTTTTCCCTGTTAGGAAGCAACAAGCAGAGCTGAAAAACGTAATTCTACCTGGTGTGTGTTGTGTTCATCTGGCTTCCAGTTTGCTCCTCTCTACTTTATGACTGACAATGAAAACAGCCCAGATTTTCAAATTGCACTATTTCCTCTGTTTCTCTGTGGAATCCTCGCTCTCATCCGTTTTCCGACCACATAACTTTTCCTTCTTCATCACTCTCTCCTCTTCTATCCACTAACCTCCAGAGGACGTAGGTTTCCTGACTTTATCTATTAAGACTAGCAAAGTCGACGCCTTCTCCTCCCTCTCCCCTGACTACAGTCTATTTATGGATGTTTCCTCTACGTGTTTTTTTTCCCCTCCTCTTCCTCTCTCCTCGTACCTGACCAGAGTCTGGTTGTGAAGGTCCCAGACGACGATGTTGCCGTCGCTGCAACAGGAGAAGCAGACCTTGTTGTCGGGGGAGATGGCCAGAGCGTAGCAGGCGGGAGCGGATGACGTCAGCTCCGCCTTGATGCGAGGGGTGGGCGTGGCCAAATCCCAGATTGACAGCGTGCTGGCCTCTCCGCCGACGATCAAGGTTCGGCCATCGGAGAGCAGCTTGCAGGAGCGGATGTAATTATCCCTGTTCTGATTGGACACCATAAAAAGGACATTACAGCGTGTGTGTAACGTAACACATGTTGAGGGGTTGTGTTACTGTAACAATGGGATGCCATGCAGAGATTTTATACATGCTGCTCCAGCACTAAATAAAGATTCTGGAGGGTTCCACTTTAGGACACCAGCACAAACAGACTCATCACCGAACGTGTTTTCTCAGCAGTGGAGAAAAAAAAACCCATCATTTTTGCTCGTCAAACCACATTATTACACTCAAGATGGACGATAAACTTATACGAGTCTACAAACATCCCCCCCCCCCCCCCCCCTCGAGCCTCACCAGACAGTCCAGCTGGGCCATGGGGCTCTTGCTTCCTGGTTGGCTGATGTCCCACACCTTGACGCAGCCTTTTCCTCCAGTGTAGACGTGGCGTGTTGAGGTGCTGATGGTGACGGCACACACCACCTCCCCGTGACTCAGGGTGTGGATCTGACGAGCGTGGCGTGGGATTCCCGGGCCCAGCAGGGCGTCGGGGGGAAAGGGCACCGGCTGCATTTGGCCGTCTGCGCTGACGTGGAATGAGTAGGCGCTATTGGGGGGGGGGGGGTAAATTAAAAAAAAAAGGGGGGTGGGGGATGAGCTTTGTCAGGTATGAATGAATGAGAAAAATATAGCAGGTAAGGAAAAGGATACTCACGGCTTTCCGGCAGCAGCTGACTGCAGGCTGGCTGGGAGCCCGGGGACCCTCATGTGAGGGTGAGGAGACTCATAGCCCACCTGGAAGAGGAAGGAACCTTTAAGGAAAAAATACAACACCTAGAAATAAAGCTCACATAGAGAGTTGTACCTTCTTAACATCTGATGTATATTCTATACCAGGGGTGGAATTAATTATTACATTAGAAACCTGAATTGTGTCAGAGGGCCACACCAATAACTTAATTCTGCTCAACTTCCTTCACTGTAAATATTTAGATTAGGCTATTTGAAATTGTAGTGTTCAATTTATGTAATTTGTGTAAATTATGTGCATGTAATTTATTATTGGCCTCACGTGGGCCGGAAATGGACAACGATGTACAAAGGGCCGAATGTGGTCCGCTGGCCAGATCTGCTGTATACTGTACACGTACGTAGATAAGGGCTGTCAATGTCAACGTTTTCTTTCAGTGATGAGCCATCTCTCCTCTAAAGCGCCACATGTATGAAGTCGAGCGTGTCGATAGCGCTCACGACACGACGTTAGGAAGGAGTCTACAAGGCCCTGAGCAGCACACGTCGTACTGAACGTAATCACAGGGACTCTCAAAGACTGCGGCTTCGCCGGCGCTTCAGCCAGTAGCAGTAAACATTTCAAACAGTCCTGCAAACACAGCAGAGCTGAAAGTTCAACAAGCCTCTCATGGTCAAGGAAAGGAGCCTCATCCATCCACGCATTGGATTAAACTCTTGACCCGCTGAGGGAACACTGGCAGAGCAGGAGAACCATTTAGCCGCGCTAACGTCAGCTTAAATACGACAGGCTGGACAACCTGAACACACTGCTGGAGCCGTGCAGGTAGGTTCTGCACGCGACAGAAACACTGGGCCGATCATCTGATTGGATGCTCACCACGGGGGACCGCCCATAGCCGGCGGCCGCAGCCGCCGCCGCCGCAGCGGCCGCTCCGTTCATCTGGGGGGACACCAAGTGTAGGCCGGCACCGTAGCCCGACGCCCCGGGAAGGTCTCCATTCACTCCTGGTGGGGGCAGGCCAAAAGCCCCAGGGGGATATGCTCCCTGGACTGCCAGGGGGTTTCTCAGCCCCAGAGCTGAAAGAGGGAGGTGAGAGAGAAGAGTTTATCTGATGGTGAATTATTTACATTAATGATTGAGGCAGTGCATCCGGTTCAGGTTTAGTGTCGTCATTCTTCTTTGTCACAGCAGGAATACGCAAATAGTTAATCACATGTTCTAGTAGAAAAAGGGTGGAGATTATATAGAGGTGGGGGGTGTTTGTGTTGACGTCTCGTACGTCACTCACTCAGAGGAACGCAGTCTTTATTTACTTCTGTAAAAATGTCTGCAGAGCCTCTGAGTGTGCAGAAACAGCCCACCATGCATCAGAGAGACCACCGTCAGCTGCAGCACTGGACCACTACTGACCCCTGCTGGCCATCACACCTTCCTGCAGCAAAACGCTGAGTGTCGTGTTTGCACACACGCGTCCTCTACATCTACTTTCTGCGCATGTAGCAGCATCTGCGAGCATATGCATACATAATGTGTGTGTGTGTGTGTGTGTGTGTGTGTTTGAAAAAGCAAAGCAGGTGATGGGAGAAAAAAAAAAAGACACACTGGAATAGACGGAGGCTCATTATGAGGCGCCTCACAGTCACAGTCCATCACCTCTCCTAATCTTCCCATTTAAAAAGTAAGGGGTGCTGAATATTTTCGCCCATGGCTGCTTATTAAGTCCAGATGGTGGTGGGCGGTGGGGAGCTAGCCGACATTCACACCAACTACTGCAGCCTGATGCTGATAGAATCACTGCATGTAACAGGAAGTTACATGATGTCCAGGGCTCTAAATGTCCTGTATGTCTGAAAAGAACAATGCCATCAAACTGATCATGTGGGGCTCAAACTCCCTGAAACAAGAGATGCACATTTTTGCTTAACGCTCTGCAGAGTGGCATAGAAATATTTTTTTCCCCCATCAGTACAATTCTCTCTTTTTGGAAAAAGCAAAAGACGCTCTTACTGAGGTCAACGCCTGGCTTGCCAGGGACAGGTCTGAACTGAGGAGGTCCACTCGGTCCTGGAGTGTTGGACTCTTGAGACATGGGGGTGCCTGGCTTCATCCCCGGAGTAGTGGATTTTTCCCTCTGGAAGATGAGAGGAGAAAAATAAAAATAGAGTATAAAGTCAAATAAACACACTACTTTTAGACTTTAATGGCGATGGACAAATCCTGCTGAAAGGAAGAAGACTGGAAAAGAAAAGTACACAAAGAAGAAGAGAATGACAGGACGACAGAGGACAGCTGGGACCAGAGGCCCGCTGAGGGATGCCAGCTGAATGTGTGGGATGTTGAATACGCTGCGTAATAACTCAGAGATGAACTAGTGACCTGAACTAAACAGCAGTACAGGCGGACTGATCCATGGAAATAAGGTTCTTCATAGATCTCTGCAGAAACAATTCAAACACTCGTCTTTGTGTGGTCCGCCAAACCACACACGGCTTCATCAAACAGCGTCTGCTGACCTGTGGGGGCTCTTTGCCACGAGACGGGGAGGCAGCACTGCTGGAGGAGGCCAGGGAGGTGGGGCTGGCCTGAGGGGGACCCTCCTTACGAGACGGGGGCATCTTGTCCAGGCCGTTCTCCCGCGATGAGTAGGACTGCACGCTGCGGGGGGACGACGGGTCCTGAAGGGGAAACACAGAAAACTGAACTCCAGAAGTTTCATCGAAAACAAAGAAGCTGTTTCATAGCAGCTTTTGGGTGGGGGTGGGGGGATTTCTTTCTCCATCGTGCAGGAAGTAACTCATGACTACAGCATGACGTGTGGGTTTATTAGCAGAAACACTCACGTCTCTACTGTTATCACTGGTTTAAAATTAACTGTCATTAATGGAAGATAAATAATGTTCATGGAAACGGAGAATACTTTCTAACACCTGGCCAGCATTGCACAGCGCTGAATATGCATATCGTTTGGGAAACAAGTTTAAGTTTAAACCTGGCTGTCCATTTGGTTGGCAATTACTCATAAAAGTAATAAAACAGTCACAGCTACAGAATCGCACATAAAGCTGGAGAAACTACCCCAGTGTGTGCGTGTACTTTACGGTGTATGGAGTTAAATGAGGGCAGGCAGAGGTGGATTATGGGAATTATCATCATCATTATTCAGATGGCCTTGCTGCATGCGTTTACATGATGTATGCAGATGAAGGCGCTGACAAACCTACTAACCTCGTCCACCACCAGATTATCATCACTCTTATCGACATCGCTGCCCTGTGGGGGGGAGGAAGGAAGGCACAGAAATCAGAGATTCCTGCTGACTGATGTATGGAGATCACATGTAGAAATATACAACACAAACACACACCCCAGAACAGCTGGGTCAACACTCTACACTCTTTCAAGAACTACATTTTCTAACATATTTTAAATTGAGGAAGTATCTCATCTTGACATTTTGTTGAGATTAAATAACTGCAAGGGACGAAATATCCATAAGTATAATGTGGAGAAGAATTTCTCTAAAGTGCTGCGGTTTAAGAGTACAGCAGGTGTACTTGACCAAAGCGGAAAATCTCCACATCCCATGATTCATCTCATTCTAAAAATAATCCCTATAATAAACCTGCTGTTCCATAATAATACAGTGAAAAGCAGGTGCATGTGAATATGTCTGTGCCCCACTAGTCCAAACGACGGGGCCAGAATCATGAGAAACTTTCCTTCAGACACTTAAACATTTAGCAGTGATGTTAAAGAGCCTCACATAGTCTGTCATGAACTCTTTCTCATCAGCTTTCCTCTTCTTGCCGTTGCTGAGGTAGTCTGCTGGGCGACCCTTCTCCCCGTTAGACATGGAGCTCTGTGGAGAGCAAAGAAAGCAGAGGTGAGACGGAGGCGGGGGGGGGGGGGTGCACAGAGGAGGACGATGAGGGGAAGAGAGAGAAGTGAAGAGAAGGGAGTGAGGGAGGGGAGGATGGAAGAGGGTGATAATGAGGTGAGAGGGACTGCATAAATCATGTCAGGCCCATAAGCTGCAGAGATGAATGTGAAAGAATATCAGCCTCCATCGATCGGCCGGCTCCATGTGGGAGTCAGGGAGGAGGAGGGGGGAGGAGGAAGGGGGTGGCAAGCTTTCTTTAATGTGGCAGAAATGACTGTGGAGGTACAATTTTACAGTGGTGCTCACCCACTGTAACACTAATGCACTGGAATCAAAATGTTTTTTCAGATCTGACTTTAATTCCTAAAACAGAGAAAATAATAATCCTGCTGCTCCGATCTGTGCGTTCTCTAAACACATGATTATTATTCCAAAAGAATGTCTATCTTATTGCACGTGAAGAAAAAAATAACTTGACTGAAAGCTCTTTATGAATGAATTTGTAAAATTTGTTAACAAAATTGTTAAAATGAATTTTTTATTTCTCTGAGCCCAAAATTAGAAAGTTGAGGAAAACCCTGTAAAGGAATCTTTAATTTACGTACCTGTTATGGTTACAACACATATACGCCCCACTATCTGTACGTACAATGTTTTTATTTGGACTGTTTAATTTTTTCAAATGTTTTTGATGACAAAATAAACTTTTTTAATTTATGAAAATTAAATTTATATTTATTTACATTAATATTATATATTATATTTATTCATATTTTTTATTTTTATTTTTTTTATTTCCTTATATGGAAAAGACTACTGTACTCACTGGTCCTGCTTCACGATCTGTTCAATCCAGGCAGACGTATCCAACACATCCAGGTATCAGGCCATGTGAACATAAGGAAACAACACACACACACACACACACACACACACACACACACACACACACACACACAATTACTTTCCATTTGTTTACAGCTGATGACTCAGTGGGTCAATCTACCGGTGGTGTTATCAGAAGCATTTCAGAGTGCTGCTGAAACCTTTAAACAAAGTCAAACACGTGGATCATCGAGCTAATCTTCTTGGTGACCTGTCTTCATCCCTAGGAGAGCATTCCAGGCCTCTTTGTCATCCCGACCTCATCAGTAGTTCTGCACTATTTGCTTAGAGAGCAGGCGTGCGAGGCATTGCTGTACCTCTGTGGTGGTCTGCAGCAGCTGCAGCCGCCGCCACCGCCTCTAGGTGCGCTCGCTCATCCTTGGCAGCCAGCTGGGCACCCAAAGCGCCGGACAGGGCCAGCAGACCGGACCCTCCACCGAGCGCCAGGCCAGGATGTGGTAGTCCTGATGGATGCGGGCCCACTGGCAAACCCTGGGCATGCTGGGAGAGGTGCTGGGCCTGGAGCTGCTGCTGCAGAGAGGAAGAAAAGAACAGGGAGAGACAGGAAATGGAAGAGAAAGAGAGAGATCTGGGTGACTTACAAGCACTAGAGGAGGTGGCTCACTAGGAAGTGATCAAGAGGAACCAAAGAGGAAGGAAGGAAAAGGGAACTAATTGCTGCGATGTGCACGAGAGGGGAGATGCTACATAAAGGGTGGTCCAATTGGCACGACAGGAAGTTAAAAAAAAAATGAAATCCCATATAGTGAAAGTCCCTTTGCATACAAATCATAGTTACAGTTGGAGAATTTGGAAATTTGGACGTTACAATACGTTTGATGAAGCCAATCATTAACCTTTTTAATTGACTTTAGGTGTATACTAAGGCCACTTGATTTTAAAATAGGTTAATATTTTAAAATCTTTGACACATCTTTAGGAAATACTGTCA